>OY728165.1:2022982148-2024185220 GCA_963277665.1 Viscum album
CCCCCCACTGGAATGCCCCCCCCCCCCACCCCACACCCCTGGACATCCCCCAACTCGCCTGAACATCCCTCCCACCTTCCCACCCCACTGGACAGCCCCCAACACACCCATGGGACACCCCCACCTCACTGGACACCCCAAAACCAAAAATAGAAAAAAAAAACCAAAACTAAACCAGAACCCCCCCCCCCCCCCCCCCCCACTGGACAGCCCCCCACCAACAACCCTAGACAGCCCCCACACCCCTGGACAACCCCCACTCCCTGGACCAACCCCCACACCCCTAAACAACCCCCACCCTCCTGGACACCCCCCACCCCCTGGACAACAATCCCACACCCCTAGAAAACCCTCCCACACCCCTAGAACCCCCCCCCCCCCCCCTTCTATACACCCCAACTCCAATGGACAACACTGTCCTGGATATCCCTCCAACACCACTAGAACCCCCCCCCCCCACTGGACTGCCCCCCACACCCCAAGGACATCCCCCCACTCTTCTAGACATCCCTCCCACCCTCCTGGACAACCTCCCACCCCTCCCACCCCACTGGATAACTCCCACCACACCCCTGGACACCACACCTCACTTGCCACCCCAAGACCAAAAAAAGACCAAAACCCAGCCAAAACCAGCACTAGAACCCCCACACCCCCGCTGGACAGCCCCCACCACACCCTTGTACACCCCACACACCCCTGAACTGCACCCCCCCTGGATAGCCCTTGGACAGTTGGTGTTGGGAGAGGAGGCACCGCCATCCCTCGGGGGGTGGAACGCCACTGGAAGGTACTCATCACTCTCACATGAAAAGTGTGACCTCTAAAAATGTTTCAATAATGCTTTATTCCCCTGTAAACATCATTCATTCTATCACTTTGATGCTAGTATAATCAGGGGAAAATCCTTCATGTCTGACTAAAATTCCTGGATCTTAGCGATGGAAATCTATCGGATCTTTCAAGACAGGAAATTATGCTCCCAAGGCTTCCCATGAGACACCTGAAATGACATTAACAAAAATCCCGATGGTGGGAATAGTGTGCCAGTTCAGTTGGTCGAGAGGGATGCGGAGAAGATGACTGCAATGATCCGAAATATACCCAACAAGTACACATAAGTGTCTGTTTAGTTTCCCAAATTAGATGATTGAACAAATATAGGGCTATTTTTGTGTTTTTTTGTGACAGACATGATATGCTGGTAATGTTCCTAGACCAACATTGCATGGAGGAGACCAAAAAAACACACAAACAACCCTATATTTGTTCAAGTATCTATTTGGGGAAACTGAACAGTAACTTACATGTACATGTTGGGTATATTTCGGATCATCGCAGTAATATTCTCCGTGTCCCTCTCCACCAACTGAACTAGCACCCTCTTCCCACCGCTGGGTTTTTTTGTTAAAGTCATTTCAGGCATATCTTGGGCAGCCTTGGGAGCATCATTTCTAGTCTCACAAGATTCGTAAGATTGACACTAACAAGATACATGTATTTTATTCACACATGATAGTGTTTCCCCCGGTTATACTAGCATCAAAGTGATAGAATAAATGATGTTTACATGGGAAGAAAGCATTGTAGAAAACTTTTCAGAGCTCAAGCATCTCATGTGAGAGTGATGAGTACCTTCCAGCAACGTTCATCACCCCAAGGGATGGTGGGACCTCCTTCCCACCCCCTAGAATGCCCCCCCCATCCCCATGGACACCCACACCCCACTGGATAGCCCTCTCACACCCCTGGAAATCCCCCCTCACCCCACAAGACACCTCCACACCCCTGGGAACTCCCTAGATAGCCCTCCCACCCTCCTGGAAACTGTCCAACCCCCTGGACTGCCCCCCCCCCCGCACTCTCATGGACACCCATGACACCCCCACCCCACTGGACAACCCTCACACACCCCTGTATACCCCCACCCCACTGAACACCCCCCCTACACCGTTGGAACCCCTCCCCCTAGACCAGAATCTATATAAGAAAAATCATCATAAGTAGACCAAATCAAGAAGTAGAGAAAAATTAATCATTCACATATATAATATTCAAAAAATATAATGTAAACATTAAAAAACAAAATCCAACCTAATCAACTACCAAATACACAATTACAATGATAATATTCAAAATTACATTTTACCCAACAAACAACTAAAATTCAATCAAACCTGTAAAATAATTTGACCATTCCACTTGTAAGTGTTTGAAATCTTGAGAAATATATGGTTGAGGGTCATGAAATAGCTACAAATTAAAATTATTTTAGTTAACATGTATAATGAATAAATCAAATTAAATTTTATGGAAAAGTTCAAAAGGAAATCTTACCAGGTCAAATTTATAACAGTTTCAGTAGTTATTATTTAATACCTAAATCTTAACATATAATATCCGCATTTGATGATGACTTGTTGTCTCTAACAATTCTGTTTGAATGAGGGTAAATTAAATATATTATTATTATGTAATAAATCAAAAAGTACAAAATATAAATGGATATTTACCTTTACATTTACATATTTGATCTTCACACTCATTTTCATTGTTTTTTTTGAAAGTAGAACCATCACCTATTAGAAAATAATACAAATGGGATAAATTTAAAATTAATTATAATATATAAAACTATTTAGCAATTGAAACTTACTTTTGAAACATTTTCTTAAAACTTTCTCGCACATCGCCATGGACATAGCATATCTAATAAAGTGTTTTCTCCCTTGGAAAAAAACCCCTAACATCCAATGATCACTAATAAAAGAAAATTTAAGGTTAGTTTTTTTTATGTTAAAGGATAATGAACTATTTTATAGAGACGTGTTTCATACCTATCACAAAAATTCATCATCCAACATTGTGTGACAATATTCTATTCAAGTCATTCACCAATATATAGCATTATTTGTTCCTCATCCAATGCACGTGCTTCAGGGGAAATGAAATGAGGGTCCATGAATACATATACATATGTCCACTAATTCTTCTCAAAAATGATATAAAGATACCTAAAACAAAATAGATATAAGTATAAATTTTTAATAAATACAACGTAGGGAAAAGGTGTTAAGACTTACATGGAAACAAATTTCACCACATTGATGCCAAACTTATCTCCAGTAACAAGCTCTATGATATCAGTTTTCACAATCCCCATAGTTATTGCATGTCCACAAACATGATATTCCATTGAAGACTCATAATGATCCGCCAACAAATTTGAATATCTTGACAATCTGTCAAGACTGCTAGAATCTGTATTTGATGTCATAGTCGTTTGTCTTTGTTATTGATTATACAGTATTTCATTACCTTTGAAGTATTCCTATAAAAATAAATAGAAAAATATAATATTTTTCAAATGATAAAACAAATTTAATAAAAAAATAAAATTGAAGATATAACATACATACCTCTATGGTAATGAGTCGCAGAAGTCTGGATGGCCAAATTAAAAAATGGCTGATACTATGTCCACCTGTCATCACCTCATCTATAGGTAATGGTGATCGAGCTGATCTATCTATAATATCTTGTATAGTGACCCTATAATTATCTACCTCTAAATATTGATGATGAATTGTATCTCCTATACAATATACCAACCCATATGAAACTATATGATGTTGAGGATCATCAACATGTAACTCGCAATAAGTAGAAAGTTGTGGTAGAGGAGTAGGATAAAAAAATGGGGTCTGTAGGCTGAGGTGGGGAAGTGGGAGTTATTGGAGAAGGTGGAGGATAAATAATAGGGTCTGTAGGGGGAGGTGGAGGAGTGAGAGCTGTAGTTTTAAATTGTCTTTTCATGTTTGCAAACATAGACTATACTGACACTCTAATATTTTCCTCCATCGTCGCATTAATATTATGAAATTCAACCTCCAAGGATTATTTTTTTTATAAACACACTCACGGTAAGAATTTTAAGAACGTGGCAACACTTTTCTTACTGATACACCTTCCAGATATCCCTGTACATGACAAGGATGTTCAGGATTTCCCAATACTGCAGATAAAATATCTTACCTCCCAGCAGCTGTAAATAACCCCTGTGTGCTCTGCTTCTCAAGAGAATCTGGTATTAATTAATTTAACATTTCTATAATGATTGAAATTATATGAAGAAAATAGTTAACATAAATAAATAAAATAGATATCTTACTATCCTCTCAACTACGATTCTCAAATATTCTGAAAGATATTGTCCTTTTTTCCCATCTGAGCTCTATTCTATTTTTCATGTCTTGATGGAGGGGATAGAGGGGCCACCTATCTAGAACATGAAGACTTAGCTCTTAGTTTTTGTAGTTTTTTTTTCATCATTTTTTCTTCCAATAATGTATACCCTCTCCGAGATAAACTACGAGGGTATACATTTTTAGATTGGATATCCTAATGATATTTCCTTGTTTTCTATAAATTAATAATAATAAATCATTAACAAAAAATTAATAGGATTATTTTTATAAGAAACCTTATAAAAGTTTACATTGACCTCACCAAAAATTAATCTTTTATTCTACTTTCAACAAACTGTCTCCATGTGTCTTCATCTATGAAATGATATATACAACATGGATTTTCATGTCTCCTATGACCAAAAATGAAATCAGATGAGATGGTTGATTTGAAATCCCTCCATCTCCTGGAAGCCATCGATAATCATTTCTTCCTCACTCCTCCAGTGTCAGGAATATCAAATTTCATAAGATAAAGAAGAGGTTAAAAAAATTATATATACTAGAAACATTTAAATAATAAGCAAAAAATAGCAAAAGATCTTACCAAAATTATCCCCCACAACAAAGAGATTATCACTTTTTCCCCACTTCTCCAGTCATCATACAAAATGCCTACTTTTCTCTTACCCTGAGTTGATACAAAACTCTTAAAATATTTTCCATTTGGACCTCTAGGAATATCATCCTTATCAGAATTAATGATTATCCTCTGATCCTACATTCGAGCAAGTGATAATTTTGGTAAACATGTGAACCCACGTTTACCAACTTTTGAACTCTTTGTCATAATGGGATCACATGAGGAAGATTGGGGGACATCAATAGGAGCATGTGAATGTTCCTCCGTAGAGGTTTGATCAATATTCTCATCTTCAGAATCATGTGGTTGATCAACTGATTGATCTGTCATTATCCTACAAATAAAAAAAACAAAAATTAGTTCACAAATATACAAATTCAAATATTACAATACTAATGTAAATAGAAAATAGAAAATTGTACTAAGTTACGTAGTAGTAAACATGGGTAATATGGTAAGCTTGTTAAACAATGGTAAAGATGGTAAAGATGGTAAAGATGGTAAGGATGGTAAACATGGTAAACATGGTAAACACGGTAAACATGGTAAGTAATTGTCATTGAATAAAAATAATAGATATATAATTTATGTAATGTTAAACATTATAAAGTAAACTAAAAAAAATTAAAACAAACAAAAACTTATACTTATTTGTTTTAATACATGTTTTAATAAATAAAAAACATACAATATCTAACATTTTATAAAAATAATAAATCTAAACAAGAAATAAAAAAATGTTACCTGTAATTTTAGGAATGTACAAATGGATTGTTTTCCCAAATTCCTTCATCGTGATCATTCCTTATGGCACAAATCACATCTTCAACATGCTCACCATTTTGTTCTGTTAATCCTTCCATGGAAGTAGGAATCTCACATAAATCATCCTCTTCATAAAGTTCATCCTCACCAACTTATTGTTTTTCCCTTGTAAAACAATATACCACTACATATCTGATTGATCTACTACATAGAAAATTTGTTTTTTATGAGTTTTTATTATAAAAGAGTTAGTTGTGTCTTCCAATCTATTCAGAATAACAACTGTCATTCCAAATTCATCGTGTCTGACACTATTGTTACCGATAAACCATTTATATTTAAAAACATGAATATTAATTTTAAAGTAATCAACCTCCCATATTTCATCAATCACTCAATAATATTCACTTGATGCAGAAATTGGGTTTTTTTCTTTATCACTTGATAAATGCATTGCTTCTGCAAACACCAATACTCCACTATTCCGAACTGCACTTCTATTGTCTTGAGATTTCGTATGAAATGTATAGCCATTAATGTCATAACCAAACATTGTTATCACATTTAATCATGGACCATCCACTACCCATTTTAATGTCTCTGATACATCTTATCTACCAAGCAAGGTCTTTTAAAACCATGAAAATTTTTTTTGTTGTGCTCATTCAAAATCCACATTTCATTCTTATTGGGATGAAATTGTTTCAACTCATTAATATGTAATGTGATATAAAGTTGAGCATCAGCTATGTTATTCAAGATATATAATTCTTAACTACTTCATCTATTCAGTTGACAATTATTTGACTTTCAAGCCATGAATCCACTTTCCCCCATTGTTAACTCGTTCATGGAGAGATGGAGGAATACCTATGTGATGTGCCACTGTAGGACCCAACCTTATAACATTACATAATCATGAATTAAATGAATAATTCACATAGAGGATCTTTTCAGGTTTAGAGTTTTAGAGAATTATGACATAACTATTACATCACAAAAGATTATAGAGTAGACACTTCTACTAAGTTTTAATAAAATAAAAACTCTTAAAAAGTAACATGTCTAGTTCCACGTTTTAGATATCATGTCTTTCCTTGATCCCATCCTTGACCCTATTCATATTTATGTTCTGTAGAAAACATTTAAAAAACATGGGATGAGCATAAAAAGCCCAGTAAAGGATACACAAAGAAGGAAAACTGTTAGTTTTTCAGAACAACAAGTAAACCATGAATACTTTATCAAAGTAATACATTTCACCTTTACAAAGTAGTAAATACTCTTCACTGAAGAGAAGATCACCACTTATCCTTTGTATCCAAAATATTACCATAAATCTAGATAGAGAAAACATAACATATAATGATAACTTGGGACATAAACATACTTAAATGAAATTACCATACGGTCTAATTCCACACATATCACTACATGAAATAGCCATACGGACGACTTCCATACCCAATGCATTGGAGGTTATAATGTAACCACCCATCCTGGTATTCATGAAACCACCCGTCATATGGTTTATCACGTAACCACCTGTCAAATGTCCAAGTACCATTACAAAATCATAACACATAATACAATTATATAGGAATGAAAACATTTCCACATTTCAATCAAAATATATCACTTAAATATATTGACATAAAAAATACATTATCAAAACCATTTTCAATACCAAAATACATAAAAGAGTATATGGTATTTATTTACTTTTAAAAACATTATGGCTTGTTTAGGAAGCAAAAGATCAAATAATACTCACGGCGGTAGAAAGGTTGTTGTCACTACATACGTTAAAAAGAAACATACTTTTTGTCATTTAGTAAAACGCTTCGTATAGAAAAGATTCCTTTTAAATAAAATTAGAAGTCAAAGGGGTTTATACACTGTATAAAAGAAAGTTGTGTATAAACCAAAATATGCCTCAATTAAAGGAGGTTGAGATGAAGTCCCTTACAAAGTCATTATCCATAGATTAAAGATAAATAAATTACATAATTTATGTGTGACAAATATAAATACACCCAATATAAGTGGATATTAAGTGTAAAACAATCAGATTCATTCACACATATTCATAGCATAACATATTTAAGGAGTACAAGTTTAAACCAATGGATTGAAATTTACTTAAGAAGTTCCCTTACAAGAATTCTACAGCCTAACATCGTCACTTTAAAATTCATAAAATGAGTTTATGAGAGAGAAAACGGTATCTCATCACTTGGACATAAAATTTAAATCATTAAGGATATATAAGAACATATCCCAAAATAATAAGATGTAAATTAAAAGACATAACATAAAGAAGTCTTTTTAAAAAGAGGTGGGTGAAAGGTTCCCTTACAGACTTGGGTAACTTTCGAAACGTACACCCCATGAAAGAAGGACAATAAAACATTGATGTAAATACTCATAAACGAAATTATATTACACAAAGAGTATAATAATGGATAGTCCATACACCACTCAAAGGAAATGGAGGAAAATGTATCATAAATATCAAGGGAATAAAAGTGATATGAAAAATCCCTTATGAAAACTCTGCAGCCTAACGACGCAACATAAAACTTTCAAAAATGGATTTATGAGATCAAATAGGGTATCTCATAATATTAACATAAAATGTACAGAATTAGGAATATAAAATAACTCCACCAAACATAAGAAATATAATCTTAAAAGAAATGATATAAAATAGAGTACTTAAAAAGAAAGAGAGAGGTTGGGTCCCTTACGAAAATTCGGCAGCCTATCAGCGCCACATAAAAATTATAAAAATGAATTGATGAGAGTAAGAGGGGGTATCTCATAATATGAAAATAAAAATTAAATTATGGTTAATATAAAATACCATACTCCAACATAAGTACATGGAGCATAAATGAAATGACATAAAAGAGGGTACTTGAAAAGAAAGATAGAGGTTGGATCCCTTACCTCAAGCCCGACTTGTCTTGTTTGTTTCTTTATATTACTGGATAATAAACTTTGGTCAATATATAATTTATTAAGGAACTCCTTTTAAAGATTATTATTCAGTTCATATCACATATTATAATGTTATAATATTTGGATAATAATGTGAGTTCATATCAGACGTTTTTGTCGATGTTTGGTACATGAGTCAAAAATGAACTTGTTTGAAAATGATTGTCAATGTAGTTATAAGTAAATCATCTCCAGAATAGTATTAATTATTTAAATATCATATATATCCATAACATATTCATTTTATATTATTCCATAACATTTCGAGATAAAATGAAATGAAATGCACCGTTCATGGAGACGGTAGGCCGTACGTATGCATGAACGTTACTTTCATTTCTTTGTCATATTAATGGAATTAAAAAATAAATGAGAGATACAGATATTATAGTTCTAGTATAATATATATGTTATATAGGTCACATATGTTCATTATTTTCATTCTTTATACATTTTATGTATTGCATGAACGAGTCACATCACTTGAGGGGGCGGTAGTCCACACTTCCTCGTATGAAATTATCGCATTTTCACAACATGCAAAGCATAAAGGTATATTTTAAATATAAAATACAGAAGTATATAGAAAACATAAATATAATATATATCATTTATAAAATATTGTGACATCATAATGTCCACCATGAAAGGTGTTAAGAGAAGATTGAACAATCATCGTTTCGTGAGGCAGTAATTTTCCATCCACAGAAACAATATGTTCTTTAACCATTAGACGGAGGTGTGTGTAAGTGTAGCTCGAATAATTCTCATAACAACATCCTAGTATATTTAAGATACTTTTTTTGTTACAAAAGAAAGGAATAAAAATATTTTAGGGGGTTGGAGAAGAAAAATAATACAAATGAACATAATATAAGACACTACCTTTAAATCAGGTAACTCCCCTTGGTTTGAAGCAAAAGGGTTTCTTGAAGAGATTTCTACCTAAGGGAAGGCTTATAAGATAAATAGAGAGATGTGGAGAGATAAAATGAGTAGATTTTAGCTGAGTCAATGTCTTGATAGGTGTGGGTATGTAGGTAGATGTGGGGGCCTTTTATAAGAGAGAGGAGGGGCACTCTTGGAATGTCAAGAAATGTTACTTTATATTAAAATGATTGTCGGATAGTAATGGTACCACAATCATATATTTCGAGGATAAGGTGATAAAGGTTCGAAATCCACCCATACAATAGGTTTCTTACAAGTTTAAGTCTTAGATTTTACCTTATCTTATCATTCTATTTAAATCGTTCATTAATGAGGTAATCGCTGCATCATCATGGTGGCATAAATTAATTAATTAATTTAATGTCTAAAAATTATAAAAAAAATACCATGATGTAGGAAATATTTTTATATTTCTAATAAATATTTATAGTTAAAAATATGACTTTTATAACCCCATGTAAATTTTTTTTTAGTAAAATAATACATGTTTGTGACATTTTTATTTTAACATTGAATAAAAAGTTATTAATGTCATTTTCTTACCCAAGTGGCTCCGTGGGGTCCCCAAGTTGACCCATGGATTGTCTTGGCTGGACATGACTCATTTAATAAGGGTAGGTCATGTTTCAAGTTCATTTCATATTATTATAACATTATCTTTACCTTAAATTACATTAATTACCTTTAATCGTGATTAATAAAACATAAAATTTACTATTCACCAAATAATATTTTCATCCCATTGAACCACATTTTACATCCTAATGAAAACCATGTATGTGGGATTTTTGAAATTCAAATCACAAAGGTGGTAAAATTTAATTTAAACCAAAAATCATTTTTTTACTACAACTTAGTGGTTTCACTATTCATCAAAAATTGATGTTTTTTAGAAAAGTACCAAAAATTCACCCTAAGCAATATTTGATATTATGAATTCAAAAATGATGTCTATTTTAAAAAATTGAAAACATATAAGTTGCATTAATTAATTTAATAATTAATTCCAGTTGTCTGAACAAATAGCGTGTTTTTATGAAACAATATATATCAAAAGATTGACACTAGTTTAAGTCGAATTTCAAAGTGAAATTAATTCCAACGACCACTATTGGATTAAATGGTAAAAATATATTATAATTGTAAATTTAAACCAATTCAAAAGATAATCTAATCATATAAAAAATTAGATTAAAAAGATGTTTTTAATTAAAATACAACATTTTTCACTATTCATTAAACGAATGAACTTTATCGGAAAAATAACAAAAATTTACACAAAGTAAATTTTGATGTCCCAATTATAAAAAAAAAATTATTTTTTCCAATAAAATGTATAAGAGTGACCAAAACTATATTTAAAGAGGGTTCTCCATCAAAAGGCGATAAGTCGACCTTTTAGTGAATATTAGAGTATCTATTCCTAAAATTGAATTCTTTTCTTATTTTAAGACTTTATCTTTTATTGGATAAATGTAAAAAAATTAAAAAACATATATAATCATATTTTAGTTATTTCTATTCATTCCCGCCAATACAATGGCTACGTGCTAACTGTAATGTCTCGGATTTTTCCGTTTATTATTTTTTAAATAGTATATGGAATTATTTTGAGACCGGGCACGAAGACGGAACATCATTCCGATGTCCAGTGAGCCCGGAATGGTGGTTTGAACTTTTTTTTAGTTAAGTGAGTCGGCGCTTGTGTGCAGTTGTGGCAGTTTCCAAACGGATGCCCGGATTAAAAATCTGAGCACACCGTTGCATCCGGGACGACGACTCTACCTAAGAATAAGGCTAACCTCGACCGGTGCGGGTCGAGGGAAAAAGTTATTTTTTTCGGATGTTTTATGTAAAATAAAATAAATTAAATTAACCAGTTTATTTTATTTTCTTTTAAGGAAACATCCGCTGAAGCGTGCCGACGGTGCAATTGTTTCCTAAATTAATGACGCGTTATAATAACTTCAAAATGACAAGTCATCTTCATTAATGCTACCACGAAATTAAATGTCAACTTGTTTCCCTTTTAATGGTTTAACCAATTGTTGAATCGTTGGCAACGCTTGGGAAGAACCTCTCCCAAATCCGTGAGGCATTGGAGCAATTCTCGATGACGAACGACAATGAATCGAAACCAAGGATCGTTGCGCCAGCGTTGAAGGATCATGACGACAACGGTAGCATGGCACCTTCGTTAATGATTGATCCTTTCAAAAGGTAGGGGTTGTTGTTTTGATTTTCTTTTCCCCGTATCTGAATTTAGACGACGAACGCAGATCAACCACGGACAAGTTGATCCGCGGATCCGTACGTTCTTACGGGAGGGTTTTCTTGGGATAATTTTGGGGAAATTAATCCATGCTTTTCATGTTGATCCATGATAAGTTTAAACCTATTAACGGGAGTGGATCAACACCGTGATGAACGAAGGCGGAGGTTCACTCCTCATTGTGTTTATTTGGATCTCTTCCTCCTTTTTCCCCATGCGTTCTTCGTGGGGCGATGAACAACGGATCTTTGCACATCCTTTCTATGATATAACGATCCCAAATCGAAGGTCTGACAATGCAACTACCTTGGGGAGGTGCGGCGGCAATGGAGGACGACGAATTGGACCAGATCGAAAAGGGCCTTCTTCGAGCGTTCTTCACGCGGGAAGATCAATCATGTTTTCGGAGCCGATCGGAGGCTCGAAAACGACAGAAATAGCTTCATGGTTTCGGGACGACCAAAACCTAAAGGTTTCGTGGCGATCGGACGGCCAGATCAATGATCAGAGCACCACGGGAGGCGTGATGGCAGAGGTCCGCATTTCTCGAAATTTCCAGAATACACGGCGTGTAGTTCCGAAGAACACGCCGTGTAGTTCTGAAGGTGGCGGCTAGGGTTTCGGGGTTAGAGAAGGATCACACGGCGTGAGACCCCGGTCACACAGCCTGTTGGACCTCCCCCGAAGCTCGATGTGTACTTCGGGTGGTGCACAGACATAGGATGCTCTACACGGCTTCAGGCGGCACGGCGTGTAGAGCTCGGTTGAGACGGCTACACGGATCTCGGCGTGTATTCCGGGGATACACAGACACGGGATGGAGTACACGACCGTGTACTCCCTCACCCGGCCAGGCGAGGTCACCAGCGCAGGTCACCCCGTGTGCAGATTGCACGGGTTGTAGTACATGGGTTGGTGACCGTGTACGGGAACATGGCCAGAGTACGCGGAGCCAACCCTAGTGACCCAGACACGGCGTGTACTCCGTACTACACGCTATGTATATAGTTTTCCACATGACCAGCCTCACGACACGGGCCGTTGAACACGGGAATTACCCGGGGTCGGACAACACGGCGTGTGTCATTGCTACACGCCGTGTACTTTTTGGAGAACGGCTTGGTCCTTTTGTTCACCGTGCCTTGAACATCTTTTGTTTGGGTTAGTGACCCTTCTTCTTTTCCCCTGAAGGTCAGGCATCATTCCCTCACACCGGTTTATGATCCCTTCAGTAGGACTTTTCAGTTATAGAGTCAGGCATCCATCCGAGAGGCCCGGATCGAGATCCACTATCCATTCCAGACCCTAGGTAGAGTCAGGAATCGGCATGACCAACTTTCCTGGGCATTGATCCTCTACCTAGCAGGTGAATTCCGGATGAGTCGTGGTATCCTCCATGGCCCTGGCAGTGATTCTCATCTCTGTATCGAGATCTTTCCCACTCAGAAGTGTGTCTCCTGTAATGAGTGCCTCTATCTATCGTAACCCTTCCACTCAAGAGTGTGTCTCCCATAATGAGTGTAGCTATATCTCGTGACGGTTCCCGAAGAACATCACTCCTTGGACGGACTTCATCAGAACTATAAGACTCGTGGAGTGTGTTCTCTCGGAACGAGTGCATCATGGAATCTTCAAACAGAATCCCTATCGGGGTATGCAGTTGCGTGGCTTGTCTCTAGACCACGGGCCTAGGTTTTGAGTATATCCGGTTTTTGTATATGTTCTGTAAACATATATTGTGCATAGCTGACTGTACCTTTGCTTTGTGTACTGCTTTGTGGTTTTCGGGGTCCTCTACTGAGTATTGTTATACTCACCCCTACATAGGCTTTTCCCGCACGTCTGGTGTCTTGTGTAGACGAGCAGCCTTTTGATAGAGTCCAGGGCGAACCAGGACAGGACCGAGCTTTCTGAGTTTCCTACAGGCCGAGGCATTCTTACGGCTACAAGCAGCAGTCCCAGTACCTTTGTGCTTACAGGTTGGACCTTGCAGTTTTTTTTAGACTCTTGTTTTTGGTGGGCTTGTATTCTGGCCCAGATTACTTTTACAGTACTCTAACATTCGTCGTGCTCTGTTGGTTGGGTTTATTTTTATGCATGCATTTTTTTCCTTAGTGTTTTACATTTCATCATTTATGGGCTTGGAGATGTGTGTGTGTGTGTGTACAGGTACTTAGGCAATGCCTCCCATGTTAGTGACATGCCGACTCGGTGCTAGTCACCAGCCCCTGGCCTATTGGAGGCGGGCTTGGGGAGTCACGGAGCGGGCCCCACCGGGATGGGTCATGACAGAGTGGTATCATAGGTGGTCGGTTATACCTTAGTACCAGGAGTCTGTGAGTTTGGATGGGGAAACAAGTGTTGAGTGTTTCGAGTTCGGATTTCATGCCAGAGACCCCAGTGTTGGTGTGGCGGCTGACGTATCCATACACCAGGACTCTGATAGCCTGCTTTTCGACCCGGTTCACGAAAACACTGGTTGTAGGGAAATAAAAAGGTACATGAATCATATAGGAATGAGTTGTGTCTTCCATATCCTTGGTGTCAGCTATTCAGATATACTCTTTGACCGTGACACATCTTGTTTCTTTACAGGATGCCTCCGCAACGCGTACCCGCTAGGATTCAGCAGCACGATCGCGAGGATGACCCCCTAAGTGATGAGGCTTCGATACAGGGACCAATTCCCCATGCATTTCCACCAGGTGGTGCACCTGCTATACCACAACCAGTGGAGCAGCAAGTAGAACCAGCGGTACCGACTGGTGAGGAGCGCAGGCTCAGCGCGCTTCATGAGTTTCGGAGACAGAGGCCCCTCAGGTTCTAAGGCGAGCCCAACCCTCAGGAAGCTGAGGACTGGCTTGAGGCGGTGACCAGAGTATTCCGTCTAGTGAGGACACCAGTAGACCAGATGGTGATCCTAGGAGTGAGCCTTCTTCAGGGTTCGGTCGGACGATGGTGGAGTCTGACCACGCAGACTAATGACGAGGAGACTCTTTCGTGGACAGAGTTTGAGCGACTCTTCAAGGAGGAGTTCTCTCCGGTTACAGTGAGAGCTGTGTGCATCCAGGAGATTCTTCAGCTCTAGCAGGGCAGTATGACAGTGGATGACTATTCATCGAGGTTCACCAACCTCGCCAGGTACTCGATGGATATGGTCAGTGATCAGTACTTCAGGGCTCAGAACTTTGAGCGAGGTCTATGGAGAGACATCCGAGCTAGTGTCGTGCATCTATGTATATCGACCTATGCTGGAGTGCTCGAGTGGGCCTTGGTGATCGAAAGCTTCTTGGAAGAGCAGAGACAGCCGTCGGCAGTCAGCAGCAGGCAGACAGGTGCACAGACACCGGAAGCAGGGAGCTGACGTCAGATGCAGGGATCTGGACATGGGAGACGTCATAAGAGGACCCAGGATAGGGGATCGACAGTCCATGGCTCTCGGGATGGATCCAGTCGGCCCAGGGAGAAGCGATGCTACGCATGCGACGGTAGGGGGCATCTTGCTAGAGATTGCCCGACACGTCGGGCTGCAGACAGGGAAGTGGTGGATGGGCCACCGAGGCAGAGGCAGAGAATGGAGCAGGAAGATCCGCCAGGCGGCGGACGTGGAAGAGGAGCAGGGACAGCTTCAGGTGGTGGTAGATGCTTCGACTTAATTCCACCACCACCCCCATGAGGTCTGCACCAGGCTCATGGAGCTGGGGGACAGGGACGGGGACAGCTACATGCGGTCGAGGCATACGACCCAGGGGCTCTAGGGATGATTTGAGGTATGATCTATGTCTTTTCTACCTTAGCTTCCATACTCATAGACACAGGTGCCAGTCATTCCCTTATAGCCACATGTCTTGTACAAAACCTCGAGATTCTGGTAGAATCGTTGACTCGATCCTTATGCTTGGAGACACCTACGGGAGGAGACTCGACGATCACGCACCTTTGCAGACAATGTAATCTTACCCTTGGAGGCGAGTGTTTTGGTTGGATCCTCTTGGTTGTAGCGTCGAGGGCTTACGACGTCATTCTAGGTATGTATTGGTTATCTTCGGTCCATGCCCAGATTTTCTGTTTTAGGCGAAGAGTGCGGTGTGTCCGCTGTGATGGAACGAGGAATTCCTTTGTCGGAGAAAAGGAAACCCAGGAAGCACAAAGTGGGATCATGCATAGGAGGGGGCAGCCGATCACTCATGAGTTGGCTAGCCTTACCCTCGGAGTAGTAGATGTTGTGAGCTCTCCGTTCCCAGCAGTGGTGGCAGAGTATGAGGACGTCTTTCCAGAAGATGTCCCAGGGTTACCTTCCCACCGGGAAATTGACTTCTGCATCGACTTACACCCCGGGACGACACCGATTTCCTCATCAGCTTATCGGATGGCTCCTTCAGAGCTTCATGAGATGAGGGTGAAGTTGGAGGATTTGCAGATCAAGGGTTTCGTGAGACCCAGCGTTTCACCCTGGGTGGCCCCGGTCTTGTTTCCCAAGAAGGCAGACAGGAGTCTGAGGTCGTGCGTGGATTACCGGCGCCTGAACCAGGTAACAGTGAAGAATAAGTATCCACTGCCGAGAATTTATGACCTCTTCGATCATCTTAGAGAGGATCATTGGTTCTCGAAGGTTGATCTTCGATCAGGATATCACCAGCTACGAGTGCGGGATGAGGATATACCGAAGACGGCTTTCAGATGTCGCTACGGTCATTATGAGTACTTGGTGATGCCCTTTGGCGTAACGAACGCCCCCACAGTGTTCATGGGGTTGATGAACTAGATCTTCCAGCCGTACTTGGACCTGTTCGTAGTGGTCTTCGTCGACGACATCCTTTTGTACTCGGCATCAGAGGAGGAGCACGCAAGACACCTGCGGATGGTTTTGGACGTTCTCCGAGAGCACTAGCTTTATGGAAATCTCTCGAAGTTTCAGTTATGTATTCAGGAGGTCCACTTTCTGGGACATGTCATCTCAGAAGATGGAGTAGCTATGGACCTAACCAAGGTGGAGGTTGTGTTAGAATGGGAGCCACCTCGGAGCATGACAGAGGTGCGAAGCATCCTTGGGTTGGCAGGGTATTACCGGAGATTCATCCCTGATTTCTCCTGGATATCAGCACCGATGATGGCCTTGACCAGGAAGGGGAAACCCTTCGTATGGACAGAAAAGTTCCAACAGGCCTTTGAGCAGCCGAGGCAGAGTTTGACGAGCGCCCCAGTCTTGAGATTGCCGGAGGAGGGTGTCGGGTATGTAGTTTTCTGCGACGCATTAGGGACCGGGCTTGGTTGTGTCTTGATGCAGCAACATGCAGTGATTGCTTATTGTTCACGCCATCTTAGGCCACATGAGAAGAACTATGCGACCCATGATATCGAGTTGGCAGTGGTAGTCTTCGCATTGAAGATGTGGCAACACTACCTTATGGGTGAGCGGTTCATTGTCTACTCTGACCACAAGAGCCCCATGTACATCTTCTCACAGAAGGATCTGAATCTGAGGCAGATATGTTGGCTAGAGTTCCTCCAGGACTATGATTTCGAGATCATCTATACTCCTGGGATGGGGGAAAAGCTGGCGGACGCTCTTAGCAGAAGGTCGAGCTCACAACTGTTGAGTGAGGTGACACAACAATTAGTCATGTTACAGTTATCCTTCGTGGATGGTGAGGACACAGCTGACCTACAGTCGATGGTTGTCACCCCTCCACTCTTACAGCGAGTTAGGGAGGCACAACTTGGGGATGTCGACTGTGTGGCTTTACGTGCTCAGTTAACCATAGGACATGCTCCTGATGGTTTTTCGCAAGGTGGGGAGCACATACTTCTCTTCAGAGGACGCACTGTTGTACCAGTGGCGTTCCAAGAGGAGGTCCTGAGGGAGTTTCATACATACCCTTTGGTGGTACATCCCGGAGTGGAAAATATGTACCAGGATCTCCGACGATAGTTCTGGTGGTCAGGCATGAAGAAGGCAGTGGCAGAGTTCGTTTCTCGATGCCTCACATGCCAGCAGGTGAAGGTTGTGCACCAGGTTCTAGCAGGGTTAGCTCACCCCTTGGAATTTCCAGAGTGGAAGTTGAATGGAATATCGATGTACTTCATGACGAGCTTACCACAGACATCAAAGGGGAAAAATTCCATCTGGGTAATCGTTGACTGACTCACCAAGTTGGCCCACTTCCTAAATATCAGGGAGCAGAGTTCCGTAGAGAGATTGGGACACCTCTACGTACAGGAGATAGTTTGACTTCATGAATTCCCCTCGACTATAGTCTCAGACAGAGAAACCCGCTTCACATCCCGGTTGTGGAAGGGATTGCAGGAGGCTTTTGGGACTCAGCTACGCTTGAGCACAACATTTTATCCCCAGACAGATGGTCAGACAAAGAAGACCATTCAGGTTCTGGAGGATATGTTGCGGGCCTGTATCTTGGACTTTGGTCGCAGTTGGGAGGACCACCTACCACTGGTGGAGTTTGCGTACAACAATAGCTACCACTCCACCATTGGCATGGCACCATTCGAGTCTTTATATGGGAGACCCTTCCGGTAACTGCTTTGATGGACCGACCCCGGAGAGTCAGCACTCATGGGTCCAGAGTTTGTGCGAACTACCACAGAAAAGGTGCAGATCATCCGGGAGCGGATGAAGACTGCACAAAGCCAGTAAAAGTCTTATGTTGATAGACGATGGAGGCCCCTGGAGTTCGAGGAGGGAGACCATGTTTTTCTTCGGGTCTCACCTCGATGTGGGTTGCAGAGATTTGGCCGAGGTGGGAAGCTATCTCCGAGGTTCATCGGACCTTTCCAGATCCTGGGAAGAGTTGGTGAGGTGGCATACCACCTGGCTCTACCGCCACAGTTGCATCGGGTACATGATGTCTTCCACGTGTCGCAGCTGAGGAGGTACGTGCATGACCCATCGCATGTCATCGACTGGGACGAGCTGGATATCGAGGATGGAGTGACGTTTGCTGAGTACCCAGTGGACATCGATGATCGGCAGGAGAGGTTCCTTCATGGGTGATCGATTCCCTTTGTGTGCATACGGTGGTAGCACGAGAATCTTTAGGAGAGCACGTGGGAGCGGGAGGCACAGATCCGTGCCCAGTACCCTCATCTTTTTTAGTAGCCTTTGTTTTTGGCTTTTTAGGGACGTAAATCCCCAAGGTGGGGAGAATGTAGTGTCTCAGATTTTTCCGTTTATTATATTCTAAATATTATATGGAATTATTTTGAGACCGGGCGTGAAGACGGAACATCATTATGAGGTACAGTGAGCCCGGAATGGTGGTTTGAACTTTTTTTAGTTAAGTGAGTCGGAGCTTGTGCATGGTTGTGGCAGTTTCCAAACGGATGGCCAGATTAAAAATCTGAGTGCACCGTTGCGTCCGGGACGACGACTCTACCTAAGAATGATGCTAAACTCGACCAGCGCGGGTTAAGGGAAAAAGTTATTTTTTTCGGATGTTTTATGTAGAATAAAATAAATTAAATTAACCAGTTTATTTTATTTTTCGTTTAAGGAAACATCCGCTGCAGCGTGGCGATGGTGTAGCAGTTTCCTAAATTCAAGACGCATCATAATAACTTCAAAATGACAATTCAACGTCATTAATGCTACCGCGAAATTAAATGTCAACTTGTTTCCCTTTTAATGGGTTAACCAATTGTTTAATCATTGGAAACGCTTGGGAAAAACCTCTGCTGAATCCGTAAGGCGTTGGAGCAATTCTCGACGAAAAACGACAAAGGATCAAAACCAAGGATCGTTGCGCTAGCATTGAAGGATCACGACGACAACGGCAGCACGACGCCTTCGTTAACGATCGATCATTTCAAAAGGTAGGGGTTGTTGTTTTGATTTTCTTTTCCCCGTATCTGAATTTAAACGATGAACGCAGATCAACCACGAACATGTTGATCCACGGATCCGTACGTTCTTGTGGGAGGGTTTTCCTGGGATAATTTTGGGGAAATTAATCCATTCTTTTCATGTTGATCTCTTCTACGTTTAAACCTATTAACGGGATCATATCAACGCCGTGATGAACAACGGCGGAGGTTCACTCCTCATTTTGTTTATTTGGATCTCTTCCTCCATTTTCCCCGCGTGTTCTTCGCGTTCTTCATGGGGCGACGAACAACGGATCGTTGCACATCCTTTATGTGACGTAACGATCCCAAATAGAAGGTTATACAATGAAACTACCTTGGGGAGGTGCGGTGGCAATGGAGGACGATGAATCAGACCAAATCGGAAAGGGCGTTCTTCGATCGTTCTTCGCGCGGGAAGATCGATCATGTTTTCGGAGCCGATCAGAGGACCGAAAATGACGAAAATAGCTTCGTGGTGTCGGGACGACCAAAACCTGAAGGTTTCGTGGTGATTGGACAGCCGGATCAATGATCGGAGCACCATGGGAGGCGCGACGGTGGAGGTTTGCATTTCTGGAAATTTCCAGAATACATGGCGTGTAGTTCTGAAGAACACGCAATGTAGTTCTGATGGTGGCGGCTAGGTTTTTGGGGTCATATAAGGATCACACGGCGTGTGACCCCAGTGACACTGCCTGTTGGACCTTCCCCGAACCTGGACGTGTACTTTGGGTGGTGCACGGACACGAGATACTCTACACCGCTTCAGGCGGCACGGCGTGTACAGCTCGGTAGAGGCTGCTACGCGGAGCTCTGTATGTATTCCGGGGATATATGGACACGGGATGGAGTACACGACCATGTACTCCCACACCTGGCCAGGCGAGGTCACCAGCGCAGGTCACCCCGTGTGAAGATTGCACGGGTTGGAGTACATGGGTTGGTGACTGTGTACGGGCACATGGCTAGAGTACACGGATCCAGCCCCAGTTACCCAGACACAGCGTGTACTCCGTACTACACGCCATGTATAAATTTTTCCACATGACTAGCCTCACGACATGGGCCGTTGAACACAGGCAGTACCCGGGGTCGAACAACACGGTGTGTGTCATTTCTACACGCTGTGTACTTTTTGGAGAACGGCTTGGTCCTTCTGTTCACCATGCCTTGAACATCCTTCATTTGGGTTAGTGCCCCTTCTTCTTTTCCCTCTGAAGTTCAGACCTCATTCCCTCACACCAGTTTATGATCCCTTCAGTAGGACTTTTCTGTGATAGAGTCAGGAATCCATCCGAGAGGCCCGGATCGAGATCCTCTATCCATTCCAGACCCTAGGTAGAGTCAGGAATCGGTGTGAACAACTTTACCGAGCGTTGATCCTCTACCTAGCAGGTGAATTCCGGATGAGTCGCGGTATCCTCCATGGTCCTGGCAATGATCCTCATCTGTGTATGGTGATCTTTCCCACTCAAGAGTGTGTCTCCGGTAATGAGTGCCTCTATCTATCATAACCCTTCCACTCAGAAGTGTGTCTCCCATAGTGAGTGTAGCTATATCTCGTGACGGTTCCCGACGAACATCACTCCTCGGATGGACATCATCAGAACTATAAGACTCGTGGAGTGTGTTATCCCGAAACGAGTGCATCATGGAATCTTAAAACAGAATCCCTATCGGGGTATGTGGTTGTGTGGCTTGTCTCTAGACCACAAGCCTGGGTTTTGAGTATATCTGGTTTGTTTATATGTTCTGTAAACATATATTGTGTATAGTTGACTATACCGTTTCTTTGTGTACTGCTTTTTGGTTTTCGGGGTTCTCTACTGAGTATTGTTATACTCACCCCTGCACGGGCTTTGCTCGCACGTCTGGTGTCTTGTGCAGACGATCAGCCTTTTGACAGAGTCCAGGGCGGACCAGGACAGGACCGAACTTTTTGAGTTTCCTACAGGCCGAGGCGTTCCTACAGCTGCGAGCAGCAGTCCCAGTACCTTTGTGCTTATAGGTTAGACCTTGCAGTTTTTTTAGACTCTGGTTTTTGGTGGGCATGTATTCTGGCCCAGTTTACTTTTACAGTACTCTACCTTTTATCGTGCTCTGTTGGTTGGGTTTAGTTGTATGCATGAATTTTTGTTCCTCAGTGTTTTACATTTCATCATTTGTTGGCTTGGAGATGTGTGTGTTTGTGTACAAGTACTTTGGCAATGCCTCCCATGTTAGGGACATGCCTACTCAGTGCTAGTCACTAGCCCCTGGCCTATTGGAGGCGGGCTTGGGGAGTCACGACGCAGGCCCCACCGGGATGGGTCGTGACACTAACTACCATTTAAAATAATATTATTATATTACTAGTGTGCAACGCAAGATTTTAAAGAAACTCGATGTTGCGTATCGGGTACGCTATCAAACATAGCAAACCCTTTAAAGTAAAATTAATATTTTATTCACAAATATTAAAAAATATGAAAAAGTAATATTATTTATTTACCTAGGGTATTATATCCTTCCCCCCCTTTTGGGAATTGTTTCCTCTCAATTTTAAAATTGGGCTTGGAAACTTCATTGAAAGCCCCACATCGGAAAAGGAGTAAATTAGACCATCACTTTAAAAGAAAGAAAGATAAGTACAATGGTCACCTAAGTTAACCCATACTAGGATTCCATGTAGGAAAACATGGATATGGAAGAAAAAAACAAACGGTCATGCTCTGATGGAGAGTGATAGAAATCATGTTTAGGAGAAAGTTAACCACTAGAAAATCACAAACATGCGATGGGTTCAACGGTATTTGGTTCACTAGTAGGAAAAATTAACAGACAACATTTTTGTTTTAAGTTACTTTTCATTGAGGAATTTATTTATGAGCTTAACTAAAACATAAGGAAACATACTTGTCATGTATACTTTCATCACTTACTATATTTCTTACACAACCTCATATTTTCTCAAAAAGACAAGTATTTAGGAAGATTTGTTCACATTAAGAGCAGTATAATCAACTTCTAGAGAATCAACTAATCCACTAAATAGAACAATATATTTCTCATGGATTTAGACCCTTACCAAAAGAAAAATTGTTAGAACAAGATCAGATAATCCACAAAAGGATAATCCTTTATAAAAAGAAAATCTATTCTTAATCTCCAAAATTTGTCCAACAAAACCCAAAGTTCAACGAAGACCATTCGATAAACAATTTGTCCATAAAATTATTCAAAGTAAACAAAACTAAATTGAAACCCAATTATTTGAAGGATTTAATCACATAGTCTTCCAAGGTAAAAATTAACATTTATCTCCAAACAACATCAGTTTCTCTTAAATTCTCATATTGAAAATTAATTAACCTAATCACATATCCTCCATGATAGGTTAATAATTTCCATAGATAACCCAAAATAAACTTACTCTTGATTCATAAAATCAACTAACTATAAAGAATTAGTAAAACCAACCACAGACTTCACGTAGTACAGTGGTAGGCGATAAACACCCGTCCCACTTTGGTTTTCGGTTTGATTCCCACAGCTTTGTCTGATGCGACAGGTTGTCACACGGTCTACGTGTTGTCCTTTTTCCAATACTATATAATTCTTAAAACATTCCCCAAAACGAGATAAAATCTTCAAAAATAACCATAACATATTTTAATCTCAAGTTTATCTCATTCCTTTCATATTCCATCATATCATAGAGTGACCCATAATTACCGAAAAACTAAAGATCATATAAACCCTAATGGTTACCTTTAAAATTATTACATAAACTTCCACATCAAGTTGGGTCTCTCGTACATCATACATTAGAGAACTCACCAAGGATCAAGTGGTTGATAATGACTCCTGATATTTTGTTTAGAGTAACCACAAGATTTCTCATTGAATCCCCCATTTCATCCAGTCCCCTAATCTGAGAACTACCACAGTTTCCTTCAAACCCGTTGTCACATTGGTGCCTGCTAGATCTATCCTTTTACTAAACAAAAATAGCCAGTGTGAGTTTATAATTAGAATCATCATATAATACTAAGATATAATTATTCATTTTATATTCAACTCATTCACTTTATCTAAATCTATGACCCTTTCTGAAATCCTAACCATTATGGTAATCTCACTTGTGCTTAAAGTATACCCTAACCTCTAAAGTTATCTAAACCGACCTTTGATACATACTGTAAGGACCCGGACTTATAACATTACATAATAATGAATTAAATGAATAATTCACATAGAGGATCTTTTCAGGTTTAGAGTTTTAGAGAATTAGGACATAACTATTACATCTCAAAAGATTACAGAGTAGACACTTCTACTAAGTTTTCATAAAATAAAAACTCTTAAAAAACATTTCTAGTTCCATGTTTTTGATAGAATGTCTTTCCTTGGTCCCATCATTGACCCTATTCATCTTTAAGTCCTGTGGAAATCATTTCAAAAACATGAGATGAGCATAAAAATCCCAGTAAAGGATACACAAAGAAGCAAAACTGTTAGTTTTTCAGAACAACAAGTAAAACATAAATACTTTATGAAAGTAATACTTTTCACATTTAAGAAGTAGTAAATACTCTTCAATAAAAAGAAGATCACCACTTATCCTTTGTAACTAAAAGATTACCATAAACCCAGATAAAGAACACAGAACATATAACGGTAACTTGGGACATAAACATACTTAAATGGAATAACCATACGGTCAACTTCCACACATATAACTACATGGAATAGCCATACGGCTGACTTCCATACCCAATGCATTGGAGGTTATAACGTAACCACCCGTCTTGGTATTAATGGCATCGCCCTTCATGTGGTTTATCATGTAACCACCAGTCAAATGTCCAAGTACCATTACAAAATCATAACACATAATACAATTATAAAGGGATGAAAAAATTTCCACATTTCAATCACAATATATCACTTAAATATATTGACATAACAAATCCATTATCAAAACCATTTTCAATACCAAAATACATAAAATAGTATATGGTATTTATTTACTTTTAAAAACATTACGGCTTGTTGAGGAATCCAAAGATCAAATAATACTCGTGACGGTGGAAAGGTCGTTGTCACCGCATACATTAAAAAGAAACATAATTTTGGTCCTTTAGTAAAACGATTCGTATAGAAAATATTCATTTTGAATAACAGTAGAAGTAAAAGGGGTTTATACACCGTATAAAAGAAGGTTTTTTATAAAACAAAATATGCCTCAATGAAAGGAAATTGAGATGAAGTCCTTTACAAAGTCATTATCCTTAGATTAAGGATAAATCAATTACATAATTTGTGTGTGACAAATATAAATACACCCAATATAAGTTGATATTAAGTGTAAAACAATTAGTCTCATTCAAACATATTCATAGCATGTTATATTCAAGGAGTACAAGTTTAACCCAAAGGATTGAAATTGAGTTAAGAAGTTCCCTTGTAAGAATTCGACAGCCTAACAGCGTCACTTTAAAATTCATAAAATGAGTTGATGAGAGAGAAAATGGTATCTCATCACTTTGACATAAAATTTACATCATTAAGGATATATAAGAACATTTCCCAACATAATAATATGTAAATTAAAAGACATAACATAAAGAAGTCTTTTTAAAAAGAGGAGGGTGAAAGGTTCCCTTGCCGACATGGGTAACTTTCGAAACGTACACCCCATGAAAGAAGGACTATAAAACATTGATGTAAATACTCATAAACGAAATTATATTACACAAAGAGTATAATAATGGGAAGTATATACACCACTCAAAGGAAATGGTGGAAATTGTAGCATAAATCTCCCGGGAATACAAGTGAGATGAAAAATCCCTTACAAAAACTCAGCAGCCTAACGACGCCACACAAAACGTCCAAAAATGGATTTATGAGATCAAATTGGGTCTCTCATAATATGAACATAAAATATAAAGAATTAGGAATATAAAATAACATCCTCAAACATAATAAATATAAGCTTAAAATAAATTACATAAAAGAGAGTACTTAAAAAGAAAGAGAGAGGTTGGATCCCTCACCCAAATTCGGCAGCCTAACAGCGCCACTTTAAAATTCTAAAAATGAATTGATGGGAGTAAGAGGGATTATATCATCATATTAAAATACAAATTACATTATGGTGAATATAAAATTGCATCCTCCAACATAATAACATGGAGCATAAATGAAATGACATAAAAGAGGGTACTTGAAAAGAAAGAGAGAGGTAGGATCCCTTACATCAAGTCTTACTTGTCTTGTTCATTTCATTATATTCCTGAATAATAAACTTTGGTCAATTTATAATTGATTAAGGAAATCTTTTTAAATATTATTATTCACTTCATATCACATATTATAATGTTATAATAATTGGTTAATAATGTGAGTTCATATCAGACGTTTTGTCGATGTTTGGTACATGAGTCAAAAATGAACTTGTTTGAAAATGATTGTCCATGTAGTTATAAGTAAATCATCTCCAGAATAGTATTAATGATTTAAATATCATATATATCCATTACATATTCATTTTATACTATTCCATAACATTTTTAGATAAAAAGAAATGAAAGGCACCGTTCATGGAGAGGGTAGGCCGTACATACACATGAACTCTACTTTCATTTCTTTGTCATATTAATGGAATTAAAAAATAAATGAGATATATATATATATTATAATTCCAGTATAATATATATGTTCTATAGGTCACATATGTTATTAATTTCATTCATTATAAATTCTATGTATTTCATGAACGAGTCACATCACTTGAGGGGCGGTAGTCCACACTTTCTCGTATGAAATTATCGCATTTGCACAACATGCAAAGCATAAAGGTATGTATTAAATATAAAATACAGAAGCACATAGAAAACATAAATAACATATATATCATATATAAAATATAGTGACATCATAATGTCCACCATGAAAGGTGTTAAGAGAATATTGAACAATCATCGTTTTGTGAGGCAGTATTTCGTCATCTACAGAAACAGTATGTTATTTAACCATTAGACGGAGGTGTGTGTAAGTGTAGCTCGAATATTTCTCATAAAAACATCCTAGTATATTTTAGATACTGGTTTTGTTACTAAATAAATGAATAAAAATAGTTTAGGGGGTTTGGGAAGCAAAATAAAACAAATGAACATAAGAGAAGACATTACCTTTAAATCTGGTAACTCCCCTTGGTTTGAAGCAAAAGGGTTTCTTGAAGAGCTTTTTGCCTAAGGGAAGGCTTCTACGATGAATATAGGGATGTGAAGATATAAAATGAGCAGAGAGTTTTTGATCCAATGGCTTGAGAGGTGTGGGTAAGTAGGTAGAGGTGGGGGCCTTTTATAAGAGGGAGGAGGGGAACTCTTGGAATGTCAAGAAATGTTACTTTATATTAAAATGATTTTCAGATATTAAAGGTCCCACAATTATATATTTCGCATATAAGGTGATAAGGGTTCGAAATCCACCCATCAAATAGGTTTTTGAAAAGTTTAAGTCTTAGATTTTACCTTATCTTCTCATTTTATTTAAATCGTTCATTAATGTGGTAATCGCTGCATCATCATGGTGTCAGAAATAAATTAATTTTTTTAATGTATAAAAATTATGAAAAAATACCATGATGTAAGAAATATTTTTATATTTCTAATGAATATTTATATTTAAGAATATGACTTGTATGACCCCATGTAAAAATTGTTTTAGTAAAACAATACATGTTTGTGATATTTTTATTTTAACTTTAAATAAAAAGTTATTAATGTCATTTTCTTACCCAAGTGGCTCCATAGGGACCCCATGTTGACCCATGGATTGACTTGGTCGGCCGTGACTCATCCAATAAGGGTATGACATGTGTCAAGGTCATTTCATATTATTATAACATTATCATTACCTTAAATTACACTAATTACCTTTAATCAAGATTAATAAAACTTAAAAGTTACTATTCACCAAAAAAATATTTGCATCCCATTGAACCACATTATACATCCTAATGACAACCATGTGTGTCATATTTTTTAAATTTAAATCACAGGGTTGGTAAAATTTCATTTAAATGAAAAATCAGTTTTTTAACTACCACTTAGTGGTTTCACTATTCATCAAAAATTGAAGTTTTTTCAGAAAAATACCAAAAATTCACCCTAAGCTATATTTGAAAATCTGAATTCAAAAATTATGCATATTTTCTAAAATTCAAAACATATAAGTTTCATTAATTAATTTAAAAATTAATTTCCATTGTCAGAACAAATAACGTGTTTTTATGAAACAATATATATCAAAAGATTGACATTAGTTTAAGTATAATTTCATAGTGAAATTAATTCCAATGACCACTATTGGATTAAATGGTAAAAATATAATATAATTGTACATTAAAACCAACTCAAAAGATAATCTAATTATATAAAAAAATTATATTAAAAAGAGGTTTTGAATTAAAATACAACATTTTTCACTATTCATTAAAATAAATTAACTTTGTCAGAAAAATACCAAAAATTTACACAAAGTAAATTTTGATGTCCTGATTCTAGAGAGGAATTTAATTTGGTACAATATAATGTATAATAGTGACCAAAAATATATTTAATGAGGGTTCTCCATTAAAAGGCGATAAGTCGACCTTTTAGTGAATATTAGGGTACCTATGCCTAAAATTGAATTCTTTTCTTATTTTAAGCCTTCATATTTTATTGGATAAATGTAAAAACATTTAAAAGACATATAAAATCATATTTGAGTTATTTATATTCATTACTTCCAACACAACGGCTACATGACAACTACCATTTAAATTAATATTATTATATTACTAGTGTGCAACGTAAGATTTCAAAGAAACTCGTTGTTGCGTATCGAGTACGCTATCGAACATAGCAACCCCTTTAAAGTAAAATTGATATTTTATTCACAAATATTAATAAATATGAAAAATTAATATTCTTTATTTACTTGGGGTGTAACAACCTTCCCCCCTTTTGGGAATTGCATCCTCGGAATTTTAAAATTGGGCTTGGAAACTTCATTGAAAGCCACACATCGGAAAAGGAGTAAATTAGACTATCACTTTAAAAGAAAGAAAGATAAGTACAATGATCACCTGAGTTAACCCATACTAGTATTCCATGTAGGAAAGCATGGATATGGATGAAAAAAATGGTCATCCTCTAATGGATAGTGATAGAAAACATGTTTAGGAAAAAGTTAACCACCAGAAAATCACAAACTTTCGATGGGTTAAACGATATTTGATTCCCCAGTAGGAAAAATTAATAGACAAAATTTTTGTTTTAAGTTACTTTTGATTGAGGAATTTATTTATGATCTTAACTAAAACATAAGGAAACATACTTACTTGTCATGTATACTTTCATCTCCTACTAGATTACTTACACAAACTCATATTTTCTCCAAAGGATGAGTATTTAGGATGACTTATTCACATTAAGAGCGCTATAATCATCTTCTAGAGAATCACATAATCCAAAAAATAGAAGTATATATTTCTCAAGTCTTTAGACCCTTACCAAAACCAAAATTTTTAGAATAAGATCAGATAATCTACAAAAGGATAATCCTTTATAATAAGAAAATCTATTCTTAATCTCCAAAATTTGTCCAACAAAACCCAAAGTTCAACGAAGACCATTCGATAAACAATTTTTCGATAAAATTCTTCAATGTAAACCAAAATAAATTGAAACCCAAATATTTTAAGGATTTAATGACATAGTCTTAAAGGTAAAAATTAACATTTATCTCCAAATAACATCAGTTGCTCTTAAAGTCTCATATTGAAAAGTTATTATCATAATCACATATCCTCCATGATAGGTTAATAATTTCCATAGAAAACACAAAATCAACTTACTATTGATTCATAAAATCATATAACTAAAAAGAATTAGTCAAACTAACCAGGGACTTCACGTAGTCCAGTGGTAGGCTATAAACACCAGTCACACTTTGGTTGTGGGTTTGATTCCCACAGCTTTGTCTGATGCGATGGGTTGTATCACGGTTTGCGTGTTGTCCTTTTTCCAAAACTATATAATTCTTTAAACATTCCCCAAAACGAGATAAAATCTACAAAAATAACCATAAAATATTTTAACCTCAAGTTTATCTCATTCCTTTCATATTCCATCATATCATAGAGTAACCCATAATTACCTAAAAAGTAAGGATCATATAAACCCTAATGGTTACCTTTATAATTATTACATGAACTTCCACATCGAATTGGTTACCTTGTACATGATGCATTAGAGAACTCACCAAGGTTCAAGTGGTTGACCATGACTCCTAATTGTTTTTTAGAATAACCACAAGATTTCTCATTGAATCCCCCATTTCATCCAGTCTCTTAATCAGAGAACCACCACAGTTTCCTTCAAACCCATTGTCACTTTAGTGCCTGCTAGATCCATCCATTTACTAAACCAAAAAGGTCAGTGTGAGTATATCATTATAATCATCATATGATGCTAAGATATAATTATTCATGTTATATTAAACTCATCCACTTTATCTAAAACTATGACCCTTTATGAAATCCTAACGATTATAGTAATGTCACGTGTGCATAAAGGATACCCTAACATCTGAAGTTATCTGAACCGTCCTTTGATAGATACTATAAGTACCCGACCTTATAACATTACATAATAATTAATTAAATGAATTATTCACATAGAGGATCTTTTCAGGTTTAGAGTTTTATAGAATTAGGACCTAACTATTACATCTCAAAAGATTACAGAGTAGACACTTCTACTAAGTTTCCATAAAATAAAAACTCTTAAACAGAAACAAGTCTATTTCCATGTTTTTGATAGCATGTCTTTCCTTGATCCCATCCTTGACCCTATTCATCTTTAAGTCCTGTGGAAAAAATTTCAAAAATATGGGATGAGCATAAAAAGCCTAGTAAAGGATACACAAAGAAGGAAAACTGTTAGTTTTTTTGAACAACAATTAAACCATGAATACTTTATCAAAGTAATACTTTTCACCTTTAAAAAGTAGTAAATACTCTTCAATGAATAGAATATCACCACTTATCCATTGTAACCAAAAGATTACCATAAACCTAGATAAAGAACACATAACATATAATGGTAACTTGGGAAATAAACATAATTAAATGGAATACCCATACAGTCGACTTCCACACATATCACTACATGGAATAGCCATACGGCCAACTTTCATACCCAATGCATTGTAGCTTATAATGTAACCACCCATCCTGGTATTCAAGGAACCACCCTTCATATGGTTTATCACGTAACCACCCATAAAATTTACAAGTACCATTACAAAATCATAACACATAAAACAATTATAAAGAAATGAAAACATTTCCACATTTCAATCACAATATATCACTTAAATATATTGACATAACAAATCCATTATCAAAACCATTTTCAATAGCAAAATACATAAAATAGTATATGCTATTTATTTACATTTAAAAACATTACGGCTTGTTGAGGAAGCCAAAGATCAAATAATACTCGTGGCGGCGGAAAGGTCATTGTCACCGAATACGTTAAAAAGAAACATACTTTTTGTCGTTTAGTAAAATGATTCGTATAGAAAATATTCCTTTTGAAGAAAAGTAGAAATAAAAGGAGTTTATACACCGTATAAAATATTGTTGTGTATAAAACAAAATATTCCTCAATGAAAGGAGATTGCGACGAAGTCCTTTACAAAGTCATTATCCTTAGATTAAGGATAAATCAATTACATAATTTATGTGTGAAAAATATAAATAAACCCAATATAAGGTGATATTAAGTGTAAAAAAATCAGAGTCATTCACACATATTCATAGCATTACATATTCAAGGAGTACAAGTTTAAACCAAAGGATTTCAATTGAGTTAAGAAGTTCCTTTGCAAGAATTCGACAGCCTAACGGCGTCACATTAAAATTCATAAAATGAGTTGATGAGAGAGAAAATGGTATATCATCACTTAGACATAAAGTTTACATCATTAAGGATATATAAGAACATATCCCAACATAAGAAGATGTAAATTAATATACATAACATAAATAAGTCTTTTTAAAAAGAGGAGGTTGAAAGGTTCCCTTACCGACTTGGGTAACTTTCGAAACGTACACCCCATGAAAGAAGGACTATAAAACATTGATGTAAATACTAATAAACGAAATTATATTACAAAAATAGTATAATAATGGGCAGTACAAACACCACTCAAAGGAAATGGTGGAAAATTTAGCATAAATCTCATAGGAATAAATTTGAGATGAAAAATCCCTTACGAAAACTCGACAGCCTAACAGCGCCACATAAAACTTCCAAAAATGGATTTATGAGATCAAATAGGGTCTCTCATAATATGAACATAAAATGTAAAAAATGAGTAATATAAAAGAACATCCCCAACCATAATAAATATATGCTTAAAAGAAATGACATAAAAGAGAGTACTTAAAAAGAAAGAGAGTGGTTGCATCCCTTACGAAAATTCGGCAGCCTAACGGTGCCACTTAAAAATTCTAAAAATGAATTGATGAGAGTAAGAGTGGGTATCTCATCATATGAAAATACAAATTAAAATATTTTGAATATAAAAGAACATCCTCCAGCATAAGAACATGGATCATAAATGAAATTACATAAAAGAGGGTACTTGAAAAGAAAGAGAGAGGTAGGATCCCTTACCTCAAGTCCGACTTGTCTTGTTCGTTTCATTATATTACTGAATAATAAACTTTCTTCAATTTATAATTTCTTAAGGACATCTTTTTTAATTTTATTATTCAGTTAATATCACATATTATAATGTTATAATAATTGGTTAATAATGTGAGTTCATATCAGACGTTCTTGTCGATGTTTGGTACATGAGTCAAAAATGAACTTGTTTGAAAATGATTGTCCATTTAGTTATAAGTAAATCATCACCAAAATATTATTAATTATTTAAATATCATATATATCTAGTACATATTGATTTTATACTATTCCATAACATTTGGAGATAAAAAGAAATGAAATGCACCGTTCATGGAGATGGTAGGTCGTACGTACGCTTGAATGCTACATTCATTTCTTTGTCATATTAATGGAATTAAAAAATAAATGAGAGATATATATATTATAATTCCAGTATAATATATATGTTCTATAGGTCACATTTGTTCATTAATTTAATTCTTTATACATTCCATGTATTGCATGAACGAGTCACATCACTTGAGGGGCGGTTGTCCACACTTCCTCATATGAAATTATCGCATTTGCACAACATACAAAGCATAAAGGTATGTTTTAAATATAAAATAAAGAAGAATATAAAAAACATAAATACCATATATATCATATATAAAATACAGTGACATCATAATGGCCACCATGAAAGGTGTTAAGATAATATTGAACAATCATCGTTTCGTGAGGCAGTAATTCGCCATCCACAGAAAAAGTATGTTATTTAACCATTAGACGGAGGTGTGTGTAAGTGTATATAAAATGTTTCTCATAAAAACATCCTAGTATATTTAAGATATTGGTGTTGTTACAAAATAAATGAATAAAAATATTTTAGGGGGTTGGAGAAGCATAATAAAACAAATGAACATAAGAGAAGACATTACCTTTAAATCAGGTAACTCCCCTTGGTTTGAAGCAAAAGGGTTTCTTGAAGATATTTATTCCTATGGTAAGGATTATAGGATGAAGACAGGGATTTGTAGAGACAAAATTATCAGATCGTGGTTGGGCCAATGGCTTGAGAGGTGTGGGTAAGGATGTAGAGGTGGGGGCCTTTTATAAGAGGGAGGAGGGGCACTCTTGGAATGTCAAGAAATGTTACTTTATATTAAAATGATTTTCAGATATTAAAGGTCCCAAATTATATATTTCTAGGATAAGGTGATAAGTGTTCGAAATAAACCCATAAAATAGGTTTTTTACAAGTTTATGTCTTATATTTTACCTTATCTTCTCATTTTATTTAAATCGTTCATTAACGAGGTAATCGCTTCATCATCATGGTGTCATAAATAAATTTATTTATATAATGTATAAAAATTATAAAAATAATACCATGATGTAGGAAATACTTTTATCTTTATAATGAATATTTATAGTTAAAAAGTTTACTTGTATAACCCCATGTAAAAATTGTTTTAGTAAAACAATACATGTTTGTGACATTTTTATTTTAACTTTAAATAAAAAGTTATCAATGTCATTTTCTTACCCAAGTGGCTCTGTGGGGTCCCCAAGTTGACCCATGGATTTTCATGGTCGGACATGACTCATACAATAAGGGTATGACATGTTTCATGGTCATTTCATATTATTATAACATTATCTTTACCTTAAATTACACTAATTGCCTTTAATCGCGATTAATAAAACTTAAAAGTTACTATTCACCAAAAAATATTTTCATCCCATTGAACCACGTATTATATCCTAATGACATCCATGTATGTATGATTTTTGAAATTCAAATCACAGAGGTGGTAAAATTTCATTTAAATGAAAAATGAGTTTTTAAACTACCACTTAGTGGTTTCACTATTCATCAAAAATTGAAGTTGTTCAGAAAAATACCAAATATTCACGCTAAGATATAAATGATATTCCAAATTCAAAAATTAGGTCTATTTTAAAAAATTCAAAACATGTAAGTCGCATTAATTAATTTAATAATTAATTCCCGTTGTTAGAAAAAATAGCGTGTTTTTATGAAACAATATATATCAAAAGATTGACACTAGTTTAAGTCCAATTTCAAAGTGAAATTAATTCCAATGACCACTATAGGATTAAATGGTAAAAATATATTATAATTTTAAATTAAAACCAATTAAAAATATAATCTAATCATATAAATAAATTATATTAAAAATTGGTTTTGAATTAAAATACAACATTTTTCACTATTCATTAAAAAATGAACTTTATCGGAAAAATACCAAAAATTTACACAAAATAAATTTTGATTACCTGATTCTAAAGAGGAATTTTATTTGGTCCGATAGAATGTATAAGAGTGACCAAAACTATATTTAAAGAGGGTTTTCCATTAAAAGGCGATAAGTCGACCTTGTAGTGAATATTAGAGTATCTATGCCTAAAATTGAATTATTTTCTTATTTTAAGCCTTTATCTTTTATTGGATAAATGTAAAAAAATTTAAAAAACATATATAATCATATTTTAGTTATTTCTATTCATTCCTGCCAATACAACAGCTACGTGCTAACAACCATTTAAAATAATATTATTATATTACTAGTGTGCAACGTAAGATTTCAAAGAAACTCATTGTTGCGTATCAGGTACGATATCGAACATAAAAACCCCTTTAAAGTAAAATTAATATTTTATTCCCAAATATTAATAAATATGAAAATGTAATATTCTTTATTTACCTGGGGTGTTATAGCTGCAACCATGTAGCTCGTACAAAACATTGTAACCTACTAAAAAATATACATTTTAATAATGGAGATTTTAGGTAGATATGGATTCTTAACATATCCCTTCAATATTTTCATATACCTTTCAAAAGGATACATCCAAAAAAGATATATAGGTCCACAAAGCTTTATTTCTTGAACTAGATGAATCATTAAATACACCATTATATCAAAAAAAAGTTGGAGGAAAATACATTTCCAATTGACAAAGTATACAAACTGAATCCTTTTCCAAAATGATCAAAGCATGCACATCAGTCACATGATTACAAATTGAATTGAAAAAATAACACAACATCATTATAGTCTTTCTGACACAGATGGAAAATATTCCACACAGTGAAACTAGTAGAAGTTGTTTCTTCATGACGTGACAATCATGAGTTTTCATACCTATGAACTTCAAGTCCTTCAATGAGACAAAATTTTTTACATTTGAAGAATAACCTTGAGGCACTTTGATATCATGAAGACATTGATAAAAGCTAATTTTCTCCCTCTTTGATAATGTATGACATGTTGGGGGAATAAATGTTCGTCTTCCATTAGGAGTGGAAGCTAACTCCAATCATATTCCCATTGATAGTAAGTCTAATCTTGCATTAAACCCATATTTTGTATTTCCTTTAATATCTAACAATGTTCCAATAAAACTATCACAGATATTCTTCTCCACATGTATGACATCAATATTATGTTTAACATCTTGATATCTTGTAACAACCCAAAATTTTGAATAAATCTTGTTTCCTAATTTTATGTGTTATTTTATTTTTTTATACTCAACAAAAATGTTTCATTTGATAACATGAGTATAATTAAAATGATACTGTTGGTTTTTGACTGTTATATGACCATTGGTCAATATGACCACAAGAAACTAAACGTTTTGATTATTGTCTCTAAATACAAGTAATATTGGTTAATTAATATAGAAAGAAGATTCGATGGCCTCACCCAGTAGTCTTGGACCAATCGAAGCCCATCTAACAGAACTTGGGAAGGAGGTAGAACCATTGGGCTTTGCTCTGGACCAAACCCAAGCTGAACTTCATCGTATAAAGCTAGAACGGGATCGCCTTCGCGAGAAGTTCAAACTGATAGAAATTACTACTCGTGCAATGTTGGCAGAGCCTCCCTTGGATTCTCTCACCTTAGCACAGCTTACACTTATGTCCTATGCTGGTGTGATAAGGGGCTATGTAAGGAGACCGTAACTTCCTTGTGTAATCCTTTGTTTTAAATAAAAATTGGGATTTCTTCTTATGATGAAGTTTATGAATTTTAAAATGACCGAATAAATATAGTATGCATATTTTTGATGAATTTTAGAAAAAGGATATTTTAAAAATGGTTGTGTAAACCTTAAATAATTAAAAATGTGTAATGATTTTCAAAAAATGGTCTTCTACAATTATGTTCAGTAAGAAATTTAGAGTCTAATAAGATCAACATAATTTTTGATGAATAGTAAATTATGAATAGTGATTTTATGATTAGGATTAGTAATGTGTCCAAATGGATTAGTAATCTCACTTAAATAAAGTATTAATATAATCTAGGAACCTTGATTAAGTAATGTGATTCAATAAAATGGTTAAATAACGGTTTCATAAATTATTATTCAAGTATTAGTTTTTTCAGGTGAATAGTGTTTTTTATTTAAAAATTTAATTAAAAGTATTTAGATAATTATTTTTATAAAACAGATTTCATTTTTGAACTCAGAGCACCGATATTATGCTATGGTAATTTTTGGGGTTTTTTCTGAAAAAAAGGAATTTTCGGTGAATAGTGTTTTTATTTAATAATTAAATTAAAAATATTTAGAAAATTATTTTTATAAAATGGAGTTCATATTTTTAATCAGAGTGTTGATATTTGGTTAAGGTGAAATTTTGGGATTATTCTGAGAAAGTTGAATTTTCGATGAATAGTGAAAATACAGTTTTTAAGTTACGGGTGTTTAATGACATCATTAAATGATGTATTAAGTTTGTAATCAATATGTTCGCATTATAAATAGTGAGATAAGGTATGAGTTGTCCCAAGTGGCAAATACCATGGGCAAATACCATGGGCAAGCCCATGGTTTTTCCAAAACCACTAATGAGGTGTCCCTTTGCCATTAATGCCTTGTCCCCTCACTTTCCCTATAAATACCAAGCCATCCTCTCATCCATTCGACTCCCCACTATCCCCCAACTAATTTCTGGTCTCATTACCTCCCAAGGAGTCCTCCCATGGTTCCCCCAAGCCCTCAAGGTCCCAACCTTTGAGTTTTAAGAGTTATGTTTTAAGGTAAGGGATCCGACCTCTCTCTTTCATTTCAAGTAATCTCTTTTATGTCATTCCTTTTATGCTCCATGTTCTTATGTTAGAGGATGTTATTTTATACTCATCATACTGCCCTTTTCATTTTCATATATTGAGAGATCCCCTCTTGCTCTCATTATTTCGTTTTATGAAGTTTTAAGTGGCGCCGTTAGGCTGCCGAAATTTTTGTAACGGATTCTTTCTCCCTTCTCATTTTTCAAGATCTATTTTCATGTAAAGTATTTCAAGTGCCTTTTTATTATGTTGGGGTATTATCTCTAAATTTATCATACTGATATTTTATGATAATATGATGAGATACCCCATTTGATCTCTTCAATTCAGTATTTTGATGTTTTAAGTGGCGCCGTTAGGCTGCCGAATTTTTAAGTGGTTCTTCACCCTTCTCGTTTTGAAGTTCTACTTTCATGTCAATTCTTTCAAGTTCCTTTTTGTTATGTTGGGGTATGATCTCTATATCTATCATACTAGACACTTATGTTCATATGATGAGAGACCCCATCTGATCTCTTCAATTCAGTATTTTGAAGTTTTAAGTGGCGTCGTTAGGCTGCCGAATTTTTAAGTGGTTCTTCACCCTTCTCGTTTTGAAGTTCTACTTTCATGTCAATTCTTTCAAGTTTATTTTTGTTATGTTGGGGTATGATCTCTATATCTATCATACTGGAATCTTATGTTCATACGATGAGAGACCCCATTTGATCTCTTCAATTCAGTATTTTGAAGTTTTAAGTGGCGCCGTTAGGCTGCCGAATTTTTAAGTGGTTCTTCACCCTCCTCGTTTTGATGTTCTACTTTCATGTCAATTCATTCAAGTTCCTTTTTGTTATGTTGGGGAATTATCTCTATATCTATCATACTGAACTCTTATGTTCACATGATGAGAAACCCTATTTGATCTTTTCAAATCATTTTTCTTGAAGTTTAAATAACGCCGTTAGGCTACCGAACTTTCATAAGAGAAATCTAATTTTTGTCTTCCTTCCATGTTTTTCATTTCAAATGTTATGTCCTTGAAATTTCATTACCATGATCATGTATCCTTCGTATTCTGTCCATATACTATTTTATGGGTCATTTATGAATGTTTGACCCATTTTACCTCTCTTTTTAATGTCTTCTAAAACCTCATAACATAGCCATTATGCTGCAGAATTCCCGTCTCAAAATGTCTCTCTCTTTTTCTAAAGTTATTTTATATTATTAAGTGAATACTAAAAGCTATTTCTTCTAAAGGGGTATTCAAATATATACCAAAATGTTCTATTTTAAATTCTGGGATTTACATACATGAGACCCACCTTCCTTTTCTGTGGGTTTAAAGTGATGTAAAGATCATGTCTTTAAAGCAGTTTTTAAAACGTTATGATTATGAAATGAAACCCATTTATTTTATGCTATATGGGTTATTTATGAAATTTTTGATGATGATATATGTGGATCACATGATAATAAAGTCAAATTTAAGGGTGTGCCCTGATATCGCTCCAATGCATTGGGTAATGATGTAACCACTAGAGATTACAATTTTCACGATACCTTGGTGGATAACCTTGGTAATTTTCAAATGACACCTTGGGGATGGACCTTGGTGATATGTTCATGATTGTCTATGTTAAATGATGTAGCCACATTTTCAAGTTATGAAAAATGTTATTTTTATTATGATATGACTCCTTATTTCATTCTCATGCCTTAAAGTTCTTTTTCATGACCTTATTGATGTATCTCAAGTTCACATGTAAAATGTTTCTCTTGTTTTCCTTACTGGGCTTTTTGCTCACCCTTTCTTTTGATGTATGCTCCCAGGTTATGTGATGTAGTAATGAACTTAGGATGAACATGAGGAGAATCCTTTCATGTGTTTTAGAAGAATGTTTTATGTTTTCATGTTTAAAGTTCCTGGTTTCCATGACACTAAACCTTAAAGATCCTCGGTTTTGTAAAATGTAATGAAAGTTTATGTGATAAAGAGGCGGGATGCTATAGTTGGTATCACAGGATGGTTTAGTTATTTGTGGAAATTAGGATATGAAAAATCTTGGAAGAACCCTATAGAAAAGTTTAAATATAGGAAATCTTCCTGGTAGTTTGGTGAGTATTGAGTAAGGGGTTTCCAAGCAAATACATCCATGTCTGGATACGAGAAGGTAGAGGTGGATCTGGCACAGATGTACATAGGGGTAAAACCTGAAAACACCGCTTTGAGCTAGACTCGAACGGGAACTGGTACACGACAACAGGCCTTGCTGCACTCTTGGTTACGACACTCCCGGGGGATATGCTTTGGTAAATCCATAAGCTTAGTATGAACCATTATTAAAGGAACAAGGATAAAACAAAATAAAGATTCACATAAGAATATATGATCATGGATAACCTAGATTGGAACCTAGGGGATCACAAGTTAGGATATACTTTTATTCTACATGTTTATCCTTTTATGCTTAAAGTTTCCTTTTCATGATTATTAGCTAAGTAAATAAGCCCCTAATTATAGTTTCTTTTCTTAGTTAATGGCGGGAAATGGAAGAACATGTCCCAAAAACCAATGTGATAGGAAATGTGACGATTGTCATATTAATATGACAGAGGTGATTAGGGGATTAAAAGATGATTATTATTTTGGAATACATTCACTATTTTAGGGACCCTATATGATCAAGGTAAATAGATTACTACGGTATTTTCATTGAGGAGTAAGGTTGACTTATATTTTTAAGAATCGACGAATTTATGGTGGACTTATAGTAATTTAGGTTACTTATGGGAATGATTAACCTGTCTTGGGTAAAATATGTTTAGTTTAGATAATTTTGTTATAAGATGTTAGGAGTGGTTGATGTTGTTTGGAGATGAACAATGAAGTTTATTTTGGAAGACTATGTTATCAAATCCTTCTTGTATTTGGGTTTCAATCTTAGTTTGGTTTATTTTGAGGAATTTTAAGGACCGTTATTTATGGGATGGTGTATTACCATGGAACATTGAAGATTTAAATTTTTTTCCATTCCTATGGGATTCTTCCTTTTTGAAGAGTTGTTTAACCTTACCCTTTCTGTTTTTGGGATAATGTTTAAACATAGAAGAAATAGATAGTTAATCTTTTGTGGATTATGTGATTCTCTAGAAGATGATTCTTGTGTTTTGATGAGACCAAGTAGTTTTGAATTCTCATCGATTGGGAGAAAAGATTAGTTTTGGTAGAAACTTATTAAAGGGTGAAACTCTACATGAAGGTAGATATATTTCCTTATGTTTTTTTTTCTATGTTGTAAATGAATTCCTCAAAATTATGAAAAGGAACATAAAACAAAAACGCTGTTGGTTTATGTTTCCTACTAGGTAATCAAAGATCGTTTACACACATCATAAGTTTGGGATTTTCATATGGTTAACTTTCTCTTAAGCATGTTCTCTGTCACTCTCCCTCAGAACTTGACCCTTTGTTTTCTCCTCCATGTCCATGTTTTCCTACATGGAATCCTAGTGTGGGCTAACTCGGGTGACCTTCGTACTTCCCTTTCTTTCTTTTAAAGTAATAGTTTTACTGACTCCTTTTCCGATGTGGGACTTTCAATGAAATTTCAAAACCTAATTTTAAAAAATTGCGAGGACGCAATTTCTTAAGGGGGGGAGATTGTAACTACCAGAAATTTTGAATAAATCTTGTTTCCTAATTTTATGTGTTAGTTTATTTTTTTATACTCAACAAATATGTTTCATTTGATAACATGAGTATAATTAAAATGATACTATTGGTTTTTGACTGTTATATGACCATTGGTCAATATAACCACTAGAAACTAAATGTTTTGATTATTGTCTCTAAATACACGTAATCTTGGTTAATTAATATAGAAAGAAGATTCGATAGCCTCACCTAGTAGTCTTGGACCAATCGAAGCCCATCTAACAGAACATGGGAAGGAGGTAGCACCACTGGGCTTTGCTCTGGACCAAACCCAAGCTGAACTTCATTGTATAAAGCTAGAATGGGATCGCCTTCGCGAGAAGTTCAAACTAATAGAAATTACTACTCGTGCGATGTTGGCAGAGCCTCCCTCAGATTCTCTCACCTTAGCACACCTTACACTTAGGTCCTATGCTGGTGTGATAAGGGGCTATGTAAGGAGACCGTAACAGCCTTGTGTAATCCTTTGTTTTAAATAAAAATTGGGATTTCTTCTTATGATGAAGTTTATGAATTTTCAAATGACCGGATAAATATAGTATGCATATTTTTGATGAATTTTAGAAAAAGGATATTTTAAAAATGGTTGTGTAAACCTTAAATAATTAAAAATGTGTAATGATTTTCGAAAAATGGTCTTCTACAATTATGTTCAGTATGAAATTTAGAGTCTAATAAGATCAACTTAATTTTTGATGAATAGTAAATTATGAATAGTGATTTTATGATTAGGATTAGTAATGTGTCCAAATGGATTAGTAATATCACTTAAAGAAAGTATTAATATAATCTAGGCACCTTGATTAAGTAATGTGATTCAATAAAATGGTTAAATAACGGTTTCATAAATTATTATTCAAGTATTAGTTTTTTCAAGTGAATAGTGTTTTTTATTTAAAAATTTAATCAAAAATATTTAGATAATTATTTTTATAAAACGGATTTCATTTTTGAACTCAGAGCACCGATATTATGCTATGGTAATTTTTGGGGTTTTTTCTGAAAAAATGAATTTTCGGTGAATAGTGTTATTATTTAAAAATTAAATTAAAAATATTTAAAAAATTATTTTTGTAAATTGGAGTTCATATTTTTAATCAGAGCATTGATATTTGGTTAAGGTGAAATTTTGGGATTATTCTGAGAAAGTTGAATTTTCATGAATAGTGAAAATACAGTTTTTAAGTTACGGGTGTTTAATGACATCATTAAATGATGTATTAAGTTTTTAATCAATATGTTCGAATTATTAATAGTGATATAAGGTATGAGGTGTCCCAAGTGGCCAATACCATGGGAAAATACCATGGCCAAGCCCATGGTTTTTCCAAAACCACTAATGAGGTGTCCCTTTGCCATTAATGCCTTGTCCCCTCACTTTCCCTATAAATACCAAGCCATCCTCTCATCCATTCGACTCCCCACTCTCCCCCAACAAATTTCTGGTCTCATTACCTCCCAAGGAGTCCTCCCATGGTGCCCCCAAGCCCTCAAGGTCCCAACCTTTGAGTTTTAAGAGTTATGTTTTAAGGTAAGGGATCCGACCTCTCTCTTTCATTTCAAGTAATCTCTTTTATGTCATTCCTTTTATTCTCCATGTTCTTATGTTAGAGGATGTTATTTTATACTCCTCTTACTGCCCTTTTCATGTTCATATAATGAGAGATCCCCTCTTGCTCTCATTATTTCGTTTTATGAAGTTTTAAGTGGCGCCGTTAGGCTGCCGAAATATTTGTAACGGATTCTTTCTCCCTTCTCATTTTTCAAGATCTATTTTCATGTAAAGTATTTCAAGTTCCTTTTTATTATGTTGGGGTATGATCTCTAAATTTATCATACTGATCTTTTATAATCATATGATGAGAGACCCCATTTGATCTCTTCAATTCAGTATTTTGAAGTTTTAAGTGGCGCCGTTAGGCTGCCGAATTTTTAAGTGGTTGTTCACCCTTCTTGTTTTGAAGTTCTACTTTCATGTCAATTCTTTAAAGTTCCTTTTTGTTATGTTCGGGTATGATCTCTATATCTATCATACTGGACTCTTATGTTAATATTATTAGAGACCCCATTTGATCTCTTCAATTCAGTATTTTGATGTTTTAAGTGGCATCGTTAGGCTGCCTAATTTTTAAGTGGTTCTTCACCCTTCTCATTTTGAAGTTCTACTTTCATGTCAATTCTTTCAAGTTTCTTTTTGTTATGTTGGGGTATGATATCTATATCTATCATACTGGACTCTTATGTTCATATGATGAGAGACCCCATTTTATCTCTTCAATTCAGTATTTTGAAGTTTTAAGTGGCGCCGTTAGGCTGCCGAATTTTTAAGTGGTTCTTTACCCTTCTCATTTTGAAGTTCTACTTTCATGTCAATTCTTTCAAGTTCCTTTTTGTTATGTTGGGTAATTATATCTATATCTATCATACTGAACTCTTATGTTCACATGATGAGAAACCCTATTTGATCTTTTCAAATCATTTTTCTTGAAGATTAAGTAACGTCGTTAGGTTACCGAACTTTCATAAGAGAAATCTAATTTTTGTCTTCCTTCCATGTTTTTCATTTCAAATGGTATGTCCTTGAAATTTCATTACCATGATCATTTATCCTTATTATTCTGTCCATATACTATTTTATGGGTCATTTATGAATGTTTGACCCATTTTACCTCTCTTTTTAATGTCTTCTAAAACCTCATAACATAGCCGTTATGCTGCAGAATTTCCGTCTCAAAATGTCTCTCTCTTTTTCTAAAGTTATTTTATATTATTAAGTGAATACTAAAAGCTATTTCTTCTAAAGAGGTATTCACATATATACCAAAATGTTCTATTTTAAATTCTGGGATTTACACACATGAGACCCACCTTCCTTTTCTGTGGGTTTTAAAGTGATGTAATGATCATGTCTTTAAAGCAGTTTTTAGAACGTTATGATTATGAAATGAAACCCATTTATTTTATGCTATATGGGTTATTTATGAAATTTTTTATGATGATATATGTGGCTCACATGATAATAAAGGCAAATTTAATGGTGCGCCCTGATAGCGCTCCAATGCATTGGGTAATGATGTAACCACTAGAGATTACAATTTTCACGATACCTTGGTGAATAACCTTGGTAATTTTCAAATGACACCTTGGGGATGGACCTTGGTGATATGTTCATTATTGTCTATGTTAAATGATGTAGCCACATTTTCAAGTTATGAAAAATGTTATTTTTATTATGATATGCCTCCTTATTTCATTCTCATGCCTTAAAGTTCTTTTTCATGACCTTATTGAAGTATCTCAAGTTCACATGTAAAATGTTTCTCTTGTTTTCCTTACTGGGATTTTTGTTCACCCTTTCTTTTGATGTATGCTCCCAGGTTATGTGATGTTGTAATGAACCTAGGATGAACATGAGGAGAAGCCTTTCAAGTGTTTTAGAAGAATGTTTTATGTTTTCATGTTAAAAGTTCTTGGTTTCCAAGACACTAAACCTTAAAGATCCTCGGTTTTGTAAAATGTAATGAAAGTTTATGTGATAAAGAGGCGGGATTCTATATATCTCCAATATAGTAGCTCAAAAAATATTGACATTTTCTTCTAAATATGTCTATCATTACCATATTTCTGTGTCATTCCCAATGTCACATCAAGGATTTCCACCATCTTAAAATACAGATCAGGGTATAATGGTTTTGGAGCAATATAAAATTCTTTTGAGCCATTGAATGCCTTTTTTAGTCTTCTATAAGAGTGATTTATAGGCAAAAATATTCTATGATCCATGTACACTATTTTCCTCCATTGATGAAATTGACAATATAAAGTCTATTGTGTGAAAATTGGACATGATTTACGCCCTTTAACACTATATCCAGTCAAATTTACATATGCTGGGAAGTCATTTATAGTGAATATAAGCACTGCATGCAGTTGAAAATATTCCATTTTATAAGAATCATACACCCTAATACCATCCTCCCATAAAAGATTAAAATCATTAATCAATGGTTACAAGAAAACATCAATATCATTGTCGGGTTGCTTCAGACCAAAGATCATTATACTCAACATGACATATTTGTGATTCATACAAACTTTAGGAGAGAGGTTGTAAATTACCGATAAAACAGGCCATGAACTATGTGTGATACTGAGGGTTTGGTATGGATTCATTCCATATGTACACAAACCTAGTCTGAGATTTATAACTTCATTTCCAAATGTTGGATACTGCTCATCAATTTTCATCCATTGTGGAAAATCATCTAGATGACATATTTTTCCATCACATATCTACTCATCAGCAATCCATCTTATCCTTTTTTCATCATGTGAATTATCAAATAAACATTTGGAACGATGTATTATAATAAGATACCAAAATACCTTTGAAGGGATCTTTGTAATTTCTACATCAGCCTGTGATTTTTATTTCACATTATATCGTGATGTCCCACATTTGGGACACTCTGAAATAAATTCATATTCCTTCCTATATATCATACAGTCATTCAGACAGGCATGTATTTTCTTATATCCAAATCCCATCAAGCATAATATATTATTGGCCTTATAATGTGAATATGGAAGATCGTTATCTTTTGGGAGAAATTATTTCATCAATTTTTGCAGATCTGTAAAACTTTTGTCACTCCATCCATGTTTCCCCTTCAGGTTAATAAATATTAACACCGCCGATAAAACTATAAAATCTATACAACTAGGACACAATGGTTTTTTAGAATCACCATATAGATGTGAAACTGTCGGTTCTTTCTCAATTTTTTCTGCTGCAATATCATGAATCATTTATTTAATTCCATTGGAGTTACCATTTTGCAAATCATCATCATCAGTAGATCTGACATTCCGTCTGGTTTCACCATTTCAAATCCAAGGGCTTTAACTCAGATTAAAACCATGACAAATCATATGATATTTTATCTCTCTAATTTTCATCTTCTTCATATTCAAAAATTTCTGGCCTGGACAGAAAAAATGTCACTACTTGGAACATTTCTTTTAGAAAATTCCAAAAAGGCATCAACACCTTCCTCATATTCACTACTCATTCTATGTGCTATAATCCAAATTTGACTCATTATTACCTATAACAAATATCAAAATTATACATTTTTTTAAGATAAGACAAATATATGTTTATATGAAAAATATCGTAACTTAAATGTAAAAAAATTTTGACATATAAAACAAATATATGTGTATTTAAAAAAAATGATTTTGAAAATGATTTTAAAAAGAAAATATATCTAGATATAATAGTTTTGAATTCATCTTGGATCTGTTCTTCTTAAGGTTCACAAAGAATACATCCTGGTGTAACTGGATACCAAATTCACCCTTCCGTAAAAAATAAATATGAGGTATGAATATTAAAATATGAATACATTCACTACTGAAAATTACACAAATCCTAAAGATTTTAAACCTCTGGATAGCCCCCCACCCCTCTAGACAGCCCCCACCCCCTGGACACCACCCCCATCCCCTTGGACACCACCCCACCCCCTGGACACCCCTACCCCCTTGGACCACACCCCCACCCCCTTGACACTACCCCTACCCCCTTGGACACCACCCTCACCCCCCTTGGACACCCCCTGGACACCACCACCCCCTTGGAAAGCCCCCACCCCCCGAACACTACCCACACCCCCTTAGACACTCCCTGGACACCACCACCCCCTTGGATAGCCCCCCACCCCTCTAGACAGCCCCCACCCCCTGGACAACCCCCACCCCTCTAGATAGCCCCCACCCCCTTGGACACCCCCTTGGACACTCCCATCCCTCTGGGAACCCCCATCCACTTGGAACCTACCCCCACCCCCTTGGACACCCCCTCGACACCAGCACCCCATTGGAAATCTCCCCACCCCTCTGGACATCCCCCTACCCCCTGGACATCCCCCACCCCTCTAGACAGCCCCCCACCCCCTTGGACACCCACACCCCTCCTAATAACCCTAGAACACATCGATTAATATAAAACCATAAATTGTAAAATGACTAAACATCCATAATAATAGAAGTAATAAAGGAGAATAATAAGTCGACGAATAAGAAACAAAGAAACAAAGAAAAAAGGAAGAAGAACTTGGAATAAGTATCTTATTTAAGGAAATCAAATTTCAATAGAAGGAAAGAATAAAAAAAACCTATCAGAGGGAATTTCATGGAATCCATGAAAACCATGGGGAATCTAATGGTTGATAGAAAATTTTAGAAAATGTAGTAAACATTAGAATCAAATCAAATTTAAAATAAAAACTCAGATAGAGAAAATCACAGTGTAAATCCTGTCATCATGGCATAATGGGGGCAGGATAACTGTATCTTTGAAAACCACCACATGGTCTCCCCCATAACCAATAAATTTATCATATTCAATGACTGGTAAAAATATATATAACCATATAGAATCATATTTCAACACCCCTCATATTTTAATAATTCTTGAATCCCTAAAAATCATAGTTGAAACCTCAAGCTCCTTAAATACCCACAAATGTCCCCCCTATTCCGTTAGAAAGAAATCTTGGCTACATCATAGCACAACACTGACCACCATGATGGAACCACCGTTAATTAAACAACACTAACAAAGTATAGCCTAATATCCATGAAACAATACCATCATCATGTTATAATCTCACAACCCACGATGCAATAGTGAATCCCAAATGACACTTATCCCCTACCCCCTTGGACCCCATCCCCACCCCCTTGGACACACCCTGGACACCACCGCCCCCTTGGACAGCCCCCCCCCCCACCCCTGGGACACCACCCCAACCCCCTGGACACCACTACCCCCTTGGATAGCCCCCCCCACCCCTCTGGACAGCCCCCAACCCCCTGGACATCCCCCACTCCTCTAGACAGCCCCCACCCCTTGGACACCCCCACCCCTCCTAAACACCACCCCCACCCCTACCCCCTTGACACCCCCCCTGGACACCCCCAACCCTCTGGATAGCCCCCCCCCCCTCTGGAAAACACCCCAAACCCTCTAGATAGGCCCCCACCCCTTAAAGAACCCCCATGGACATCCCCCACACCCTTCGACACCCCCACCCCCTTGGACCCCCCACCCCTGCACTTACCCTCCACCCCCACCTCTATGGACACCTTGGACCCCCCCCCCCAACCCGCTGGAAAACCCCTCGAACCCTCTACACATCACCAACCCCCTTGGACAGCCCCCGCACCCCCCTGGAACCACCCCCACCCCCTTTGACATCCGCTGCACCCCCTTGGACACCCCAACCCCCTTGGACAACCCCCCCCCCCCCCCCCCCCCCCCCACACCCCCTTAGACACCACCCCCACCCCCTTTGACTCCCCCTGGACACCCCCACCCCACTGTACAGCCCACCCAACCCCCTGGACAACCCCACCCACTTGTACATCCCCCACCCCTTGGAAACCCCCTGTACGTGCACACACATTTGATAGAACACAAAGAAAATTGTAAACTTGCATGATATCACTTCCATAAGATTATTTTACCAGAATTTAATTTATCATGGTATATATGAACAATATGAAACTTACCATTATAACAAAAACAAAGAAAAATAATATCTCAAAAAATTAGTTTAGGGCATCGTGGAAAATAAAAATAGAAAAGGAGTCATGTGAGGCTTACTTGAGTGTTGTGAGTTGACATAATAGATCTAATGAAAGTAAATATGAAGAATGATGTTGGAAAAATGAGGCTTGAGGGAATGACTTTGATGAATCGTTTCTAGGATTTCCATGCGAGAGAGATGAGTTGCAGGTCGCCCGATCGAAGAAAACAGAATGACTCGATATGGGGTTTGATAAATCATTTAAAATATTTATCCTGTCGGTTATTTAATAACGGAAATGGTAAAATATTTTATTATTGTATATAACGTCTGTTATTTAATAACTGATGTAGAAAACAATTTATCATGTCGTTTATAAAATAACTGATGTGATATATGTCCCCTTATACAGATGTGATAAATTGTTGAGATTAGATTTATCACATCGGTTTTTTTATATCTAGCGTGGTAAAGTGCCGAGATTTCCTTTATCACATCGGTTATAAAATAACTGACGTGATAAAGCGTGCCAGATTCTATTTTCACGTCAGTTATATAATTACCGACATAAAAAATCTAATTTATGTATATATCACGTCGGTTATTTTATAACTTACGTAAAAAATGGATCCTGATCGATATATCACGTCAGTTATAAAATAACTGACATGATATATCAATTATTGAAGCTTTGCATGTCGGTTATATAGAACCGACATGAAAAATGACGATGTGTTAAACATTTTTTCCACTATTATGGTTTTGAAAATGGTTTGATAAATAATTGATTATGTTAATAACTTGATGTGATATATTTTTATTTCAATGTGGAAATGTTATATTTCCTTTATTATTGTTTTATGTGTTATGAATATGTTATGGTTCTTGGGCTTTGTTTACGTATATGGGTGGTTCTGTGATAAACATAGGGCGAGTGAGCCTGATATAGCTCTCCAATGCATAGGGTAACATGATAGAGGTAAACGTTAATGTTTCTCCTAATAGATTTAAGGAATATAATGTGATGGGTATTTTAAATGTAACTCCCTACATAGATAAGAAAGATACAATGTAAGTATGTTATAAATTCCATAAGTTACCTTTATGATTTATGACTTCTATGTGTTATTCATAAATCTTGTGATTTCATGAGGTATGTTATGATTGAAATATAGGGTTTCATTGATTTGTATTTAATGATGGGTTAATGTTTAATTTTATTATTTTATAACCCTTACTAATCTTTTTATTCTCATCCCATGTTTTGAGATGTTTTTCACAGGACATAAAGATGAATTGGGTCAAGGATGGGATCAAAGAAAATTCATGTTGTCTAAAACTTAAAACTCGACATGACTCTTTCTTTCAAGAGTTTTTATTTTATAAAAAAATGGAAAATGAGTAGAAGTGTATACTTTGTAATTTTTGAGATGTAAAGTAATAGTTATGGCCTAATTCTCTAAAACTCTAAACCCAAAAAGATCCTCATTGGGAATTATTAATTTAATTCAAGATTATGTAGTGTTTTATGTTTTTGTCCTTACATAAACTATTCATTAGTGAGCTCCTATTACTCAAACAACCACTGAAAAACACCAAATATCCATCAAAACATGTTCTATAACCAACAGAATACAATTAATCTTCCTTCATAATAAAATAAAAACTAAACCCACATATAACATAGGGATATAAATAATAAAATGATTTTGATATTATAATAACTAAAATCCCTTATTAACCCAACCTAAATGAAATCCACTTTCATCTCAATATCATAAAATCCCCAGAACAAAAAAATGAACCAATACCCAAAATAAATTCACCCATTAATGAAATCTATCTCACTCTCTTATGATTACCATATCTTAGAAACAAACCAGACTTACCATTAAATATGGATTTCACCATGATTTGGTGAAATCCAATATAAATCCATAATATTGATGATTGATATGATATAGAATATTAATAAAAGGAGGAAGAGATTATAGGGATAGTTTCTACATTGAATTAGTGGAAGAAAACCACTTTTAACACCCTTGTTTCATGTGGAAAGAGATGAATAGGAAGGGAGCACCCTGATATATCCTCTATGTCATGAAGTAGGGATAAAAAAAGTGGATCTAAGTACCCTTAATCGAGTTTAAAAAGGATACAGTAAAAAATAAATCATTTTTCAAAAACAAAAATATACTCTAGAACCCACAAAAACACTGATGGGTATCCATTAGACTTTCATTGGTAGTCTTGTGAGCCACTGGATGACCCACCAAACATTCATTATCATCCACTTGAACTATAGTGGCCTAATGATTCCACCACCCTATTTGATTTTCTTCTACCAAAACACCCAAATCATATCCCAAGAATCATCAACTATCTTACTAACATTAGACAGTCATTCCAAAATTCCTAAAGGCATAAAAATATTCTCTTTCAAGATCTAAAACTGAAAATTCAAGTAATCCCATGTTTTTATCACTTTAAATTCCCAAAGTTAAATTTTATTTCATTATTAATTAGTTCACCAAATAAAATGGTCAAAAGAATATGAAGTATTGGTGTTATTTAAAGGATCAATATTCTTGAGATGATCACTAAGATTGAGATGATTAGTAGGCTTGGGATTAGAATTCAGGGGTAATAAGTCTAAAATTTCACAAATATGGGGGAAATGGGAATTTATTATTTCATATAAATGGGAGGAATAGAAAAAATAGATGGATAAAAATCATTAAAAATGGAAATAATGGTGAAAAGTTTTTTTTTCTTAAATACCATAGTTCTTTAATTGAAACTATAGGATAAGAAAGTGAACTAATCAAGATATGCGCCACAAGGCATGTGTGAAATGGTGGTAAATACATAAATGGTTAAAAAATACCAATTCCATAAATGAAATGATAGTATGTGAATGAATTCATGAATGGACATGAGGTGAAGGGTTAGGGTGAGATCAGGTATGGTGTGTACTCTGATATACTCCACTACCATCCCTCTTCAATGAGTCATGATTGCTAAAATTCTAATCAGTATGATTGGAGAAGAGTTTTTTCCTAGATGATAGTTCCTGAATGAATTTTAAAATTGGTAAATAAAATGAAATATTATGATAGACAACAAAAATAAAAAAATGAAATATTATACTCATAGTGGAGATCATGAGAACTATTCCCAAGTTTCAAATCGAATTATCATTTTGTGACTTATTTTCTAATAGTTAACTTCATGTTGTGTCATAATATACATAAGAAAAATCAATTATAATATTATTTAAAATTAAATAGTTAAAAATTTCAAATAATTAAATAATTAATAAAATATATAAAAAAAATTAAAAAAATTAAAAAATAGAAATCATAGAATAATTAATAAAAAAAATTAAATAATTTCATCACTACTATAAATTTCCAACCACAAATTCTTGTTTATAATCAAATATAATAATTAAATTATTTACATCATCATATATAATATTTTGATCAATTTTAATAGGGTAAATATTGTTGTAAACTTCATCTACACCTTCATTAAAAACATTTCTTGGGATAACTTCAATAATGATATAAAATTGATATTTTAGAGGATATTTAAAAAAACTATTTCAAAATTGATGCCATAATATATTGATCACTAGTAGGTAGGAATAAAATAATATCAATAACCATAATCCACAATTATATATATATATATATATATATATATTCTCTATCATTGAATCAAACCACATTCATTTCATTATACGAGCTCACCCATGAGAGTAATAATCCAATGTGATTATATTATCTACAACACCATAATATGATACATTTTCATATCTAGGACATGTATATAATGCACCAAAATAATATTACATCATTCTATTTAATATAAAAATTATTTTTTTTGTTTTATTGTACACTATATGACCGGGAATAATGAATTTATACCCATTGATGATTGGTTATTTACATTCACGAACCATTTAATTTAGATTAAATGACAACACTATTATTTTTAGAGATATAAAATTTGTAAGTAAACTATATACCTAAAATTTATAAGAATATTAAATTTAAGAAACAATTGTAACTAAGTATTATATTAGAGTAATGGACTTACCTTTAATGTCAACTAACCAAGAAACTCTTTACTATAAAAAGATTGTCTCGTTCTCAAAGGTAATGAATGGTGACTCCCACTTACAATTTATTTATATTGCCAATATAATGTAATGTTAAAAGTTTAATATTTCTATACAATTACATAATATATTATGTATTGTAATTCAAATTACTTACTTGATTAGTCATTCAACACATCACATCTGAACAATACCAAATGATGTACCATTTCCCACTCTACAAGGATCAATGTACCCAATGTGTATGATCTATGAATTCACACTTTTTAGGTAAATGATGAAAAATAGGGATAAATTGCTCTATATTTATCATATCAAAATCTAATTTGTTAATTAAATCTTATATTGATATCACCCAATAGATTGAAAATAAATACATGCATTCTTTAGGTAAAAAACATTTCACAATGGATCCTTTAGGATGATTTTTTTTTGTTGTATGTATTCACTGTATCTATATTTCTTTTAGTTGGATACATCCAATGAGAAGCATTAGGGCCACATATATTTTTTTTTGATAATTTGAATAATTAAATACATCTTTCAAGCGAAAAAAGATAGAAGAAATTTTATCTGTAACTCTCACATAATTTTGGGTTCCTCTTGGTTAATAATTTTAAAGAATAAAATAATTTAAATTTTAGCACAAATATCTTAATAAAAGTTGTACAATTTATTTACTGTCACCATTACATTATTTTATAATAAATAATTGTTAGCTATATTAATCAACTCATGTAGAAGAATGTGAAAATCATAAGATTTCATGAATATTAGTTTAACATATATTGTATTTACCCATTTTGATATGTTACCTAAATAATAATATTGAACATTTATTGTCTATAACACTTAATTAATATTTTTTCTAAATTTTCCATCATATGACAGGCAAAATGAACCTTTAAGTTATTTAGATTGAAAAAATCAAGATAAAGTTCTTGTTTGATAAACCAATCTATCATGCCGCAATGAGATCTTAAATCATATTTGGTCATTAATATAATTTTTTGATGAAATAAAATTAAAATTTCACATATATTTATTTCAATATACATTTTGTCTAAGTAGTGATGAAAAAATTTATAAAACCAATAAGGTAAATTGATGATACTTATTTTTTTCTATAAATGTTTTTGGATTTATTTAAAACTCGTATTAACTTTTGAGAATTTAACCTACCTTTTCAAATAATAAAAGTGATATATTTAAATTCATTAAGTATATATGATCTTAAAAAATGTTGAGGTGGTTTTTCTTCTTCATGGGTATCTTAAAACTTTTGAAAATTGTTTCAGTTTGAATGATTAATTGGTAAGGATATTCATTGTCCCATGTAACTGAAACTATGATTTGATTTTAGCCTTCCAGATCATGTATTCTATATATAAATAGGTAATTATAAATTACCCTTCGTAATATAATCATTCATCTTCCATAAGTATAAAAAACAGTTATTACCCACAAAAGCACAATAGAAATTTTAAATGACTCTTTTATTTAAGAATCACACGTACACACACCCATATTTTCATAGATGCATTAAGTCTTCTATTAAAGGTTTAAAATATAAATAGATATCATTTCTAGGATCATATGATAAATATATGAGTATGTTCAGTGCATTAATTGGGTTTTTCATACAAATTCATGGGATAAGGTTATAAATTTGAATAAAAATAGGACATGTACTATGTAAAGTAATCATTTGAATAAAAAAATTAAATCCATCACATGATAAACTCAATATAAAATTACATACATCAACTGAATAATTGATATGTCATATAATACATGTCATCCTTTCTAACCCATAAGTAAGATGAACCAATTAATTATCATGCTTATTTTTCTCAGTCTTAATCCATCACATATTTATTGTTATTTCTTTATATATTTTTTTCAAGTATTTGAATGAAGAGAAAGTTATACATTATTTTTTTGGTATACGAGATAGGGCCTAAAATATATTTGGTTTCCATCAAGATGTACCACATTTTTGAACACATTCTAGAACAAATTTTCCTTCCAAAATAAGCTATTATCACTGAGAAAAACAAGGATTTTATCAGTCAAGTCAATAAAAAATGTTGTACCTCAAGGCCTTATCCCATGTAATATGGGCCTTTAGTCCTTCTAAGGTTTGACTTTTAACCCAGTTAAAAATGGAAATTCTATAATAAATAAAAAATTTAAAATCAATCATTCTAGAGAAAAGTAAAAATTCATGTTTTTTCATTTTAGTACATTGTTGATGTACCAGAGTTTTTTAATTCATATGAATTAAACAAAATGTTTTAATAGACAAAAAACGTGGCCTATTACCTATCGTGAAACTCTAATGTGATCCCCTAATGCGTGTCTTCCTACCTATCACATGGTTTTAAGCCACCCTGACTATATAAACACCTGATTATCACATAGACAAATGATCGGAAGACCATTCCACCTCTAACCTCTTATGTGGTCTAAAAATAGTATCTCCCTCTTGAAATTCCATCGACCACACACTTGTCAACATACAATATGATTTTGAGATGGAGACCCCTATGAACATTTTCTATACACATAGTGTTTTCTCATCGCACACTCGATAGGTGGAAAACCATTGTGCATGATAAAGTTTGAATAAGGCACCACATAGTTACACACTCATTACCATACTACCACCAAATTCAAAACTTTGTTACCCATTCCTTACCTATAAACACCAGGGATCCCATTCCCAAAAGAAGAAGAAGAGACAATAGAGGAAGGAATTAATGAGTGTTGAGTTACTTCCCAAGAACCAACTTCCATGTACTTTATAATTACACATATTTATTGTTTTTAATATTAAAAGACATCTTATCAAATCAAGATTTTTCTTATATGTGACATATTTTGTGATAATGTCCTAATGAAAACTACCACAATGAAAGGTTATATCATTTCCCCACTATATGGAGAACCCATAATTTCTTTGGTGGTATTCATAAATACATGTTCCATAGCTGGATTATATCATTCCACATGACACAAATGATATAGTCTATAAGGGCTGGAGACCCATAGGACTTTGAAGTGCCTTCTCATGTTGTACACCCTTGACAGTTTTCAGTATAGGAGATTATGATAACATAACCCGCAAGTAGGAAATCCACATTTATATGTATCATTGGATATTCCCATATGAAAACTTTTGTATTAGTCCTTAAACATTAATATTGTTATTAATGGATATTTGTATCCACATAATTTGATTCATTGATGAAAACCATGATGACATATTTTTTGTATGATGTAGGATATATTAGGTGCATCATGAATAATATTTCATTAATGAATAATTATAGAAATTATTTCTCTATTCTGTTATTTAATTAAAGATGATATCTCATGCACATTAATGGGAATGTAAAAAACCTAAATAAATCCATGGACATGGTGTTTTTTGGTTAGGTTTATTTCTTTAAATTCAAAATAAAGGTATATCAGGAACATAGGTTAATGAAACAAACATTCACCTTGATTGATTAGAGATATAATGATAAATGTATTACAAAAAAAACATTCATATGAGTTTCAATGTCATTGAGGCATTAATTTATTTCTATATTGATTCATTTTCAAGATTCTAGCTGTTAAAATTGAACCTTATGTTGCTTCATCTAATTCCACTGAGAAAGAGGCTGGTAGGGTCACACCCTAAGTGTTTCCAAAACCTCAGTTAAATATTAGATATTAAATATTAAATATTAAATATTAAATATTAAATATTAAATATTAATTAACATGTCGAAATAATATCATTCTAGTACATGGTAAAACAAAATTTCATGTTTTTTAATCACATATATTAAGTAACTAGTTTTTAAAGTGAATATATATAAGTATAATATTTAATAAATATATATTTTTTACTTAATGAATAAAATAATTATTTATTTATTAGGGGATAATAAAATGATATTTATTTATGAAATAAATAATATATATTAAATAGCTGATCAATATTTTGTAATAATAGAAGATTAAGTTGAAATTTCTAGTGACAAAGAACAAAAATTGAATATTTTTTGAATAAATTTAATAAATTTATTCATGAAATAATATTTAGTTAATTCACTTGTTTTGTGTATATCATGAAATAATAATAATAATAATATTTAGTAATTGGGTTATGTGGATGATAATATGGGTTTTTTATTAATATTTTATTGATAGTATTTGATATACTTTTCCCACACTGTTCCTCATTTTTAGATTTAATGGAAATATGTGTTTTGAGCTTGAAATTGGAAATTCCATGAAAATATGGTTTTACCCATATAATTATTCCTTAGTAATTCTGTCATAAATTTTTATATGTACTGAATTTTGCTTTGAAATTTTATGGTTATATTATTCACTTATTTTCATATATTTTTCAGTGAGACTATGAAATTTGGATTTTATATTTGTAGGGAAAATGGGAATTAATGCAGAGTTGGTTTGCTTTCAATAGATTGGACCTTGCTTCACTATTTGGGCTATAAACTTTTCATCCTTACATGGAATGGGATGTATTTTTTCAATATTATATAGTATTTAATTACTAACATTTATTTGAAATAGAGTAAAGTCTATTTATCATGATAACTTAGTTGAAAAGGTGTCTCAATATGTAATAAATTCTGATGGAAGAATTCTGCATGTACCATTTTCATAATATAAAATCTTAACCCCAACACTCTATTTAATGAATATTTTCAATATTTGGGAGGTTTTTCTTTAATATTTTGGAAGTTTTTTCAAATAATTTGTTCTAGGAAAAATATACAACATCTTGGAAGAAGTAAGTCCTTGTACAAAGATCTCTTCCAAGAAGGTGCTCCTCTCCCTCTTCGACTTTGTGTCTCTTTATTTTGTGCTTAAAAATTATCTTCTTTTATTCAATAAAACATATTTTTTATTGTATTTTATTATTTATATTTTACTCCTTGGTGATGGAATATAATTTTAGAGATGTGATTGGGTGTCTCTCTTTCAATCCTTTGCTTATGTAGATCATCTCAATGATGACAAATCCACCCCTGAAAGAGTATATTTCTTTCATAGTCAATCTAATCCATAATATCTTCATTAATTTGTCTTCAATACATGAAAAAAATATTTTTTATAAATTTTTTTCAATTATTTGAGTTTTAATTTCTAACAGACTCGATTTATTTTCATTTTGACATTGGGTCCGGACTTATGTGAATCATGAGAGAGAAACTTAAATTTCCAAATATAATCAAATTGGGATAATTTTTTTGGGTTCAATAATAATCAAAAATAAATTAATTATCATTTTTATGGAGGATATGATACCCTAATTTTAAATTTACTATAAGTTGGATTTGGTATCATAATAAAAATATGGTGCTATGATTGGAAGTCTAGAAGTAAACCTATGGTTTATTTCTTCCAGTTTTTGTAGTCATGTTATTTTTTATAGGGTTTAGAGGTGGAAAAGATTAGGGGATCACAATTAAATGAATTTTAATCATGTGGGATAATGATGAATGGATGTTTAAGGGGAATATTAAATCAATTATGTTTTTTCATATTGGTGTATTTTTACAGAAATTATGTCCTTGATTGATTTTTTTTTGTGTTTTTTTTTCAGAAATCACTCAAAAAACCCCCCCTTTTTTTCAAATTTTCAATTTATTTATTTTCTTTATTTCACTTTTTAGGAAATGTTTAATTCACTTCCTCTTTAAGATAATTACCTATGATAACCATTGTGCTATAATTAATAAAATCAAAAATATTTTTGAGAGCTTGTGTGACAACGCTTATCAAATTGGAACCATTTATAAGTAGGAATGTTTTTTGTTAACCCCTTTTAAGATGATATTTAACTATAATTTTCTTTGAATTTTTTTAAAATGGATTTCATGGATGATGAACCTTTTTTGAGGGAAAATGTTTTAATTTTATAAAAACAATTAAGGTGGTTTTACAAGTTTACTTTTTGGGGTGATGTGTTTAATGGATTCATTAAAAAAACTCAAATAAGACCTTGAGTACCAATATATTGAATAGTTGGCCAATTAAATCCCAAGATTCTGAAAATATTTTCCTGAATTCGATTAATAAGAGGCTAAATATAAAAAAGATATACTTATCTTGGATGAAGATATTACAGTAGTGGTGACTCTATTGAATGATATCTCTCTCCCATAACTTTTAAAATTCCTCCCAGTGGACTTTATAGAAGAACATTCATATGATGCTAATAAAGTAAAGAGATTAGTCATATCGTTAGATTCACTTATTTTTAATTTTTCACAGTTATCAAATCCAATTTACTACCCTAATTTTTATTTTTTAGAATCAACACCTATGTTTTCTTTAGTAAGTAATGATGATGAGGATGGAGTGACCACAATCAAGGAGAATATTATATTAGAATCCAATGATGGAAAATTTCTAGGGGTTTTTCTAGATAACATGAAAGACAATAACAATGAGGGGGAACATGATGATTTAAATTTTTTAATCTTAATAAAATGGAATTGGTATATAATGTTACTCATGATTTATATTAATCAATAATTTTGATATGAACCCTGTATGTTTTCAAGTAAACCACACAAGAGGTGGAGCATGAAGAAGAAGGAGAGATCAATAATCCCATGGTTATGAGATTTCATCCTTTATATAGAAAAGAACATATATTAGAGGATGACAACATAAATGTTGATTTGGAGTACCCCATAATTATTCCCAACCCCCAATGCTTTCAACTTTCATTTTCCTATCTTAATAATGGGATATTTTATATTTTTTCTTGGGGTTCACTTGTAAGAACCATGTTTTTTCTACAAAGGACACTGTAATATTCTTGATGTTATTCTAGAGCAGCGCTTTTAGACGGCGTGCGATTCGGAGCCCCAGTGTGGCCGGAATTAAATTTTCAGTGCGTTCACACTGGGCACACCAAATAAATCGGATAACTCCTAAACGGTTCTTCATATCAGAAATCTGAGTGTACGGATGGGTTCGAAATGGGGTGTTTACCCTAGGATAGACATAAAGCATGTCGGCGCGGGACGTTTGGACCCCTCGCCCGATACCGGAACGTTAAACGGATAAATTAATTAATTTATTTATTCATTGAATGGTTAAAATCAAGTATCTCTTAAAAGGTGTCTCATATGGGAAAACTGAGGGCACCGTTGAGTTCGTAATGTGTTGTTTACCCTAGGAGGGGTGTAAGTTTCGCGGGCGCGGACCGTTATTGAAAAATGGCCCCGGGGGCGTTTTCGTAATTTGGCGGCCTCAGGCGTTGAGTTTAATAACTTCTGAACGGGGTCTCAGATTAAAATTATGAGACCTATGTTGTAGTAAGGAGTTGGTGTTAGGCCTATGGAAGGCTTAATCTCGACCCCGCCGGAAGTTCAGGTTCGGGCCGACGGGGGGTGGTTAAGTGTGTTTTTATTTAAACACTTAACACCCCCTCTCTCCCCCTTTGTTCACCCCCTAGCAGGAGCTCTCAAAGAGGAACTCCTCCTCTCCTCCCCCTCTCCGGTGAGGCGTGGTATCTCCGGCGGATCGACGATGAAGCTCCGGGCAACTCCCATGAGGTAGGATTTGTCATTTTCGTTTTCTTTTCCCGCACCTACTTTGAGCTCGATTATATGCATCAAATTATTGTTTGATCTTCAAACAAAACCCATGAATGCGTAGTATATTTTTTTATCTTTCCAATGCTTGTTACAGATTTGAATTCTGAGTTCTGAGGAGCTCACAAGTGCCAGGAAAAGTTTGCGGGTTTTATAGGCGGTTTTGGGTCCTCCGGCGAGCGGGGACGGCAGCCCGGCGACGGTCCAGCGGCGGCAGTGGCCGCAGCTCCAGGCGGCGGGCTCGGTAGAAGAGGACGTCATGGAGGACGTCAGCGGTTGGCTGAGGCGCAGCGGTGCGGGCGAGCGAGGCGGCCGGGGGTGTGCGGCACATGCGACCGCGGGGCATCGCGGTGGAGCGGCTGTCGGTAGAAGCGGGTTAGCCGCTGTCGGTGGAGGCGATGGTCTCGGGGGAGCATGACTTGCGCGCTGCGGGTCTTATTGACGTGGCAGGCGACGAAAGGAGACCGGCCAGGCTGGTCGGTCTGTTTAAAAAAAACCGGACCCGAGGCTAGGTCCGACAGTTTGGAGGTGGGTCGCGGCTATCGGGCCACAACGAACTTGATCGGACCCGCGGTTGGGCCGCGGGCCGGTGGTATGGAGTGGGACGGCCAGGCTGGAGGGGCCCAGCTAGGCCCCCCTTGCATTCAGTGGGCCATATCTTCTAAACGGCGTGTCCATTTGACGCGCCGTCTGTGGCTATTAAACCGTATTGTCGAGGTGAACTTTTTGAGATTACTAATTCCCGAGACGAGGGGCTCAGGGATGCAGCGCGACGTTAAGTGGACAGGCGTTTTTCTCGTAGTTCTTGATTTGGGTGGCGCAGACGCATCTGACGTCCGTTTTGAGCGTCGTCAGCAGCGTTGGGACCCTGTTGCCGAGGCGGCGTTTTCAAGTGTGGTTTCGGGTGTTGAAACCAAAGTTGAGGCACGGGCCCCATGGCCCGTCTTTCGAGCTACTTGTAGTGCTTTGTAACTTTTTCATTGGATGTCCATTCGGGATGTGCGAGTAGCCGATTTTGGGTGTTTTTCTGAGGGCATTGCATTGGCGCAATCTGCCCACTTTAATTCTGCATGCTGGTGCGGGCCCTATGAGGGCCGTTTTGGGAGTTGGCAGTGATTTCCATCTTTATCATCGGTTGTACATTTTGTACGAGTGAAGAGTCAAACTTGTGTAATTTTTCGAGAGGATCTCAATGGTGCGATATGTTCATAGAGCTTTGGGACCAGGGTGTGGGTCCCATATAAAAATGCTCATGCGCGGTTTGACGAAATGCATCTTTTTATATTGATATCCGTTCCGCTCAAGTGAGCAGTCATTTTGACGTCTTTTCCCGAGGGGATCCCAATGGTGCAATGCACCTAACTATTTTCGGGGCCGAGGCTCGGGACCACGGGACGTCATTCGGGCATAAGGCGGTGTTGGCGACTTTTCCATCAGATATCCATTTGAGGCAAGTAGGTAGTCTATCTCGAGTTTTTTTTCATGAGGATTACAATAGTACAATATGTTTGGTTGTGTGGGGTCTCTTATGTGATCTTATTAAGTGTGGAAATATGAAAGGTGTACAGGTGGTGGTTCTTCCTATGGTGTTTGTTGGGAACCCTTGGCGTGGGATCGCGTTCACTCCTGGGAGAGTGAAGTTGGTGTTTGAAGAGATGTGGTTGGATGTACCTCAGCTGTTGAGGTGGCAAGTTGAAGTTGTTATCTTTACGCCCTTCGTGTTGATGTTAGGTTCCGTTTGCACGATAGCCTTTACGATGGAGACGTGGTATACTCTGGGAGTATGTGAGAATGATGGGAGGTTCATGTGGATGTTTGTACCTGAGAATGTTTGTGCACTTGGTTGGGGTTGACTTGGGGCCACACGTTGTGTGGGCCCCATATGCATGCCATGTTTAGCTTTGCATACTTTTTTCCTCTCGCGACGTAGAGGGTTCCTCTGTTCTCATTCGTTTGACCAGTGGGGTTGAGTTTTTCCCCTGGTCCTATTCTCGTTTGTTGACCAGTAGGGTAGAGTTTTCACCTGGTCCTGTTCTCGTTTGTTGACTAGCAGGGTTAAGTTTTCCCCTGGCTTTGTTCTCGTTTGGCCTGTAGAGATGGTTTGGTTCCTATATTTCTTTAGCTGTTAGGGGTTTCAGTACCGTGAAATTTTCACCAGACTGTTGCACCATTTACGACTACGTCAGCTCGTACACTGTGGGTGTTTTCCCACTTCTTGGGATGAGTTGTCTTAGTCTGCTTCGACAGTGACTTAGCGGATTGGAGAATGATCCCCCTGAGAGGCCCAGGGAGTTTCTCACATTACTTCGTGTTCCCTGGTAGAGTTCTTGTGGAATTAGTGTGACCAACACTCTACGCAGGCACTGATCCTCTACCCAGGAGGTTATTTCCAGTAGGGCTGGACAAGAGTTTGTTTCCAGCAGGGGTGGCCAGTGTGGTACCACCGAGTAGCGGTGACCAGAGCGGTTCCATCCAACAGGGATGGCCGGTGGGTTGCCATACAGCAGGGATGGCCAGAACAGCGGTGTTCACTGAGCAGTACCATCCAGCAGGGATGGCCAGAGCAGTTCTGGGTTTACCTCCAGTGGGGCTGGGAAGTGGTCCCTAATGCCTGTTTTACCTTCAGCTGGGCTGGGAAGTGGTCCCCGATGACGATTTCAAGCCCCCCCTCTAGTGGAGTACCCTTTTACGAGACTGGTCATTGGTACTCGTCGACAAATTTTCCCGGGTTTCCCTCCAGTGGATTAACCTTTTACGGGACTAGGCAGTGTGGAACCCGTCGAATCATTCCCGGTCTCCCTCTAGTGGGAACCCGTCGACTTCCAGGGATTACCCTCCAGCGGGGCTGGGCAAGGGGTCACCTGTCGACTTTGAGGAGACCTCTCGACTACGGGGCAGTGACGAGGTGTGGCTTGATGTTCCCCCAGAACTCTCAAGTACGATGGGTGCTTTCCCCACTAAGATGTGTCCTTGCGACGTAACCTAAAACCATGCGGGTGAGTAAGTGCCGCCCAAAGCGGATAGTTTTGAGGTGCGGTGATTTGAGCCCTTGACTTGCAGTTCGAGGCAGACGTGTGGGATACTGGGAATTGATGGTGTTTACTTCTGGGACTGTTGGCTACTCACTTTCTTGGGCAGAGCTACGGGATGGAGATCTCCTTATGATTTTGTTTGGGATTCTTGTTTGAGCATATGAATATGTATATTCCTTCTTCCAGTACCCACTTCTTGGGCTTGGTTACTCTCCCTCTAGGAGAGGCGAAGACCTGCGAGGTATGCCACATGCTTTCCGTGTCTAGATTCTCGTGATTGGATGAGTCTGATCTCCTGCTATAGGTAGCAAAGACTCGACGAGAAGTTCATCTTATCACCATTTGTAGCTCCTTGTGTCTGGAGGTTTTTACCTTCTTTCTCTTGTTGGGTTAAGCTAGACTCTCTACTGTACTATTTACTGCACTCTCAGTTGTACTCCTTTACTTTTCCCTATTCGATCTACTGCTCACCCTTCGGTACCTACTTTGTTTCTCCCTAAAGACTTCAGGGTATCCTACTGAGCATTTTTATACTCACCCCTGTTTGGGCTTTGCCTGCACTTGGTGTGCCCTTGAAGACGACAGACGGGTTGGTCGTGACTTCAGCGGAGCTTAGGAGTCCAGGAGCTTGGACTGCATGTGGTGGTCGTAGTCAGGTTCCAGGTGTGGGACTATCTCAGGTGTTTGATTTTTTTTACCTATTTCCGGGTTGTGGCACTTTTCTGGTTGGGCACGTGTGTTGCCCTTTTCTTTTCAGCTTACCTTCAGCTCTTACATTGTACTTTTTAGAGGCTGATGTACACCTGTGGTTTATTTATAGAAGTTTCACTTTTCTTTACCTTCTTAATCCTTTACTCTGCACTTTTACATTGAGTGTGATGCGTGTGTGTGTACAGGTACTTAGGAAAAGGCCTCCCCGAGTTGTTTAGCCTTCGGTGTTGGTCTCTAGCCCCTGGCCTATGGAGATGGGCTTGGGGTAGTTGCGGCTCGTTCCTGGGTAGGGTCAGGTCATGACAAAGTGGTATCAGAGGTGGGTCTTTCCTTGGGATGTTGTTCAGACGTCCCTAAAAAGTAATTGGTTGGGATTTAGGGCAACAATGTTAACGTGTATCGAGAGAGGCTCTCAGGCCCGGGAGTCCAGTGATGGTGTGGCGACCGATGTATCCATTCACCAGGACCTTGATAACCCGCTTTTCGACTCGGCATGCTGAGACACTCATTGCAGGGAAAATTTGGTTCTGCATCACATAGGATTGAGTCCTTGACTGTCCTTCTTGAGTCATCTCCCCATTGTGTTTCTGTTATATACATATATGCTCATCTGATCGCAGTACTCCTTGATAACATTCAGGATGTCTCCGCGAAGTCAGCCAGCCAGGATACCATCTTTGGTATGTGACGACGACCCTGTGAGTTACAAGGCCTCAGTCCAAGACCCATCATGTGATCCCTTTCTCCGGGTGGGCCGGTAGCAGCACCCCCACCTGTTGAGTAGCAGACAGCTTCAGCAGAGCAGACTAAGCTTGAGCACAGGTTGAGCGTGCCCCGCGAGTTCCAGCTGTAGGGACCGCTGGGGTTTAGTGGTGATCCACACCCTCAGGCAGCAGAGGTTTGGCTGGAGATAGTGGTTCGCCTTTTTAGGCTTGTGCAGACACCGACAGACCTTATGGTGGCTTTGGCCGCCAACCTTTTCCGCCGAGCAGCTTAGTGTTGGTAGAGTCTGGTGACTCAGTTTCTTGACGAGTCGTCACTTTCTTGGGGCGACTTTCAGTTTTTGATTCGTGAGGAGTTTTTCCCCTCTTGCTTATGCACCATTCGGATTTAGGAGCTCCTGTAGTTTCAGCAGGGAGGGATGACGGTGGCCGAGTACGCAGCTAGTTTCGCAGACTGTGAACACTATTACCCAAACTTGGTCCATGACGACAATATTCGAGTGCATAAGTTTGAGCAGGGTCTTCACCAAGAGATTCATGCTATCATAGTACCCTTGGGCATTTCCACATATACGAGGGTTTTAGAGCAGGCGTTGGTGATAGAGAGCTTCTTGTCACGTTCTGGAGTTGGTGGTGGTAGTAGGCACATTGGAGCTGAGACGTCTACCGCAGCTAGCGGGTGTTGGCAAGAAAAATCTCGATGCAGGTTGTTTTCTGACAACCAGCCTCAGGGGCGTGGCCGTACACCACAGTGGCTCCAGAGGGAACTGGTGTAGCCCAGAGAGCACCGGTGCTATGCATGCGATGGGCGAGGTCACCTGGCACGGGACTGCCCGACCAGAAATGCGGAGAGCTTCGGGCAGGAAAAAGGTGCACCACCATGATGGAGGAGGCGCCATGATCAGAGTAGTACCCGGAGAAGTTGTGCTAGCAGAGGAGTGGGCGAAAATGGTAGTGGGTAATGACTTTATGAGGTCTTCCCATCACCCCCAGGCAGTCCACGTCAGGCTCCGGGAGCTGACAGTTGGGACCACGAACATTTGTGAGCTTTGGATGTCTCTGATCTTGTAGAGCATGAGATAATAAGAGGTACGTTCTATAGATCTTCTACTTCTTGCAGTAGAATTGTTATACTCTGTGTGTGAAATTCTTTTCTCCTTGCTCCTTGTTTGATTTGTCACCAGGGTGGCATGGGGTGTCGGTGTAACCCTGTGTTAGTAAGGTAAAAGGCATGGGGCGTTTCTCTTTAGTCGATAGTGTTGACTCTATCGCTTCTGAGCGTGTAAGAGGGTCTTGGTTGTGGGACATCAACTGTGAAACCTTTCTTGACCAGATATCCTTTGGTTTTTCACCATATGGATATTCTAAAAGAGGGAATCACCAGGCTTGTCCCAGGTTCAAGCAGTGATTCCAGTCGCGGCATGTGACGTAGGGGTTCGGTCGGGGAGGTGAGTGACCCCCCGAGAGCCTTCGGGCCATTTGAGACCGTGCAAAGGGATGGCGAGGTTCCCTACCGCCTTGCCCTAAACCCAAAGTTAGGAGTGGGTGCACGACGTCTCCCGCATAACTCACCTGAGGAGATATGTGTGTGCTCCTATGCACTTCATCGACAAGGGAAGTCCTTGCGTGAACATATCAAATCCTTTGGCCTATGTGTGGTGATGCGGGACTGTGCAAGATTTCTTCTGGGTACGGGAGAGCCAGGTGTGGGCTTAGTACCCTGAGTTGTTCCCTGGTTTTTCTTTTTGGGGATGAAAATCTTGAATGAGGAAATTATTTAAGAACCTGGTTTTTGCTATAAAAGACTTTGGAATATTCTTGATATTAATCTAGAGTAGCGCCTTCAGATGGCGTGCGATTCCGTTCCCCGGTGTGGCCGGAATTAAATTTTCAGTGCGTTCACACTAGGCATGCAAAATAAATGGGATAACTCCTAAAAAGTGATTCAGATCCAAAATATGAGTGTATGTATGGGTTGGAAATGGGGTTTTTACCCTAGGAATGACATAAAGCATGTCGGCGCGGGATGTTTGGACCCCTCGCCCGCTACCGAAACGTTAAAAGGATAAATTAATTAATTAATTTATTCTTTTAATTGTTAAACTCAATTATCTCTTAAACGGTGGATCGGATGGGAAAACTGAGGGCACTGTTGAGTTCGTAACGTGTCATTTACCCTATGAGGGGTGTATGTTTCGCGGGCGCGGGCCGTAAGTGAAAAATGGCCCCAGGGGCGTTTTTGTAATTTGGCGGCTTCGGACGTTGAGTTTAATAACTTTTGAATGGGGCCTCGGATTAAAATTCCGAGACCCCTATTGTGATCGGGATGTGGTATTTTTCCTAAGGGAGGCTTAATATCGACCCCGCCGGAAGTTCGGGTTCGGGCCGACGGGTGGGAGGTTAAGTGTGTTTTTATTTAAACACTTAACCCCCCCCCCCCCCCTCTCCCCCTTTGTTTACCCCCTGGAAGGAGCTCTCAAGGAGGAACTCCTCCTCTTCTCCACCTTTCCAACGAGGCGCGACAGCTCTGGCGAGGCGCGACAGCTCCGGAAGATCGACGGTGAAGCTCCGGGCAACGCCCAATAGGTAGTATTTGTCGTTTTTGTTTTCTTTTCCCGCACCTAATTTGAGCTCGATTATATGCATCAAATTATTATTTGATCTTTGAAAAAAACCCACGAATGCGTATTATATTTTGTTATCTTTCCAACGCTTTTTACGGATTTGAATTCCGAGTTCCGAGGAGCTCGAAAGTTCCCGATGAATTTTGTGGGTTATGGAGGCGGTTTTGGGTCCTCCGACGAGTTAGGACGGCGGTCCGGCGAGGGACCAGCGACGACAATGGTCGTGGCTCCAGGAGGCGGGCTCGACAGCAGGGGACGCCGCGGGGGAGGTCGGCGGTTGGCTGAGGTGCAGCGGTGCGGGCGAGCGAGGCAGCCGGGGGCGTGCGGCACAGGCGGCTGTAGGGCATCGCGGTGGAGCGGCTGTCGGCGGAGGCGGGTCAGCGGCTGTCGGTGGAGGCGGCGGTCTCGGGGGAGCAAGACCCGCGTGCCGCAGGTCTTCTTGAGGAGACCGGCCAGGCTGGCCAGTCCGTTTAAAAAAACTGGTCCCGAGGCTGGGTCTGGCAATTTGGAGGTGGGCCGCGGCCAGCGGGCCACGACGAACTAGATCGGACCCGCGACTGGGCCGTGGGCCGGTGGTATGGAGTGGGCCGGCCGTGGTGGATCAGCCCGGCTAGTCCCCCTTGCATTCTGGGGGCCATATCTCCTAAACGGCGCATCCTTTTGACGCGCTGTCTACGGATGTGGAACCATATCGTCGAGGAGAACTTTTTGAGATGGTCTCGGAAATTTTTTAATTCCCAAGACAAGGGGCTCAGGGGAATGGCGCGACGTTAAGTGGATGGGCGTTTTTCTTTGTGTTCTTGTTTTGGGCAGTGCAGACACATTTGACATCCGTTTTGAGCGCCGTCAGCAGCTTTGGGACCCTGGTACCGAGGCGAAGTTTTCCAGTGTTGTTCCGGGCGTTGAAACCAGTGTTGAGGCGTGGGACCCACGACCCGTCTTTCGAGCTGCGTGCAGAACTTTGTAACTTTTTCATTGGACATCCGTTCGGGGCGTGCGAGTAGCTGATTTTGTGTGTTTTCCAAGGGAATAGCATTGGCGCAATCCGCCCGCTTTAATTCCGCACGCTGGTGCAGGGCCTATGAGAGCAGTTTTGGGAGTTGGCGGTTATTTCCATCTTTATCACTGGGTGTCCATTTTGGACAAGTGAATAGTCAAACTTGTGTACTTTTTCGAGAGGATCTCAACGGTGTGATCCATTCGTATAGCTTCGAGACAGGGGTGCGAGTCCCACGTAAAACTTCTTGTGCACGGTTTGATGAAATGCATCTTTTTCTCTGGATATCCGTTCCGCTCAAGTGGGCATTCATTTTGACGTTCTTTCCCGAGGGGATCGCAATGGTGTGATGCACCCGACTATTTTTGGGGCTGAGGCTCAGGACCACGGGACTTCGTTCGGGCGTAAGGCAGTGTTGGTGACTTTTTCGTCAGATATCCATTTGAGGTAAGTAGGTAGTCTATCTCACATGTTTTTCCGCGAGGATTACAACGGTACAATCTATTTGGTTGTGCAGAGTCTCTTACATGATCTTATTATGTGTGGAAATATGAAAGGTGTACCGGTGGTGGTTCTTGCTACGGTGTTTGTAGGAAACCCTTGGCGTGGGATCACGTTCACTCCTGGGAGAGTGAAGTTGGTGTTTGAAGAGATGTGGTTAGTCATGCCTCAGCCGTTGAGGGGGAAAGTTGGAGTTGTTACATTTATGCCCTTCATGTTGACATTAGGTTATGTTTTCACGATAGCCTTTGGGTTGGAGACGTGGCATACTCTGGTAGTATCCGAGAACGTTGGGAGGTACATGTGGATGTTTGTACCTGAGAATGTTTCTGCCCTTGGTTGGGGTTGACTTGGGGACACACGTCGTGTGGGACCCATATGCATGTCATGTTCTTCTTTGCTTACTTTTGACCTCTCGCGACATAGAGGGTTCCTCTATTCTCGTTTGTTTGACCAATGGGGTTGAGTTTTTTCCCTGGTACTATTCTTGTTTGTTGACCAGCAGGGTTGAGTTTTCCCCTGGTCCTGTTCTTGTTTGTTGGCCAGCAAGGTTGAGTTTTATCCTGGTTCTATTCTCATATGGCCGGTAGAGATGGTTTGGTTCGTCTTTTTTTCACCTGTGAGGGGTTTCATTACCATGCCCTTTTCACCGTACTACATCACCTTTTACGACTATGTGTGCTCATACAACATTGGTGTTTTCCCACTTTCTGGGATGAGTTGTCTCGGTCCGCTTTGACAGTGTCTCAGTGGATTGAAGCATGATCGCCCTGAGAGGCCCTAGAAGTTTCTCTCGTTCCTTCGTGTTCCCTGGTAGAGTTCTTGTGGAATCAGTGTGACCAACACTTTACGCAGGCACTGATCCTCTACCTAGGAGGTTGTTTCCAGTTGGGCTAGACATGAGTTTGTTTCCACTAGGGCTGGCAAGTGTGGTACCACCCAACAGGGGTGGCCAGAGTGGTACCATCCAACAGGGATGACTAGTGGGTTACCATGTAGTAGGGATGACCAGAACATCGATGTTCACTAAGCAGTACCATCCAGCAGGGATGGCCAGAGCGGTTCTGGGTTTACCTCCATCAGGGCAGGGAAGTGGTCCCTGATGCCGGGTTTACCTCTAGCTGGACTGAGAAGTGGTCCCCGATGACGATTCCTAGCCTCCCTCTACTGGAGTAACCTTTTACGGGACTGGGCATTGGGACTCTTTGACGAGTTTTTCTGGGTCGCCCTCCAGTGGATTACCCTTTTACGGGACTAGGCAGTGTGGCACCCATCAACTCTTGCCGGGTCTCCCTCTGGTGGGAACCCATCAACTTCCAGGGATTACCCTCTAGCGGGGCTGGGCAGGGGGTCACCTGTCAACTTTGAGGTGACCTCTCGACTGTGTGGAAGTGATGAGGTGTGTCTTAATGTTCCCCCAGAACTCTGATGTATGAGGGGCACTTTCCCCACCGAGACACATCCTTGCGACGCGACCTAAAACCGTGCGGGCGAGTCAGTGCCGCCCAAAACGGATAGTTTCTAGGTGCGGTGATTTGAACCCTTGACTTGCAGTTCGGGGCAGACGTGTGGGATGTTGGGCATCGATGGTGTTTACTTATGGGACTATTGGCTACTCACTTTCTTGGGTTGAGCTATGGGATAGAGATCCCTTTAAGATCTTGTTTTGGATTCTTGTTTGAGCATATGAATATGTATATACCTTGTTCTAGTACCCACTTCTTGGGCTTGGTTACTCTCCCTCCAGGAGAGGCGAAGACGCGCGAGGTATGCCATGTGCTTTCCGTGTCTAGCTTCTCATGCTTGGATGAGTCAGATCTCCTGCTATAGGTAGCGAAGACTTGATGATAATTTCATCTTCTCACTGTTTCCATCTCCTTGTGTCTGGAGGAGTCTACCTCATTTATCTTGTTGGGTTGAGCTGGACTCTCTACTGTACTCTTTACTGCACTCTCGGTTGTACTCCTTTACTTTTCCCTGTTCGATCTATTGCTCCCCCTTTGGTACCTCCTTTGTCGCTCCCTCAAGCCTTTGGGGTATCCTACTGAGTATTTTTATACTCACCTCTACTTGGGATTTTCCCACACTTGATGTGCCCTTGCAGACGACAGACAGGTTGGTCGTGACTTCAGCGGAGCTTAGGAGTTCGGGAGCTTGGACCGTGTGCAGTGGTCATAGTTAGGTTACAGGTGTGGGACTCTCTCGGGTGTTTTCTTTTGTTTAAGTGTTTCCAGGTTGTGGGACTTTTCTATTTGGGCGTGTGTTTTTTCCTTTTCTCTTTAGCTTACCTTAAGCTCTTACTTTGTACTGTTTAGAGGTCGATGAACACCTGTGGTTTATTTATAGCAGTTGAACTTTGCTTTAACTTTTTTTCCTTTACTCTACAATTTTTCATTGAGTGTGCTACATGTGTGTGTACAGGTACTTAGTCAAAAGTCTCCCCGAGTTGTTTAGCCTTCGGCGCTGGTCGCTAGCCCCAGGCCTATGGAGGCAGGCTTGGGGTAGTTGCGGCTCGAGCCCGGGTAGGGTCGGGTCGTGACATCACCACTCTTGGAACCGACTTATGGATACCAGGATAAATAACATGTGGTGGTTCCTTCCATAAAAAAATTAATCCACTTTTGGACCAAGAATGAAAAGATATATCTACCTGGATATAGGCAGTATAAACACATCACCTCTTTATGTATAACCTCGTCTAATATTTACATCTTCATATTTACTTTTTTTTTGATTCCATTCTTTTATTTTGTACGTTATAAACTATGGTAATTATGAGACTAATTAAAATCCAAAAAATAAAAAAAACTAGATTTTATCACACCTTATTATTTTATTCCTTCTATACACTTATTTTTTTCTTTAATTCATATTGGTAGTTTCATTTAAGTGTGTGGGTATTCCATTTTAGTTAGATTCTTTAGGATATTTGTTTGTGTTTGTTTTTTCAATTTTTTTAGTTTTCGAAAATCAAACAAAATACAAAAAAGAAAAAAAAATGATGTCACACAACCATCAAGTCCATGGAAACTATTGAAGACACATTTTTTATTTTTCAAATATCATGGTAATCTTGTTAATAATGGGTAAGTTTACATCATTGGTGGTTAATTTTTGTGAAAATGAAAGGTGGTTAATGATATGTTTGATTATGTCTTTATATATCTATTGAGAGTTAAAAATCATTCATTATGGAGATTTTGTGGGAAAATTATGCCATTTAATCTTCCCATACACTTCATAAAGAATCAAGACTTGTGATATTCTCCTATATAATTTATTGTTTAGTTAAGATATGTATTTTTTCAGATTATAACATGTTATTTTAATATATTCCTTTAACGTCTAATAAAATAAACTGTTGTACTAGATTTACCCATGAGTATGTACCTAATATCAGACCATTATATTCCCTCACAAAAAGGAAAAAATAATAAATAAAAAATAAAAAATGAAAAAAAACAATAAAGATTGAAGTGATGTAACATATAACATGTGGGGATATCTAGGACGATAGTTTAAGGTTTGAATTATAAGAATGATTAAATAAATGGGTTTTTTAATTTAAATTAATGTATTAAGAAAATTTTTAGTGGAATTGAATTAGGTAATAATAAAAAATTTACTTTACCTGAATACACTAGATAAAGGGTGGAGAGACAAGCTTTAAATGGTTGTCACACACACAAATGGAGAATTTTTGGAAAAGTTAACTCATAACATGGTTCCATATTATTAGTGTCATCAATATAATTAGATTTTGTTTTGATAAAATATATTATAAATTTAATTAATTTTTTTTATATTTACTTATTTTTTGTTATTATTTTTATGCTCATATTGTCATGATTAATTGTTAAATTTTAACCTGCATCATTTTTTATACTACATGACATGAGGGTTTTCCTTGGAGTGAAAAAGGGTAAGTGTTGGGGAGTTGAGAAGAAATGTTTTTTCAATATTTTTTTGGTATTATTTTATATAAATTCCCCACATTGATCTTTATTTGAAGATTTAATGGAAATATGTGTTTTATTCTTGAAATTAAAAATTCTAGGAAAATTCTATTTTTCCAAATTTAATTTTACCTTAGTAATTTTTTCATAAAATTTTATGTGTTCCAAATTTTGTTTTGAAATTTGAAGTTGTATTTTTAACTAATTTTTATACATTTTTAACTGAGACCATGAAAGATGGATCATAATTTTAGAGGGCCAAAAAATGTTCATTTCTACATTGTTGGGATAGATTTGGAAAATTGGACCCCACCTCACAATTTTGTATATAAACATTTTATCTATGCAAGGAATGGGAAATTTTTTTCATATAATAGTTTATAAAATTATATGAATTTCATTAAACTTGATTAAAGGATGTTCACATTGGAACTTGGAAGAAAATGTAGATAAATATAGAGTAAATTTTGTAGGAATAATTTTTCTTGTACCATTTTTTTTAATTTGAAACCCTAATCATCCAACACTATATTTAAATGGTATTTTAGATCTCTTGGAGGGGTTTTTGAATCATTGTTAAGTTTGGGAAAAAAAATTGTTCTAGGAAACATCTATAAACACTTGTAAGAAGTAAGGCCTTGGGAAAAAATCTCTTCCAAGAAAGTGCTCCTCTCCCAATTCTACTTTGTATTTCTTTGTTTTCATGCCTGAAACTCATCATTTTATTCATTTAAAATTCCATGTTATTATATTTTAATATTTTTATTTTAACAATTGGTGCTGTAATATAAAAGTGTATATAAGATTGCGTGTATCCCATTTAATACCTTGTTTATGAAAATAATCTCCATGACGAAAACTCAACCCATGATAGAGTATATTTCAATCATATTTGATATAATATATACTAAATTCATTATTTTTTTTGAATCTTTGATGAAATTTTAATTCATAAATTTTGATCAATTATTTGAGTTTTAATTTCTAAGGGACTTGATCAATTTTCACTCTTACCATGAGGCCACACTTCTGTAAATCATGAGAAAATTTAATCACCAAATATAATCAAGCTGAGATATAATTTTAGGGTTAAAGTATAATACAAAATCTAAAATAATGATCATTTAAAGAGATGATTTTCAGACCTCATTTTTCATTGACCAGAATTTGGATTTGGGATCACAATCAAAGTAGGATGTTATAAATATATGTTCCAAATATAACATATGGTTCATTTCATCCAATATTTATGGTCATGTTAATTTCTATAGGTTTAATGTGTTGACATGATTATAAGATCACAATCTAATGGATTTTAGTCACATGGTATAATGAAGATTGAATAGTTAAAGGGTATATTATATCAATTATGTCATATCATATTGGTGTTTTTTTTCAAGGAATTTTCATCCTTGATTGATTCTTTTTGTTGTTCATAAATCACTCAACCCCCCCCCAGATTTTTCCTTGTTTTAAATTATTTTATTTACTTATTTTTACCTTTTATGGGTTTTTTAATTCATTTAATCCTTAATAATATGAAGAAGCTCATATATTGTGCTGCACTTAGTAAAATCACAAAAAAAAAATTCAGAGCGTGTGAGACAGCGCTAATCAGTGGGGATTAAAGAAATAATAAGGGATCTCATAAAATTATTATTTTATAACTCTAGAACTAAGAAACCCAATTATATTATTTCCAACTTTAACACCATCCATTTTGTTTGTTGTATACAAATAATCTGGAGGATCCTCTCATACCCTAGAGAGAACCCCTCCAAGAACACTCTCATGAATGTAGAGAAATCCTCTTCCTCAACCTATCTCAATTCTAAAGTGTTCAATTAGAATACTTCTTGGATGACATTATCATGTAAATAAAATAAAAATGATGAAATCATTGGGATATTTTTTTATTAACACTCATAGATTCATTGGAATATTCTCGAAATTTCATGGTAAATGTGTAAATTACTATTAGAGAGAATTTACACTTCAGTTTTATGATGAAATAGTGGTACAATGTAGAAATGTTGTTAGATTCATCAAAAATTAAATAATTCATCACAAAATAATTTTTTAATAGCTTAAATTAATTATAAATCATCATGTGATGATGATGAATTTGGATTTTGGGTTCTTATATTAATTAATATTTGATTCAATTCTATTGGTCACAAAATTTTTCATCGATGTACATCTTGAATTAATCATAAATTATGATAAAAAGTAGATTAAATAATTACCAATCAATGATTCCTCTATTTTGGGAACCTTTAAGTGATATCAGAGTGGTCAAAAAATTAGTAATAATTGTTTAAATATCATTGAATTAATTACACGTTTATTATTAATTTTCTATTTTGGTTCAATTATTTTAATATGAATCATGAAATATTCTATTTTCCTCTTAATTCTTCTAAACATAATAAAAAATGGATTAATTTTAAATTAATAACATTTCAAGAACTCATCTAGAGGTGCCAATTATTTTTTTTGAATAACATAAGAGTACATGGCGTATAGCCCATAGGTATACATTGTGTATCTATGTTTAATTCACCAAGAAAACTCATGAATTAATTTTAAGTGTGTGAGTTTATTACACATGGTGAGTGTTTAATAAACTATGTGTTTTCCAGGCCATCCTAGCATATGTTTTTTACAAAATACTCAATATGTAACTTTCATACATGACCTGTAGTCTATTAGTCAAACATGAGATGTGTGGTTCAATACTAAATGTGTGACTGGAAACCATGTAACTTGGATACCACATGACGTGTATCCTATGTACAAACAATATAATCCATTAATTTCTATATACGATAACTGACCCAATACCTAGGCCTATGTGGTAGATAGATAATGAATAAATATATAGACGGGTACTTGGATAATACACATTGTGTATATTACGTAATTACATAACATTTAAAATTAATTTATTATACTACTTAAAACTTATCATAATTTTTTCCATGTGTCATTTATTTATCTCTCACATCCCATGTGATGGGTTATATATATATATATTAAATATCAAATTAATTTCTACATAACATACTACATAAATAACATGTTTTAGAATGTCTTTTATTTGACAGTACATTCCATGAAATTATGTGATAAGATGTGTTTGCTACATTCCATATGAATAAACAGTATGCACATATAATAAATGTTGGGAATTTTAGATGAGTACTCATAGTGTTTTTTTCAAGGTATATATTTTTTACATAGTCATTTTTTATTAAATTAATTTTATTTGTTTAAAATTTCAGTGAATGGGTATATTAAGAAATTGTGAATTATAATTAAGATAAAATAATAGATTATCCAAAGAATATAATTAATTCATTCAAGGGAAATTTATCTTAAATGATCATGATTTATATTAAATGTTATTTTATTAATTTTTTAATTCATTTCATGTATGTAGATAATCATGATCGTACAATATACTTTTGTATATAATTGGTTTAATTTTAATTTATTATTATATTATTTTTTTGGAATGTGCGTCATACCTTCTCTCATTATATAAGAGCATGTGTGTCTATGGGTTCCTTTTATCTAATTCACCTAAAGAAATACTTCATTTACCCTCACCTGTATGTGAGTAAAAGATTATATATTGGATGGATATCTAAGGTGAGTGGCGGTGTTCCAAATTTGTTATTGAGGAAAAACCAATCTAGGATTTACACGGGGAGACATGTGGAATTATACAACACAAACCGAGTTATGGCTCATGGTGTTTTCCCCTATGTATATAGTTAGTTTATCATCCTCTAGATAAATTGACCTTTCAAAAAATATCATCATCATACCACTTTTATTATTTTATTTATTTCAAGTTTCATAGTTAATTTCCTTAGAGATATTTTATCTCAATCACATGAATTATTGATTAATAAGAATTAAAAGTAAAAATAAAATAAATTGGATTTTATGTAAACTTAATCTAATACATGTTTAATCACTTAATTAAATCCACTTAATATTAAAAATCATATAAATAGGATAAAATGGTATATTTATGCATAAATATTATAATCACTCAATTATATATATTAATTTGGTATAACCTTCCACTACTTGGGTTCGAATAAAACCATAGTTTAAAGTTCATGACCAACCTCCATTAGGATGATTTCAATTATTGGGGAATTTCTATATTTGGTTTTGGGAAAACTTAACTTAGTTCACATTAAGGGTTGATCACCTCTGTAAGACTTAGTGAAACTAGTAGAAAAATTGTTCACGAAATCCGAATTCACGATTTAAGGATTGGGTAGTCGAATCAACAGATCAAGGAACAACGAGTTAATTTAGTTGGAATGTTATGTTAACATAAATACCGTTAAATAGCTTACTAGAACTCTATTAGGGATATGAGTAGGGGAATATGAATCCTTAACTCTAAAATACCCATGATACAAGATATTTCGAAATAAATAGTTATGACTATTAGGTTTTTATAAAATAGTAGTAGATTGATATATTTAATATTTATTATTTAATGTTATTAATCAGATAATGTACTAAAATTGTTCCCTTATTAATTATAGAAACAATTATAAACATGACATAAACCATATCACTATGATCTATTCTTGAGAAGGATAACTTTATCAATGAAACTAATTTCCAAGTATAAAAAAGTGATTACACATTTTTATATGCCATGAAATGAATTTAAATGTGTCATAAATCCCTACTCTTAAAGAACCTGGTCAAGAGGCTAGTGAGGAAGCATTATTTCTGTAGGAGAAACATTTGGTTGAGGATATGTATGTGTAATTTTTTTTCTTATGTGATATCAATAAGGAGAAGGTAAGATAAGAGAGATGTGAGATCTCTAATTAACTACTCCCAGGCATTCATAAAGAGTTAGTTCCTACTGAGACTCGTGTAGTTATGATGATTGGATATATAGAGAAATTAGAAATGTGGGATAAGAGAGATATGTGATATCCAATGCACTATTAACATTCATTCATAGAGAGCCAGTGCATGTTGTGCCTCATGTAGTCAAGATGATTGGCTACATAAAGCACTTAGAGATCATGAACATTAAATTCATTGATGATCTTCACATTAATCTTGTAATTTTATCATTTCCTAAATCATTCTATAGTTTCATTATTAATTAAAACATGAGAAATAATGAGAAGTTTTTTTCATGACTTTTTACTCTCATTATCCAAGTTGATAAGGACATGGGGTATGAGAAACCCACAGATTTGATAGTGAATATGAAAATTAAGAGCAAGAGAAAAGGTCCCAAGAATAACTCCAAGTATAAATATCCTAATAATCATACTTACAAGAAGAATAATATTCAACGATAGGATAAATAAAAGGAAGAAACATGTGTATAATGTGGAAAGTTAGGCCACTAGAAGAATAAATGATCCAAGAAGTAAGGGGATGCTAAATGTGCCTTCATTATCATGCGTAATATTCTTATATATACACATAATGTATTCATTATATATATCTTTTGGTGCTCAAATATATATCTAAATATATAAACTGTGAATATTTTTAAAGAATTATATAGGAGAGGTGTATCTTAGACCAGCCAATGGAGTAAGACTTTCTATTTTGGCTATATGAGACTACCACCCTTATTTTCTATATAAAATGATTTTAGTTGTAAATAATTGTTATTTTGTGTCTATTATTACTAAAGAAAACATATTCATTTCTTGGATTGGCATGGATGGATTTATTTTCATTTTTGGAAACATAGTATGCCTATTTTACAATGATAAAATTTATTATTGTATGACACAACTAAACAAAAATCATTATGTATTAAATTAAAAAAACCATGCTTTGTAAATAGATAAAAAATCATGTTTTCATGACTCAAATAACACCCTACTATGGAATCACTATCTTCGTCATATAAAAATATGCATCTGAAAATGATCTTTCAATATGGTTAATTAGATTCTTTTGAGGTAAAACCAATTGAAAAATTCCATTCTTGTTTACACGAAAAAATTACTAAACCTCTATTCAGTGGAAAGGGTGATAGGGCCACATAGCTTCTAGGATTAGTATACACTGATGTGTGTGGACATTTTCCAATAGAAACTAGAGGTGAATATTATTACTTCATAACTTTTATTAATTACTTGAGTAGATATTTTTATGTCTACTTGATTAGGAATACGTATGAGGCCTTTTAAAAATTAAAATAATTAAAAAATGAAGTATATATTCAAATTAGTAGCAATATAAATAATCTTTGATCTAGTCGAGGTGGTGAATATATTAACCAATATTGTATCAACTTTTTATAGGAGTTCAAAATTCTATCCCAACTCACTCCACAATATACCCCACATAGGAATGGTGTTACTGAAAGGAGGAACTGTATCATTCTTGACATGGTAAGGTTAATGATGAGTCATAAAGATATTCCATTATCATTTTGGGGATATTCATTACATTCTTCATCAAACATTATAAACATAGTACCAACTAAGGAAGAAAAATAATTCTATATGATTTAATGTATGGAAAGAAATTTGTGTGGTCAGATACTAACGTGTGGGGATGAAAGATGTTTGTTAAGGACATCTTAGGTAACAAAATTTCACCTTGAGGTAAAAAGTATATCTTTATAGGTTATACCAAATAAATATGGGGATACTATATATATAATCTCTCAGAAAAAACTTCTTTTCAAAAATACAATAAGTATTTCTTAAGAGTGAGAATATCCTCAAGAAGGATAGTGGGAGAAAGATTTAATATGATGAATTTGATGCTCAAGATAAACAAGAGTTGATATAGGAACTGATTCTATAGGTCCCCATGGAAGAATCTATTTAAAAAAAATATTTTGTAGAAACATGATAGATTTAAGAGTTCTAAAAAGATATAATTTGTTAGTCACCTAATATGGTGACTCATTATTGGTTTAAAATAATTAACTTCTCTCTTATAATAAGGTATTAGAGATATCTAAAGATATAATATGGGAGGAAAAAATTAATTCTTAGATGGATTCCATTTATTAGAACCATGTTTTGGTTTTGGTAAATCTTATAGTTAATGTAAATCTTATTGTGTGTAAATGGGTATTCAAGAAAAAACAATACATGGAAGGTAAAGTAAATACCTAAAAATAATGACTAGATTATAAAGGTTTTAAAAAATCTCAAGTCATTGATTATGATAAAATATTTTTTCTAGTTACTATGGTTAAATCCACAAAAATTATTCTGGATATAGCAGTTTACCATGACTGAGAAATTTGGAAGATGGTTGTCAAAACAGATTCCCTTAGTGGGAACCTTCAGGAAGTTGTCTATGTAAAACACCCAAAAGGGTTTTTGACCCCACGAAATCACAAAAAAAGTTTGAATGTTTCATATATTTATTTATAGATTCAAACAAGAATCTAGGTCATGGAAAATTTAGTTTGATGAAGCTATAAAAGAATATGGTTTCATTTTCACCTAATCCCTTCATGAAGAAGCACTTAGTTGACCCTTCCTTAACTGAATATAATTCAAGATCATTAATGATAAATCTAAGAGTCTGCTTCAGCTAAGTCAGGTTGCATATATTGACCAGATACAAAATAGATTTAGTATGTAATAATTCATGAGGGGATTGGTTCTAGTGTCAAATGGAAAAGATATTTCCAAGAAAATGAATCTTTATACACAATAGGAGAAAGAGATAATGATTAGGATCCAATATTCTTCTATTATAGGATCAATAAAATATTCCATGTTATGTATGAGGTTTAATATTTCTTATACCTTGATAATGGTAGTAAGATATCAAGTTGATCCAAGTGAAATACATTGGTCATCTATTAAGGATATCTTTTTTTATCAAAAACCTAATGATATGGTCCTAGTATATAGAGGATATAGAATTCAGTCACTCAGGGTTATATCAATTCTATATTTAAAACAATTAAAAATGATCCAAATCCATAGATATGATATTTCTTCCATCTCAATGGAGGATCTATGAATTATAAGATTTCAAAGTAGCAATTTTTCACCGATTCTATAGTGCGTTCTGAGTATATAACAACTTTTGATACAATTAAATAATATTTTTTGATACTAAAATTTATCAAGGATGTTGAGTTTGTTCGAATCATTAAATACCCTATAAAATTATATTTTGATAATAATTTAGTGTTTGATCTTTAAAAATATCCTAGTTAAAACAAACCCTCAAAGCATATACACCAGAAGCATCACCTCTTGGGGATTTTTTCTCTTAGGGGTAAAGTTGTGGTGAGAATATTTTCCATAGAATATTTTCTTGACCCCTTAAATAAAAACTTATCTCTACTAAAGCATGAATATCATGTGAGAGATAGTAGACTAAAATTACTTAGTATTTAGATCTAGTACAATTGGTATATTGTTGGGGTTGGTTCATTAGAATCAAATACTATATACTTTATGACTACCTATATTCATTACTCTGATTATCAATAAACATCTCATCACATCATTATTATTCTTTTCTGTGACACAGTATGTGATAATTTACTAAGTAAAATTGTCACATAGACATTTTATAACATTTCTCCATTTTAATGACAACCTTGAGCATCCAAAAAAGTATTCATCAATATATTTTCTATATCAAGATGATATAATTTGATGGTAAAAAATGATATAGTTCATTAGGGGTGGATACTCATAGGATTTTGAGGAACTTTCTCCTGGTTTATTCCCATGAAAATTTCTAGTGTAAGAGATTATGTGAATACAACCCACAAGTAGGAAATACACATTTAAATATGTCATTTGAAATTCATATATATGAATGTTTTTATTGATACTTAGACTTTAAGATTATTATTAATGGATATTATTAGTCGAATAATTTAATGTATTGATGAAGATATGATGAAATATGTTCATGGTAAAGTATGACATGTTGGGTACGCCACGCGTAATATTACATTAATTAACAATGCGAGAAATAATTTCCCCCTTATTTTCTTTAATTGAATATGATATCTTAGGCCCTTCAATAGGAATATAATAGCCTAAATAAATCCATTTCCATTATGTTATGTGGGAAGGTTCATTTCTAAAAACTCAAAGAAAGAGAAATCGATCACATAGGTTGATGACACCAACATGCAACCTTCTTGATTAGAGATATTATAATAATGTAATTATATTACATATTAAGTATTTTTATGAGATTTTATGTCATTCAAATTTTAACTTCATTATCTATTGGTACCTTTGTGTGTTACTATTTTCTAACCATGTACTTTAGTCATATTTTCCTAATGGCACTACGAAAGAGTCCAAGAGGACCACACACTAAGTGTATCTAGAAACTAAGTTAAGTACTAAATATTATTTATTATTTTACATGTTGAATATATATTATTTCTGTACATGTTTTAATAATTATTCATGTTTTCTTGATCACATATAATTCTTTTTTTCTATTTTATGATTATAATGTTTATTTATTTATTTATTGGGGAATAATGTGGTGATATTTATTTATTAAATAACTATTCATTGTTTAATGATCTATAAATATTGTGGAGGAATTGTAGACTGCATTTAATGGTACATTGAGAAATAATATATATTAAATATTATTTGAATAAATTTAATCAATTTATTCAAGAAATAATATTTATTTAATTCATTTGGATTTCCTATTTTAGTAAATTATTATAATATTATTATTATTTAGACATGGTGTTTCATTAGTATTAAAGAAATAATAACAGTGCACATGGAATTATTAATTTATAATCCTGAAACTATTTGATCCCAATTATATTATTTCAAAACCTAACGTTATCCACTATGTTGGTTGTGCATAATGGATATAGAGAATACTCTCAAACCCTAGAGAGAAACTCTCTAAGAATGTTATCAATAATGGAGAGAGATCATCCTCCTCCACCCTCTCCACTCCAAAGAGATCAAAGATAATCCTTATTGAAATTGATTCTCTTGGTGATCAAAGTGGAAAATAATAATCATTTGGATATTCTATGATTGAAATCATATATTATTACCACAATATTCAAAGAAAATTTTAACACATGTAAATCACCACTAGAGGGAATCTATACTTGATTCCTGTGATGAAATAATAGTATGATATATAAAGGTTTTTAGATTCATTAACAAAGAAATAATTAATTATAAATTAATTATAAATCATTATGTGGTGATACAATATTTGGTTTTTTAATTCTCATGTAAATTAAACATTGATTCAATTCCCTTTGTCACAACATTATTTTCTATTGTACATCTCAGATTAATCGTTGGTTGTGACAAAAATATGAGTTGGTAATTCTCTATAAACTCTTATTTTATTCTTATAAATTTCATAGAGAACGAGATCTCCTAAATAAACCCATAATTAATCTTCAAGATCATAAAAAAGATTAAGTCTCACATGGTCATTTCCTCTATGAAGTCTTCTCTGTGAGGGATTGTCTACGAGCCTAGGGCACAACACCCTTTCCTCTATGTGGTACCCAGGTAGATCGACCTTTTTTGTGCCTCCCAACTAGATAGATTAGAATAACTTTTGGGAATAACAAGTGTATTGGCCTCCATCACTGATATTTTTCATAGTTCCCAAACAGACTAACCTTCTCCATGACTCCCTGATAGAATCACATCCTTTATGAAATCTCTATGTGGTGTTTCCATTTGTATTCCTACTTATCGTGTAGACTAATTCCCACTATATTTATACTATGTGGACCATGTCACCTTCACCTACCATGTGGTATGGTTCCCCATTCATTCTAATTGTGTGGAATATGATCCTTTTGGGTTTCCAAGCCTCTACTTTTATTGATGCATTTTTGTGGGGTAATGTATAAACCTATGGATACCTTTAGGAAAAGAAACACAGAAAATACCAAGCCATGAAGTCATAGAAATAAAACATACATTCATTATTAGATTTCTGATAATTCTAGAATACCCCTCCATTGATCATTCATTCCCTTGAAAAAAGGTGCCTCTTTCTTATCCTCCTTAACCACCAAGGACCTCAAAAAAATTTATATTCTGAATTCCTTAAATAACGAGGGTTCTAATTATAGGGAAATTAGTGTGACTATACATGAACCATGGAACCTAATATATAAGACCCAAAATCTAATACGAATGGACCATGTATCTAGTGGAAACCTGAGTCCATTCAAGAAGTAAGGTAACCAAATCTAGTGTAAGGACTGTATCTACTAGTCTAGTCCCCTAACTAAGAGTGATCCTCATTCATGGTGTAATCTCCAATCAACTAATAATATTAATCATGAGGCTATACCACCTTTGATCACAATTATCCATCCCTACCCACAAACAGATAGGATGATGGAAGGATGGGCCTTTAACAAGGTGTAAGCCCTGAGTCTCTATACCTTCACCGAGTCCACATATTTGGTTAGGCATCTTAGGGAAGCCTAATATGTATAATCCCCATCCAATCATCTATTTCCAAACATTTAATGATAGATAAATATCTATTGAACATTGTTAACCTATGTGGAAATCATCCTACTCGCACTATGTAAAACTTCATGATAACGTCCTAACCGTATTATGTTAAACTACATGATACAGTCCTTTCCGTATGACCTTAAAATGTGTTACTCTAACTATATGGTCTATGTTTAATGTTAACCAGGATATATAAGAGAACTATTTGAGGTTTAAATTCAATATCATTATGCCTTAATATTCATCCTCTTGTGTCTATCTTTCTTATGAGATTATCTAAATACTTCATCACTAGTCCATATGCTCCATAGGATTGCACACCCTTACTCATTGGGAAATATTCCTTTTTAGAACCCAATTGACTTCCACTAGGCCCATATTACCTATAAACCATTATTTCATTAGGATACATTCCATATGAAAGCATTTCACACCTAGAGAGATATATTACCTTTGGGTATCATTATATTTTAGCCATTATTCCATATTTCTAACAAAACCATATTATGCTTATAGGGATATATTCTGACCAGACAAACCAAACCCATAATTCATAGGTCTATATTCACTGTGAAAAAAATCTATCCTCATTAGTCCAAATTCCATTTGAGGTTAACCAGAAAGGGAATCTCATATGTAAGTCCCACATCTACTATCGTTGGGTATCTTTCACCTATTTTCTCTTACCGTATGAAGTTATTCATCATGGATTGGTCCTTATCATGTGAACATAAATTATATGACATTTCCTATTAATTATAACTAAAATATGTGGGTTCTGAATCCTTACCAATGATACATATGAATCCTATTGTAAGGGCCCAATCCAAAATACATTAAAACGTACCTCCTACCAATATGGAGATATACTCATGAGTGACTTATTTTGTGGATTTAATATATAATACTTGAAAACAAACATAAAAAATTAGTAAAATAGGTAAATATAGATAAACATTAATGTCCACATTAATATACATTAATGAACAACCAATGGAATAGGGGTAACCGATCCCAAAATGGGATTTGGGAAGGATTCATGAATATGAATTATATATATAATATATTCCAAGAGTAGGAAATAATTCCCTCAAAAAGTAGTGATGGGCCCAACCTACCACCCTTTTAACCAATTCACATTTCAATGAATCATTGGTAACAAAGCCCTAATGGCCATCTGCATTTGAAAATTAGGTTTATAATGATGGTTACACCAAACTGTCATGGATTTGGATGCCATCAATGTCTCTATTGGAAATAAAAATAGTGAACATGATGTAAATAATATATAATAAAAAAACCTAAGTTACTATAGTTTCCTATATTTTTGTTTCCCAACTATGCATAGGTCCATTGGAAAAAAAAATATTGAACATGATGTGAATCATTCAATAGTGATAAAAATTTCAAAACCAATATTTGGGACATTTTGTTTTGTGCATTCCATGAAAACAAGAATGGTGAACTCAATTTGAATCATTCACCTATGAAATCAACTAGTTATACATTATTTTATTTATGATGTTGTATTGATAGATTTTCTTATTTATGTTTATTAGTTGTCATAAGAATTTAAAAACATGATCCCTATTGAATCCAAATAGATGGAATCATCCTGATGAAATATATATTTCTCAACTGTTATGAAATATTATGCATCAATTAATAGTATTGCATAATTTACAATGAAACATATGTGATAATCAATTAACAATACATTTCTGATAGAGTACCACCTCAATGGTACCATCCCAACCTTTGATCCCACATGAGAGAACCGGCAACCATCAAGTCCCTTGGATCACCAAGTCAAAATAGGAAGACCGCAATGAAGAAGGCATATAAAGACACTAATCCTAATAACCCAGATTCATTGGTTAATTTATTCAATTAACACTAGATACAAGAATTCACATCCCAAAGAAGTAAATAGCTTAGTAGTATTGTAAAAATAGATACATTGTTGAATATTATGATACATTTGAAAACATAACTAAACATAATATTATCTTTTTGAACACAAGTATTCCCTTTATCATATCCCTACGCATCAATCAAAATTAAATTCTTAGAATCCTGGGAAAAAATAAACATAAGAAATGGGTGGGATCTAATGCTCGGTAAGGGTATGTATACAATAAAATCAAACATGAATAAATAAATAATAAAATATATGAAAAGTTAAATGTATGAAAAATAAATCCATTTAATCAATAACATAAAAATGAAGAAAAATATTGTAAAAATTAATGATAAAAAAATAATTCTACATAATTAATCTCACAATATTAAAAATTATCCATGTATATCATAACTAATGAAATAATCACATTGAAATTAAATAAATGATCTCATAATGAATAAATTTTTAATTTTGTACATCATAAACATTATGTTTATGCCTTATTCCAAGATATCTTACATAAATGGGTAAGGCCTGAGCTAATACCAAAATAAGATTATCTCATGAGACCTATCAATGCATCGAGGGGAAATAATCGGCCTCACCCATAACTCACTAAGTCCAATGTATTCCTCATAATAAATGGGTGAAAAATAATTAACATAATATTTTTTATTTAAACTAGCACAATTTTTTTTAATAATTACCCCGATCAGTATACATAATCATAAACCATCTACATCAATATGGAGAATGGTATCAAACTATTACATCCTCCTTAAAACTGATTATAAACCATCCAATAAAATATGGTAGATTTATTAACAATAGAAAAATCTCATTAAATCAAAATATTCAATAAATTATGTTGAAATAGATGAAAATAATTTAAAAAATCATTAGATTTTTTTGAGGAAAATACCCCTATCAATTTGAAATCAATTATTTTTAAAACATCACAGATATAAAGGAAAAAATTTTATTTTAAAATAACCTTATAAAAATGTAAAGGAATATTTAATTAACATATTAGTTATGATAGTGTTAAAATCAATTCATTCCATATAAGTTATTTTTATTCCTTTCACACTATTCTAAAAAATTTAAAAACTATCTCATTTGAAAAATGATTAGAAGATTCCATTAAAAATATTTTATAAAAAAAATGGGTAAAAGTGTAATTAATAAGTTATTTGAGAGTAATATAAACATTATTTAGAACAATTTATAGAAAATATGGATATTGAAGAAAAACGTTTTCCCAACAGTAGATTAAATGTAAACAATCCTGAATAATGATCAGAATATGAAATAAACCCTCACCTTAGATCTGATTTATTTTGTACAAGTTTGAAAAACATGTATAATAAATATATATTTATTATAAATATTTTATAAAAACTAAATAATATATATCATACCATTTATGGCTTATTTATAATCTTTTATCACCCGTTCATTTACGATTCTTTTTTTAAAATCATTGATTCGAGTAGTAACTACTTTGTATTTATGTGTGTTTGAGTTCAATAGTTTTGGTCTTTATAATTTTATCCAAGATACATCATATAAATTCTTTTAATAAATCTATAAATATAATATATATATTTTATATATGTGTTTATATTATTCCATAAAATTTATAGATAGAAAATGAATTACACCATTCATGGAGATGGTATGTCGTTCATACGCAGAAATGTTGTTTTCACTTTTTGATGGATGTAATGAAAGAAAACTAAATAAAAATTATCATTTTAAAAGTAATTATTATATCATATAAATTATATATATTCACAAAATGCATCCTCATTTCCATCCAAGTAAAATATAATTGAAAAAAAATCACATCGCTTTGTGGAGGTGTTAGTCCACACACACAGAAGAGAGACATTATCATTTCAAAACATATTGGAAGGTAGGTATATATGAAATTATAATTAAATATTTTTAATATTTTTAAAATTTATATATATAAACATTAAATCCATTATAATATCCTTCCATAAAATATGGTTATGAAAGATGAATTGTATTGCTATGTGGAGACGGTATGTTATATGTACGCACAAGCGACACTTTCACATCAAATTTGATGGTAAAGAGGGTGGGTAATAGTCGTTTCATAATAATAATAATATTTAAGTATATTTATGATAACTAATTTATTTTTTATGATAAATTAAAGATATTTATAAGAGTTGTAATAAGAAATAAATCAAAATATGTCGGGTAAGGCAATTACCTCTTCTTCGGGAGACCTTATTTAGATTTTTTCTAAGTAACTTTAGGTTGGTCTTTTAAGGAGAGAAATAACATAAATAAATTGTATAAGGATGTTTATAAGAGTTATTGTTTTGTATTTGTTTATCTAGGTTGATCAAAGTGGTGTGAAATAGTGAAAGAAAGGGTGGCCTTTTATAATCGAACAAAGGGTCATATTTATAATTTTTAAAAGATTAAATTATAATAAAGTCATTATCGAAACCAAATGCCTCCAAATGGATATTTATTTGATCCTAGGGTAGGATATGGTTGAAATATCATCAAAAAAGAAAATATTAATAGTTTATCATAGTGGTTCAAACCTTTTCATTTGGTTTAACACCTTAGTTAACCCATTTTACCATTAATCACAATAAAAGATTTTTCACTCTTAAAAGTATAAAATTGTACATATAAGATGAGAAATAGATCATAAATAGAAAATAGATAAATTTTTTGAACATAAATTATCAAAAAAAAATTATCTAATTTTTTTTTTGAAAATAATTTAATGATAAATTATTTTGTTAAATTATCATTAATGTTAATTTGGACACTTCATTTTATTTGACTTCAAATATATAAAGATAAAAGTTTTATTTAATATATAATTAATTTAAAAATAACTAATAGTTCATATTCATTTAAAAGATTATTTCAACACTATAAATCACTCAAATTATATTAATTTTAATATTTTTAATATCATCTATTTTATTTTTATATTAATTGACTAAATAACGTATTAGCATTACAAAATCATTGAACCTAATTATATAATAAATAAAAATTATAAATAAATTGAAATATTTAATATAATTTTAGTATAAAAAATTGTAAAATTTATATTCATTTAAAAGTTTATTTTGTCCCTATGTGGACACATAATATATTTTCAAAACTAAGAGAGCGACATTTCGTAACTTTCTTCGAATTAAATATTATATCGGTATTTTTTTTGAAAAAGTGTCTATTAAACACATAAATGTATATATTAAGATGAAATGGATTTAATTATATTAAGATAATAATAATTAATTTGATTTTTTTTGACATTATCACTTAGTTTTAAATTGGATTAATAAAATTTACAATTTAACAAGGTGATAAATTTTACCACAGCTACTATTCATATTGATGATAAATAAATGGGGATTATTTAGAAAATTTTAACCTCATTATTAAATATAATGATCCTATTCTATTAAATTCATTTCATATAAGTGGTATTATTTAATTTAAAATCAAAATGCAAAATGCAATGAAAAGCAGTTTTTTAGAAAACTGTCTTTTTATGTATAAAAATATTTTTAAACCAAAATAAATCATAAAATTTATTCCAATAAAATTAATTAAATTATTAATAATAAAATAGAACTAGTTTTAGTTTCAAAAAATCTTAAAACAAAATGAAACTTTGTAAATTTTAAAAAAAATATAGTTTTCAATAAAAATTGGTATTTTTCACAATTCACAAGAAAATCCATCTTTTCAGAAAAATATGAAAATTTCATACTATGATAAATTTGATATAATGAATTAATAAATTATATTATTTTTATAAGGTAAAATTTATATATTTTCAATAAATTAATTATAATATTTTCTTATAAAAATTTATAAAAACCATTTTTAAAAAATGTATTTGAGAAGAATGGAATGGATTTACTAAAAATTGGGTGATAAATCACTAAGAATTTATTTATATTAAGTAGTAAATTTATATATGTTTAATAAATTATTTAATAATATTAATACCTATCAATTTAATTTATATGTTATAATTGTAACGTAATAATATTTTAATAGTAGATTACAGTTTGTTTAAACTAGGCATTACATGTAATGCAAGTTATCAATGAAAATATATTTATTTTAAAAAACATATTATAAAATATTTGGGTGTTATATTGTAGCCTCCTTTAATAAATTATATCCTCAAAATTTAAACATATGTTTATTTATCATCTATTTCTATGTGAAAATTCATTTTTGGAAATCCCACATCATTAAAAGAGTTAATACAACTTCCTCTGGAAAAGGGGGAAAAGGAAACATAATGGTTATAAAAAATAGGTTCCCAAATAGGGGAAAATTATTGGGAAGTCAAAATATTTAAATGTAAGAGAAAAATAATGCCAATTTATTAATATATAGTAATAGAGAATATGGTCATGACAAAGTTAACCATAAAAACCATAAATATATGATGGGATAAAAGGTCATTGATTTCTCTGTATGAAAATAAAATATAAAACATTTTTATTTCAAGGTTCTTTTCATAAAGTTTAGGGATTATTTTACTATCTAGATAAATAACTCTAGAAAATAATCTTACTTAATTTTTCTTCACATCAAAATCACAATCTCATATTTTGGTTGTGCTTAAATCAATTTCCACTTCATATCTTATGCTAGGAAATGGATATTCGAGATAATTTTTTTATGATTGAATCACTAAAATAATATTTTAGTGAATCATAATATCCATAAATAATTCATTCATCCTATAATAATATACCAAAAAATGGTTCTAATTGGTTATCCAATATAAAAAATCATATTGTAACCTTGAACAATACTATCAAAAGTTAAACTTAATCCATTACATAAAAAGTTAACCTTAAGAATCCTCTAAAATATGTCGGAATAAATTAAAAATCCAAAAAAATTAGTGATATGTTTAATTTATTTCCAAAACCAAATTATCATTAATCCCCTATAAAGTGACTATTAATGTCACATGTAAATACATTGATCACATGATAATGACTTGAATCACCATAAAACCTTCAAGAAATAAAGAATGCTTCCAAGAATTAACAATCTTATTATTCCTTAAACAAAATATCATATTATCAAATATAAATCCAGAAATTTATTAAAATTTATCATGAATTTCATTAGAATAAAATTACTAACCATTTTTAGGGTCAACAATACTATCACATTCTCTTCTTCAACATCAATTTTCTCTTTATCCCAAAAAATCTTTATTAACTCAAAATTCTAAAAATATTACATTTTATCTTTATAGTATTAATTTATCATCTAAAAATATCACCTTACAACTAAACCACTCTTCTTGGTTATCATTACCATTCAATATATGCTTTTAAATCCTAAAAGAAAAACTACTGTAGTAAAATCCTTAAATATTTCATGATTATTATAACCAAAATATCATGTATAATATACTAATACAACATAATTATTGAATCCAAAACATAACTGTTAAATTCAAATAGATGTGAACATTAATTATTATACTTTTTAAATAGTAAAAGCATAAGTTTGACCTTGATCCCATTGTTTCGTTTGAGGTATATTCCCTTGATGCTTGTGGAATTCATTTGCATAGTGACTCATATCATTATAGTTTAAAAATATAACATTATATTTTTATTTCTTACATTCCAATTCATGATGGCCTTTCTCTCCACATTTGAAGAAAAAATCTTATTCCCATCAAGAAAGTACCAAGGTGTTTTTTCCATAATTATCACATATGGGGAAATCATTATTTCTCTTCTTTCCCTTATCCATTTTTTCTCTTACATCCTCTTATTATCTTGATTTTATTCAGTTTATATGACTTGGATAATTATTTTTGATATATTTGTACAACATTTTAATATATCATCATATAGTGAGAATGTTTGGGAGGCTATTTCCCTATGAAGGATTGACTTAAGACCATCAAAGAAGCCATAAATATTTATATTTGGATTATGTATGCACTTTGTACCATAATTTCATAACCTTATAAAGTTATCTTTATAATTATAAATATTTTACTCTTACTTATATGTCAGGATCATGAATTTTCTCTTTATATCCTCTCATTTTCTATAAGGGAAATATTTTTCCACGAAAAGTTCATTTAAATACTTCCATTCCATTCTTGATATTTCCTCGTCATCCTTGGTGTTTTTAACTAATGAACACTATTAATCTAAATCCCTTGAGAGATGATAAACATACATGAAAATCTTATCCCTTTGATTATTTCTCAAAGTGAGAAATATATTCTCTAATAAACTTATCCATTTCTCAACTAAAAATGGATCAATAGTACCATTTAATTACAGAGGTTAGTGATGAATGAAGTAGTATAACATTGTTACACTACATGGTGGATCTTTAGGTTGATCCATTATATTATTTCTCATAACCTAAGTCAGTTTTCCAAATATAGTTATAATTTCTTAAGCTATAACTATAACTCTAACTCTAGCTTCACTATCATTCCTAGAAGGGAAATCATTATATGGATTACGTGCATTGATACAGTTTTCATTCCTTATTCTAGATTCTATTTCTAGATAATATAATAAACTATATTATATCATAAAATTTTGAATCATAATGTATAATTTCTAAACTATTGAAAAACATAACATAAATTGAAAAATCTATGTATAGCTAATCTCATAATCATAAGCTTGGTTTCTTTGGTAATATTATCAAATCCTATCATAGGGTTGTGTTAACTAATACATTCTTTCCAAAATCTAGTTCTTAAGGTTTCTAGTAAACTTCCTCAGATTCCAACTATAAATACCCTGACACTAGTAGCCTAGAGTCAGTGATTACATTATTAAATTGGAAATAGATACAAGAATTCACATCCTAAAGGATTGAATAGTTCATCAGTATTGGAAAACTAAAAACATAGTTGAATATTATATTACATTTGAAAACATAGCACAACATAGTATTTTATTTGATAACACCATTATTAACTTTATCATACCCTTTATATCAATCATAATATACTTCTTGGCATCTAAGGAAAAAAACATATGAAATGGGTGAGCTCTAATGCTTAGTAAGGGTATATGTACAACTGAAGCTATCATGGATAAATAAACCATAAAAAATATGGTAAGTTAAATATTTGAAAACCTATTCCATTTAATCAATAACAAAATCATGAAGAATAATATGATAGGAATAAATAATAATAAAATAATGCCATAAAATTAATTATATGATCATGAAACTTATCTATGGATATAATAACTAATAAAATAATAACATGGAAATAAAATAAATAATCTAATAATGAGTAAATTTTAAATTATGGACATCATAAATAGACTTTTGAGGCCTGTTATAAGACATGTTACATAAATAGTCAAAGCCTTAACTAATACCCAAACTAATTTTTCTCAAGACCAACTGATGCATCATATGGATATAGCGGGACCCACCAATCATTTAATAAGTCAAATTCATTCCTTATATTAAAATGTTGAAACATAATCAATATAATCATTCATATTGAAGATATCATATGAAATTCTAATAATTACCCCTATCAATTAATAGAATCATAAACTATATCGAGTAATATGAAGATTAGTATCAAAATAGTACATCCCCAGTGAAAATGATCATAAACCATCCAATAAAATATGGTAGATGGTATAATAATATAAAAACCCAATTAAATAATATAATTCAAAAAAGGATGTTGACATAGAAAAAATACTTTAAAAATATCATTGAAAAATTCTTGAGAAAAATACCCTTTTCACTTTGAAATCACTTAATTCAAAAACATCACAAATATGAAGGAAAAACGTTTTATTTAAAAATAACCTTGTGAAAATGTAAAGGAATATTTAAATAATATATTATTTATGGAAGTGGTAAAATCTTTTAATTTTGTATTTGTAATTTTTTTCTATTCGCACTATTTTAAAAATCGTAAAAAGTACCTCGTTTGAAAAACGACAAGAAGATTCCTTTCAAAAAATATTATAAAAAGTAAATCATCAGTAAAAATTTAATTACTAAATAATTGGATATTAATATAAATATTATTTAAATCATTTTAAAGAAAATATGGATATGGATGAAAAATATTTCCGTTGTGGGGACTTAAATATAAACAATCGAGAATAATGATGAGATTTTGAAATAAACCCTTACTTCAGATCCTATTTTTTTTATACATGTTATAAGCTCCTGTATAATAAATATACATTTACTATAAATTTATTCTAGAACCATAATAATATATATCATACCATTTAGTACTTATTTATAATCATTTATTACCCATTTATTTACTATTCCTTGTAAAAAAATCATTATTCCGGGTAGTAGCTGCTTTGTTTTTATGTATGTTTTGGTTTGGTAGTTTCAGACTTTATAATTTTATTAGGGTTACAACATATATATAACTTTAATAATGATATAATATAATATAAATTCATTATATATGTATTTTTAGTAATCCATAAAATTTAAATATATAAAATGAATTACACCATTAATGGAGACGGTGGGCCGTACATATGCATGAATGTTGATTTCATTTTTTGACATATGGAACAAAAGAAAATTAAATAAAATTTCACCTTTAAATAATATTTACTATATCATATAAATTATCTACATTCAAAAAATTCATCATAATCACCATGTAATAAAATTATAATTCAAAAACAAATCACATAGCTTCACGGAGGTTGTAGTCTACACATAAACATGAGTGATATTATCATTTCTGAACATATTATTAGGTTAAAAATTAAAAATTATATTATAATTAAATAGTTATAATAATTTCATAATTACTATATATAAACATTAAAACATCAGAATACCCATCCATAAAATATGATGTTAAAAAATGAATTGTATTGCTACATGGACACGATAAGTCGTATGTATGCATGAGTGATACTTTTACATTACATTTGATGTTAAATAAGGTTTTAATCATGGTTTCATTTTAATAATAACATTTAATAATATTTATGATACTAAAGGTATTATGTTATGAAAAATTCAATTGATTTAGAATAGGTACAAGAAGAATTAAATTGAAAGAGGTTGGGTAAGACAATTACCTATTCTTCAGGAGACCTTTTTTAGATCCTTTCTTAAGGGACTTAAGTTTGTAATTTTAGGGACAAATAAACCTCAATAACTTTTATAATGTTATTTAGTAGAGTAATGGGTAGGTATTTATCAATATAGGTTGCTCAATGTGGTGTAAATAAGTGAAGGAATGAATGTTTTTTTATAATTAAGGTGAGAAGAATATTTGGAATTTCTTAAGAGATTAAATTATTATAAAGTCATTCTATATCCCAAATTCATCCAAATGTATAGGGATTAAAATTATATCACTTTTAATGTTTCTAATATAATTTATTTTATTTTCTTATTAATTTAATAAATATTGTATTATAATTGTACAAGAATATAAATTAATTATATAATCATTATAAATTATAAATAAATTATAATCATGAATATAATCTTATTATTCAAAAAATGGGAATTTATATTTGTTCTTAACTTGCTTTTTTCTCTATATGGACATATAATAGATATTTTAAACTAAGAGAGTGACATTTTGTAACTTTCATTTATTTAAATATTATATTGGTCATTTTCATGGACAAGTGTCCATTAAATATATATATATATTCTAAGCCTAAGGTGATATCAGTTTAATTAAATTAAAAAAATAATTGTTTGGATTAAAAATCGGGACCTTATCAATTAGTTTCAACCTAGATTAACTTGATTAAACTTTTACAAAGGTGTTAAATTTTACCACAATTACAATTTGTATTGATGAAAAATAAAAGGGGTATATTTACAAAATTTTAACATCATAATTAAAAATTGGGAATTAATTTTATTAAATTCAATATCTATAAGTCGCATAATTAAATTTAAAATCAAAACTGAAAATGCAAGGGAAAATAGTTTTTTTTTCGGAAAACCCCTTTTATGTATAAAAATGTTTTTACACCAAAATAAATCATAAAATTGATTCCAATTAACATAATTGGATTATTAATAATATAATATAAATAATTTTGGTTTTAAATAATTTTCAAACAAAATTTAACTTGGAAAATTCTAGAAACAAAAGTGCATTTTTCAATAAAAATAGGTTTTTTCACTATTCACTGAAAAATAAATCTTATCATAAAAATATGAAAATTTCACCCTAGGATAATTTTTTATGTAATTATTTTAAAATGATTTTATTTTTATAAATTAAAATTTATATATTTTATATAAATTGATTACAACATTTCTAAAAAACCCATTTTTTGAGGAAAATGTATTTTTGAAGAATAGAATGGCTTTAATAAAAATTTGGTGATAAATTACTAGGAATTTATTTATATTAATTAGGAAATATATATATGTATATTATAAATTAGTTAATCCTATTAATACCCTCCACATTAATAACTTTTTTATAATGGTCACATAAAAATATTTTAATAGTATATTACAGTTCGTTTAAACATGATGTTTCATGTAACACAAGATATCAATGAAATTAAATTTATTATAATTAAACATACCATAAAATTTCGGGGTATTACAAACAATAAACTATTACCACCTCAAACAATTTTAGGAGTATATTCTTAGAATTTAGAAATGCATACCTCCCTTATTTTAAGGAGGGGATCAAGAGGTCGACTACAACCTCTTTATACTTAAGGAGTCTTATAGTAGGAATACTTTCTACCACCACCATCATTAGAATTGTGTGGACCTACTAACCTGGTTCCACATTGAGTAATATTCCCTTGAGACCCTGAACATATCTATTGAGGCATGATAACCAAGAAGGAGGTCTCTTTAGGGGAAGAATACCCCCCAACAATGAGAGCATGCCTATATCCCTATTTCTAGTGAAAAGACCCATTATTGTGTCCTGGAGGAGGATTGAGACCATATTCCATCCCACTCAATGATCCTAAAAATTCACTTGGAAAATATCAAGGGAATCATTCTGACATATACTGATAGTAACCAAGGAAAATTCCATATTCTTTTCACAACACATGAGTCACATCATCACATCCTGATGCTAACCATAGTTCATGAGTGATCTTATATTCCCACCCACATCAAAGATATAGCCCATAATTATATTCATATAAATAATTCCATCATCATATCCTAGTAGTGATCTATATAGAGGCTCTTATCCCTTCCCATTATTTGAGATATTTTTAACATATTCTGGAAGTAGTAGCATAAGTCCATTGTCGACGCATCTCAATAGTCAATAATGGATAAGAACATATTTCTAATCCCACCACCAGATTAGTTCATCGAAATTCTTCTAGAGATACTCCGGAGTAGGAACATATTCCTTATCCCATTTAATAGGATCATTGGTATATAGCAATGAATAATGAAAAATATGATCGGGATTATATTCATGTTCCAACTCAATAACATCAGCTCATTTCAGTGGAAAATTTAGGGAAGGCCCATTTTGCCACTACCCTTTTAAAATCCCATAAGAATACTCTAATGGAAACATAAGAGTCACCTAGTAAGGATTCTATACATTAAGGTAGTTTTTTACAACATATTTTCTTATCTTCCAAACATAGATCATCCTTGGGGAAGTCTCAATAGGGGAACCCAATGTGCAAGAGTAGGCTCATATCCCTACCCTGATTAACCGTAGTTCTCTTGAGGACCTATAAAATATTTTTATAGGGGACCAAGAATATTCTAAATCATAATCATATAGAGAAATTATTTTCATTAATGTAGGTCCTCACTATTATTTTACTACTAATAGATATGGAGGTCCTCCTTAGAGTGCCTTCCATAAAGGCCCTCCCTATGGGCATATCAAGATCAATAAAAGGAATTATTATCTGGGAAATAGATGAAAAATACTATAACATCCCATACTTTACATACATTGTTAATAATTTAAAATTTAAGTACACTTATTACAACATATAATAAAACCATGAATGGACCGTATAGGTATAGTGTCTTTAGAAACTGGGAAACATAAACAACTGGTTCATAAAGTATCTACATTGTCTCCCATTTATTTCATCATATCTAGAGTCCCTTTTGGCATATACTACTTAATAACCTTCTTCCTGACCTGGGGAAAGAAAACAGGAAAAAGGGTGAGCTCAAATGCTCAGTAACGGTAAACAAAAGAAATATCAATCACATTATATTCATAAGAACATAACATTTTGGAAATCTTATCCTCCAAAAGAGATTATAATTTCATAATCATGGGATAAATCATAGTAGTGAAATGTAATCCCAATAATCATAAATTAAAACATGAAACTTTGTGTCATACACACATAATCATAGAGAATCATTTCTTAGTAGTCAAGACTCATTGCCAAGACTATCTTAGCAGAAAAAGTCCATTTCTGAACCGAGTTCACTCCTCGTTTAAGTCATGTATCACTGAACCGGATTATCCTTCCATTCCAGACATGTCTATCTCATGAGATATAAATCTTTACCCAATGCATTGGAAGTATATATAGGTACCACTCATCTTATAATGAAACCATTCTTATGTGTGCCACAAAATCATAAATCATATATCATAGCATAACCCATGTAATAAAAATAGGATTCTTAAACTTCATGCCATCATAACATAATCCATGTAAGAAAAAAAGGACATCATAAAATTAATTCCATCATAACATAATCAAATCAATGTAAAAATAGGTATAGAAAAAGAACCCTATATTATCTTAGATGGAAAATAATTTTGATAAAACACTTGAACTCCATTCTTGAGGAAAATATCCTTTCTACTTCAAAAACGTTTTCCTTTCTTAACATGTCATATAATTTTAAACTAAAAGAAGTTGATTAAAAATAAAATTGAAATATTTTAAAGGATTCTTCATGGAAATAATGTTCTAAATGTCCATTCATGCCGTATAAGTTAAAAAAACATTCTTCTCGTACTTTGGCCGGAAAAGTCAAAAAGTACCTCGTACGACAAAAGATTCCTTTCATATCTTTTACTAAAACTCACTGAAGGGTAAAATTGGATTTAAAAAATTTTAGGAGGATATAAATAATATTAAATATTGAGGAAACATGGATGTGTATGCTAAATATGCTCCAGTAATTATCGAAGTATAAACAATCTCGGATAAAAATTGAGATTATGAGATTTTCCCTTAACTTATGTCTGAATTGCTTCTTAAGTGTCCGAACCTCCTGTATAATGATTTAAATAATGTCATTGACTTATTCCAGAATCATACGCATTGTTATGATATCATATATGGTCATATTATTATCTTTTTATTAGTAATATTTCATTGCTACTTGTTATTCGGTTGTTTATTACTTTTTGTTCTTATGCGTGTTTTGTTGAATAAATTCTTATTATTCTCTTTTGGTTATAGATACCTCATTCCCAGAAAGGTATTAGTGTAATATATATCATATTTATTCATTCAATTCATTTATATAATCATTATGTAATGAAGATCATGTAGAACGAGTTGCATCACATCGTGGAGACGGTAGGCCGTACATACGCATGAGCGATGATATCATTCCCATGATCGTGGAATTGTATTGAAGTGTATATATACAATTTCAGAATCAATATCACTTTACAATTATCATATATAGTTATTCTCTACACCATTATACCCATCCGAGTAAGGTGGTGGTGGAAAACAAATTACACCACGGCGTGGAGATGATATTTCGTACGTACGCAGGCGCGATGATTTCATTTTCCGTAGGATGGATAGATGGTGAAATAGGGTTTTTTCATACTTATAATAACATATCATTATATTAGTGATACTAATGTTATTACTTCATAATGAAACAACTAAAGAAGAATATGTATAAGAAGAAATAAAGTTGAAAGAATTGGTAACAGATATTACCTCTTCTTTGAAGCGCCTCTTCCTAACCTCATCTTAGGAAACTAAAGATGGTCTTTGAAGAATCCCAGGACCACTAGGATGTTTCTAGAGATGTTTATAAGAGAAATTGGCAGGGGTTGGAGGAGCTTGAAGGCTCAAAGTGGTGTGAGGAAGAGAGGGAGGAGGTGCCCTTTTATAAGGGAGGAGAGGGGAACATTTGGAAAACAAATTATTTTATTATAAAGTCATATTCGGTTTTTAATAGCTTCAAATTGATTTATTTCAAATCTAAGGTGGGGATGGGTAGAAATACTCTCATAAAATTGAATTTAGACAAGTTTAGGTTTCTATTTTAACCTTATCATTTAAATTTAACTTTAAGTTAAATAATTTTACTTTTACCGTGTCTTCTTGTTTTCTTACACTATAAGGTTAATAAAAATACTATAACAAGTAAAACCACCCCAAGTTGTTTATTATTAATATATATAACCTTATATACATTATTTGGCCGAATAATATATTTTTTGGAATAAAATAACAATTACTAATGTAATATTTGTTTTAAAAACTATTTTATGTCAATTTTGACACCATTTGGTAATAGATTTTTGTGAAAATCATAACAGAATAATTAGTTCAAAAAAAGTTACTTAAATAAATAATAACATGTCATATTAACCTAGAAAATTATTGTAATTCAAAAAAAGTCTCAAATTACATTTATTTGAGTATTTTATAACATCAATTATGTTAATATTTTATTAATAATATAATTACTACATCATTATTGTGTCATAAATAAAATATATTATTTAATTTTTAAAAATTATAAATAAAATACCATTATTTAGTAAATCATTTTATCTTTCTAATGAATATTTATAGTCTAATTTATCTTATGTATAACCTTATATTAAAAATTATTTAGTTATTAGTCTTTGATTTTAACTATTTTAACCCTTCTTTAAATAAATTAATAATAAATGTTATAATCTAATCCAAGTGGGCCTAAATGGTCATATTTTATTGTTAAGGTTTTTTTGGTCGAATTACACTTATCCAATAGAATTGGGACATGTGTTAGGGTAATAATAATATCATTTTTACCCTTAATTACACTATTTACTTTTAACCGTGGTAAAAAAAGTAAAAAGTTACTATTCACAAAAAAATTATTTTCATCTCATGGAACCACATTTTATTCCTTGATATTAACCATGTCTCTCGGATTTTCGAAATTCCACTCACAGAAGCGGTAAAATTAAGTTTTATGTGAATTTTCATATTCTCCTAGGAAGTTGGTAAAATACGGGGAAAAGTTCAATAAAATTTTTATATATCTAAAATTATTATAAAATGACTCCAATGAATTAATTTGAATTTATATAGGTATTATGTATCAATTTTCAACTAAAATAAATTTAAATAAAAAGTTGGTTTTTAAATAGTGACCCAGTGTTTTCACTATTCATCAGAAATTGAAAGTTCTCAGAAAAATACCAAAATTTCACCCTAGGATAATTTCGATATTCCAAATCCAAAAATGAAGTCCATTTTGAAAGATAAAATTTAAAAAAATTCAAAAAGTGGGTATTACTATTCATAACAGCTAGTTTTAATAATATTTTAATAGCATATCGTTGTTTAGTGAAACTCAGTATTGCATACAACGCAAGCTATTGAGGAAGGCCGCAGTTGCGTGTAAAGAAAGACGAGCTAGTGTTGTGTGAAGTGAAGGATTCCTTTGATGATTTATATAACATAAAAACAAAATATTTCTTATTAAAATCTCAGGTGTTAAATTCTACCCCCCTTAAAATGAATTTCTCCCTCGAAATTTGTCACTTTGTAACAAACAGATGAGGATACCTCTCCCTCATCATATCCTCAAGCTTCCATGTAGATTATTATAATTAGTGGTTCCTCCATAAAACATTCACCAAGTGAGTGGTCTTGTTCCATAGGATGTTTTCGCTACGATCCAGAATCTTTATTGGTTGTTCTTCATAAGAATGTTCTTGCTCCAGCGGTACAACTTCTGAGTTGAGTACATGTGAAGGATTGGGTATGTACATTCTTAAGAGAGATACAAGGAACACATTGTGAACTTGAGATAGATTCGGTGGAAGCGCCAATCAATAATCTACCTTCCCAATACGATCCAGTATTTCGAATGGACCGATATGCCTAGGGCTCAGCATTCCCTTCTTTCCAAATCTCATTACTCTCTTCCAAGGAGATATTTTTAAGAACACTTTATCACCCACTTCAAACTCTAGGACTTTTCTTCGGTTGTCGGCATAACTTTTTTGTCGACTCTGAGCTACTCTTATGTGTTGTTGAATAGATCTGACCTTTTTTGCCATCTCATCAACAAGATCAGGTCCTAATAGCTTTCTTTCCCCAAATTCATCCCATCAAGTTGGAGTCCTGCATTTCTTTCCATAGAGAGATTCATAAGGAGCCATCTAAATACTGTAGTGAAAGCTATTATTATAATAAAATTACACCAAAGGTAGGTGTTGATCCAAACCACCTTTGAAATCTATATAGCAATCTCTCAACATATCTTCTAGAGTTTGAATTGTCCTCTCAGACTGACCGTCTTTCTGAGGATGATAAGCAGTGCTGAAACTCAACTCTGTATCCAGAGTATGTTGACGACTTCGCCAAAACATTAATGTAAACCTCAGATCCCGATCATATATAATGGAAATTGGTACTCCATGCAATCTTACAACTTCCTTGACATATATCCTGGAAAGCTGATCCAGAGAGAAATCATCTCTAATAGCAATGAAGTGTGTAGACTTTGTAAGATGATCAACTATGACCCAGATAGCATTATTGCCTTTGGATGTTTTAGGATGTCCAGTGACAAAGTTAGTTATGATGTTTTCCCATTTCCATTCAGGCGTGGGTAATGGTTGTAACATCCCCTTAGACTTTTGTCTCTCAGCTTTAACTTGCTGACAAACCAAGCATCGAGAGACATATTCAGCAACATCTCTATTCATTCCATCCCACCAGAAGTACTCTTTCAGGTCCCTATACATCTTCGTGCTTCCAAGATGAATAGAGAATGAAGAACTATGAGCCTCATCCAGCATCTCCTTCTTTAATTCTGGGATGGGAGGAACACAAACCTGATTCCTGAACTTTATTATCACATCACAATTAAGGTTGAATTCAGGAACATTTCTCACCTTCTTTTGTAACTCTACATCTTCTTTCTATGCCTCTTTAATCTTCACATGTATAGATGGTCGAACATTCATTTGAGAAAGATAATATTTTTCCCCTTCCATTATAATTCCAAGATCCATCCTTTATAAATCCATAAATATTTGATCTTTTGTGATCCTCATCATGGATAAGATAGCATGTTCTTGTCGACTTAATGCATCTTACACCTTGTTTGATTTCCCAGGGTGGAAATGAATTGAGCAGTCATAATCCTTAATCATCTCCAACCATCTTCTTTGGTGCATATTCATCTCTTTATGTGTGAAAATAAACTTTAAACTTTTATGATCAGTATAAATATCACACATTTCTCCATAAAGATAATGCCTCCAAATATTTAATGCAAAGATTACAGTATCTAACTCCAAATCATGAGTTGGGTAATTTTTCTCATGGATTTTCAACTGCCGTGAGGTATAAGCTATCACCATATCATTTTTCATAAGAACACACCTGAGCCCCTTCTTGGATGCATCACTATAGATCACAAACCTTTCTCCACTACAAGGATGTGTGAGTACAGGTGCACTGGATAACCTTCTTTTCAACTCCTTGAAATTCTCTTCACATTCATTTGTCCACACGAACTTAACTCCTTTTCGAGTCAACCTGATGAGTGGGTTAGATAATCATGAAAAAACTTTCAGAAAACGTTGATAATATCCATCCAAACCACAAAAACTTCATATCTCAGTTACTTTTGTTGGTCTCGTCCATCTTTCGATAACCTCTGTCTTTGCTGGATCAACAGATATCCCCTCTTTTGTGATTATGTGACGCAAAAATGAAACTTTTTGAAGCCAAAATTCACACTTGGTAAATTTGGCATGACGCTTCTCCTTTCTCAGGGTCTTCAATACAATTCTCAAGTGATCTTCATGTTCTTCCTTGCTCTTTGAATATACAAGAATATCATCTATAAATATGACCACAAACTGATCAAGATAGTCTCTAAAGACTCAATTCATCAGATCCATGAAGATAGCAGGGGAATTAGTTAGACCAAATGGCATCACTCTAAATTCATAGTGTCCATACCTTGTACGGAAATCCGTCTTTGGTATATCCTCTCTTTTGACCCTTAATTGATGATACCCTGAAAAAAATATCAATCTTGGAAAAGTATTGAGCTCTGCGTAGTTGGTCAAATAAGTCATCAATGCATGGGAGAGGATATTTGTTCTTGATAGTGATCTTGTTAAGTTCTCGATAATCAATGTAGAGTCTCATTGATCCATCTTTCTTCTTAACAAACAGAACAGGTGCTCCCCAAGGTGATGCACTAGGGCGTATGAATCCCTTATCAAGATTCTCTTGGAGTTGCTTATTCAATTCCTGCAACTCAATTGGGGCCATTCTATATGGTGTCTTTGAAATAGGTAAAGCACCCGGTACGAGTTCTATTGAAAACTCAACTTCACTATTTGGTGGAAGACCTGGTAATTCCTCTGGAAAGACATCATCAAACTCTTGTAAAATGGGTGTATTCTTAATCGTGAGATTCTCTCCAACCATTTGAGATAAATAACATTCATTTAGTGGAATCAAGACCCATAAGATGGAAGAAATTACCACTGGAAGGTTATGTTCATCCTTGCATCGATAACGATCATAGATTGATCTGGAATAGGAAATGTGACTTCCCTTATTTGGAAATTGATATGAGCTCCATATAAAGAAAGCCAATCGATTCCAAGAATCACATCAAATTACACTATAGGAAGGATCACAAGATTTGCAAGAAGAATGATCCCACAAACTTTAATCAGAGAAGAATTATAAACTTTTGATGTGACTGATGTGTCATTAGGAATTGTCACAGATAACTGAACATCAAATTGTTGAGGTAATACGGTGATACCCTTATAAAATTTTTGAAAAATAAAAGAGTGGGTGGATCCAGAATCAAATAAAACATTTTCTACTTTAGAGTGGATGGTAAGTGTACCTTTCACCACTTCGTTATCATACTCCACATCGCTGATAGAAATTTCATGTGACTTTCCTTTTCCTTTAGCCTTAAGAGTTTTTTGACGTTGATCATCATCAAAAACCCTTGGATTAGGGCATTGATTGGAATAATGCCCCATTTCCTTGAACTTATAATGTTGAAGTGTAGGAGGTGCACTCTGTGTAGCCTTTTATTTCTTCGCATCACTAGACATCTTCTTCCCATCATTGCGGAATTCAAATGCCCGACGACCTTCCTTTCCACATTTGAAACATTTACTTGTCCCTTTAAGACAACTCCCTCAATGTTTCTTTCCACACTTTGAGTATAAGGGAAAACTCATCTTCTTTTCAGTGTGCTCTTTAGATTTTCCTTTGAATTCCATTTTCCTCTTCTTATCAATCCCATATGACTGATGGGTTACTTCAATCTCCATATCAACCTTGAGAGCACATTGAACGATTTCCACATAGTTGTTGAAGTCCCTTATGGCTAATTCCCTTCGAAGACTTGGTTTTAAGCCACTAAAGAATCGATCGATCTTACTCTCAGGTTTGATAATAATCCTAGAAGCGTACCTTGAAAGTATTGTAAAATTTTCTTCGTGGGTACCAACAGGTTCATCATCCTTTTTCTTCAGTTCAAGAAACTCCTTCTCCATCTTTGTTCGAATAATACGAGGGAAGTACTTATTGAAAAATAAGTTCTTGAACTTGTCCCATTCCATGGACTCAATTCCATCTCATTGCCTCGTATTCTTGAAAATATTACACCATTGATCAGCATCACCTTCCAAATGATACACTGCTAAGATGATGTTTTCATGTTCAGAACATTGAAGAACTGAAAATATATTTTCAGTAGTACTGATCCATTTTTCAACAACTAATGGATTAGTAGACCCGCTAAATGATGGTGGATGCTACCTCATGAAGGATTCAACAGAATTTTGATCCTTATTTTTCTCGTTTGGAAGTCCTACATGATTCATAGCTTGAGAAAGTTGTGTGATCGTGGCTACAAGATTTTGCATTCTAGCTCCCATAACGTTTGGTTTCTCAGGGGGACAATCATTGCATTACCCGTCGCATTCCGCATTAACACGGTTCCTTCGGGTTCCATCCATTGACTAAAACCAAGAAGAATGGTGTGAGCAACACTAGGTATAATAGGAAAACCACATAATCAAGAATAAAATTTCACACTTAAGGTATTTTCATAGGTTATTCGTGGCCATTTCTAAAACACTAAGATTTTGTTCAATGCTTAGACTTATCCTTAGGGTTCTTACTAAGGCTTTCACATCCTAGTTTCCAAAGGTTAATTATACCCTTACTTTGATACCAACTATAATGACCCATAATTTACATAAATTGTTAATACTTCAAAATTGAAGTAAACTTATTAAAACATATAACAATACCATGAAAGGACCGTATAGGTATAGTGTCTTTAGAAACTGGGAAACATAAAAAACTGGTTCATAGAGCATCTACATTGTCTCTCATTTATTTCATCATATCTAGAGTCTGTTTTGGAATATACTACTTACTAACCTTATTCCTTACTAGGGGAAAGAAAACATACAAAAGGTTGAGATCAAATTCTCTATAAGTGTAAACAAAATAAATATCAATCACATCTTATTCATAAGATCATAAAATTTTGGAAATCTTAACCTGCAAAAGAGATCATAATTTCATAATCATGGGATAAATCATAGCAGTGAAATGTAATCCCAATAATCATAACTTAAAACATGAAACTTTTTGAATACACACATAATAATATAGAATCATTTATTATTAGTCAAGACTCATTGCCATGACTATCTTAGCGGACAAAGTCCATTTCTGAACCAAGTTCACTCCTCGTTTCTGTCCTGTATCACTGAACCAGATTAACCTGTTCTTCCAGCCATGTCTATCTCATGAGATATAAATCTTTACCCAATTCATTATAGGGAGATATAGGTCCCACCCATCTCATAATGATATCATTCTTATGTGTGCCACAAAATCATAAATCATATATCATAGCATAACCCATGTAATAAAAATAGGATTCTTAAACTTCATGCCATCATAACATAATCCATGTAAGAAAAAAAGGACATCATAAAATTAATTCCCTCATAACATAATCAAATAACTGTAAAAATAGGGATAGAAATAGAACCCTATATTATCTTAGATGGAAAATAATTTTGATAAAACACTTGAACTCCATTCTTGAGGAAAATATCCTTTCTACTTCAAAAACATTTTCCATTATTAACATGTCATATAATTTTAAACTAAAAGAAGTTGATTAAAAATAAACTTGAAATATTTTAAATGAAGATTCATGGAAATAATGTTCTAAAAATCCATTCATTCCGTATAAGTTAAAAAAACATTCTTCTCGTACTTTGGCCCGAAAAGTCAAAAAGTACCTCATACGACAAAAGATTCCTTTCATATCATTTACTAAAACTCACCGAAGGGTAAAATTGGATTTAAAAAATTTTAGGAGGATATAAATAATATTACATATTGAAGAAACATGGATGTGGATGATAAATATTCCCCAATAATTACTGAAGTATAAAAAAGCTCGGATAAAAATTGAGATTGCGAGATTTTCCCTTACCTTAGGTCCGATTTGCTTCGTAAGTGTCTGAACCACTTGTATAATGATTTAAATAATGTCATTGAATTATTACAGAATCATACTCATTGTTATGATATCATATATGGTCATATTCTTATCTTTTTATTAGTAATATTTCATTGCTACTTGTTATTCGGTTGTTTTTTACTTTTTGTTCTTATCGTGTTTTGTCGAATAAATTCTTATTATTCTCTTTAGGTTATAGATAAATCATTTCCATAATTTTATTAGTGTAATATATATCATATTTATTCATTAAATTCATTTATATAATCATTATTTAATGAAGATCATGTAGAACGAGTCGCATCACATCGTGGAGATAGTAGGTCGTACATACGCACGAGCGATGATATCGTTCCCATGATCGTGGAATTGTATTGAAGTGTATGTATACTATTTCAGAATAAATAGCACTTTAAAATAATCATATATAGTTAATCTCTACACCATTATACCCATCCAAGTAAGGTGGTGGTGCAAAACAGATTACACCATGGCGTGGAGACGGTATTCCGTACGTACGCAGGCGCAGTGATTTCGTTTTCTGTAGGATGGGAAGATGGTGAAATAGGGTTGTTTCATACTTATAATAACATGTCATTATATTAGTGATACTTATTTTATTACTTCATAATGAAACAACTAAAGAAGAAGAAGTATAAGAATAAATAAATTTGAAAGAATCAGTAACGGACATTACCTCTTCTTTGAAGCGCCTCTTCTTAACCTCCTCTTAGGGCACTAAAGATGGTCTTTTAAGAAGACCAGGACCTCTAGGATGTTTCTAGGGAAGTGTAGAAGATAAATTGGCAGGGTTTGGCCGAGCTTTAAGGCTCAAAGTGGTGTCAGGAAGAGAGGGAGGAGGTGCCCTTTTATAAGGGAGGAGAGGGGCACCTTTGGAAAAACAAAAAATATTATTTTATTATAAAGTCATATTCGGGTTTTAATAGCTCCAAATTGATTTATTTCTATGATAAGGTTGGGATGGGTCGAAATCCTCTCATCCAATAGAATTTAGATAAGTTCAAGTTTCTATTTTAACCTTATTATTTAGATTTAACTTTAAGTCAAATAATTTTACTTTTACCGTGTCCTCTTGTTTTCTTACACTATAAGGTTAATAAACTTACTATAAAAGCCAAAAGAATCCCAAGATGTTTATTATTAATATATATAACCTTATCTAAGTCATTTTTCTTAAAGTTATATTTTTAGTAATAAGATAACAATTAATAATATAAGTTTCGTTTTAAAAACTATTTTATGTCAATTTTGACACTATTTGGTAATTGATTTTTGTGGAAATCATAACAGAATGATTAGTTAGAGTAAAGTTACTTAAATAAATACTAACATGTAATATTAACAAATAAAATTAGTGTAATTCATAAAAAGTCTCAAATTACATTTATTTGAGTATTTATAACATCAATTATGTTAATATTTCATTAATAAGATAATTATTACATCATCATTGTGTCATAAATAACTTAAATTATTTAATGTATAAAAATTATAAATAAAATACCATAATGTAGGAAATATTTTTATCTTTCTAATGAATATTTATAGTCGAATTTATCTTATGTATAACCCTATATTAAAAATGATTTAGTTATTAATCTTTGATTTTAAATATTTTAAACCTTCTTTAATTAAATTAATAATAAATGTCCTAATCTAATTGAAGTGGGCCTAAATGGTAATATTTTATTCCTAAGGTTTTTTTGGTCGAATTACACTTATCCAATAGAATTAGGACATGTTTTAGGGTAATAATAATATCATTTTTACCCTTAATTACCCTATTTACTTTTAATCGTGATAAAAAAAGTAAAAAGTTACTCTTCACCAAAAATTATTTTCATCTCATTGAACCACATTATAGTCCTTGATATTAACTGTGTCTCTCGGATTTTTTAAATTCCACTCACAGAAGCGGTAAAAATATGTTTTATGTCAATTTGCAAATTCTCCTAGGAGGTGGGTAAAAGACAGTGAAAAGTTCAATAAAATTTTAATATATCTAAAATTATTATAAAATGACTCCAATGAATTACTTTGAACTTATATAGGTCTTATGTATCAATTTTTACCTAAAATAAATTTAAATAAAATAAATTATTATTTAAATAAAAATTCGGTTTTTAAATAGTAACCCAGTGTTTTCACTGTTCATCAAAAATTGAAGGTTTTCATAAAAATACCAAAATTTCACCCTAGGCTAATTTCGATATTCTGAATCCAAAAATGAAGTCCAATTTGAAAGATAAAATTTCAAAAAAATTCAAAAAGTTGGTATTACTATTCATAACAGCTAGTTTTAATAATATTTTAATAGCATATCGTTCTTTAGTGAAACTCGGTATTGCGTACAATGAAAGCTATCGAGGAAGGCCAGAGTTGTGTTTAAAGAAAGCCAAGATAGTGTTGTGTGTAGTGAAAGATTCCTTTGATGATTTATATAACATAAAAACAAAATATTTCTCATAAAAATCTCGGGTGTTACAAATACTCCTCATGGATGGAATATAAAATTATAATAAAGTCAATCCTTACCCATATATCAAGAACTTATCATCCTAAAGGTTATCCCTAGGGAATATGTTGCAATAATATTCCTTGTGTTACAAAATTGACCTATTATGGTAGTCCTTCCCATTATGGAATTCACTATGATGGTCCTACCTACAGTGACATATCATTTTAACATAAAACTCCTCCCCATGTTTAAGTGACTCTAATAACTACCTCCTATAGAGAGGAAATAAATAGATTGAGTCCAGTTACACCAAGTCCATTATCTCTAAGGATAGATATTATTTCTTAATTTAAAGATATCACGAAGTGTACATCATAATTTTTACCATCTTTAGATCATCCAAACATCAATATATTAGAGAATATTCCTACCAATATCACTCTATATAATATGTAAACTAAGAAATTACCACTATATACTGATCAATTAGAGTAATCTATCACTAAATATAAAGATAACACTATGATTATAAGAAAAGAACTATCCAAAGACAATATGTTGATCATATTTTAGCCTATAGTTTCTTCTCAATATGATGTTCTAAAGAACATGAAAAAGAATTGTATAAAATATCTTCATCTCAATCTAGGGATTAATCATCATCATTTAAAGATGAAATATATACCTTATATAGAATATAAAAAACAATTAAAGGAAACAAGATCACTTCAATGTAAAATTTACTTGTCCAGCCTTTCATTTGTATGAAACCCAAAGTAAGGAAATTATCATGGAGATATCTATTAAGCATCCCATAATTATTCTGGGACTCTATGTCAATTGATCACTAAAACATCATATGTTATACATATTATAGGTTGAGTTGAACATGGAGTGTTGTATTTCACTCCACTCCTTATTGGTTAGAGTCCACCAAGAGATTCAACATGCAACATCATCACCTTAGGTTAGGTCCTAGGATTGAGCTCTATACATGGTTGTGAAATTTCACAAAAGTGTATCATTATCTATAAGGATTATAAATGAAAAAATAAATGGGAGAGATCTATTGATATGCTCATACATTAATCTTATAGAAATTTTGAACAATATTTTCATATGAGAATAGAAAAACCCATAGCTAAAGCGCAACCTTAAATAGTGAGAATATCATGCATAGAGTGTGAACTACAACGAGGTTATGTTCAAATAAAATACAAAAATATCAAAAGGGTAACAATAGTAGGCACAACCAAAACATAATGGGAACAAACATGGACCATATTTAGAGGAGAATTTTAATCAACAAGACTATCCCTTGAACTATAAAATCCTCGGAGTTTCCAAGATGGCATAGTGGAAGAACTATGTCCCTCCCATCTTGAAGGGCTGGAGAAATTTATATCACATCCACCCATGAAAATTAATATTCTCTAAGAAAAGAGAAACATTATAATAAAAACGTTCTAAACTATTCCCATTGGGTGACCCATATATAACATTCGGGATTCACTCAGCCAGATTTTTTAGATACTCCCTCAGGACCAACCTCTAAAAATTATTCTTTGGAGAGAATTAAAAATAGAGGAAACAACCTCACAGGGGCTGCATGATGAAACATTTTTCTAAAAAATGATAAACCAAAGAGAAGTCTCACTTACCTTTTGAAAAATATTCAACAGATAACCAATATCATTACCTATCTAATAAGAACATAATTCTAGAATCACACTACTTATTGGTAAATTTCATTAGCTCGAACCATACACATGACTTAGAATATGCTATATGTGAAGAAGAACATGATGAGGAAGTTTATATAAAAAACATAGTCCACCCCAAAAATACTTGAAGAACGTATTTTTTATAGGAACCAAAAATAAATTAAAAATTTTGAGGCTCTCTTAAACACTTAGTTACTACTACCTCGGTGAGCACCAGATAAAGAAAAGGGGAAGGGTGTGGATACATCCCACAAGTTAGCTAAATAAGTTTGACCACATACCATTGAAGATATATTTTATCAATATAAAAAAGTGTTAAAGGAGTTAAAATTATTTAATGCTAAATTAATCATGGGAAATATCAACACAAAGTATAACTTCCAAGCAGAGAGTCACATTTTTCCTTTGGAAAATATCCTTCTAGAGAAGAAAAATATTTACCAATAAGACAATAATCTGGTCATCTGACTAACCAATGACAATAGTCAGTCTATATGAACCTAGTGGCTAATGAATATTATATGTTCCCTCCATTGGGGATGAAACCATATCCATATCAGGAAAACTACCGAATGATGACCTATACTAATTATTAATATCAATCATGGGAAGTATGACCATATCAAGATATACCTTTTTTCTATTCTGATGTGTCTGAATAGCTAACCATCCCACAGGAACTTATTATCTCTTTTAAATATTGGTAGCTTTAATAGAGGTCATGGAAGTAAGGCATTAACTAATACAACCATAAAGTCATCCATACCTTTAGTGGGTATATGTGACTCTCCTATAACCCAAGTTAATAAATCCAACTGTTCCGATTTTAATGGCACCAAAGACCCTAAGAATCATCCTACACAATTTGTAGCCTGATGTGGCCCCATGATGGGAAAACTTTAGCAGTAAGTGGAAAATATGTTTAGATGTTTTTTTTAGAATCTATAATGTCTTAAATTCATCTAGTATAGTAATTTTCCTATTGGATTATTAAAAGGATGGAAATAACTTCATCATAAATTCCAGTATCAATTTAGCTAAATTTCAATGATGAAAATGGTCCTTTATATCTCAAATGGTAAGTTGTGTGAGATTGATAGTGTATTAGACATAATTTCTAGATGTAAAGATACAAACTACTCCATAAACATGATATTACCATAGGAAAATATATTGTGAAGTTTCTTAGAGAATCACCTTGACGAGTTGAAGATTTTATTGATCCCAATAAAATACCCCAATAGATTCTGTGAGTATTAAAGAATATTTGAAAAGTTGGAAGATACCATTTAGTAAATTAAGGCCATTACTTGACCAATGTTGATATATCAAGGTATGATGGATGAAAAAAATATAAAAACTTTTATACTTAATCCATCATTGATGTCATCTTTGGTGTCCAAACCAACACAATAATAAGTGGAACCCCCTCTTAAATGCATGAAACAAAAAAATAGTCCATGTCAGGAATGTATAAAATAATAGAGTCACCCACTGTATGAATATATAAAGAATATATTTTATTTTTTCTAAAAATATATGGTTCCTAGGAACTTTATCATAAATATGGATAATTATTTTTAAGCTGATAGATCCTTGGAATCCCAATGAAGTTGGACTAAAAACAACTCTGATTGCTACCCCTTCCATTGGATTTTGGGTAATACCATCCAAGATTCATTAATCTTAAATTAAATCCTAAAAATATGGTATAGTATAGGTAAGTCAAGTTGGGAAATCCATAAGTACAAGTTTCTTATGTTTCTAACACTAAAAAATAAGAAAGTGGATGAAAGGAAGTTATAAAAAAGGGAACATGAAATATTGAAGATTTGATGACCGAAAATATAGTCAATTGAGATAATTCAATCCTCGGGTTAGGACTAAATTAATTATTTATGTCTCTAACTCCCTATGTGGTAACTAATTCAACCTCTTCAACACCACAGTCTTTCAAGAATTGATCTTCTAAGAACAGACATGACTGGTATTACAAGTTAAATTCACTATAAGACAAAGCTATATCGATGCATAAGATAGTTCAAACCATCTTATAATTTGTACCCCTGGAACTGGGAGGATGGGAATCACCCCGTTTAATGGTCCAATGAACACCAGACCATAAAAAATAATCATTTTCAGATGAATAATACCAATACAACTATTTCAATGTAATTAACTTGGAAAATAACTTCTCTAAAGAATAAGATACACATGTCCCTGAGCTCCATTCCCATGAATGGGGAGAAATTGGAGGATACCACTAAGGATGGTGGGGTTGAGAAATAAAAGGTTTATCTAGATCTTAAAATTTATTTCATATCTCTATTGAAACCAAATATGTTAAAGAGATCTAGAGATAGTCACTCCAACGGGCTCAATAGAAGATCCAATATATTATTGAGTCATCAAAGGCTTGTTTATGACCAATAATACTAGAGGACAAATTGATGAATCAATATATTTTTATCCAACATAAAAAAAGAAGGAAGGTCGGATCAGACAAAAAATGACCTCAAGTTCCTATTAGGGAAGCCATCCACTAGCACAAGAAACTTCAAATTTTATGCCACATACCAAGAAATAACCTCATATAGGGAAGTGTAGGCATCTGACTCAAAAATATGATATCTTAAAATAAATTTAGTTTTTTATAGAAAATATTTTGACTCTTGATGACCTCCAATGTTCAATGGAGCCTTGATAAGTATATGTTGTGGTTCTCATAATCCCTAAGGAATTTAAATCCAAGGTCACCACCATTAAATTATATCACATCGAGTCCACCCCTATTGAATTACATGTATTCATATAACTCAAAGAGAAATATATGGAGACCACTATAAAATGATATATCAGTATTTTCATATATCTATAAAGTTAGACAATGTTTATATTCATCGAGATCTCATTGAAAATGTGTCTAGAATTAATATCATCCCAATCTGGACACTCTGATGATTGGGCTATAGAAAATATGAATTATCTCCCTCTACCATGACAATCTAAGGGTACGATAAGAGTGAAAAAAACTATGGGATTTATCAAGATTAGAGTCCAATTTAGATGATATATATCTAATTTTGAGTTTATGTTTGTGCATCAATACATGACTTTCAACATTATATTAGGAATACTATGGTTGTATTCCCATTTAGTAGTGTCTTAATCATACCAAAAGTGTCTCAAATACTTTTTCAATGCAAAATATAAAGTGTTTCATGGTTATAGAGAACCTTTAAATTCATATCAATCTCAATGCACAGATACGAGATTCTACCAGGGGGAGGGAAAACAACAAACAAAAGGTGATTTAAATAGATTCACTACCCTAAGAAGTCTATAAATGGACCCTATCAACATATTATATGAACTTGATAAAGTATATGTATTTACCATCAACCAAACTGATAAAATAACTCCAGGATTGGGCACATCTATCCCACTATTTCTGATATGAGGCATGTCGACTAAATCTAGTCATGAAGAAGAAGAATTTGAAACCAAAAATGATAACAATTCCCTAGCTTAAAATACTTAATCTTCATTCCCAAGATATAAATATATCCTTAAATTTCTATATATATTGGAAAAAACCCACCCATAATTAATATAATTTGAAAATTCCCTTATGTTTTCCCATGAATCTCAAGATATCGACATTTCTTTTTTCACCAATGGTATTCGATGAGAAGGAGGGAATATCCAAAATTTCCTTGATAATAATGCCCTTTCATTAGTACTAGAGGAGTATAGATATCCTTATTATTATTCATAGAAAATAAAAATTCATCTTCATCATCTTTTAATCCCAAAAATTCCCCTTCATCACCCACTTCGAATGAAATCGAGGAAGTGGAAAAAGTAAAAGATCTTAGAGATTCCCCTATAGTATTTGAGGAGGGTGTCTCTACCACCATCTATGAACTCTAAAAATTGAACCTAGGTACTGATTATGACCCATGTCCTACACTAAATAGCACCTCCTTATATCCTGAAGAATAAGATATGTACATATCTTTATTGAATAATAAATGATATTTATTCACCTGTATTCAAAAAAAATCTTGGAATCGATTCTAATGTGGGAACTAATCATTTTAGCCTGATTGAATATCACCATGGATTATATAAGGAGTACAATAAAAAGTATTTGATTCTTTTTTCCAAGGTGGAATACATATTTAACAATATAATCAAAGAAAATTTTATTTGGGAGGATAAGTACCCAGAATTGATCGCTAAAATTGTACCCATCAAGAAAAAAGAATAGTAAAATTAACTTTTGGTATCTCAATCATCATCAGTTGAAGGATGATTTACTAGTATTGATTAATGATCATTTGATTTATGAAAAAATGGTTTCTAATCCCTCACTTTTTTGGATGGGTACTCCAGTTACAACCAAACCTGTATGTCCCATGAATACGAGGAGACCATGACTTATAGGGAACACCAAGGAGTGGATTTATATCAAGTGATGCCCTTTGGTTTTATGAACTTCAATTCCACATATAAATTTTCCATGAATAATATCCTAAAATAATTTCTAAGGAAGTATATGGAATTCTATGTGGATGATTTAGTGGTCAAATCCCAACAACATTGTGACCATCTTACTTATATCAAAAAAATCTCAAAAAACCATGACAACATATTCTAAATATAATCCCTTGATATGATCTTTTAGAGTTACATTAAGAAAATTTATAGTTTCCATAGTAAGACAGTGATACATTGAGGTCATCCCAGAGAAAACCAAGGTAATCCTTAACATTCCACCTCCTAGAAATCCAAAAGTTTTGAGAGGAATTCATGTATGACTCATATATATTAGGAGATTCATAGTGAACTTTTTAGGAAAATTCCTACCATTAACCAAGGTAATAAATAAGTTATTCACTTATTATTAGGGAAAATACTGTCAATAATCTATTTATAATCTAATGAAATACCTCTAAAGAGAACATATATTGATTCTACTAGTAGAAGGAAATCCACCCATCCTATATTGTGGGAATCCATGATTATTAGTGTGGATACCTAATTGAAGAAGATATTGATGTGGGAATAGAAAACGGTCTATTATCTCAATATAAATATTCTAGATTTTTTGAATTTTTATTATGAAATTGAGAAGAATTGCATTGAATTGATCTTCATAGTTCAAAAAATAAGACACTAATTTTAGTATCATGAGGTTCATTTGGTCTCTCATATTGACCCAAAAAATTTATAATCTGTATTCTAATGTTGAATTGACACCTACCTTGGTGAGAAGTCATCTTGCATCAGTTTTATATCCACTTCATACCACAAATTATAGTCAAAGGTCAAGAATTGAAATAATTTCTCATAGAATACCCCAACTCATAAATCATTATAGTGAATAAAAAATTTAATAATAAAAAAGTATTATCCATTTTTAACACTCATTATACATGAGAGATGTATTTCGATGGATCTTCCAGAATCCCAATAGGGAGAGGGATGAAAACCCCAAAACTCAATAGAGTTAGCTTGATAATTATCCTTATCTCCCCAATAAAGGTAGTTCTTTTCTATTCGTTTTTGTTGTCAAAAGGCTACACAAAAAATGAGGAAGAATACCAAGTTATCATTGCAGTATTAGAATTGGATATATAAATACCAGTGGTCTACCTAAATATCAATGGTGATTCAGAATTATTGATCATGAAAATACATTATGAATATTTAATTATGGAAGAGGAACTGATTCCCCTTCTTGATTATGTATGAGGGTTGATGGGAAAATTCCCCTCTAAGAAAACATTGTATTATATCTCAAGTTCATATAACACCTATATAGATACTCTGGATAATGCAGCTATATCCCTTGAAGATCCAGACAAGGATGAGATAATCATCAATATCCTACATCATAGGGTGGTGTCCCCATTCATTGGAAATGACATGGAGGAGGTCAATGAAATCAACACCGCCCCTGAACAATCTGAGCTGACACCACTATAATATGGATGTTACACAAATTATAATACCACCTAAGTTGAATTATTTAATTAAACTGAGAAAATAAATAGAAAATTTGGTGGTGGGTATTAAACTCTATACTTTATGATGTCCAGAATACTTAAACATTTATCTATAAAAGAGGCTTTTATGGAATCATCCTCATTTTCTTTGATGAAACAACATTGCGTAGAGTTCACTATAAAATGTCATGATTTCCAAATACATTCCAAATTTATCCATAAACCCATATATTTATTACATAACGCTAAATATTCTTCTCTATTTTCAATCAGGGGAATTGATATCATTGGGCTATATCCCCTAGCTACATCAAGTCATTTCAAGTGTATACTTATTTCCACCGACTTATTATTTAAGTAGGATGAGGCTATATCCCTCAAGAATTCATGATGATAGCTATTATCAACTCCACGAAGTCAAATACCATTATTATACTTGGAATCCCTCACATAATAGTGATGAAAATTTGAACCAACTTTCACCCTTATGATTTTAAATGGTTATATTAGAAACATAGATTTTAGTCCAACCAATCTTCCCACAACCATGTATTAAAAAATATAAAAATTGAGGCATTCAATGTGAATATATCTAGCATAATGAAAAAGGTGGTGGGAAAATATAAAAAATCATATCCTGAAAAAATACTATATACTTTATAAGATTATCACATCATAACTTGTACATATATGTAAGAAAAATCATATTCGCCTATGTATGGTACAAAATAGGTCCTTCCCATCATAGTCTAGTTACCTTTTCTCTAAAACACCATCTTTAATCAGCTATCAAAAAATGAGTGTTCTAAAAAGTTTATAGATGAGTTTGAATGAATTTATGAGAAGAGATTAAACATGTCACACAATATAGAATTCTATACAAACCGAGTTGCATGATCTTTCAATAAGATAGTCCACCTCCATTCATTTCTCCAAGGAGATATGGAATTGGTTCTCAAAACATTGATGACACTAGAGAAAAATCTTATAAATATAACATCAATGTGGAAAGGACCATATATCATACAAAAGGCTTACTCTAATAGATATTATTCCTTGCTCAATATGGATAGAAAATATGTTCCACCAACCACCAATGTAGGATTTCTTAAGAAATATTTTTCATAATTTCACATCAGTTCAATTTTCTTCCCCATTATAAGATTTTAAACAACATAGTAAACATCTATTCCATATGATGATAAAATGAATGACATACATCCTGACCATATGAAATTCAACTACATGGTATTCATCCTCATTAAAAATATGTTAAACTTTATAGTAAATATACCATATATATGTAGTTAAAATATATGGTATGTATCTCAATAGAACAACATTAAACTGTGCGACCACCATCCTAATAACATGATGTATAATTGAAAAACAACATCCTTGAAACATGATGTAAATATATATAACACTTCTTCCTTATCACATGAAATTAAATTGTATGATAACATTCTACCAAAAAAAATTTAAATCTCTTGGTATGTGTCAAAAATATCCCAGGTCAGTTCTCTAGTGTGGTATATATAATCTTCAAATATCCTATTGTTTCTCACACTTGGAATTAATCATATGATGTTCGAGTTACTGGTCAATTTTTCTAACTAGAATTACTAAGATTCACCAAACCTAAAGGAAAGAAACATTCTACCCACCCCACATGACCCAAAACATCTTAGAGAATCCTATTCTGTAAAGAATAATTCTTCTATATAAGATCTAAATTAGTGAATGGATTCCCAATGCATAACATATCCATATATAAGAAGATAAATTTTTTCACCCCATGAAAGAGTCTGGTCTTCATAGGGAGTTACATTTAAAAGAGCTATGTGTGTATTTATTTCTATTCTTTCAATATATGCGGTGATATTTGGTTATCCAAATCCAACCACAAGCTCATTCTGAAATATTTTTCCTATTTTTTATTGGTATTGGTGACTTTGTTCTATTTGTGATGAGTTATCTTACCTTTATTACCTCCAAATTTGGATAAACATATCACAATAACTACATGTAGCTTTATTTTTATTTTAGCTTTTATATATGTAGTGATTCATGGATCTCTTATGCTAGGATCATCTATAATTACCAAACAAATGAAAATTGCTCTTTTCCTTGTATATGAGATAGATCTATGTAAGGAATTTCTCTTCAATAACTACACATGGATTTATTCCTATTCTTATAGGATTTATAGTGACACTAAGATCTCTTATCCTCGACCCAAATGAAAATCCAAACATATAATATTCACTCATCCACCTTACTGTTTGGTCCTTTCAAGTAATATTTAGTTTTCATGATGGTACTACAATGTGGTGTTGCCCAATTTTCTTCCCCTGTACATGTGTCTAATTTGTGTAGAGGAATCCTCAAAAAAATATGAATAGATAAGTAAAAATGATCCACTCAAAATATAAGTCATATTTATATATAGGCTCCTAGCATAGGTTTATCATTGAAATATTATACTAAAATTCCCCTGTATTTGAGGTTGGTTAGTGTAGGAATAGAATCATTCAAGAACAATGTGTGGAATGATTCTCATTGTTATAAGATGCATAGTGATGGCTAGATCCATTATCATAGGCCTATATACAAATCCCACCAGTATAACTCATGGTAATTGGGTTTCTCCTCACTTAAATTTATAATCACTTAATTCCAATGTATGAAAACTGAACCCTTTTCTTTTGTGTATGAGCCAGATATATATAGAATTTATAAGAACTATGTGTCCTGATTCCTATTCTCAGAAGATATTTAGTGATGCATAGATCTTGTATCTTAGTCCCAACCCTGAATTCTACAAAGACATCAACTCGTCTCAACTTTTACCTCAAAAATACCATTCTCTGTTTTTCACACGAGAAAAACACAACATGAAAAACAGCTTTTTGTGATGGGTTATTTTTGATCGGTGGATAACCGGTCACAAATAATCCATTGATAGAGACTATTTTCGATAGGAATAATATCTCATCACAAATATTTGTTTAAAAAAGGTATTTGAAAAGAAACAATACTTCCATCGCAAAAAGCTTTTGTGCACCATGTGCGCGAAACAATGAGAAGACTATTTGTGACAGGAATATAGCCCTGTCACAAATAATATCTCGTATTTTTTATTTGTGATCGGTCTCGTTGTAAATAATTTCAATCATTTTTTTATTTTTGATTTTTTTTCTCCCATCGCAAATTACCTATCATTGGAGGGTTTTTGTGATGGGACCTGTCATAAATACTCTTTTTTTACCGCCACTATAATTAATGTTAGTGGCACTATTTGCGATGGGTCCCATCACAATTAGTATTATTTGTGATGGGAATCCCATCGAAAATTCTCTCATTGTAAATGATCTAACTTATATATACCCCATGGCTTTTTTCTATTTCATTGTTCTCTGAACTCCTCACTCTTTCTCTGCTCTTATATTATTCTCTTTACTTTTTTCAAAGTTTTAAATTTTACCGAGGAGAAACTTTTAAGCATTGAATCCACCAAAAGATTTAGTTTTAAGGTATTTAGTTAATGTATTAATTTTTTATTTCATTCGATTTATTTTTTATTCTTAATAATTATTATTAATGAACTGTAACTAGATTTAATTAGAATTAGATAGTTTTATTTTAGATTAATTAGTTTATGAAATATATTTTTTTAATTAAAAATAATGTTTTTAATTAAAATTAAATAGTTTTATTTTGGAGTAATTTGGTTCAATTTTTAGTAATTTGTAATAATTAGGCAAAATTAGTAATAATTAGTGGTGATTAGTAATAATTTGTAAAAATTTGTATTAGTTTGTAATAATTAATATTAATTAGTAATAATTTGTTAAAATTAATAAAAATTAGTAATAAATTGTTATAAAATAATAAAAATTATCACTGATTTGTGGAAAGTTGTAATAATTTGTAGACATTAGTGAAAAATAATTATAAGTAAATAATAATTAATAAATTGATAGAATTTACTATAAATTGATATAAAATAGTATGAGTTATTATAAATAATTATAAATTTATAAAAAAAATTATTAACAAATGGGAATTAATAATAAATTGTACATGTTAGTATGAAACTAATAATAATTAGTAAAAATCAGCAATAAATTTTTATAATCTTATAAAATTTAGTGCTCATTAGTGGACATTAGTAATAATTAGTATACATTCATAAAAACTTATTATAAATTAATGAAAATTAATATATTGATAGAGTTTATAATAAATTGATATAAAATAGTATAAATTATTATATTTTAATAAAAATTAATAACTAAAATAAATTAGTAATAAATTTTACAAATTAGTAACAAACTAATAAAAAATAGTAAAAAGTTGTAATAAATTATTGTAAACTAATAAAAATTAGTACTCATTAGTGGTAATTAGTAATAATTAGTATAAATTCGTAAAAAATGATATAAATTAATAAAAACTAATAAATTGATAGAATTTACAATAATGTAATATAAAATAGTATAAATTATTGGAAATTGATAAAAAAAATTATTTACTAATAGAAATTAGAAATATATTTTACAGCCTAGTAAAAACTAAAAAAAATTAGTAAAAATTGGAAATAAATTTTTATAAACTAATAAAAATTAGTACTCATTATTGGTAATAAATAATAATTAGTATGAATTCAAAAAAAATTATAATTTAGTAAAAATCTATAAATTTATATAATTTACAATAAATTTATATTAATAGTATTAATTATTATAAATTACTATAAATTAATAAAAAAATTCATGAATAATATAAATTGGTAATAAATTGAAGAAATTAGTAATAAAACAATAACAATTAGTACCAATTAGTGGTAATTAGTTAAAATTAGTATAAATGTGAAAAAAATTGTTATAAATTAATAAAAGATAATAAATTGATTGAATTTATAATAAATTGATATAAAATAGTATACATAATTATAAATTAATAAAAATTAATAAAAAAATTATAAACTAATATAAATTTGTAATAATTAGTAAAAATTACCAATAAACTAATAAAAATTAGTAAAAATTAGTAATACATTGCTATAAACTAATTAAAATTAGTAATAATTAGTGGAAATTTGTACTAATTTGTGGTAATTTGTACTAATTAGTGGTAATTTGTAAAAATTAGTAAAAATAATTGGTAATAAATATACATTAGTTAAAATAGTTATGATTAGTAAAAATTAGTAAATAGTAGTGGTAAACCAGTATAATTAGTAATAATTAACCGCAATTAGTAAAAATTAACAGTAAATAACTATAATTATTAAATATTACCCGTAATTATTAAAAACTACTGTTAAATAATTTTAATTATTAAAAATTACTGATAATTAGTGCTACTTAGTAATTATTAGTATTTTTAGTATAAATTACGAGAAAACTAAAAATGAAATAGGTAATCAATTTACAGGTGATGAGCGAAGAAAAATTTGGACATTGTTGACATAAACTAGTGTAATGAAAAAATTATACATGGTTGGAATAAATTGGATTCATCACCTGAAGATTAAAAAACTATAATTTACACTTTTTTAGTAAATAATAGAATTTATAGACTTAAATTGATTAGAAATGAACAATATATGTCATCCATGTCCAAATTTTTCATTAAGTATTTAGAATTAGGGCAGGCAGAATATGACACATTGATGGAAAAAGTATCGGGAGGAGGAGAAGCGTCAATGAGAGGAGTGAAAACATGAGTATACAATAGAGTACATGTGATAGTTATTGTAAATTATAAATATTATGTTTTAATTAGTAAAAATTTGTGAGAAAATAGTAAATAGTAGTGATAAATTAGTAGTCATTAATAGTAAATAACTATATTTATGAAATATTAGTGGTAATTTGGAAAAATTACTAATAATTAGTATTAATTAGTAAATATTAGTAAAAATGAACATTAAATCACTCTAATTAGTAAAAAGTAATTATAATTAGTAAAAAGAAGTGGTAATTAGTAAAAAACAATAGTAAATACATAAAATTGACTATATTTTGATGTAAATTATAATTTTTTAATTTCAACTTTTTTTTATAATCTTTTTCTTATATGAAATTAAACATATTTTTTTATTTTATATTTTTTAAAGAAACATGGAGCAATGAAGTAGATAATTGTTTTTATTACATGATTGTAATTGGATAAATCATCATAGGAATCCAAATGATTCTTGTATAAATTCTATATATGCTGAGGGTGTTGAAGTTTTTTTACCATTTTCATCATCAAAAGAATAAGTTTTTTCAGAAGGGAAAATTAAGTTTCCATTTAAGAAATATGATCTGAGGAGGTTTGGCACATTTTACAATGTTGGGGGTCAACTATTTCATTATGGTTTTCTTTTTTTTTTGGTATCAAAATGGTGAACATAGTTCTATAAAAGATACTAATAAATTGGTTCAAGACCCATCATGGGTTCAAAATTTAGTACATGATTTGGTTGGTCCGTTTCTTCAACAAAATAAAACTCATAGTGAAATTTATTTAACTTCTGAGTAGTAACCATCCCAATTCTATGAGTTGTTAAAGCCCGCTAAGGATGAATTATATCCTAGTTACAAGATAGGAAAATTTGAATTGTTTGAAAATTTTATGGATATTAAATCAAATAATGGAATTTCAAATAACTATTTTGATCTGATATTATTTTTGGTTAAAGAACTATTTCTTGAAGGAAATGTACTTCCAATAAGTTTCGAGATGAGTAAGAGGTTGGTTCATAATTTGGGTCTTAGTTATCAGAATATTCTTGTATGTTAAAATTATTACATATTATATTATGGTAAAAATGAATCATTAGTTAGTTATCCTACATGTGTAAAATTAGGTTACAAAAAGGATCAACTAGTTAGGTCTGGATTGATTCTTGTAAAACAGTTGAGGTATTTCCCGATTACACGCATATTGCAACATTTATTTATATATCATAACACAAAATCATTGATTTCAAGATAGAAAACCAGTATTTCAACTTGTAAAATCATAAATCATCCTACTGATGGTGATTCATGGAAACTTTTTGACTAAGTATATCCGTATTTTTCTTCAAAAGATCAAAACACATGATTGGGTCTTTCAGCTGATAGTTTTTATCCATTTGTTTCTTACGGTAATCAGTATTCCTGTTATCCTATCTTTATAAAACCGTAAAATATTATTCCTTGGATATTAATGAATGATCCATATATCTTTTTGACCTTATTAATTTCATGAAATCTAAGAAAGAATATTGATTTTTATTTGAATCCTTTGATTGATAAATTAAATTTATTATGGAGTAATAGTGCCAGCACATATAATGTTGTTGAAAAATAGAATTTCCTTATTAAAGCTGCATTGATGTGGAAAATTAGTTACTTCCCAACATATGGAATGTTATCTGGATGGAGTACACATGGTTAAAAATCATGCACATACTGTATGAGAGGAAACAGAGATTTTATGCTTATAAATGGAAGAAAACATTGTTTCTTTGACTTTAATTGAATATTTATTCCCACTAATCATCATTTTCATTAGAAAAATATAATTTTAGAAAAGGTAAAATTGAAAGAGATGGACCTCCAACACTGATCTTAGGTATTGAGTTAAAATCCAGTGTCTCTTGATTACCTCTCATTACCATTAGACTGACTATAAACCAATAAAAATATATGGATTTGGGAATGAACATAATTAGAAAAAACATAGATTTTTATGGGGTACTCTATATTGAGCTAATTTGTTGGTCTGTCAAATGTCGAATGTCATGGATTTTGAGAAGAACTATTTTGATAATATATTTTATATAGTTTTCAACACACCTGGTAAGACGAAAGATAATTTAAATGCACGATTAGATCTTTTACAAATTTGTAGGAAACCAGAACTTTAATAGTTTGAAAATGATATATCACATGATTTAATAAATCTAAATGTAGATTATATAGTTTAAAAAGAAATGTTTTTATTATTTTGCCAGTGGATTGTATATTTCATGCTTTTAGATGGTTGTGTTTCCAATTTGACTAGTTGTAGCCAAAATGTTCATATTACCATATTAAAAAATTCATGATTATCATGTTATGATGAAATAATTATACCAATTGGATTTATAGTTTTATCAAATTATTTGATTTAAGATTTTCTAACAGAAATATAATTTTTTTTTCGAGACATTTGTGTGGAAATAGCAGACAATGATGCACTAAGTAGACTTCAAAAAATATGTTTTAATTTTGTGTAAGTTGGAAAAAATATTCTCATCGAATTTCTGTGATTCAATGGAAAAATTGATATTACATTTTATTCATGAAGAAAAAGGAAGAGGCCCTATACAGTTTTTATTGATGTACATATTCAAGATATGCATGATGAAATTAAAGAAAATGGTACGTAACCAAGGATCGGTTGAATGATCTATTGAAGAAGTTTATTTATATAAGGAACTTTCTTACCTATTCTCTCATTATTTTCAATCTAAATATACTTAAAAACATAACCACATGAACCATAACAATGGAAATGTTGAAATTGAAATGAAAAATCCATTATTAGTTATTAATTAGGTAGATCTTGGATTTAGTGGAATGCATGAATGATGACATTTAGATGATGAACATTATAGGGATCATTCATATATTCTTCTCAAGTGTGAATCAATAAAACCATTTATACTATGAGTTATCATATAACTTATTCTATAATTTTTTAATGAATTTAATATTATTTTTTTAGATTTTATGATAATCATATCAAGAAATAGTTTCCAAAAATTATAACAGCTCCTCTTGAATAATGTCAAAAAAATAATTTTTCCTACTTGTTTCAATAATTCGTAAAGTAAATTTTTTATGGTTTAACATATAAAATCTACATATTACATGTTATATTGATAATTATTTTTCAAATTTTCAGGTATCTCAACATGATGATAAAATTGATAATTGATTGTGTGTATTGGGTAACCCACCATCCAAATTGGTTAAATATTATAATTCATGTGTGTGAATAGATTTTTATTTCATTCACACGAATATGGAAATAAAAAAAGAATAGTGTTGTTTTATTGATAGGACCTCATCATAGAGAAAGTGAAGTTGAATTTTATAGCATGTTGGAATAAACAATTGAACTGTTTTATATGAGAAAGAATTACATTACAATTATATCCTTGGTTGGATACTAATAAATGATTTCATGTTCACCCATGCCATGTAATCATTGATATTAAATATAAAATACTTCTTGTATTAAATAAACCATTTTTATTGGATTATCAGGAACATAAAATTTTTGATGAAAATTATTGTGCTGCTTCAAGAGAGTTAAGTAACTGGTGGAGCATAATTAAAATAAAATCTCATGAAAATTAGTTTATGCAAAGTGAATGTGGTTCTGCTGAAGTGAATGGAATTAAAAATTTTCAATATACTACTTCAAATATATATTATAAACAAAGAGACACAAATATGGATGATAACACCCCATAATTATGGGTCAACGATGACGATAATGTTATAGATGTAGAAAATTCATTATAAATTAAAAGAGATGATGAAGTTGAAACTCCTATAGAAATTGATGATAAAGACGAGGTATATGAAGATATTGATACTTTCATATATGAATATGAGGATGGAGATAAATATTAATATAGTTAATTGATGATTATAATAATAAATAATATATATATATATATAATAATTGTTTTCAACTATTTACTAACAATAATCATTTCTTGTTTTAGATGGATGGTGAGAATTTATCTGATCTGTTTTGTGAGTTGGAGGGGGCTTCACTACCTAGTGAAGAGCATTATGCTACATCATCAAATCCTCAAACCACTGGCGGTTTAGAGAAAAATTTGAGAGGTCATGGTCTTACGAGATTGATGATTCCTGACCTTATCCCTGAGTGACATCCACGTATTGAGTTCAATCCACTCATGTAGAGGTATGTTTAGTTTTGTATTTTAGTTAGTTTTTCTAATTTTCATTAATTTATTAATATAATAATTATTTGGTTATCTATTGTATTATTGAAAAGATTTTCACAAATAGATATTGGATAGGAGAGTTCAATATTGAGGAATTATTTTTCTAGATCATGGGTGACATGGGATTAGATTCCCATTGATTTTTGGCACCGCATGTTTGATCATTGTATGGTATGTAAATAAATAATATTTATTTTGAAATTTATTTAATTAGTAACTTGATATTATTAAAAATTTGTAGGGTTTATGGTATCCCATCGATGATAACATGCAGTCGTCTATTTGAGAGGTATGGAAGGTCTGTATGTGTGATAGTTGCTACCGGTTTTTGCATAATATGAGGAGGAAACCCATGAGGAAAACAGAAGTAGTAGATTTTGACCAGCCTTGCAATGCCCACTAACTAGATTACATATCATCTTAGGTTTCAGAATGATTATGTTCATACTGGATAAGAGATACATTTCTGAGGTGATCATCATTAGGTCAACAGAATCATAGGAGGTAGGAGGTTACACATCGATATTGTATTCATACAATTAGTACACATCGACCACATAAGGTAATACTTTTTTTAATAATTCATATAAATTTAAATGTGAACTATTTATTTTATACTCATATAGGTGGTTCAACTTCTTGATATTATGGATTTTAACATTTATAAGAGGATATACAATGATCCTATCACTGGTAAGATTACAGGTGGTCGCTTGTGGGATATTTTGGTCAATATGATTTTTTTGAGTTTTAAAATTAAGTGTAAATAATATTTTAACTATTTTAATTTTTAATATCAATTGAAGAAGTCATATGACTCCATGAATTTTCAAACACAATATGAGAGTCTAGCCAAGACCATGGATAATACCACTAGTGTAGTAGCATTTGATGACGCAATATGGATGAAGGAGACACAGTATGACTTTGAGAAAGGTCTAGTTGTTGGTATCTTCTCTCGATTGATGACTATGAATTATAATGGTGTTGCTGAATTGTCATCATCTAGCTTGAGGGGAGCCTGTAGAGATTCATCATCATTTGATTCACAGTATGAGAATTTGCTTTAAGCTCTGGGTGAGCTTATAGAGACCAAGAATAGGGAGTAAGAGGACATCCATTGAAACCAGTATAATCTATAGTGGGAGAAACATCACATGAAAATGATAGAGTACATATAATGTCAGAATCAATAATTAGGGTTGAAGTTCCATCCACCACCTCCTCCAGATGGCCCCTCTCCCCCTTAGTGATTTATGCTTTTTTATAACAATTTGAATGTACATATTTTTTGTAATATTTTTAGTAATTCATATATTTTTTGTTCTATATAGTGCATATTTTATATTATTGTGAATATTTTTTCATTTTAAATTTTTTTATTTTTTTATATTTGTTTTAAGTTATTTGAGATAGGTGATCTCTCTCATTTCAAATACCTTTTAAAAGAAACCAAATAATATTATTTGTGATTCCATTTTCTCCAATGGGTTATTTTTAATGAGACCCCATCATAAATGAATATTTGTGATGATATACCGTCACAAGTAACCCATCTAAAATAGTTCAATTTTTTGTAGTGAAACAGTTTTTTTATATAAGCTAGTGGAGTAAAAAGCTTCCATAATGTGGTTATATACCCAGAAAACTATGCTATAATAAAACATCCCCACCTTTGGATCATGAAATTATAGTCCTTTGGCATGACATTAAACTACACGACATATGGTCTACACTACATGTCCTTAAACAGCTTAGAGAAATTTTTTTCATATGACCCAACTACCCTGTATAAGAGATAGATCCATGTAGGAGAATATGAAATATGGGATCCTTTGTCGGGATATAATTTTTGAGACACAAGTGATGTAATAATTTTTCAATTGATTGAATGGTAAGAATCTAGATGTGGTATTACAATTAATAAAGTGTAAATATTTCATAAATATCATATATATACTTTAAATTCATCATTATATCCATCCTTGAGGGGCGGTTATGGAAAACAAATTTCAATGGTTCGTGAGGTGGTATTCCGCCGTATGCATGATGGATTGTTCTATTTCACATTTGATGGAAGAGGATATGGATATAGGTTAAGATAATAAAATAATAAAATATAATTATATTTAATATACTGGTGTCATTATTTATGTATATTTTAAGAATATTTTTAAGAGGTGGAAGAATAAATAAAATAAAGATGCTCGATTAAGAATCACACCTCTTCTTCAGACAAACTATATAAGTTTTCACCAAAATCCTTCAAAAAATGGATTTATAATAAAACAAAGGAGTCTAAAAAGCGGTATGGGAAGTATTTAAGGTATTGTTTTAAATTTTTTATTATTAAAAATTCTTTTATGTTAAAATAAAATAGGATAGGTGGTTCCCTTTTATAAGTGATAAAGAGTGATGTTTTTGTAAATACCCAAAATTGTTCAACAATGGGAAGTCACCCTTAATACATGTGAGTTAAAAAATGATAAATAATTAAATTTCGAGAAAAAAATTTCAATTCAAAACCCAAAAAAATCAAAAAATTTAAACATATTAATCCCTTAAACTATAAGTTTTCTTATATTTACTATTTTAGTATTCAACATGGTAACTAGTTTTTTTACCTAGGTAATTTATCCATTAAGAATAAAAAAAAAATATTTATTAGATAATTTGGACCCAATGATTCCAAATATTAAATAAAATCTATCAAATAAAAATCTTATATTTTTGTAAAATTAATTGTAACACAGGATCATGTAATACACAAAACCATGTTTTTAACATCAACTGTGATTATTAATATTTAAAATTTTTATTATTCATTATGATAAAAATTTAAGTTGACATTATTAAATAATATAAATTACTATGGTTACAAATATTGAATCCATTTAATCAAATTCAATTCACATAATTAAAATATTTCAATTTAAAATTAAACCTACAATCACGTTGAAAAAGCGGGTTTCAAAAAAAAATTATAACTATAAAAAGTTTTTATATAAAAAATGAACATAAATTTTATTAAAATAAAATAAATTAGATTATTAATAATATAATTGAACTCATGTTACTTTTAAAAACAATTTAAAAAAATGGGGCTTTTAAGATGATTTAAACAAAAAGATAATTTTAATAAAAATCAATATTTTTCAATATTCATTGAAAAATTAATATCTTTATAAAATTATAAAAATTCACTCTATGATAATTATTATATGTTGATTAAAAAAAATAAATATCTTTTTATCAAATTAAATTTCTTAAATTTTTAAAAAATAATTTTATTATTTGGTCACAAAACTATAAAAATAATTTTTTTGTGAAGAAAAGAATTTTCAATGAATATAAATACTTTACTAAAAATTAAGTACTAATTTATAAATATATTTTCATTATCTAAAACCTCTATAAATAATTTTCAAAATATGGTTATTCGTATTCATGCATCAAAATTTAATGATAGGTGATAATTGTCATATAATATTTTAATATTATTTTGGTTTGTTTAAACTTTGTGTTGTGTGCAACGCAAGCTATCGAAAAAATTAAATTTATTTGAAAAAAAATAATTTCATAAAATTTCATGGTGTTACATTCTACCTCTATTGAAAAAAATACTCCCTCAAAATTTCATTACTCTGATACAAGAAACTGAGGATACTTATACCTCATCATACCATCAGGTTCCTATGTAGCATCCTCAAATTGGTTGTTTCACCACAAATCTTCAACCAGACTAGTGGTATAATATCAGAAAACATTATATCTATGATCAATAATATCCACTGGTTGTTACTCGTAATAAGTTATTTATCTAATGGTATGACCATTGATTTCAGTATATAAATATGATCAAGAATACACTTCTTCAAGAGAGATACAGGGAACACATCATGAACTTGAGAGAGGTTCAGTAAGATTTCCAAGTGAAAAAATATTTTCCATTACTGGTAAAGAATATAAAAATTGAAAATATACCAAGTTATAAACATTCCTTTCTTCTCTAATATCATAACCTTGTTTTTTGTAGAAATTCACAGAATCACTTTCTCACCAACTTCGAACCCCAAATATAATCGATGATTATCAACATAACTTCCCTATAAACTTTTTGCTACTCATAATTATTTTAATTTAATCTTAACTTCTATTAAATTTATTTATCTATATTTGGTCATAATAGCTTTATTTCTCTATATTCATTCAATCATGTTAGATTTTTACACTTCACTCCATAGAGGGATTCATAAAGAGCCATATAAATGCTCGAGTGAATGTTATTATTGTAAGGAATATTGACTAGAGGATGGTTTTGATCCCAAACACCTTTGAAATCCATATAAAAAGAACTAAAATTCTTATATAGGGTTTAAATTTTTCTCTCATGATCACCATAGATTTTAGGATGATAAGTAGTCCTGAAAGTTAACCCTGTATCTAGATCCTGCTTAAGACTTTACTAGAACATTGAGGTAAACCTAAGATATCAATTGATATAATATAATACAGTAATCCATGAAACTTAACAACTTTGTTAATTTATATCCTGGAAATATGGTCTAGATAGAAATATTATCTAATGGAAAAGAATCATGCTGACTTCATAAGGTGATAAACTATGACACAAATAGAAATATGTCTTTAGATTCTTTGTGGAGTCTAATGACAAGATCCATGGTGATTCTTTCACATTTTCATTCTAGTATGGGTAATGGTTGTGACATACCCTTATAATTTTATCTCTCAACCTTAATTTACCTACATAATAAGAAATGAGATACAAAATCTACCATTCCACCATAATACTCTTTTAGATCTCTATATATATTTTTACTTCAAGGATTAATAGAGAATGAAGAATAGTGATCTTCATATAAAGTTCCTTATTAAAATATGGTTTTTAGGGAACACATACAAGGTTCATAAACCTTATCATTCCATCACAATCAAGGTTAAACTTATTTGATAAAGATAATAATTTCCACCTTCATGATTTAGAGATCCATCCTTTATAAATTTTCAAATATTGGATCTGTTGTGATCCTAATCATGGATAAGCTAGCATTATTCTTTTTACTCAAAGAATCAGCCACCTTGTTCACTTCCTCTGGGTGGTAATGTTTTCAGTAGTCATAATCTTTAATTATATCAAACTATATTCAATGGAACATATTAAACTCTTTCTATGGGAAAATATAATTTAAACTATTATGATATATATATATATTAAATCTATTTTTATAAAACTTATTCCTCCAAATATTTAATGTAATGATTATTAAATCTAACTCAAAATCATACATTGGGTAATTTTTCTCTTTAAACATTAATTTTCATGAGTTATAATCAATAACCACATCATTCTCCATGGTAACTCATCTAAATACCTTATTTGATGCATCAATATAGATTAAAAAACCTTCCCCACTATATGTAAATTTAATCACATGTGTTCTAACTAACCTTTTCTTCAATTCCTTGAAATTTTCTTCACATTAATTTTCCCAAAGGAACTTGGATCTTTTCCGAGTTGACTTGGTGACTGAATTGGAAATTCATGGAAAATTTTCCAAAAAAAATTATAATATCCATCCAAAAAATGAAAACATTGGATATCAGTCCAAGTTTCTAGTCTAGGAAAACATTAAATAACTTCTACTTTTGAATGATACATATATATACCCACTCTAAAGATCAACCATACATGAAAAAAAATTGTAGCTAAAATTCAAACTCAATAAATTTTTAATAAAAATCATCCTTCGTAAGGGCCTTCACAATAAATATCATGTGATATTGATGATATTACTTTATCTTTGAATATATAATAATATCATCTATAAATAATAAAACAACTAGATCAAGGTAATTTCTAACTACTATATTTATTAAATCGAGGATGTTTTTGGGGAAATTAGTAATACCAAAAAGCATCGTAATAAATTTATGTCATCTATACCTTGTATGGAATGTTGTCTTCGGTATATACTCCTTCTTCACCCACAATTTATGATATTAAAAAACTACTTTTAATATTGGAAATGTATTGAGTTCCACAAATTTGATCAAACAAGTCATCAATATGGGGTAAGGGATACTTGTTCATGATTGTGATTTTTTTAGTTCCCAATAATCAATGCAAAGTATCATCGATACATCTTTATTCTTAAAAAAATAAATAGGTTCACCATAAGGTAACACACTTGGTTGAATAAATCCATTGTCAATATTCTCCTGGAGTTTCTTCTTTAATTATTGAAACTAAATCAGGGCCAGTCTATAGAGATTTTTTAAAATAGGCTTGGTGCTGAGTGTGAGTCCTACTGAGAACTAAACTTCACGATTCCATATAAGACTACGTAACACTTGGAGAATAACATAAAGAACACCTAAATAATAGGAATATCTTTTATTTTGAGTTTATACAAAATTAACAAAGATAAAAACCAATTTTGAATAGGAATCAAGACTCATATAGTGGATGTTTTTATGATCAAAAGTTTATATTTATCATCATGCTAATAGATGATCATGTTTTGGTTTGGAATATCAAACATGACCATCCTTACTCAATAATTGATGTTTTATTTATGTAGATAAGCCCACTCCATGGCTAATATAACATTATATTAAACCAGAGATAGAATAACAAGATTTTTAGGAAGAGAATTTCCTAAAGAATCATCTAGAGAAAAAAATATAGATTTGAGATGTCACTATCATATCATTAAGGGATTTCCCTGATAATTAAATATCCAATAATTAGGGATAATAGTTAAAATTCATAGATAATTTTCATGATATAATTGAATTTATATAACAAATCTCAAATGACATGATTCAGTATTTGATAATATCTTTCACCACCCTAACTCCTTTTTTTATCTTCAATCCCTCACTAAAAATTAAATGGATAGAATGAATATTGGGAATATTTTATCAGAGTAATGAATAATTCATAGGATTTCTATATCATGACACCTTATTTTCAATATTTGATACCAAATTTTTATCCTATTTTATTCACGGCCATCATCTATTTGAATCCTTTATGATGGTTTAGAAATATTTTTTTAATTTGAAAAACATATCCTTTGAGAGTGTAAAAACAGGTGTGTTGCAAGGGTTGTTATTCTGCACTAGGTGATGATAGAGTCAAATATAAATTCCCCCTTTTTGGAGTTATTACCCCCATGTATTACTTTTCAAAAACCAAATCTACTTGTAGTATCTAGACAGGGGTATAATTTCTTGGAAACCACTCTCTTTATCCATCATCAAAATTTTATGCAATTTTCCCACACTTTGACTTATCCCTTGAGTTATCACTAAATTTTCCTCATTCTAGTTTATAAAGGTTAATTAAACCTTACTGTGATACCAACTATAGAAACCCACACTTTCAATATATATATTACATATTATTGGTTGAATATTTATTATATAACATAACGATCCACACTAGAATCATATTGGTCTAGTATATTTGGAAACATGGATACATGGAAAACTGGTCCATATGTGAACTAAATTATCTCCCTATAAGTACTTAATAACTAACACCCCTATTAGACATGAAATACATAATACCTTTCTTCATAACTAGGGTAAAGGAATTATAAGAAAGGGTGTGATCAGGTTCTCAATAAGGTTAAACAAGAGAGATATCAATGTAACATTTGAAAAATACACCATGTATATCATAGATCATAATCTTGGGATATGTCATAAATCTTAGAAGTTCATAAGACATGAATCATAAATTAATCAAAGAACATAAGGAATGAGATCATAACATTGGAATAAGACATAGATTTTTGGCATATATATAAGAATAGAAAATAATTTCCTTAGTAGTTAAGGATCACTTATAGGAATATCATAGTGCAATGAGTTCACTCCCTAAACCATCATAGTAGTCAAGGTTCACTCCAAGTAATATCATATTGGAAAAAGCCCCTTACTCAATTGGGTTCACTCTCCATTCTGACCCTATTTATATCATTAGATATTAATCTTTATGAAATATATTAAAAGGATATATAATTTTTGGCCCACCAATCACATAATTATAATCATATTGCTGGGTTTCATAAGATCACAAAACATTAATTATATCATAACCAATGAAAATGAAATTTTTTTATTAAAAATTAAATCTATTATAAAATAACCCATTGAAAAAAGAAAATATATTTCATAATCAGTTTTTCATCATAATAATAAATAATCCAAATAAATAATAAGGTTTATATCATTGGATCATACTCATAGTAGAGAATAATTATAATAAAGGGGTTTTTTCATTAATGAACATAAATACCATTAAAATATTATTACAAAAAATCTTTAGGAAAATATCCTTTTCACAATGAAATCACTTATTTAAAATAAAAAAAATCCAAAATATTAAAGAAAATATTTTCTGTGAAATAAAACACGTAAAATTTTAAAATAATCCACAATGTATTGATAGGTCATGATGGTGAAAATTCTATAAGTACTGAATAAGTTAAAACACAAATTTTTTTCATGTTGCCGGTAAAATTTAAAAAGTTCCTCATTCAAAAAAATATATATTCATTTTAATTTTTTTTTAAACTAAAAAATGGTGAAAATTTACCTTAATAAAACATATAGGAATATTAAAAAAAACTAAAATATTTTTAGAAAACATGGATATAGGGGAAAATGATTTTTGACTGAAGAGAGAAATAAATTTCATTTTCCTTGAAAACATTCTTTCGGTGTATTGAGTATATAAAATGATTAAAATTAAAGGAAATTATGTAATATTTTGAAATAAAAATAGGAAAATATAATTCATGAGTTTATTTAGAGATATATCATAATATTTCATCATCAGAAACATAATTAAAAATAATCACGATAAGTAGTGAGATTATGACATAAAACCCTTACTACATTGGGAAATTTTGAATCATAAGCTCCATGAAAGGAAGAACCTTATATGGATATTTGTATCTCATAATTTTCATTATAATAATCATAAAATATATTAATGTGTTGTATATACACCACACAAAAGAAAAAATTTGTGAATATTGAATATGTCACTTAGAAATATAAGTGAGTCTGAAATCCCTTTCAAAAAAACATATTATTAAAATGAGAGTTAATCAATGAAGTGATTATGTGTAAAAGATATAAGTAAAAAACAATTTGAAATGTATCATAATAAAATTATATTCCATTTCATATATAATCATTTCATAACACAGTCAATAAATTAGAAGTACAACCCAATGAACGGAAATTGAGTTAAGAAGCCCCTACTGCTTGGTAACTTTCAAGTAAAATAAAAATGGATGAAATAATTTTAATTTAAACTTTAAATACCATTAATTATTAATTTTTATTAATATAACATGTTAAAGGGGTATTATATACCCTATAAAAATAAATTAGGTGCATAACATTAAAATATGCATCAATGAAAGGAAATTGTGACAAAATCCCTTACCGCTTTGGTAGCTTTTGAATCATAATCCCCATGAAAAAAATAACCTTAGTTGGATTTTAATATACCAATAATTTTTCGGAGAATAATCATAAAATTAATTTATGGTATTTATATCCACCACACAATAGAACCACGTGGTGAATGTGGAATGTGTCACACATAAATAAAAGTGACATGAAAATCCAATACCTCAAGTCTGAATTCCTTTATTCATGTTTGAACCTCATATATAATAAATATATATTTATTATACATATATTAAGTATCCATAATCATATTTATCCTAAAATATATGACTTAATTATAATATTATATCATCCATTTATTAATTATTTTTTATTAGAATCATTGTTCCAAGTGACGACTACTTATCTTTTTTATGTATGTTTTGGTTCAGTAGTTTTGACCTTGTAGTTTGATTATGGTTAATTAATATCCATAATTTTAATAATTAGATAAAAACAATATATATTCATTATATACATATTTATATTCCTCTATAAAAATTTTATTAAAAAATGAATTACACCGTTCATGGAGACAGTAGGACGTATGTACTCATGAACGTTGTTTCTATGTTTTCGATGAATGAAATAAAAAAAATAGATGTAATAATTCCAATTTCAAAAATATTTTTTATTTAATTTATGTCTTATATATTTAGTAAATATATCCTTAATACTATCCATTTCAAAATAAAATGAAAAAATGCATCACATCGCTTTGCAGAGGTGGTAGTGCACACGTATGGACTAGCAACATTATTGTATTTCAACAGATTGGAAGGTAAGATGGTAGACGTGATATTATAATTTAAAAAATTAAAAATTTAATAAATATCATATATATTCTTTAAATAAATAATTATATATATCCATTAGTGGCGGTGATATAAAACTAATTTCATCAGTTTATGAGGCAGTATTCTTTCGTACACACGATCAACAATTTTATTTCCCATTTAATGGAAGAGGATATTGATATAGGTTATTGAATTAACATAATAAAATATAATTATATTTAAGATAATGGTGTTTTTATTTAATCATATTTTAAAATGGTTTTAAGGAGGGGGAAGAAGAAATAAACCAAATATTTTCAGTTAAGAATGATACCTCTTCTTCGGACAACCTCATAGGTTTGCACCGAAATCCTTCCTATGATAGTTTTATAATCCAACAATGGAATCTAGGAATTTTGAATATAAGTAAGGAAGGTATTTATTTAGGTATTTTCCAAACCAAAAGGGTTTTTATTTGTGAATAAAAGAGGATATGATGTTCCCTTTTATAAGTGAGAAAGAGTGGAATATTTATGAATATCTAAAACTATTCAATAATGAGAAGTCACTCTCTTTCCATGTTACTAAAAAATTAATAAATAATGTATTGGATGGAATATATGGCCAAAAAACACCTCCACCCAAAAAAATAAACATCTTTTAAACATATTACTCCCTTAACCTCTAAGTTTACTTACTTTTACCATTTTACTTTTCACTATATAACTAGATTTTTTACCTAGGTAATTTATCAGTTAATCATAAAAATTAAATAAGCATGATTAGATAATTTGGAAAAACTAATTATAAATATTAAATCCAATTTATAAAATAAAAATCCAATTTGTGTGGAAAATAAAATTAAACACAAATGCATCTTGAGCGCAAAATCTTGTTTTTTAACATTAAACATGGTAATTAATTTTTTTTATTATTACTATGTATTATGAACAAAAAATTAATTTTAACTTATTTCATATTATTAATTATTTTTATTCCAAATATGGAATCAATTTTATCAAATTTAATTCACATAATATGGATAGTTTAATTTAAAATTAAACTCGCAATCGTGACGAAAAAATTGTTTTCTGAATAATTTCTCTTCATAATTATTAAATGATTTTATTTAAAATTTATCATAAAATTGATTATAATCATAAAATTGGATTAATAATAATATAATGGAATTAATTTTACTTTTAAAACCATTTTAAATCAAAATAGAACTATTTAAATACCTTAAATGAAAAGATAATTTTTAACGAAAATGAGTATTTTTTACTATTCATAGAAAAATTAATCCCTTTAGAGATTTATAAAAAATTCTCACTAAGATAATTTTAAAATTTAGAATCAAAAAATAAATTTCATTTTTTCAAATATCATTTATAAAATTGTAAAAAAAATAATTCTATTATTTTTTCACAAAAACAAATAAAAATTATTCTTTTAGAAGAAATGTATTTTCATAGAAAATAATAGCTTTATTGAAAACTGAGTATTTATTTATCAATATATATTTTTTATATAAAAAATAATAATTAATTTATTAAATGTCATTATTATAATTCATACCATCAAATTCAATGTCCAGGTGATAACTATCACATAATATTTTAATAATACCACGGTTCTTTTAAACTCAGTGTTGCATGTAAGACAAGCTATCAATGAAATTAATATTTTTTTGAAAAATATTTCATTATATCTCAGGGTGTTATAATGATAAATTTTCCTCTAAAATCCCCAACTAAAACCTAAATCATACCATCATATTCAAAATTATTCACTTGATAGGGGTTCTAAATCACCCCATCCAATTATTCATAAAACCACTGATCGATCCTCATTTAGCTAGATCGCCTAAAAAACACTCAACTTTAGCTACTAATGTGATTCTAAGTTACCTAATAGTGATGAATTTATTATTTAAATAATCTTATGATCATTTTAATACACCCACCAAAGTCCATACCTGAATTCCAACGAGATTCCATGGTTGAATTCTCAACTAACCAAAGCTACCATTGTGTCCCACCATGAGCATTGATGCCTCACCAACTCAATGAATGTTCAAATTAACCATAATTCATCTAGATACTGACACTAACACTAAAAATCTATCTGAGATCATATTTGAATTTTCAACTACCATTTAAAATGTCATTAGAACCACCGACTGACTGGTCTCATGAAACCATGAACCTACTACAAAGGCGTTGTATCACTCGCAATCGATACAACTTTCCAATTATATGTGTGTCCTTATCATTGATCCATTTGGTCAAAACCAATATATTTGTGGCCAATATCCAATCTATCCCTGAACATAATGGTCATGCATTTCCAAAATCACTCAAATATCAATATTTTAAATGTGTTCCAATTGACCCCCCCCCCCCCCATTTATAGAATATCATAAAATCACTCTTGTAATTCTCTAGAACGTTATTCATAGTGAAGGTCGCACCCTATTAGGGATATTAGTGGACTCCCACCATCTAAATTCCTTTATATAACTCCACAATCACAAACCCAAATGGTTCTTACCATCAGGTGCATCCTAAATCATGCGGGTGCCACTCCTCCAGAGTGATGTTCACCAGATTCCTAGGATAATAGGCCCACAAACAAGTCACTAAAACCCATATTTCATTATTTTACTCATAACATCCAATGGTTTTAAAACTCCATTTTCATATAACAAGAACACACTTACTCGATTTTCACATAAACATAACAACCGTATACTCCAAGGGTACCCAAATTATAGAGATTCAACTGATGATCTTGTTAATCACACATCATCAAATAGAGATAACAATTATCCCACTATATATCAGTATCATCAATCTAGAATCATCCTTAGTAATATAAAAAATAATTTACCTCACCTTTTCCATGATTTTACACACACCAATCCTTTACTCAATGTCATTGAAAAACACGAGTGTCTACCCAAACTATTAACTCATAGAAATGAATCAATAAAAAATAGGTCCAGGAACCTGAATGAAACTACCCATTGAAACCATATTTGATACAAAAAACAATATCAATCAAGGTGCTAAATATTAAGAAAATATAATCCATAACTATTCCAAAACCATAACCTCGACAGTACCTCCCGTGCATCAATTACCAATGAAATCACTTACATATGCTTCTCATTTACAAATACAATCATAGTTCAAGTTAACCCCTCTCACCAATCACCATTATATATATAAAATACATTGTATCACTAAAATAATGACTCATTCCTCAAGGTAAAAAGGATTTTCCACATAGATTGTGAACTAAAACTCACAAGGGGTTTATAACAGGTCACCTCATTTTCTAAACACCCACTATAGAGTATCACATACTCATCATAAGAATCAAATGCTAAATCCACCACAAACTTCTAGGTAACGCAACCCCCTCTAAGCATATGAACATTAGACTACTCCCCATAGTATTTGGTCACATCACACATGCATACACATACAACAATAATAAACCTATGATTAGTCGTATCCATCAAAGCACAAAACATGCTTGAGTGAAGAATAATGTTATTTTAATCTATATGATGAAACATCATGTAGGTTATTACTAGTGCTTTTAATAACCAAACCTATAGAAAAAACCCAACATGGTTTTTATAGTTAAGTCATCACGTGACTATATCAAACCACCAAGGACATTTCACCTCCAGTTCACATGGGACTGCATCATCATCCCCATTGATCATTCCTATAAAAAATACACATGACCTACCATTAGAAAAAATGTAGATACATGGAATTAGATATAGTGTAATTATAAAAATAACTTATATATAAAAATGTTTTTATGTGATAATTTTGAAATGTTAAATAGATGAGACCCAGTAATAAGTGAAAAAAGCAAACTAGCAGGCCTAGGATTCATTTAAATCCCCACATGCTGAGAATGATGCATGAAAATTCATCATTGCACTATGTCTAATATACAAATCCATAATAAATCAAAAATCATAAATCCAAACATCATTTACATCACAGAAGGTGAAATAATATATAAAACTGTAACAAAACATAACTAAAATAGAAATCCCACACTTGGTGACTTAGATTTAATATAGAAAATAGTGTTCATGAGACCCCAACCCAAGGTACATCACAAGATCCGACACATTTCTATGTTACCTATCTACTATACTCTAAATAGTAGGAAAATTAAAAATAGCTCTAATTACACTTTGTTACATCCTAAACCTGTTCACTATAGAAATTAACTAGATTAGTGGTTCCATGTTACATCGGGTGTGCCTCCCTATATTCTAGAGACTACCAACCATAATTGGGGGTCTAAAGAGGTACTATAGGGAGACTATACCTATTATATGAAATTTAAAGATCATAAAATAAAGAGTCGAGTCACATAAAAAACCATTACCATCAGATTATATAGATAAATAAAACATATGAACAATAATAATATAAAATGGAGAATCATACGTATAGTAATATAGACTTAATCTCCTACTCGACCAATAACATAAACATAATAAAAAAAGAAAAAAATACAAAGGAACGATACACTGTATCTTCGAGCCAAACCTTGTCCCAATATCCCAACAAATTTGAGCTATATAGCTTGATGATCAATATCATCTAGCCTCTACCCAACCTGTGCCAATAACAAGTGAGGGCTACTCAGGTACCTAAATTCAATGGTCACCCAATAAATGTGTCAATAGAAAACTCAGTAGGGAACCACCAACGTGATCCCATACAAACTAGAAATATAGTGATATGGGCATTTTTAATTCTTAAAACAATTAATAACTACTTAAAAAACAATTATAAACCACCCCTGATTGAAAATACTTTCTTTTTTCAGTTCCAGGGTGTCTCTAAGAATTTTACAATGACTGTTCAAAAAATAATAATTACCTAGCGGTCTTCCACTATGGTATACAGTGATAATGAACCATGGGCTAAACCCACCTCAATATACAATGGTTCTCGACAGCTGATACCAAACAGCATGGGATATTCAATCATGCCTTCCAAATAACCCACATACCCTGATAGCTATCACGTGAAAAGACCTATCCTCTACCTAGAACAAATATAAAATTGGATCTAAATCCATTAAATCCTCACCTATAGTATCAATGACCTCCTTACTAGAATAGTTTTCTTTAGTATCACAAAACTCTATACTAGGGGAGATTTATTTAGTATCACTGACCTCCCTACTAGGGGAGCTTTCTTTAGTATCATATAACAACCTTTAAGGGTGATTTATACTTATAAAAAAGGAACATCGCAAGGGTTTTTCCCATATAAACATGAACACACACACACACACACACACACACAGATATATATATATATATCTTTGTGTGTGTTTTCATGCATGTGTGTTATTAACATTGGTGATCATTTTCCTAACCCATCATGAAAACCATGTTTTTACTCCTTGTATAATGAACCAACTCCCCTTGCCAAAAGTAAAAAAACCTCAATCTAGATTCTTAGGTGACACTCGTGATCATCACTACCGCTTTCCCTAGGTCATAATATAGTTGAGGAACCTACTAAGGACCCATAAATCATGAAATCAAAAAGATGCCCACACATGGTTCTCTAGGTCACCACACAACAGGGGAACCATACTTGGATCCCTTTGGTCATATCATAATAAAGGTTCTATACTTGTGTCCTTTATTAATCCAACTAATGCCTAAGGATAAAACCCATCACTTAAGGGGTAAACCATTCCCAAAACCAATCTTAAACCACTTAAAATATCATAGGTCAAATAAGGAAATTACCATAAGAAACATGTCATGACCCCTTCCCCACAAAGATAACACAATTTGGGGAGAGAGACAGTGACTACATCAGTCCTACCTCTAGTTGGTCTTGGGATGATAACTATCACTGAGGGTATAATAAACATACGTATGAGAGGAATTTCCCTCTAATAGAACATGTAGAAGAGAGAGATAATAAGGATACACCAACCAACACCTTCTCAAACACACACATATATATAAATAAATTCCAAGTGAAAACATGTAATGTCATACAGTACTATAACAACTGAAATATATAAAAGGTAAACGTGGTTGTTCCCACCAAGCCTAAACAGATCCTACAAAAATAATATCTAGTAATATCGATCCTAATCTCAAATAATATCTAAATGTCATAAAAATGGTTTATATATATGTAGGGTGAGCATAATAATATACTCGGTAGGATCATTCCTAGATCCTCTCATGAAAAAGATAAATAAGTCATGCTAAAGAAAAGTGAACAATATTGAAACTAACTCATCATCTAAATAGGTTTACTATGTTTTCATCCTCACCATGGATAACTCTCACCATGTATCACATAAAAGAGGGAATATAGTAATGTAATGAAACATCAAGGTTACCCACTCCTAATTCTCTATTGGTTTCTCACTATTCCCTAATGTCTCACACCCTGCGCCATCCCTCTCCAAAATAGGACAACCCTATGACACCTGGGAGAGGAGTCACAATACACACCTCATGCATCACATCATCCTGTACAAATATCAATACATAGTATCCACGTATTTATTGGGATCCACCATATCCCATATGACATGTATCATACATTGTGTATTATACCTCAATCCATCATCTATAATACACTAAGTAAGTACCTCAAGCCATAACAACCTATACACATCATACCTATAATAATCCTTTGGATACTATATCCAAAAATAGATATGTGTAAAATAACCACAAGCCATAAAAAATCACTACACAAATGTATGGGAAAAATAACTTTCATGAATACCAGCAAAATTAAATACCATGAGGTGATAATAGTGCCAGAGGGGGTAGCCATCTATTTATCCACCCACCAGGATGTTAGGAAATGCACCCTCCCAGAGTCCATTGGGTGAAATTCTCCCTAACCAACATGGGTGGGGAAGTGTATGAAATCACATAATATACATGATATAATATATCTCACAATCACACTATGTGAATAACCTAGTCACAGACTCAACTGTAGTTAATGTCACTTAAGATCTCATTTTCTACTACTATGACTAGATATCCTATAAGAAAATAATCATTTACATGATTAAAATTAATTAATTATTCCTATTTTATCATGATTATTCCATTAATTAATCCATTATCCATTAATTGACCATTATAATTATTCCACATTACATTACATTAATCATCAGAGTAAATTCCATGCCCGGAACACATAATCCAAACTAGGTCTATGATTTCTCAAGATTAACATCATTTCAGCATTGCATTACATCATCAACCAACCCCATGGGTTAATAATTAATTATTCATTATTAGAATTATTCCATAATCAAGGTACTCTAGGAAAATAATCCAAATCTACCACCAAGAAAAAACATGAAATCAGGCACAACCAGCTACCTCAAGTAGTGGGGAAATGAATGTATACAAAACAAGTAACCTAATCATCAACCATTAAATAGATTCATAAATTAGAATCCCAACTCTTAGAATCATATAAATGGGTAAGCCTAGATTTAACCTGTTCCATCATCTCTTGTTCCATACCCAACACAAAAATCCATGTCTTGATGTATCTCACCATTATAGGTATCAACTGCTACCACATCATTCAGGCCTCCCCACCCACATATCACATCATCCATACTAGGATTCACTATCCCAAACTCATATCACATCTAGACCTCCATGCACCATAACATCATCCATCATAGGCTTATTAATCCCGGGATAATATCACATCATAAAGAAAATATCACATATAGAGAACATCACAAAAGCAACAGTAAACAAGCAAGAATATCCAAAAGGGAAGTCTAGTCTCTAAAACAAGTCATCTAGCCTTCACACATAAATGAGTTCTCACGACTCCAAACTCAAGGTACGTGGCTATCTCAAGAATATGGGAAACTCAAGACCTATCAATTGTGTTTATCACATAAAAAATCTAATTACTAATTTAACTAACCTATTCGTTATTCGTAGGATCAAACTATGGGAAACCTAATGCGTTAAGCTATAACGAGCTACAAAAGATAAATATGATTTTATAATTTAAACTAGACTCATAAAATTTTGAGAAGTACTATTCACATTTAATATGCCTTTTTTTATCAACTAGTATTATCATGATCCATATTATTTATCAATTCCATTAACACATTAAAGATCAAATTTAATTAAACTATCACATGCACATAAAATTGATCATAAAAAAATTACAACAAACATAAAATTACATACATTCATCTTATTTGGTTTTTCTTATGATAATAAATTACAAATTAATTCCATGTTTTAACATGATACTCCAAAAATAAAAACTTTCTAACAAATAAGAGAATATATATTACACTATTAAGAAAAAAAGGTAAACAATCTATGAAGGTATAAAGAATCAATACGAGATTGCTAAAGAATTACTTTTTAGTTCATTTAAATAATTATTAGTTTAATTTCATTGCCATAAAAATGGATTAACCATGATAAATTTTTGACTAAACATAAATAAATAGATTATCATTGAATTACATACCATAAAGGAATCAATTTTATTCGCATAAGGATGAACCCACTTCACATATCTTGATCACCTCTCCCACAAGAAGATGAATCCATCCAAGGATTATGTAGCACAACCACACCAAAAAATAACCATGAAACCTCCATTAGAAATAAGTATAAGATCCACCATCACATAGAAATAAGAAATCAGAGGAACCATATTGAATAACCCCAAGGGAAGAGGAAGAACATACTTCAAATCACCACAAATTGAAGATAAAATACCAAGGATAGATCCCCATTAAAGGGGACCCGAAGCATCCAAAAGGAGGGCTGATGGTCTCCTGAAAATCAAGAGGGTCACAAGGTTTGATGAAACACCTAATCCACTTCATCATTATAGGTGCACTACATAAGGAATTTACATGACCTGAAACCCCTTTTCATGTTGTGTAAATGTTGGGATTCATATCTGTCAAAAAAATGCATCATATTTAATTTTTAATCCTGAAAATTTATATTCCACATAACACCCAATGAACTAACCTTAAAAATTAATGAAATTTAAATACATGATTTTAAAAAAAAATTACATTCCATGTATTCTCTATGATTCTATCTTTTAGTAGTCGCACCCCTCCAAACTCACTCTAGACCTCCCCTGAGCACCAGGAGCATCGAGATCACACAACAGTTCAGGCAACATAGATGTTGGCCCTTGAATTATATACCTATCAAACAATTATCATCCTATTTAATCCAAAACCAAATGAGAGAAAAAACAAAAGGGTCGTCAAAATATCCACCCCATGAGATACCTCTCAAAGATATCTCCATCATAGTAGCTCAACCACCCCATCAGAAAAACAATAAGGAATAATAAAATTGTACAAACAAATAACAAACACTCTCTTAAGGGAGATACCTCCCAAACAAGAGTGAAGCCAAAACATGTAATAAATGGAACCCCTCTCATACACTAGAAAAGTCAACATCCAAAAAATGAAAAATGTTTAAAGAGAAGAGATGAACATAAAATATCTAGGGGCATTGAGTGAACATCCATAACTCAAATTTCTAGAAAATCTCCTCAATGACACTATAAATCCACAATAAATTAAGAAAGGGAATAGATTTCCCATCCAACACATTCTCCAAGTGGTCCTGGATCTCCATAAGCTGCTCCTCAAAGGTCGCATTGTGATCAAAATTGATCTCAACCCAATCGTTGACATGAGAGTATTCATGAAGATAACATTAAAGACATGACACATGAAAAACATCATGTATGATTATCATCTATGGGGGAAGTGATATCCGATATTCCATGGCTCCAACATGAGCCAGCACATTAAAATTTTCAAAATATTAGTCTTACTACTACGACTAAACCTTCACTAACCACAATAAGGATTCACCTTCCAGAACACATGATCTCCAATGTCAAAATATATAGGTATACTCCTATGATCTACATAGGATTAATACTGATCTCATGATGCCTTTGTCTTCTTGTGAATTACCTGTACCATTTCTGTTGTATTCTATAGTAGTCCCAACCCACTAATCGATACCCCTCAGACCTCAATATCTCACAATGGAGAACAAAAAGGTTAGATATATAATGATTCAAATGGAACTATACCAATGGTGGAGTGGATGATATTATTGTAAGAAAACATGACCAAGGGAAGATTCCTCATAAATGAACAACTAAAATCTAAGACACAAGAGAATAACATATCTTCAAGAGTTCGGATGGTCCTCTCTATCTGATCATCCATCTATGGATGAATACATTCCTAAGGCATAACTGAGAGACAAAAGAATGCGGGAGACCTATATACACCTAGGAGGTAAAATAAAGACCCCAATTAGAGATGATCATCCTTAGGACTCTGTGGGGCTACACCACCTCTTCCAGAAACTACCTCGATAAAACCTCCACTAATATTGACTCCCCAATTTCTATAAAGTGGGATGATTTCAAAGAACGATACACTATCACCCATATAACATCTCATCCTCCCTAATCTCGAGGTAAGATAGTAATAAATTCCATCATGATTTTCTACCACTTTTATTGGGGAACATATAAAGTTTGGAGTAAATCACTTATAACATGGTTCTCGACCTTCACATTCTGGTAGACCAAACATTAATAAAAAAACTATGTAACTGCACACTTCAACCTAGAACACCAAAATTGAACACTCAAATATCGATACATCTTTTTTATGATGGGATATATTTCCAAATGTGAGCTATGAACTCATGGAGAACTATCTCATGTATTTCCCATGGGAAAAAACCTTCCCAAGAATAACACTTAGTGTTGTATATCCTTAGAACAACCATCAAGGGCTTAAAAAACAATACGGACTCTCTAGATCTCCACCTCAAAATCCTCTAGCTAGGACTCCTCCACCCAATGCACCAAAGAAAACTTCATTTTCATCTAGAAAAGATTACCTATGCCTCAAACCTCTACCATATCTTGTTTCATCACTGAGAGTACTTCCATCAATCTTCAGGAATCTCAAGATTCACACACTGTATCACTATATGACTTTATGATCAGTGAATCAACCACAAAATTTACCATTCATGGAGTATAAGAAATCTCTGAGTTATAATCCTAAAATAACTCAATCCACTAATGGTGAAGAATGTTTAATTCATTCTGGGAGAATAAATACCTCGGGTTCTTATGGTCAGTGAAAAACAAAAAGTGCTCATCGATAAGGTAATATCTCCAAAAAATTAAAGAAAATACAACTACTTCCAACTCAAGATCTTGGGTGGAATAATCACACTCATGAAGACATAACTAATTCTACCCATAGGAAACAAATAATCTCTTCTACATCAAACAACAACCCAAGACAATACATGAAGCATTATAGAAAACCCCAAACTAAACTCCACCCACTAAAAAACAATGAAATGGAGTGTTGACTAGCATCTCCATAAGGTACTATAAATCTTCATGGTACTATTTGCTCCACAAGAATGCCTAATCCTTCCAGTTCATGGATGTCATAGGAGTGGAAACCTGAGAGAAATCAACTATGAACCTCTTATAATAGGATGTTAGATTAAGGAAGCTCTTCACCTATGTCGTTGTCTTGGGGGTTTCCCAAGACATAACTATCTCTATCTTCAAAGGATCCATAAACACTCACTTATAGGACGCAAAATTACCTATGAAATGAAATTTGAGATCCGAGAACTCACAGTTCAAAAAATTCCTGAACATCTTCTCATTATGATGAATTCCTAAAATGGCACACAAATGCTCTGTATTCTCCTCCTCAGACATAGATTACACAAGGATTTTTTTCAATGAAAACCACCATTAAAATATCTAAGAACTCTATGAACACTAAGTTCATCAACAACATGAACCTGAATAGATAATTAATCATAGTGAGTGTCAACATAATGAATCCATTTTTCCATGATGACAACAAAATTTAGTCTTCTAAATATCCTTATCCTTAATCCTTATCTGTTGATTTCCTAACCATAAATCAATCTTTAAGAACCAACATGATCCCTTCAACTAATTGAATAAATAATTAATCTATAGAATAGGATAGTGTTTCTTCATGGTCACTTGGTTTAAGAGACTATAATCAATACAAATCTTTAAACATACATTAGACTTAATGATGAACAAAAATGGTGCACTTTATGGTTACATACTCGGCCAAAAAAAACCTCACTAAAATAGATCTTCTAGATTTACTCACAACCCCTGAAAATCAAGATGAACCCTCATATACATAGACATCAAGATAATATACATGTCTGGTTGTATCTTGTTCCAAAACTTGATATTCTATAGAGGGGTTAATGCTACAACCACCTCTGGAAAGAAATCAGTGTAATCTACCTTGAACTTTATAAACCCTGACTGATGAATCTATGAAAATATCAATATCAAATAGGACATCAATGATTTCCAGGATAAAACATGCCACTAACCCATTTGAGGTTCTCTCTCACCAAAAACAGGACTGGCTCTCCATCAACATTATAAAACTCTACCTTCCACCTGAATAAATCCATGAAATCCTAAACCTAATACAAATAATCCATATTGAGGATGATGTCATAAGGTTGTATTCATATACATAGAAAATCTCCCCAAGAGTGTTTCTTTCCCAACACTAGATCAAAGTATCTACATACTTTATTCAAGTCATATCGACCTATAACTAGTGTATTTACAACTGATGGAACTAGAAGCCTATATATATCATGTAACAAACCATTGAAAAGTTTATGTGATATAAAAGAGTGTGTCTCTTCTGAATCATAAAAAGCATCCACTCATATAGTAAACAAGTAAAGGGTACCTCAAACAACGTTTAGCTTTCTTGTCTTTAGCAATGCTGAATCAGGAAGTTGACCATGGACTACTCCATGGCCTTGACGAACCTATTCAAGACCACCTACATGGACACACTCATATCTATAATGAAATACATAATCTTGGGCATATATTGTTCCTACCCCATCTCCTCTCTACAGATCCCAAACTAGAACACCCTACAACTACTACATCGATGGAAACTACCTTAATTGAGGAACCTAAACTGGGAAAAATATCACATGTTGACTTCTCTGAATGGTCGGGCATTCCTACCACTAATGAGCTTTGCCTCCACAAGATAAACATTCATCTGATCCCTTGGAATAGGTCTAAGAGATTCCACCCCTGGAGAAACAATATGATGAGGGATAAGACCCACCCTTGGCTGATCGAAAACACTTTTTGTCTTGAAAAATGGCACCCCTAAAACATATCTTTACTTCACAATGAATTTTAATGACTCACCTCTCATGCTAATCCAATTTTTAGTAATATCCTATTAATAACATCTTTTAATTCCAATACCTCGAGATATGTCTTCAGTATAAATGAGGTGACCTGGTGCTATGAAAAAACTCCTCAATATTCCTTTCCCTAGCCTCAATGTTTAGAAATACGTCTAAAGAATATAACATAAGGGTCCTGAAATGGATCCCAAACTCTTTCACATTGGAACTCCCCAACTGAATGATAAGAAGCTCCTGGAGAATGGCCACCTTCACAATTGAAGAAATAAAATCTACTCATAATTCGTCTCATAACTTATCCCATGATACATCTGACTCCTCATGATCCTCAATGAATAAGAACCACCATTGCCTCACTACTCCATGTAAAATCATTAAACCCAATTAAACCTAGTGTTCCATTCAAGAACAGATATAAATGAGAGATATATCAACCTCCTCTAACATGTATTATATGATTGAATAAGAAATGGATCCCTCATACTTCTATAGAATCTGGTGCTGAAACTTTTAGAGTGTCGTCTTCCAATTTTCGTCATCATTGACCTCTACTCAGTGACGATATTCTGGTATATCTGGCTAAACAACTTCAGCTAGAACCTGATGAGGACACTGCCCGGGATCCATGCCTACAAAAATAACAAACTATTAAAGATCCTAAAATAAGAATATGAAATAATTAACATTAATGAATTATTTATTTATTATCTTGTAAGGTTTTATCATATCCCAATGTCTACCCATTTCAAATAGAAGTGAAAAGAATTATGATACATGATCCTTTCCTACAAACAATATCACTCCATTTAGAAGGCTTCATTAAATTAATGGTATATCTATTAGATCACAGGGGGGCCTAAATAACCTTATCTCAACTGGTATCTCGTTTTTTACAATGCTTACTAAACTTAGCAGACATCATTTCCCTACCAACCCATGCAACCTCAGCTGTGTCTAACTCAAAACTCAAACTTATCACTCATCCTAAACCCCTGATAATACTTTGTCATGACCCCCTACACACAAATATACCAAAATGAGGGGAGAGAGATAGTTTCTACCCAATTCCTTCCTATATTAAGCCCCATGTTGCTGACTAGCATCAAGGGTATTATAAACATACATATGGGAGACATTACCCTCTAAAAAAATGTAGAATATAGAGATAAGAAGGATACACCAATCAAAATGAGCTCAAATACACACACACACACACCAATTTAAAATATACAATTATATATATTACTGTAACAACTTAAAGGAAACTACAAGTACCAAAAACGTAAATATAGAAGAAACCACAAATCCCAAACATCTCATGGAAAACCATGAGCTAGTAATATCCAGGTTGATCTCCAACCTACTCTGGATGAACTAAAAAATAGTTTATATATACATAGGATGATCATAAGATTATAATTATTATGATACCCCAAGATCTTTTTGTGAAAAATATAAATAAGGAATGCTAAAGCAAAATGAACAATAATGAAACTAACTCATCACCATAACCGGTGTGCTACGTTCCCAACATAACCATGGATATCTATCACCAAGTTCATCATACAAGATAGCATATAATATAGTAATAAAACAGCAAGGGTACTCTTCTCCTAATTCCCTACTAATTTGATTCTCTTCTACAATGTTGCATTCTTGAAGCTATATATCCCTAAAATAGGCCATCCTAAACGCACCTAGGAAAATCATCACAAGATGCACCTCGTGAATCAAATTATCACATTATTCTATCAACATATCCATATATAGAAACCAATTAGTTTTAGGGATCCACCACATCCTTGTATGAAATGTATCATACATCAGTTATTATACCTCAAGCCATCACATCCTACACACTGATTAAGTACCACAATCCATCACAGCCTATACACTTTATATCTATAATTATCCTTTGGATATTATATCTGGAAATACATGTGTGTGAAATAACCACAAGCCCTTAGATCCCTCTACACTCATATATGAGAAAACTAACTGTCATTAATATCGGTGTAAGTAACTACCAAGAGAAGAGATAAGGGCTAGAGGGGGTAGTCATTCACCCATCCTCCCATCAGGATGTTGGGGAAAACACCCACCCATAGTCCACCAGGTGTTAGTCACCCTAACTAAAAAGGTTGGGGAAACATATAAAATTAGAGAATATACATGTTATAATATAGCTCATAACCACACTATGAGCATAACCTATTGTTAGAATCAACTCTAGTTAACATCACTTGGACTCCTAAATACCACTATTAAGACTAGTTATCCTATAAGAACATAATAATTTAAAATTGATACATTAATTCTTTAATTTTTATCATTTTCCTTCCGTAAATTAATCCATTGTCTAATAATTAACCATTAACATTATTCCGCATTACATTAACTTAATAATTAGAGTAAATTACACAGCCTCCAAGGATAATTCAAACCCAGTACATGGCTTCTCCAGATTAACATCTTTTCAACATTTCATTCTAGCATCAACCAGTCCATGTGGGTTAATAATTAATTATTAATTATTATAAATTTTCCATAATCTAGGTACTTTATTAAAACCATCCTAATATACCATCAATAGGAAACAAGAAACCAAACACATCTAGCTATCTCGAGCAGTGGAGAAAAGAATGTGGATAAAACAAGAAAAGTGATCATAGAACAATAAATAGATTCATAAACAAGCATCCTAGGTCTTAGAATAACATCAATGGGTAATCCCATGTTTAACTCGTTCCATCATATTTGGTTCCATTACCGACACCCATATTCATATCCAGATGTATCCCTCTATAATAGGCATCAATATTTTCCACCTCATCCATGCCTCTCTTCTCATATATAACATCATCCATCCTAGGCTTAGCCATGCTAGGCTCATATCACATTTGGTATTCCTTACACCATCACATTATCCATCCCAGTTTCAATCATCTCAGGCTCAAATCACATCATAAAGTGAGGATCACATCCAGATCACATCACAAAAGCATCATAAAATAGATAATCTTAGACAATAAGAAAATATAGGCCCTAAAATAAGGCATATAACCTTTACACATAAAGGACCACTCACAAATCCAAACTTAAGGCACTCATACTTCTAAAGTATATGGAAAAATATAGCACTATAAATTATCATTATCACATAACTAGTTATCATTCCAATTTTAATTAAATGATTCATTATTCATAGGTTCTAACTAATGGAAGCCTATGGAATCAAGCTTCAACAAGCTATCAAAAGCTAAAAATGATTTTTTGAATTTAAACAAATTTCATCAAAATATGAGAATAACTACTCTAATTTAACATGCCTTTTATTTATTATCATCAATAATAATTATCATTCTTCACATTCCTTATAAATTCCATTAACACATGGAAGATCACATTTAATTAAACATGAAAAATCATGTTAATTTGATCATCAAAAAAATTACATAAAACACATGATTATAAACATGACTCGTCTTTGGTTACTCCTAATAAAATTAATTACAATTAATTATGACTTTATAATATTTTCCAATTTCAAAATTCTACACCAAGTATAATAACATGCTAACCAAGCATAGGAATAATATCATACTATATATTAAAAAAAGAGGAAATATGCAATAATGGTATAAAGCATCATCATATGATCACTAACCAATTATTCATTAATCCATTTAAATCATTATTATGTTAGATTCATTTCTATTTAAAGTGATGAAACATAATAAATTTACGATTTATTGTATATAAATAGATAAGTAATGAATCCCCTACCTCAAAGGTGTCAAATTTCTTCACATGAGAACAAACCAACATTGTGGATCCCGTCCACATCTCCCACAAGAAGTTGTATCCATAAAAAGATGTTGTGACACAACTACACTAAAACATAACCAAGAAGAACTCCATTAGAAACATGGATATGATCCACCATTATATTATAAGAAGAAATAGGAGGAACTGGATTGAAGAATCACAATAGAGGAGGTAGAACATACCTCAGATAAACATGAATCAAAGAAAAAAGGACAAAGATCAATCCTTGTTGAAGGGATCCTAAAGAACCTAAAAGGAGGGCTACAGGTTGACTAAATATTGATAGGGACATAGAGTTTGAAGAAACACTTGTTATTCTTCAGCCTGTATAGGTTTGCTATATAGAGAATTTACATGGAATGACACCCCTTTTCAAATAATGTAAATGACAAACATCATATATCACAAAAAAAATGAGTCACCTTGAAGAATTTAATCTTGAAAATTTATGAACTATGTAACACACCATAAACCACCCTTAACAAGCCTAGAACGTTGTTTTCATGATATGACACATTTACATTCTGCGTGTTCTCTATTCTTTCATCTTTTAGCAGCCACACCCCTCCAGACTCGCTCAAGACCTCCTCCAATCCCTAGAAGATTCGATAACATGCAAAGGGTGGGACTACATGGATTTATACCCCAACAAAACACATTGGAGATGAATATTGGACCATATTAATTTCTTATATTGTAAAAGTTTGGTCCACCTAACCAACCGATCTCAATGATACAATGACTATAATGTGTCACAAGGGTCCTCACATGGCGTACCCGAGCCACTCTACTTAAGTCACAGAAGACCTCTATATGGAGGTGGCCAAAGGCTACTACACCAGGGCCACTAAGACACACTAAGCCTGGTCACACCACTATAAGAGTCTAAGTTACATAGGTAATCACTAAAATAGTTACGCCTTCATCAATTGGAACTCATGGCAAGAAATCTACTTATCAAGGGTTTATCCTAGCCCTTAAATATTTACTCCTTCCATGATACTATGTTTATGTTTAAAAATTTAAAGATAAATTAAAAAATTTATTTTAAATTTAGCAATATAATTTTTAACTAGGGTTGATATCCCTTGGTGTCATGACCAAACATAGACATACATCATAAAGAAATTGTAATCCATAGGAAATGTTTTTGGACCACTTACCTCATTCAACGTTGTATTTTTTTATTATCTGCAAAAATCCTGTAACAAAATAGGACCATGGGAAAGGAAAAAAAGTACAATCCAAAGGAGGCCGAAAATAATGAAGACCGAGTTGATCTCCTCTAATCAATTATATCCCCTCCTATTTCTATTGAATAATGATGGAAAAATAGGTAACGTTTCTCCCTTAGTTTTCCACCGCCATAGAAGCAAGATGATCATCCACTTTATTACCCTCACACCACGTATAAAAAACCTGAGTGTTTTTGTTGATGATTCCCTTATATTTTCTGATTATATAATAAATATACCAAGTAGTGGTTATATTACCATGAATAGATCCATGAATTATCATGGAATCAGTTTCAACTTGCTCAAGATTAAAACTTTTCTGGGAACACAATTTAAGACCTGTGAACATCACTTTTGCCTCTTCCTGAATAGAGTTCCCCTTAACATAACAGGAAGTGAAAGAAATCATAACACTCCGTTTATAATCCCGGACCACTACTCCTCCACACATAATCCCCAAAATAAAATAACCATCAAAATTGAATTTATACCCCATGTTTGGAGGAGACCAACAAACCCAGTTTCCTCTTAAAGAAGAACTAGGATAATGGATTAAAGGAATATTCACCTGTATGATTCTTAGAGAGGGAGTATGAATCCATTCATTGAAACCAATAACCAAACCAATCAGAAGGTACTTGGTTCTTGTTAAAATATATCTTCCTATAAAAACAAGGAATTCAAATATGGCTTTATTTATAGATTTCCAGATAAACCAAAAACCCTCATTAAGAATTAGTGCCCTAGATATTTTTTTGGGATTTCACTGTTTAGACTAGAGAACCATTTTTCTAGGAAATATTCACTGCAGAGGTCTGTGGAAAAAATCCCAATAAACTCTCCAAAACATGCCCAGACATTCATATCCCATTCTCCTTCAAAAAAGAGATGATTGGAATCATCCTCCTTGTGAATTGTGCAGCAATGAAATTTAGAGACCATATTAATACCCATATTTCTCACATTATAATTTCTAGGTATGGACTAATTTTAATACTACATATTAGAAAGCTGAATTTAGAAGGAATTTTGTATTACCATAACACATTATTCTAGGTGTCTTGTTTCTCATGAGAATGAATGATCCTGCAAAAGTCCTTTTCAGAAAACAAAACTGAATTAGAAGAAGTGAAAACACATCTGTAAAGATCAGAATTTAATTCAATACTATCAAAAACCTCCTTTTGATATTTGTTCAAAACAAAATTAATGAAACTAGGATACATAGTTTCCTCTCTAAAGGAGATAGAAGGCCCTAGACAGTTTGGAAAACCAACACTATAACCTGCCCAATTATGATGCCAAAAAGAAATATCCCCTTTCCCAATAATCCACCTTGAGTGTTTCTGAATGGTAGGTATAATATTATGGATCAAAGACCAGAATGGATAATAAAAACTATTATCTTCCAAAGAACTCCTTCCTTGAAAAGTCATAATTTTACCCCAAAGAGTATGCTCCTCGACTACCTCTCATATAAGTTTTTCATGTATGCAGTGCACAACATCCGTTATATTCCTGACATTAATGTCACCCTCATGAAAAGGTCTTTCCAATATATCCCATGAAGTCCAATGGAATTTCCCCTCATAAAGAGTTCCCATATGAAATCAGCCAATATTTTTTCAATGTTATTCATAACCCCATTAGGTACTTTGATGGCCTAAATAACATGTATAGACATAGCCTGTAAAACACTATTGATTAAAGTAATCCTTCTACCAGAGGATAGATAACAGTTTTTCTAGTTAAGTACATGGTTCATAATTTTGTTCATAATTCCATCAAAATATATAATTCTAGTATCGATAGAGAATATAGGATACCCAAGATAATTCAAGGGGAAATAACCTCTTTATATATTCAACATTATAGATAAGGAGGAAACATTCATATCAACACAATTGTCATAAATATATAGATTACTTTTGTCTATGTTGATAATTTGTTTTCTCCAATAACTATACTCATCCAGAATTTTAATAAGACCCCCAACTGGCCTAGAAGTGACATTGATAAAGATCAGGGTAACATCTGCAAAAATCAATTGGGATATTTTAGGTTGATTAATTTTCCTTCAGTATGGAAGAAGGACACCGTTAGATATTTTCTTATTAATAAGGTGACTAAGTGTATCTTGGATGAGAATAAAAAGATTTGGGTAAATGGTATCTCCTTGTATGAGCCCAGGAGTAGCCTTGAAAAAACCATGAGTTTTCCCCATAAAAGAAACCACTATCTAGGAAGAGCTGAAGTAACAAAATAGAATATCGGTGGCCCATGAGGAGAATCCCATACACTTAAGCACTCGGATGATAAAACCACATTCAATTATATCATAAGATTTATTCATATCAATATTTAAAGCCATTTTTGAGCCATGAAATTTAATGTTGATATCAAAAATCATTTCATGAGCCAAGGCAACCGCTACCTAAATAGATATACCTCAAAAAAGACCATGTTTCTCTAAAGAAACCCAATACAGAGCATGCACAGACAGCCGTGAGTTGATTATTCTTGAAGGAATTTTGTATGTAAAATTACACATGCTCACCAATCAATAATCTCAAATGTAAGATGAATTTTTCGTCTTAGGAAACATTACCAAAGTAGTAGCACCCGCAACCCAAGGGATAGAACCACCAAGAAAGAAATCATAGATTTCTAAAATGAGATCATCCTTAAGAACATCACAAGAGAATATATAGAATGATCTTGGAAAACTGTCAGGATCTGAAGCACTCTATGGGTTAAGCTTCATCATAGCATTATAGATTTCTTTCTCATCAGGGATAGCTTCCAGAAAAATATTTTCCTGAACAAACATTATATTTGGTATTTCCTCAAACAGCTCTGCATTCCCACTAGGATATCCATTCACCATATATGGAATAGGATCAACAAGTAAATTTTTGAATAAGGATAATTCCAAGTTTCCAACCGCATTTCTATCATCTAAGAAAGATCCATCTTCAAGAAGGATATTCAGTTTAACAAACCTTTCACATTCCTTAATACAAGCATAGAAATAGGCTGAGTTTCTATCTCCTCCATGAAGCCATTTCACCCTAGCTCTTTCATGATCAATACATTCATGTTTCAGGATATGGGTTTTCATATCATTTTTCTTAAAAGAATGATCCATAAAGATCGTTTAATCCCATCTATCTTCAAGATTTTTTTCCATACTCTCAACCTCTTCTTTAAGATATTCCAAGTCATGGTTGATAGGAGGGAGACCTTTCACTAGGGAATGAATCTTCTGTTTAAGGTGTCCCAACATATTATGAATGGCCAACTAAGAATAGCCTTGAATTGGATCCTTCCAACAATCCCTAAAAATTTTATGATAATCATGCATTTCATTCCAGTAATCATAAAAGTGGAAATGTTCATTTTCAACCTGCCTGGAGGATAAAGACACAAGAAAAGGTGAGTGATCTGAGATTCCATGGAAAAGATGATCCACCTTAGCACTAGAGATCCTAGAAACATCATGAACATTATCTAAGCAAGGATTGAGATGGCTCCAGCAATGTTGGCTTCCTTTCTTATTGTTACACCATGTGAAATCATCCCTAGAATAACCCATATCATGTAGCCCCTTCCCGACCATAAACTGGATGAAATTCATGCTAGCCACATGAGTAAACACACCCCTCCCATTATTTTCTTTTGGATCATCAATTATGTTAAAATCACCACCAACAATCTAAGAATGTTCCTATTGATAAAAACTATTCAATTCCTTCCATAAGCTCTCTCTCTTTTGAGTGTCAAAGATTCCCTACACAAAAGAAATAAACACCAAATCCACATATTTGATGACTTTAAGTATAATATATTGATAACCAGACTTAACCAGATCCACAAATGCATCTTTATTCTAGTAATTCCATATATGAAGATTATACGGTTTTGCATGCATGCTTGCATGAATTCTTAGTTAATGCGTAAACTCCTTAATCTTACTCGGATTTATTTGTTCTTGAGAATAGCAGTAATACACACTTTATACTTATTTATTTTCCTTTCCACGAAATTAGATTTCACTCGATCACCAATGCCACAGATGTTCCAAATTATTATTAGAATCATTAGAATAGTTTATGCATGGCATTGTCCCCAGGAATTTTGGTTGGGCTAGACTTGGAGGCTTGATACTCCTTAATATAGAGAAGTATCACCCTAGTGAAAACTCCATTGTCTAATGAATATATAAATTTGATAGGAGAAGTTGAGAAAGATCGATAATACCAAGAATCCTACCTCATATTTCTCTAAGATAATTGGTTATCTCAATTGTTACATACTAGATGAATCAAAACATCATGAAAGCAGACACCCAAATTTTCTTGGGGAAGTGAAAACTTGAGCGATGAAGACCCATTCCTTATCTTTTAATCTTGTAACATTAATCCCCTATGTATGTCCTTAAAAACACCTATGGAGGTAACGTTTTTACCAATCTCAATCAGGGAAAAGGATGAAGAAGATAAGATCTCTTATAGAAAAGAAATAGGTCTCATAGAACCCGATCAGGGAAGAAAATGTCTAAACAAACCTTCTTAAGAAATCCTGATGCCTTGGAAATTTATAGAAAGCCACATGAACACATCTCTAATAATGAAATTGCATACAGATCCCCCATAGATTCAAAACAATTACTCAGTAACAACAATGAATCACTAATATCATGAAACATGTCTCTAGATGACTGTTAAATAACTGAAGTGCCAATATTGAAAGAAATATTTGGATTAATAATAGAAAAATAAACATTAGATATTGGTACCTTAACATAAACACTACTAGAAGTAACAGGAAATATGTCCTTGTTAACAGGGTAAGCATCACATAGAACACCCATTTTGACCTGGACATGATTTGAAGGCTGAGTCCCACCCTGTCTATATTTCCTGCAAACCTGCACTGAATGACCTTGAAGGCCACAATGGGAGCAGTACCTAAATAACACCGAATAGAAAATAGCTTGGTTTTAAGAAAATTACCCCTTTACTTTAAAATATATCATACTCAAGATGGTCATAAATAGATCCATATCAACACATATACAACCAATAGAAACATCTGCACCATGTTGATTGCTATCATCTAAACAAAGAAAACCCCTAAGAGTGTCTCCAATGAATTTTAGAATATAACTGTTATGTAATGGTGGTGGAAAACAATTAGGAAGATTCATACGGCTATAAGAGAACTTTCCCTCCCTCTGCGTACATTAATCGACCATTGATCTAGATTAAATATCCATCAACCCATGATTCTGGGAGAATTACACCATGCATGAATAAAATCCAACTCAGAAGAAAAAAAGGCATAAGGAAGACCGATGAATCAATGAGACTTGGACCGGAGTAGAAAGACCCCAATAATCAATAAACTTATTGAGACTCGAGATAGGAGGTTTTTCTGATCCAAAACGAGTGACAAGAGTCCATTTGAGACTGCCAATCTCCTTATCATAAGCCTCCTATGAGATCTCTACTGATAGGCCAGAATTGTCCCTACAAACCGGTGAGATTATCGGTTGAATTTTCCAGAATCCAAAAAAACCATGCACCCTAGGACACACCACATAGGGCATCTTTGAAAGATTTACTATAACACCCCAGGTAAATAAAGAATATGACATCTTTATATTTATCCCTTTTTGTGAATAAAATGTTAATATTAATTTAAAGGGAACTCTATGCTTGATGGCTTACCCAATACGCAACAATGAGTTCCTTTGAAATCTTACGTTGCACTATAATAATAAAATAATATTATTTTAAATGGTAGTTAACGCCTAGCCATTGTAATGGAGGGAATGAACAGAACTAACTAAAAAATTATTATATTTGTTTGTCAAATATTTTTACTTTTTACAATAAATGTTAGAGGATTGAAAATGTAAATGAATTCAATTTTAAGCGTAAACATTCTAATGTTCTTTAGAAGGTCGATTAATCGCCTTTTGATGGCGAACCTCTTTTAAATCCACTTTTTGACAATTTAATGTGTTATATTTGACAAAATAAAATTCTTCTTTAGAATAGAGACATCAAAATTTACTTTTTGTAAATTTTTGGTAACTTTCCGATAAAGTTCATTTTTTAATGAATAGTGAAAAATGTTGTATTTTAATTCAAAACCTCTTTTTAATATAATTTATTTATATGAGTAAATTATCTTTTGAATTGTTTTTAAAGTAAAATTAGAATATTATTTTACCATTTAATCCAATAGTGGTCATTGGAATTAATTTCACTTTGAAATCAGACTTAAACTAGTGTCAATCTTATGATACATTTTGTTTCATAAAAACACGCTCTTTGTTTTGACAATGGGAATTAATTATTAAATTAATTAATGAATCTTATATGTTTTTAATTTTTTAAAACAGACATCATTTTGGAATTCGGAATATCAAATATAGCTTAGGGTGAATTTTTGGTTTTTTTCTAGAAAACTTCAATTTTTGATGAATAGTGAAACCACTAAGTGGTACTTAAGAAACTGATTTTTCGTTTAAATGAAATTTTACCACCTCTGTGTTTTGAATTTCAAAAATCCGACATAAATGGTTGTCATTAAGAAGTAAAATGTGGTTCAATGGGATTAAAATAATTTTTTGGTGAATAGTAACTTATTATGTTTTTAATCATGATTAGAGGTAATTAGTGTAGTTTATGGTAAAAATAATGTTTTAATAATATTAGATGAGCTTGAAACATGTCGTACCCTCATTGGATGTGTCATGGACGACCAATACAATCCATGGGTCATCTTGGGGACCCCATGGAGCCACTTTGGTTGAGAAATGACATAAATAACATTTTATTTAATGTTAAAGTAAAAAATGACACAAACATGAGTTGTTTTACTAAACCAATTTTTACATGGGGTTATACAAGTCAGATTTTTGACTATAAATAGCATTGGAAATATAAAACTATTTCCTACATCATATTATTTTTTTATAATTTTTAGACATTAAATAAATTAAATTATTTATGACATCATGATGATGCAGCGATGACCTCATTATTTAACGATTTAAATAAAATGGAAAGATAATGTAAAATCTAAGACCTACATATGTCCAAAACCCATTGTATGGGTGGATTTAAAACCCTTATCACCTTATCCTCGAAACACATCAATGTGGGACCATTAAAATCCGAAAATCATTCTAAAATAAAGTAACATTTCTTTACTTTCCAAGAGTGCCCCTCCCCTCCTCTTATAAAAGGCCCCCACCTATACCTCCTTACCCACACTTCCAAAGCCTTTGGCTCATCCAAACCCTGCCCATTTTGTATCTCCACATCCCTATCTAACCCTTTGAAGCCTCACCTTGGGCATAAGTCTTCCCAAGGAATCCTTTGAGCTCCAACCAAATGGAGTTACCAGATTTTAAGATAATGTCTTCACTTGAGTCCTTTTGTTTTATTTTGCTTCTCCAACCCCCTAAACTCTTTTTATTATTTTATTTTGTAAAAAATCCAGTATCTTCAATATACTAGGATGTTTTTATAAGAATTATTCGAGCTACACTTACACACACCTTCGTCTAATGGTTAAATAACATACTGTTTTTGTGGTTGGCGATTTTCTGCCTCACGAAACGATGATTGTTCAATATTCTTTTAACACCTTTAAAGGTAGCCATTATGATGTCACTGTATTTTATATATGATATATATGGTATTTATGTTTACTATATTCTTCTGTATTTTATATTTAAAACATACCTTTATTATTTTCATGTTGTGTAAATGCAATAATTTCATATGAGGAAGTGTGGACTACCGCCCCCTCAAGTGATGTGACTCGTACATGCAATACATGGAATGTATAAAAATGAAATTAATGAACATATGTGACCTATATAAAATATATATTATACTGGAATTATAATATATATATATATATATCTCATTTATTTTTAATTCCATTAATATGACAAAGAAAAAAATGAAAGTAGCGTTCATGCGTACGTACGGCCTACCGTCTCTATGAACGGTGCTTTTCGTTTTTTATCTCCAAATGATATGGAATAGTATAAAATGAATATGTACTGGATATATATGATATTTTAATCATTATTTCTATTCTGGAAATTATTTACTTATAACTACATGGGCAATCATTTTTCAAACAAGTTCATTTTTGACTCATGTACCAAACATCGGCAAAAACGTCTGATATGAACTAACATTATTAAACAATTATTATAACATTATAATCTGTGATATGAACTGAATAATAATCTCTAAAGTAGGTCCTTAGGAAATTATAAATTGACCAAAATTTATTATTCAGGAATATAAAGAAACGAACAAGACAAGTCGGACTTGAGGTAAGGGATCTTACTCCTCTCTTTCTTTTTAAGTACACTCTTTTATGTCATTCCTTTTAAATCTCATCTTTCTTGTTATTGGGATGTTATTTTATATTAATCTTCCATAATGTTTTGGTTAATATGATGAGAGACCCTATTATCTCTCATCAATCCATTTTGGATGTTTTGAGTGGCGCCGTTAGGCTGCCGAATTTATGTAAGAGATCTAACCTCTCTCTTTCTTTTTTATTATTCTCCTTTATGTAACTTATTTTAAGCTCCTCTTTGTTATGTTGGGGGATGTTCTTTTATATTCCTCTTTCTATAAAATTTATGTTAATATTATTAGAGACCCTATGTTCTCTCATCAATCCATTTTGGAAGTTTTAAGTGGCGACGTTAGGCTGCCGAGTTTTCATAAGGGATTTTTCATCTCACTTTTATTCCCGTGAGATTTATTCTACATTTGCCACAATTTCCTTTGAGTGGTGTATGTACTACCCATTATTTTACTCATTGTGTAATATACTTTCATTTATGAGTATTTACATCAATGTTGTATTGTCCTTATTTCACGGGGTGCATGTCTCGAAAGATACCCATGTCGGTAAGGGAACATTTCACCCTCCTCTTTTTAAAAGACTTATTTTGTTATGTCTTTTAATTCACATACTATTATGTTGGGATATGTTCTTCTATATCCTTATTTATTCAAATTGTATGTCCATGTGATGAGATACCCTTTTTATCTCTCATCAACTCATTTTCTGAATTTTGTAGTGACGCCGTTAGGCTATAAAATTTTTTCAAGGGAACTTCTTAACCCAAATTTGATTATTTGGGAGAAACTTGTACTCCTTGAATATGTCGTTCTATGAATATGTGTGAATAACCTCTGATTGTTTAAAACTTAATATCCCATTATATTTCGTGTATTCATTTGTCACACATAATTATGTAATTGATTTATCCTTAATCCAAGGATATCGTCTTTGTATGGCACTTCGTCTCAATCTCCATTCATTGAGGCATATTTTGTTTTATACACAACTTTCTTTTATATGGTGTATAAACCCCTTTGACTTTTACATTTATTCAAAAGGAATATTTTTTATATGAAGCATTTACTAAATGACAAAAGGGAATGTTTTTGTCATACATATGCGGCGACAATGACTTCTCCGCTGCCGTGACCATTATTTGAGTTTCGGCTTCCTCTACAAGCCATAACTTCTTTTTAAAAGAAAAATAAATACCATGTTTTACTTTTATTTTATTTTGGTATTGAAAATGGTTTTCATAATGTTTTTATATCAATGTGTTGTATTGATATCTTGTGATTGAAAGGTGGAAATGTTATGCTTCATTTATGCATGTTTTATGTGATACGATTATGTTATGGTTCTTGGGCATTATTATGAAGACGGGTGGTTCCGTGATAAAATAAGGGTGGGTGAGCCCGATATAGCTCTCCAATGCATTGGGTAACGTGAAAGAGTGAAACATTAAGGTTTCTCCGAAGAGATTTAGGGAATATACTATGATGGGTATTCCAAACGTAACCAAGAGGGTTACTCCCTACGTAAGAATGTTATGAATGCCTCATGTTACCTTTTATGTCTTATGATTTATATGATTTATTCATGATTTTATGAGGTATGTTAAAGTTAATATGTTTTATTGGTAAAGTATGATTTCATTCTTATGTATATATGTACTCATTTTTCCTTTCCATAATTTTTATAACCCTTACTGAGCTTTTTATGCTCATCCCATGTTTTTGAAATGTTTTTCACAGGTCAAAGGGAATGGTACATGATATGATGATAGTGACAAGGATGTGTCAAGAAAGAATCCATGTTTTATTTTAAATATGTTTCCATTTATGGGAAAAATTAATATTATCTTTTATGTAACCACTTTGTTTAAATGTGGAATGTAATGCAATTTTTATGATCTAATTCTCTAAAACTCTAAACCTGAAAATATCCTCAATGTGTAATCTTGTAATAACTCAAGATTAAGTAAGGTTTAAGGCTGGGGCCTTATATTTGGTATCAAAGGTCGGTTTAGATAACATTAGAGGTTAGGGTATTCTCTAAGAATAAGTGACATTACCATAATGGTTAGGATTGTAGAAAGAGTCCTAGTTTTAGATAAAGTGAATGAGTAAGTATATCTTAGTGTTTACCTTCCTCATTAGTACATGATGGTTTTGTTGATATACTCACACTGAAATTTCTGTTTTTAGTAAATGGATGGACTTAACAGGCACCAAAGAGACAACAGGTTTGAAGGAAACAGTAGTGGTTATCTGATTAAGATACTAGATAAAATAGGGGATTCAATGAGGAAACTCGTGGTTGTTCTAAACCGACTATCAAGGAGTCATGATCAACCACTTGAACCTTGGTATGATCTGTAATGCATCATGTACGAGATGACCAATCGATGTGGAAGTTCAGGTAATAATTATAAAGGTAACAATTAAGGTTTATATGATCCTTACTTTTGAGGTAATTATGGGTTATTATATGTTATGATGGAAAATTAAAGGCATGAGATAAACTTGAGGTTAAAATATGTTATGATAATTTTTGAAGATTTTATCTCATTTTGGGGAATTTTTTAAGAATTATATAGTTTTAGAAAAAGGACAACACGCAGACCGTGTGACAACCCGTCGCGTCGGACAAAGCTGCGGGAATCGAACCCACAACCAAAGTGCGACTGGTATTTATCGCCTACCATTAGACTACGTGAAGTCCCTGGTTAGTTTGAATAATTCTTTTTAGTTAGATTATTTTAGGAATCAAGAGTAATTTTATTTTGGGTAATCTATGGAAATGATTAACCTATCATCGAGGATATGTGATTAGGTTAATTACTTTTCAATATGAGAATTTAAGAGCAACTGATGTTATTTGGAGATAAAAGTTAATTTGTACCTTGGAAGACTATGTGACTAAATCCTTCAAATATTTGGGTTTAAATCTTAGTTTGGTTTGCTTTGAAGAATTTTATGGACAAATTGTTTATCAAATGGTCCTCGTTGAACTTTGGGTTTTGTTGGACAAATTTTGGAGATTAAGAATATATTTTCTTTTTATAAAGGGTTATCCTTTTCTGGATTATCTGATCTTGTACTAACCATTTTGGTTTTGGTTTTGGTAAAATTATAAAGACATGGGAATTATATAGTTCTCTTTTGTGGATTAGGTGATTCTCTAAAAGTTGATTATAGTGAACAAGCCTTCCTAAATACTCGTCTTTTGGAGAAAATATGAGTTTGTGTAAGAAATCTAATAAAAGTTGAAAGTCAACATGATAAGTAATTATGTTTCCTTATGAATAAATTCCTCAATAAAAAAACAAAAATGTTGTCTATTAACTTTTCCAACTGGGGAATCGAATACCGTTTAACCCATCACATGTTTGTGATTTTCTTGTGGTTAACTTTCTCCTAAACATGTTTTCTATCACTCTCCATCAAAACATGACCCTATGTTTTCTCCTCCATGTCCATGTTTTCCTACATGGAATCCTAGTATGGGTTAACTCGGGTGACCTCTGTACTTCTCATTATTTATATTAAAGTGATTGTTTTACCAACTCTTGTTCTGATGTGGGACTTTCAAGGATGTTTCCGAGCCCAATTTTAAAATTTCGAGGACGCAATTCCCAAAAAGGGGGAAGGATGTGACACCCCAGGTAAATAAATAATATGAAATCTTTATATTTATCCTTTTTTGTGAATAAAATGTTAATATTAATTTAAAGGGAACGCTATGCTTGATGTCTTACCCAATACGCAACAATGAGTTCCTTTGAAATCTTACGTTGCACTATAATAATAAAATATTATTATTTTAAATGGTAGCTAACGCCTAGCCGTTGTAATGGAGGGAATGAATAGAACTAACTAAAAAATGATTATATATGTTTGTCAAATATTTTTACTTTTTACAATAAATGTTAGAGGATTAAAAATGTGAATGAATTAAATTTTAAGCATAAACATTCTAATGTTCTTTAGAAGGTCGATTAACCGCCTTTTGATGGAGAACCTCTTTTAAATCCACTTTTTGAAAATTTTATGTGTTATATTTGACAAAATAAAATTCTTCTTTAAAATAGAGACAACAAAATTTACTTTGTGTAAATTTTTGGTAACTTTCCGATAAAGTTCATTTTTTAATGAATAGTGAAAATGTTGTATTTTAATTCAAAACCTCTTTTTAATCTAATTTATTTATATGATTAAATTATCTTTTGAATTTTTTTAAAAGTAAAAATAGAATATTTATTTACCATTTAATAAAATAGTGGTCATTGTAATTAATTTCACTTTGAAATCAGACTTAAACTAGTGTCAATCTTATGATACATTTTGTTTCATAAAAACACGCTATTTGTTTTGACAGAGGGAATTAATTATTAAATTAATTAATGCAACTTATATGTTTTGAATTTTTTAAAACATACATAATTTTTGAATTCAGAATATCAAATATAGCTTAGGGTGAATTTTTGGTTTTTTCTGGAAAACTTCAATTTTTGATAAATAGTGAAACCACTAAGTGGTACTTAAGAAACTGGTTTTTCGTTTAAATGAAATTTTACCACCTATGTGTTTTGAATTTAAAAAATCCAACATAAATGGTTGTAATTACGAAGTAAAATGTGGTTCAATGGGATTAAAATAATTTTTTGGTGAATAGTAACTTATTATGTTTTTAATTGCGATTAGAGGTAATTAGTGTAGTTTAAGGTAAAAATAATGTTTTAATAATATTAGATGAGCTTGAAACATGTCCTAACCTCATTGTATGTGTCATGGACGACCAATAAAATCCATGGGTCAACTTGGTGACCCCATAGAGCCACTTTGGTTGGGAAATGACATAAATAACATTTTATTTAATGTTAAAGTAAAAATGACACAAACATGAGTTGGTTTACTAAAACAATTTTTACATGGGGTTATACAAGTCAGATTTTTGACTTTAAATAGTGATTGGAAAGATACAAAGATTTCCTACATCATAGTAGTTTTTTTATAATTTTTATACATTAAATATATTAAATTATTTATGACATCATGATGATGCAGCGATGACCTCATTATTTAACGATTTAAATAAAATGGAAAGATAATGTAAAATCTAAGACCTACACATGTCCAAAACCTATTGGATGGGTGGATTTCGAACCCTTATCACATTATCCTCGAAACAAATCAATGTGGGACCATTAAAATCCGAAAATCATTCTAAAATAAAGTAACATTTTTTTACTTTCCAAGAGTGCCCCTCCCCTCCTCTTATAAAAGGCCCCCACATCTACCTCCTTAACCACACTTCCAAAGCCTTTGGATCGGCCAACCCCTGAACATTTTTTATCTCCACATCCCTCTCTAGCTCTTTAAATCATCACTTTGGGCAGAAGTCATCCCAAGGAAGCCTTTGAGCTCAAACCAAAGGGAGTTACCCGATTTTAAGGTAATGTCTTCACTTGAGTCCTTTTGTTTTATTTTTCTTCTCCAACCCCCTAAACTCTTTTTATTCTTTTATTTTGTAACAACTAAAGTATATTCAATAAACTAGGATGTTTTTATAAGAATTATTTGAGCTACACTTACACACACCTTCGTCTAATGGTTAAAGAACATATTGTTTTTGTGGTTGGCGATTTTCTACCTCACGAAACGATGATTGTTCAATATTCTTTTAACACCATTAAAGGTAGCCATTATGATGTCACTGTATTTTATATATGATATATATGGTATTTATGTTTACTATATGCTTCTTTATTTTATATTTAAAACATACCTTTATTATTTTCATGTTGTGTAAATGCAATAATTTCATATGAGGAAGTGTGGACTACCACCCCCTCAAGTGATGTGACTCGTACATGCAATACATGGAATGTATAAAGAATGAAATTAATGAACATATGTGACCTATATAACATATATATTATACTGGAATTATAATATATATATATATATATATAATTTATTTTTAATTCCATTAATATGACAAAGAAAAAAATGAAAGTAGCGTTCATGCGTACGTACGGCATACCGTCTCCATGAACGGTGCTTTTTGTTTTTTATCTCAAAATGATATGGAATAGTATAAAATGAATATGTACTGGATATATATGATATTTTAATCATTAATACTATTCTTTAAATTATTTACTTATAACTACATGGGCAATCATTTTTCAAACGAGTTCATTTTTGACTCATGTACCAAACATTAGCAAAAACGTCTGATATGAACTAACATTATTAAACAATTATTATAACATTATAATATGTGATATGAACTGAATAATAATATCTAAATTAGGTCCTTAGTCAATTATAAATTGACCAAAATTTATTATTCATGAATATAAAGAAACGAACAAGACAAGTCGGACTTGAGGTAAGAGATCCTACTCCTCTCTTTCTTTTTAAGTACACTCTTTTATGTCATTCCTTTTAAATCTCATCTTTCTTGTTATTGGGATGTTATTTTATATTAATCTTATGTAATGTTTATTTTAATATTATGAGAGACCCTATTATCTCTCATCAATCCATTTTTGATGTTTTGAGTGGCGCCGTTAGGCTGCCGAATTTACGTAAGAGATCTAACCTCTCTTTTTCTTATTAATTACTCTCCTTTATGTCACTTCTTTTAAGATCCTCTTTGTTATGTTGGGGGATGTTCTTTTATATTCCTCTTTCTGTAAACATTATGTTAATATTATTATAGTCCCTATTTTCTCTCATCAATCCATTTTGTAAGTTTTAAGTGGCGTCGTTAGGCTGCCGAGTTTTCGTAAGGGATTTTTCATCTCACTTTTATTCCCGTGAGATTTATGCTAAATTTTCCACAATTTCCTTTTATTGGTGTATGTAATACCCATTATTTTACTCATTGTGTAATATAATTTTATTTATGAGTATTTACATCATTGTTGTATTGTCCTTCTTTCACGGGGTTCATGTCTCGAAAGATACCCATGTCGGTAAGGGAACCTTTCACCCTCCTCTTTTTAAAAGACTTATTTTGTTATGTCTTTTAATTCACATACTATTATGTTGGGATATGTTATTCTATATCCTTATTGATTTAAATTTTATGTCCATGTGATGAGATACCCTTTTTATCTCTCATCAACTCATTTTTTGAATTTTGTTGTGACGCCGTTGGGCTGTCAAATTTTTGCAAGGGAACTTCTTAACCCAAATTTGATTCTTTGGGTTAAACTTGTACTCCTTGAATATGTCATTCTATAAATATGTGTTAATAAACTCTGATTGTTTTACACTTAATATCCACTTATATTTAGTGTATTCATTTGTCACACATAATTATGTAATTGATTTATCCTTAATCCAAGGATACCGTCTTTGTATGGGACATCGTCTCAATCTCCATTCATTGAGGCATATTTTGTTTTATACACAACTTTCTTTTATATGGCGTATAAACCCCTTTGACTTTTACGTTTATTCAAAATGAATCTTTTTTATACGAATCGTTTACTAAATGAAAAAAGGGAATGTTTTTGTCATATGTATGCAGCGACAACGACTTCTCCGTCATCGTGACCATTATTTTAGTTTCGGCTTCCTCTACAAGACATACCTTCTTTTTAAAAGAAATATAAATACCATGTTTTACATTTCTTTTATTTTGGTATTGAAAAAGGTTTTCATAATGTTTTTATATCAATGTGTTTTATTGATATCTTGTTATTGAAAGGGGGAAATGTTATTCTTCCTTTATGCATGTTTTATGTGATACGATTATGTTATGGTTCTTGGGAATTATTATGAAGACGGGTGGTTCTGTGATAAACTAAGGGCGGGTGAGCCCGATATAGCTCTCCAATGCATTGGGTAACGTGAAGGAGTGAAACATTAACGTTTCTCCGAAGAGATTTAGGGAATATACTGTGGTGGGTATGCCAAACGTAACCAAGAGGGTTACTCCCTACGTAAGAATGTTATGAATGCTTCAAGTTACCTTTTATGTCTTACTATTTCTATGATTTATTCATGATTTTATGAGGTATGTTAAATTTAATATGTTTTATGGGTAAAGTATGATTTCATTCTTATGTATATATGTACTCATGTTTCCTTTCCATACTTTTTATAACCCTTACTGAGATTTTTATGCTCATCCCAAGTTTTTGAAATGTTTTTCACAGGTCAAAGGGAATGGTACATGATACGATGATAGTGACAAGGAAGTGTCAAGAAAGAATCCATGTTTTATTTTAAATATGTTTCCGTTGTTGGGAAAAATTAATACTATCTTTTATGTAACCACTTTGTTTAAATGTGGAATGTAATGCTTGTTTTATGATCTAATTTTCTAAAACTCTAAACCTGAGAAGATCCTCAATGTGTAATCTTGTAATAACTCAAAATTAAGTAAGGTTTAAGGCTGGGTCCTTATATTTACATCCATATTTATTAGAAGAACCAGAAAAAGAAGGTCCTGAGGGACCAGGATCGAAGGGTGCGAACACCAGAAACCTAGCCGAAAAGGAACCCACGTCATGATCAATAGATGAGAATCAAGTTTCTGCGTGCGTGTGGGGCACATTTTCTTCCATCATTCTCACTTGACTCATTCAAGACCACCTACCTCATTTTTATGCATTAAATTATATACCCAAGTCATGAAGCTCTGCCTAGGAACTCCAAGCCTCAATATTTTATGAACAAGTTCTTACCAAATTCAAACTACCTAACATAAAAAAAAATCCAAAAAATAATAAATTATAATCAATTCGTGATTTTAAAAAAATACACTTAGTGAACCATTTTATTATATTAGTTTTAATTTCCTACTCACTCACCAGGCCAACACGACATGCTAAAACCATGACCAAAGCTCCTGGGAGGTCCATGAATCTCCCCCAAGATGGTTCTAGGCTAATGATCTAATAATAATTTCCATTAAATTAATTAATTTGAACTAAAATTAAGAAAAAAACTTTAATAAAATCATTAAACAATGTACCTTTATTTAATCTCTGAGCAACGGTGTGCAGATGGCATTACATGATGTCCTCTATGCAAGCCACATAAGAACACCATATTTATGGAATGATTCCACCATCCTTTGATAGAATAATTATAACTAACCTAACCATTTACATGTAAAATTAAATAATAAATAAGGGGAATATAAATAGATTCAGATTTATGGAGTGACATACCTCAAATAACAAAAGAAAGACATGAAATCCACCCCAAATCAAAGGTGGGAAATGAGGAAGAGGGAGGAATGACCTTCTATATATTAATACCAACAAGAGATGAAATGGGGGGGTAGACTCTTTGGGAGAATTTTTAAATTATTCCCACAAGAAGGCCCATCAATTAGTAGGTATGGGCCATCCATTAGGCGGAAGCTAGATTGTGGAAATCCGGTGGCTAGAGGCTTCAACTGGGAAGCCTGAAAACCCCTAACATATTCTGAAATTCTCTAAAACCTACATGTTAATCCTTAATACACTAAATAAGAAAAAAATAAACCTTTTAAGAGGTTCCAACTCTTGGAATTCCATTTCTAACACCAGTTTAAAATTAGGCTCCTCAGCTAACCGAAAAAAAATCATACTAAAAAAATCTAAACATGTGTGAAAAATTTATCTTATATGTGGCCAACCTGTCCACTATCAAAATTATTTTACTATCCTTATACCAGACTAATGTGAAATGAATTTTAATAATCAGAATCTTCATTACATGAAGAGAGAATGGGTGTAGAAAGCCTTAGTTATGGGAGTCTCACTTAAAGCATCAAAAGGAGAAAGTCCATGGATCTTCGATAGTGTATTCTCATCCCATATGATATGATATTTAATAATATTAAAATATTTTGAGAATATAAATGGAGGATTGGTGATTTTTGAAAATGATGGGTCATTATAAGATAAAGTATTTGGTGCAACTATTATTGGGAAAGAAAATATGATATCCAAAAAACTCTTTATAAGGATGGATTGACACACAATCTGTTGAGTATAGTGACCCAAGATAAACATAACATAAATATTACATTGATTACATCGATACATAATATATATCATAAAAATCACATAAATAAAGGAACTATAGTTTTCTTTTATTGGATAATATCTAAATAAACATGTTATTTTACTACAATTGTGGGAATTTATCTATAATTGAGCCATACTATACTCCCTCTTATACTTCTTATATATACACACATATTCATCACCTAAGTAAATATAATAATAAGAAATCGGTGTGCTTAGTTTTTTATTAAGGGTAAACATATGTGAAAATAATAGAATATCATAAGTGAACATAAAATGATCATATGGGTATAATTAATATACATAAGAAACTTCATACCCAAAAAATAATAGATTATAAATCATGGAATGTAACTTAGAATAACATAAGAAATGAATCAATAGATTATAGAAATATTAGTCAATAGACACGATCCATGAGATATTAACACAATCATGAGAATAAGCATAAAACCTTGAAACATCATTCAACTATGGCACATAAAATAATATATGTAACATTACATTCATTAGCCACATTATCAGTTCCCACACTTACAAGAAAAAAACAACAAGAAAATACTTATATCATGAGACATAAACTTTTTACCAATACATTGGAGGGAAATATAGGACCCCAACTGTTACCATCTATACTTATGAGAGTGATACATGTATTTCATGTATTTTTATGGTGTTTTAATATAGAAATTTCAATAATTTAATTTATATTATTTCCAATATTTGGACTGTTTAACTTGTTTTGTGATTTATTGAAAGATACAACAAATACATGAAAAAATGAAAAAAGGGTGAAATTGAGGAGAAAGAAGACATGTCACGATGTTATGTGAAGTGGATTAGTGACATATTATAAAAATTAAGTATTCCCATGATGAATGATACATAAGGAACACTCCTAGGGGATGAAACGAATGAAATAAAGTGAAATGGATATTTTGGAGCTAGAAACAAAATATTTACATTGTGTAAACATTACACGACATGATACCTTATAGGAAGTGAACAAGTAATAGGATGTGAATTAGATAAAAATAATTCTGAGTAGGGACCAATAATATCAAATCATGAAATACATACATGTTGTGAAAATATCTAGACATGCCCAATAATGAGAATATTCAATGTATCATTCCACTAAGGCCACTGTCCCGACCCAAGACCACAATTTATTAATAATGGAGGACCATTAATGTATTATATGATTAATTAATGGGAAAATAAATAAATCAATAACCCCCATGATTTCTATAAATAGAGAGGGAAACTGATACAATAAAGGACAGATCTGGAGATCAAAGCTTGGAGTGAGAATATTTGTTGTGTAGGGTCCTGACCAGTTTCATCTCCATATTTCATTTATGTCTTCATTTTCTTTCTTCATTCCCATTACTCCCTCAATATTAGGATCAAGGGGTAAAACCCAACTTGTTCTCGTGTTATGTATATGAAGGGGGAAGGAGTCGTTGGATTTTTTATTCATATATTTGGATTACTGTAGTTTATTTAATAAATTTCCCATATCTTTCTTTTGATTTTATCATTAAAAGAAGTATTTTAATATGAAAGTTACATTTAAGAATTTTTAAACTACTTAGCTTGAATTGAGGCATGACCATTTTTGTATTCAGGTAATCTAGGTATAAAAATTTCATTGAGAAAAACTCAATTCAGTTATGTCTTAAACTACATGAATAAGGTGAAAGGGGGATTTCCACATTAATAATATAATTTCATTAACATTTAAGCCACATTTTCTGGACTCAAATTCCACCCTTGAATAAATTAATTTAATTTCTAAGATCCAATTTAACCTAAACCCTAAAACTACAGAACCCTGACACGCCTTCAATTTTGATTTCCAAAAAACCAATCTACCTTTGTCTCTCACTTTCATTATCTCTCTAACTCTATCTCCAACCAACAAAACAAATACTTGTCAAATTACTTCAATTAATTTAGGGTATATGAACTGTCTTTGTGGATTCAACACTCAGATTGACCAAGTACCACACATTTTATAGTTATGTTTTCCATGGTTTATAAATTTATAAAGATGTGCAGCCCCATAAGAAATTAATGATGTTGTATGGGTTGTCAAAGATCCACTATAAATATATCACATATAACATCATAAATAACCCATTTAAATAAAAGGTGTTTAATTAAATATATAATAAATAATCTATGGAAACAAAATTGGTTTCATATGGATCCACACAAGAAAATCAATAATAATTCATTGAATAATAATAACATGACAAACCCATGGAAGCTAAATGGGAATCTAATGAAATAAATAAATATTATTGGTAAATACCATTTATTAAAATAAATAAATTATATGGTATTTACACCATATATATAAAGGGTATATTGTAATGATAATAATTTTCCCAAAACCAATTACTTCGGAAATAAGAAACATCCATGATCTTTCGAAAACATTTTTTATAGATTTATTTTATAAACAAAGGAGAATAAGATTTTATTTGAGGAAACCTTCAAATATTAGGAAGTAAGTATCATAGAGAATGAAAAATATAAAAAAATAGGTGTTCACGTGGAAAATGTTAAAAAGAGATTATTTTTACACTTTGATGAAAATGAACCATATGGAAAAGAATAAAATTTATTTAATTTTTTTTAAATAAGATAAAATAGTAAAAAATGACCTTAATAATTTATAACAAATTTTTCAAAATCATCTAATTAATTATGAAGTGAAAAAATAGAGGTTCCCAACTTAAAAAAAAGATATGGGGTGAGTTTCACTTATAAAAAACACCTTGTGTAAAATAAGAGTCAAGGGGAAAATAAATATTAGGGGAATATATAAAAAACCCATCAATATTTATAAGAAATTATGAGAGGGTTTATAAATAACTCAAAATCCCTAGATTTATTATCTTTAAAAAACAATCGATATTTGAAAATAAGATTGGCAGAGAAAACCTTAGGATTTGAGTAATATTTTCATCAAAACCATATTCAGGCTAGGTATCTTTTGAATCAATGTCCAGTAAAATAATGTTCATGTTGTGGCTCTTTAAAACCCATGAATATGGTAAAATACATTAATTATTTAGTAAACACACCACATTAAAGGTATCATGATGCACAATAATAAATGTGCCTGAAAAAATTAAATTTGAGACAAAGAACCACTTACCCTATTTTACCTCTAAATTAAATGAACTATAAGATTGTATATAAAAGATATAAATATCTTAATAAGATATTTAAGAATTTTTTCCATATACATAAACTTTTATAAAATTAATTTTTTATTATTCTCTATATTTATATTAGATATTTATTACATATTTTCGATGTCGGATGTGGGTAATCATGATTATTTTGAACTAATTTCATAATAACCCTATTGTTATTCATTTTTATACCAAATTTAATCATTAAAATTTAATTAATGTTGACATAATTTATAACTTAAAAAAAATTATGAAGTTTAATTATTTTTCCATGAGTACTTTAGTCTTTATTTGAGAAGATAAAATTGACAATGAACATTTTTCAATGATTTTCAGCCCATGAAGGGTGTTTTCATAATTAATAAGTTAAATATTGGTGTAAATATTCCAAAAAAATATTTATATATTTATATAATTTTATTCTAGTAATTAATTTTTTATAATCATCAATGATATAGTTCTATAAAATTGTTCAAGTAGGTAGTCAAACCGACCCAAACATGAACATACAATGGTAAATAGATTATTATGAGGTGACTTAGTTGAAATATCCTTACACCGGTATGATAATTATATCATTTAATTTTTATTATTATGATATATAATTATTATAAAAGAATTATAATATGTGATGGTTAAGAAATATTAAAAAATTTAAATTAAATATTTTCCTCTTAGTACACTTTTTTTAAATGATAATTGTTTGTTGATCATATCATTAATAGGTTCTCAATTTTTTCATAACATAACATTAATGGTATCATAAAAATAATATTAATGAATGAAACCTATTCTCATGAACACACATTTAAGGTAGTGATGAAAAGAAAAATTGAAATCAATCGTCCCATGGAGGTGGTAGTCTACATGTACGCATGGTTGAAGATTTTGTTATCTACATAATAAGAGAAACGAATAATATGATTTATAATTTTAGAATCTAAAATATGATATAAATATAATAAATTTTCATTAAATTCAAAATTATTAATAGTTGTTTAGGGTGGTTAAGGAAAATGAAGCATGATATTGTGTGGAGGTGGTAGTCCACGTACACACAAATTTCATTTTCGCTTTTCTTACGAAAAAGGGATGAGTGGTTAATGATTATTCAATAAATATAAAAAAATAAAAATATAATAAGAATACTTATGTTATAATTTTTTTATTATGAAAATAAATTTGATAAATAATAAATGAACATAAGGAAAATTGAAAGAGGAAGATGCAGTTAGAAAACAATACCTCTCTACTTCGGTTATCTCCTTTATGAAGGGGTTAAACCTTTTAATGATGGTATTTTGAGAAGTAAAAACATAATTAAGGGGAATATAAGTGCTTATAAGAGGTTTGGGTATATTTTTAGATAAAATAATTGGATTTTTGTGTGATGTGATGTGAATATATAACTGACCCTTTTATAAGTAAAAAAGAGTGGCATTTTTGTAAATGCCCAAAACTTTTCAATGATGGAAAGTCGCTCTCAAGGAAAATGGCTCTAAAAAATGAGAAATAATAGATAAGATAATAAAAAAGGTATATACACATCTAAAATACTCAGTAAATTTTTTTAAATTTTATTTGTCCATTTACATCATAGGTTACTCATTTTTACAATTTTCATTTTTCACCATGGTAACTAGTTTTTAACTAGGTAATTAATCCTTTATGTACATAAATAAAATGAAACTTATTATATAATTTATAGCTAATAATTTAAAATTTGAAATATTTTTTTTATTAAATTTTAAAAAATGACAAATAATATTTTTAAAATAATAAATGTATAATGTATTAAAAACAATTTTTGAAAAATATAACTTAAATTATAAAATGTAAAATATGGGTATAAATTTTTTTAAATTTATTTTAATATAATAAATTAACTTATATAATATATTTTTTCTCTTATAAATTTTTTTTCTAAATTTAAAATACATACTTGTATACTAATAATTCCATAATACTCACAGTATCAGTATATTTCATTATTCGCCTAATTTGTTTTCTAAAAAATATCAAAAATTAATGATTGGATAATTATTAAATTATAAATTAAAAAATGAATTAATATTTATCTAATTTTGATTCTAAATTTTTTTAATTTATATTTCTAATGAAAATACAAATTATAATAAAAAACGTTTTTTATTGAAAAAATGGCTTTTTAAACAATAAGTGTTCTTAAAAAAATTTCATATCAATTTATAATTTTAAAATTTTCAATATGCTAGTTCATATATAATAAAAAATTAAATTTTTTCACTTTAATATACTAGGATAAAATATTAAATATTTAACAAAAAATTTCTTTGATAAAAAAATATTACTTTTATAATAAATATGCTATAAAAATTTCTTATTTATATTCTAAAGTTTAATTGGACTAGTTCCTTTGAATTGAAATATTTATTTTAATTTTATATATACATCATATCATACTTTAATAATAATATTCGTATTTATACGTAACACACACACATATATATATATATATTATATTTTAATATCTTATTTTTATTTCATTATGGGCTATATTATTTTAAATTTACTTCTTCACAATATACGATGTAACGCCTTGGTTTCGGGTGCTGCCCAAAGGTTCCCCATAACCGGTTGGTCACATGACCTCAAGCGCATTTCCCCAAATGCCAGAGGCTTCCGACTAGTAGTGAGGGATAAGGTCTGATAATGGGAAAACTATGCCCTCATTGGCATACTATACCTAGTAGAATAACAAATAGTAAACAGTAGAGGAACCAGTAATACCATACAACAGAAGTAAATAGTACAAGACTGATAGATTAAAACAACTACAACATATATATATATAAATGGAGTATGTCACATGTATCTAAGAAAAAATCCAAACATGTCACCATGCTGGAAATACAATACTGAAACCCAAGTATAAAAAATAGTAACTCTAATAGAATCATAAGCCTCATCTTGGTCCCATGCTCTCCAGATCCAACATCAGTCATGTACCTGATGAAGAATGGAACTTTCCCTTGTCTATACCTGAAACCATATTATCTATTTGGATCCAAAATCATGTCCCAAATAGGGTTTGAGATGAATCCCATTAGGTAACCACCAAAATATTTGTGCCTAACTGTTAGTGAAAATATATAGCAGGTAATAAGCATAAATGAAGGAATAAACTAGAAATTACTCAAAAGTAAATAATCCTACAGTTTTCAATTACATTTATTTAAATTTGTTAATTATTCAATCCATTGAATAGAAAAAACTCGAGATCTAGCCTAATATTTGTATCCCATGTTTAACAGAAAAATAGATGTCTCAAGATCCCATCTAATAAACAAGTAAGACCAAGTCCAAGCTTTTTCATTGGCATGTATGGCTCATCACATTCATCAAACATTCAGAAGCAACCCTTTGGAAAATTTCACATAGTCTAACCCCTCTATTATAACATTTCATAAATTCAATAAATAATGACCCTATGTGAAAGCTTGCACGGTCTAACCCCTTTGGCCCCACCTAGCACTAATCATTTACAAATGACCTTCTGGGTAGCTCTCACAGTCAATACCTCATTGGTCTACATAGAAAAAAATATATAATGACCCATGGAATCTCTCACAGTCATTTCTCTATAGTCCAACATTCATTTAAAAATGACCCTCTAGGTAGCTCTCATGGTCTAACACCTCTGGTCTATGACCACCTAACAGCTCTCACAGTCAGTGCCTCTGGGTCAACATAACAACAAATTATACATAAATGACCCAACCTCAAGAATCCCTCACAGTAAAATTTCTTTTGGTCATACATTCATAATGTTTATCACATGCATATAAAATAAACAGTAACTCCATCCTAACAACACAAGGTATGGAAAACGAAGCATGGATAATAGGAATTCTATACCAAATGACCATAATCAATCAAACATGTGAAACACATCCATAATCAAGGTGTTAAACCTTACGCCTAATAAATAACTCTTTCTCAAACAAAAAAAACCATAGTAGGTATTAAATAGGGTTAAATTACAAAACCCTCAACACCCCAAACATGAGTATTCAGAACTTTATGCATATATAATTTAAATACAATCATAGAAAGGCACAAAGAACCTACATTGATGTTGAATGATGAACAATCTTGGATTTTGGACCTTGAATTGAGCTATAATGATGTAGATATACAAAGGGTGAATATTTTCAACCTTGGATAACTAAAGAGGGAGGAGAAATCCAGAAGAAAGGCTCTAGGGGAAGAGATAACTCACTGATGGGAATCCAACACACCTAGCGGCATCTCAATCGGATCTCGGACAGAGGAACATGAGAAGCTCTAAAATATTCTATCATATGTCGCTCTCCTGTATGAGACATTAGAATAAGAAGAATTATCCACAAACAAGACATGGCCCTGCTCTGATATATAAATTAAAAAGAAAATCACATGATATTTTCATTTAATATACACACCGTGTACTAGCCTCAACTAGCCCTCTCTTTAGGTGATCTACCAGGTCACACTCATGATCATGTGCTCAGCCGTTACACTGCCAGTACATAGCTACAAGTGGCAACTGGGTACATGGTTTGTACTCAAAAGTACATGACATATTCTTATAAAATTTATCCTTTCTTCCTTTTTTCCTAACAAAACCCTGAAATAAAGATGCATACCTAAAAAAAGATCCAGGTTCTTACACATGACATCAATATACATATTTGATATATGACCAAACATTATATTTTCAATGACCATATTTTCAATGGCCATATTTTACTTATATATATATAACCTTACTAAACTTATTCCATTCACACTTCCCATTTCCATTGTTTTTATTTTATACCTCACAACATTCTTTCTCCTTTTATGGTATTCTTTCACATTATAGGGTTTTTATACTAATGATGATTCTTAAAGGCGATGGTGGTCCCTGAGAGTTTCTAGTTCAAAAGATATTATTCTTTTCAATTTATTATCCCCTTTTATTTTGTTTCTAGTTTAAATATATTTAATCATATATGATGTTAAATATTCCATAATATATGATACATGGATTGATATACCTTCATTATAATGTTACATTGAATAAATTTTCATTAGATTTGTTCAGATCTTGAATATACCAATATCTAATCAAGTATTAATTCTTTTTGAACAACAATGAAACATTATTTAAAATTAAGGAAATAAATAATAATAATAATGTCTCCTATAACCTGGGATGTTATATAAAGTGTCTCATAAATTTCTGATGAAGGAAATGAAGTGGTTTTCAGGAAGGATGGATTTTTGGATAAGAACCTTGAAGATGAAATAATTTTGGATAATGGAAAGCATACCAAAGGGAATTTATTCCTTATTGGGGATGTTAGGAATTCAAGTTATATAAGCATGAAAGAAGAGAATCAATTATGGTATCAAGGGCTTGACCATCTTGGAAAAAAAATATGAAAATGATTTCTCATTGAATGAATGTTCACGATGTTCCTTTAATAAAAATAGAAAGATATTGGATGTGCTCAACATACCAAAAGATGCAAATTGTTAACTCCTATCACAAGAAGGTGGGGACTCAATATACTCAACCTTTAGAACTCGTTCATTCTGATGTATGAGGGCCTATGAGGAAGAAATAAATCAATGTATATAATTAATTTATTACTTTTATTGATTAATTATCTAGTATTACTTATGTTATGTTTATAAAACACAAGTCTATGGCTTCAAAAATTTTAATTTTTTAAATAGGTGGAGAAAAAGAGTGTTATTTTCTCATTATAAGGTCAAGATATACAATGGAACTGAGTTTACAAGTGGGAAAATAGAATATTACTTAGAGAGGCATAACATCTGACATGAAATCAGTGCACCATACACACCACAAAAAAATGATATATCTGAATGAAGTAATTTATGTTTGGTATATATGGATTTGAGAATATTTGTTGATCATGATACCTGTTAATATTTTTAGAGACAAATTATTGGTATCACAATCCATATAAAAAGTCTGTATTTTCACAGTCTAAATTCTATATGATAGCTTAATATATTTATTATAAAAATATATAATTTTGAATTATTTTCATGTTTTTCAAACACCTTGTGTTTCCCATGTAAAAGGTTATAATCTTGTAAGGTTTTAAAAATGATATGTGGATTGTATCTTTCTTAGATATCCTTGACATGGAAGAGGTTATAATTTTTTCAAAAAAGATGAAAGATCCTTGATATGGTTTTTTTGAAATTGATATAACAATCAAATAATGAAATTATAAATGATAAATTAGGTTTCAAAAGTTATGATAATACTATTTTTTTAAATATACCGATTAAATTTTAGATAGAGATGAAAGTTTTGAAGATGTATAGGTGGGAGAAGAAGATTCAACCATATCAAGTGGTGAAGGATAATTACACTTAACATGTACAAGGATGAGAAAACATGTTTGGGCCCACAAAATCATTAGAAATCATAGACAGTAGTTTTAGGATATGGGAACATCGAGAAAAAAATCTAATACATCGTTGATTTCTCAATTTTAACCTAAAGATGTTGAATAATAATTAGAGTATCAAGATGGGTTGATTCTGTGGATTAAGAATTATAAAAAAATTGAGAATAATGAGACTTGGGATTTAGTTCCCAAAATTTAAGAAAAGAATGTGATTGGAACAGAATGGGTATTTTGAAGAAAAAAAATTGAATAAAAAGGGATAATTAGTGAGAAAAAAAAGAAAGGAAGGTGTGAAAAGGCTATTCATAGGTTGAAGGAGTTTCTTTTGATGAAATTTTTGACCAGGTTTCATAGATTGAAACTATTATAATATTTATTTCTGTTGTTTAAAAAATTAAATATGATATTTTCTAACTTTATGTCAAGTATGAAAGCCTAAATGTTGTGTTAGAATATGAGGTTTACATTGATTAATCATGTGGGTTTTTTCCTATAGAAAATTATAGATGTGTTTACCTGTTAAAGAAGGATTTATATGGGATGGTGATAGCTCCAAGATCTTGGAATTCTAAGTTGGATTCCCATTTAAATATGTTTAATTTCAAAAATGAAATATTGGACTAAAATATCCAAAAAAATGATGAAAAATAGGTATATATTATTATTATTGTTTATGTAGATAACAATATATTTTCTGAAAATGATGAAGACTTGTGAGATAAGTTTTCTATGGATATAAAAACATTATTTTAAATGTCCATTTTGGGAGAATTTATGTAATTTCATGGCTTAAAAATCTCTTATATGAAGGATCAAATTTTTATTTTTCAAGATAAATATGATAGATTTGGAATGGAAAATTTTAAACCTATTTAGACACCCATTTCAATGGGAACAATGTTATCCAAAGTTGATAAGGGAAAGTATATTAATCATAAAAATTTCATAAAATTTATTGTAAGTATTATATATCTCATAGCATCAAGGAAATATTTAGTGTATGCCATTAGAATTTGTTCTAGGTATCAAATTTCAGCAAAGGAGTCCCATTTTAGGGTTGGAAAAAGGATTCCAAGATATATTAATGGAACTATATACTTAACATTGAAATAATGTAACATAAAAATGTTAGATCTATTTAGTTATATAGGTTCTGGTTGGGAAGGTTGTGTTGATGAATGAAGGTACACATCTATTGGAGTTTTATTCTTGGGTGAAAGTTGTGCGTGTTGGCACACTAAGAAGAAGAATTTTTTACATAAGAACTAATGAGTAAAAAAAATTTGTTTCAAATCATTCCAAAACATAGTTAATGTATATGATTACAGTTCTAGAAGTTTTAAAGGTTTAGGTGAAGCTGTCACTTCTTCCTGGAAGTGATAATCAAAGTGATATAAATTTTTCAATGAACAGTGTTCGATATTCAATAAGTAAAAACATTGATATTAAATATTATTGTAGCATTCCGGACCTGATTATTCACCCAAAAAGTGAAACTGGTCATTTCCCAATGGCCTTAGTCATGCCTCCCCACACGCCAAAGGATACTGGCTAGTAGTGAGGTTATAATAAGTGTGATAGTAGGGAGACTATACTTTCAAGGGATTATATAATAATTGTACAAGCAGAAATTTATAACATGTAGTGGAAGAAAAGACTCCACAGAATCAAAACAAAGATGCTAATGATGGAATCCCAATGAACATCAAGAAATATAAGAAGAATAATAATAAATATAATCAAAAATAAATAAAAATTCCAATAAACTACTTGAAGCTATTAAAATAAACATTCATTCAATACAGGTTATACAATAAAATATCCAGTAGAGGTTTCCAATGGAAGACCACCATATATACATATATATAAATCATACTGATATAAAAAGGTAAAAAAAAGGAAAAATCCATTTGGGTAAATACCTTTAAGTCCCTTTCCAACATACCATTTCAAATCAACTACTAGGATCCATCTCTAGAGCTTGAACCCTTACATGAACCTGAAAGAATAAAGTATGCACGCATCCCGAAGGGTCTGTGTAGGCTGTGAGGATGAGCCTCAGTATGATACCACCCAAGTGTTTCTAACCAATATAAGTGTTTAAGAAGGTGTGAACTATAATAAATAAAGAATTCAACACATGAAATTCATTTAAACATAAGCTTCCTTGGTGCTCAACTACCACCATGAAGCTATCACCTACCTCGTCCAATTCCAGAATCACTAAAGATTAGAGGATCCTTGGCCCATAGACCAAGGTATCCTTTGATGTCAAATTTCCAATTGAACACTCAGGTTCCACCTCAAATAATGTAACTTGTAACCTCGTGAAACCAAAATATAATGCCCCAAATCAAATCAATGATTTCTAGGAGTCATGCTCAATCAAATAGAACCCTGGTCCCTTAGACCCCTACTCAAAAGTACATATCTTCTTGAAACATAATTTCCGGAGGCACAATTATATCTGTCCTCAAATAAAAGTAATCATCAACTAATAGAATGGAATATATAGGAACAATGATCTCCATACTCATAAAATAGTCTAGGCTCAACAACTATAATATGGAGAGCCTCATCCCCCAACTGGTAGCCTCAACGCTGTCATATAAAGTCTAGTCACCTTCTTGTGGCTTTGTACGACAAGAAACACCAAAAAAATTAATAAGTAGCACTACCAAGGGCCTCTACCCACATAGTTTTTTAAAACCACCTCATCACTGAGTTAATCTATGTGCACACTACTCAAATCGATGCTTTTTCCATCACAGTTGAGCTAAAATCACCAAAATAGTACCTAAGCCACTTCCAAATGGAACATTCTGCCCCTAAGACCATGTCGCTTGAGTTTGATGGTCGTGCCATCCAATATCCTAGACCATGCCTGCCACCTGAAGACCTTTCCATCTCAAACCAATGTCCATGATACCTCATTTTTTGATTCAACATCACTCAATAAATTCAGTCCAAGCCCAACCAGACAACCACATTGCATCAATCATGATCCCATAGATATCCTTACATGAATTTAAATAATTTAATATATATAATTCAATTCACATAAAATAAAAAATTCAATTTAATTAAAAACATACCTCAACCTAACAACCAAAGGTTTTTTACGTCCTCTAACTCATCCCTGTGTGTATGAATTGTGCTAGGGAATGCCTAAAGACATATCGTAAGGTCACACGATCAATTTAACATAATGAAATCAAATTAAAAAGTTTCTCTCTCAATTACACAGTGAAGCACTAAAATCCTCACCCCCCAAATCGACGCACCACATACCTTGGACTCGTAGAGATTGTCAAGTCTGGTATTAGCCACCAACGTGAAGTGGTTTGGAAGAAATTGATGATTCTTTCAAACACCCTAAAATAAGGTAAAATTTCTCAAATCGATTTAGTGTTCCATGATTAATAAGAAAAATGAAATAGAGGTATGTATGGGGAAATCATGATTGTTACGGTTCCGTTGAACCTGATGACAGATGAAATAGCTCTCAAATGAGGGAGAGGGATCACACCCTAAGAGAGAAGGATGAGGAGATTTCATCCTACTTTGTATGTCACCAAGAAGAAGAAAAGAGTGTGGAAATAGAGAAATAAAGGAATGGATAATTTGGTAATTTCACATCTTTAATGAGGTGAATGGTTGAATTTCAAGGTTTGGAAAACCATACGCCAATAGTGCGACACCCACTGCCCAAAGCTCTAGGTCTGCATGGTTTCCCCACACAATTTTCCAAACCAAGAACAAATCATGCATGATACCTCTGTCAAAAACTATAGATAGGGACACATGACTATGATCCCTAACCCATATAGTTTTTCAAAAAATGAAGTGGTACAAAATTGGGTCACACAATTAGCTGGAAGAGGCCACATGATTTCCCCTAAACCCTACACCTTGACCTACAACACCAAAACATGTTCTTCAGGCCTCTGATGCACTTGAAACGCATCTGAACACCTGAGGCACTATCCAAGCCTTTAAACCCATCTAAAAATGATAATAGGTTTATAAAACTCTCATAATTGAGTTCCAATGTTCGAAAAACAATTCGCCATACCCACTAATTTCAAAATTCAAAAAGGTAGAGCACTTTGACCTGATTCAAAAAACCAAGATGTTATAATATTTCCACATTAAAATAGATCATCCTCAAGATATAAAAAACATAACATAGATATGGTACCTCATATACCCATCCCAATAAAAAAATAAATAAAAAAATTAACCCAGACTACCTCGGTCAAATGTGCACAAGTTAACCACCACAAGGGGGATCCCTACCATAGGAGTGACCTACCACAGTCCATCATGGCCAAAACTCAAATCAAGAATATAGCCCATAGACCATTACTAGACTCAAAAATCCTCCAATGATGCATTGTTATTCCTACACCTCATTAGGTGCTCCTGTGTCATAACTGACACCCATCATAATCTTGCACCGCATTGATGTCCACCTCATGTCCATGGCTCACATGACACCCATGAGGCCCTGAATCTCATCAAATGAACAAATCAAACCTGATACCTCGCACCTTGATCATGTCTTACATCACAACGATGCCCATATTCGTCGCTCCTCAGGTAACTGCATCTCCTCGATGCCCCAATTCCAATGCATCTTATGTAATCCCACATCCAATGTTGCTTCAATATAGAACCTAGTGCCACACACATCATATATATATATGTATATACATTTATATCCCACATCCAATATGATTACAACCTTATAACTAACATCTGTTTAGTCTATATATATATAAATCCCATGCATCTAGTGCACTCGAAATAGACATGCCTCAAAAGGTCATGCCAAAGAAAAAACAGCTACGCCCACAATATACCTATGACCGTCGTCAGCTCAACAGCATGCTCAGCACCCAAAATCTCAGTGACATACACCTAACCTGAAGCCCAAATAATTGAAGACTAAACTCCCAGTGGTGTTTCACTAGAAATTGACCCCACTGCTGGGTCTCACTCTCTCTGCCATGACTGTCACGTGCAACTAAAGCTTGGTTACCCTCACCTGGTACCTATCACTGTCTGACCTCAAAACCCTGAGTCCAACCTAATCCATGACTACTGACTATTCAAGAAGTCTTCCTCAATAACCTCTCAAGATTCATAAACTTCCCACATGACCAACACTCCTTTATATGACACTCACACTGAGTATGAACATGTCCTAACTATCCACACTAGAATTACACCATAGAAGACCCATCATGAGGTGGTGTAACTGAGTATTTAGCCTAACTACCCTATTAAAATTAATCCTGACCTCACTTACTACCATCTTAAGCATTTCCATTGTAGTCACCTATAGCCACTTCCTGACTCATGTATGACGTATTCATCCGGTTTCCCTCAGTTATGTGTTCCTGGTTCATTACCTATGAGAATGAGGACAACCTAAATATGATTACCTAAACTTAAATGGAATGTCGTAAACCATCCTTGAAGAACCTCATCCTAAAAGTGTTCTCTCTCTCCATAATGGGTGAAATGAGGAAAAATTAGGTGAATGTCACTGAATAGTCCATGATAGATATGTCACCCTACTAAAGTCTCAAGAACACCTAAGTTCTCTTTTCCCTCAGTGTTTCTAGAAAAAAAGTGATCAAAGAACCTAGCCTAAAAATACTTCAAGGACAGTTACTCATGTATTCTTGCCTATACCTGTAAATCCCACCAACACTTATATGTTTCTATGAGCATGTAGGTTTCCATTTTCAGCTCCTCCCTAAAGGAATCTATTGCTATTCGAAGCTCATTTTCAAAGCCTTGATCTAATTCTCATCTTCCTATGGACCACCATCACCCTAAAAAAATTAGTGGGTGCTACAACTGGAATTCCTGAGTAAGATATGTAATAGATGACTCTACTCCCTATTATCCCTTTTTTATATCATGGATCATACATACCAGGATCATTCAGAGTTGCTCGTCAAGCCATGACCCAATAATGGTAAACTCTAGAGGCTTCCCTACCTACCCTGGAACCTATGCCTGATATTGTCCCTAAGCTTATACCTACGAATCATGATCTTCATGGCCCTTTGGGGCCTCAACCTATAATTGATATTGTGGCATTGAACTATCTCTTACATGAAACTCCATCTGATTCATCTAGGAGGATACCCATTGAATACCATACATGGTCAGACAACCCATATATCACACACACATATATATAACATAGATAAGTAAATCATTAATAGGAAATGAATCCCCACTACTATTAACCTTTCTTATCATAACCATGCCACATGTCATCCCAACCTCATGCCCTCCTTACCCACCCTCAAGAGATCCAAGTATCAATTATACCCATGATCATCCTGATGAACTATGTCACCTGAAACCAAGGACCTCATCAGCCAACCTAGTGATCAATATCACCCCAAGCCATAATACCAGCCTGCTCCTGGAAGATCTTGGCCCATATCACAACATATGTAATTTTTATATTACACACGCACACACACACTCACACACACATATATATTACAACACATACTTAGATTTATTCCACATTTCCCAATAATGTTTCACAGTAACATGGTTATAAATAAATCCTATCACGTGCCTATCAAAAAGTAAAAACAACCAAAAAACCCTTTCCTTATTGGGACAAGGGTCCATGTTCTCCTCCTATTCCATACCAGGACGAGGACACATATCCTAACATATAATAATCAAATTTCCAGAATACCATTCGAGGTGGTAATCATATAAACTATAAACTGAGAAAAACTGAATAAAAATTCCCACCCATAGTAATTTGTTCCATCCCCCATACATGGAGCTCAAGGCACCCAAGCATGAGCTATGAATCCAATTCCAATACATCATAATATCCAATCTACCACAACCCAAATAGCGACACTAGAAGAAGAGAAGAGAAATATTGATCTCATTAGTATCCAGCTGATCACTACTACTAAATCCTAGTCAAGAACACCTCTGATACGACTTGTAGCATCCCAGACTTGATTATCCACCAAACAGTTATATCGGGCTAAGTGTCATAGGCCTTAAGCGCGCTGTCCTATAAGCCAAAGGCTAGAAACTAGTAGTGAGGGTGTAATAAGGGTGATGGTGGGGAGACTATACCCTCAAGATATGATATAATAATGGCCTGAGTACTTATTTATAACTAGAAGTGTAAGAAAAGACATAGAAGACTCGAACCAGACCCACCAAGGGTGGAAGAACAATCAATATCAAGAAAAAGTGGAAGCGTAATAATAAATAGTAGTGGAAATAAATAAATATTCTATCATACCACTTATAGATACTAAAACAAATAGGAATTCAATACAGGTCATACAATACATTATCTAGAAGGGGTCTCCAATGACAGACCACAATATATACATAAATATAAAGCATATTGATATATATAGGTAAAAAAAGAAAAATTATACTTTGTAAATACATAAAGTTCCCTTTCCAACATCTCATACTAACTCAACCACTACTATCCAGCTCCAGATCCCAAACCCTTAATGAATGTGAAAGCATAAAGTCTACACACATCCTAGAGGGCCCATGTAGGGTGTAAGAAAGAGTATCAGTAGGATACCACCTAAGTGTGAATACCCACGATAATTGTTTAAGCAGGTGTAAAATATAATAATGAAAGAAAGAAACACATACACTTCATTTAAAAAATAGTGTCCCTGATGCTCAACAACCACTAAGAAGCTATCACCCACCTCAACCAACATTAGAATCAATGGAGAGGAGAGCATGGTTGGACCATGGCCCAATATATCCCCTGATTTCAAATGTATAGGTCAACCCTTAGGTTCCACCTCAAATAAAGTAACCTGACACCTCATGCCAACCAACACCCCATGTCCCAAATCAAATCACCAAAATCTCAAAGGAACTCCCAAGAAAAAAAAACAGGTCCCTTAAAACCCTACTCGAAATAATCCATCAGATCTAAGCCCAACATACGAAGGCACAAAAATATCTTTCCTCAAATAAAAATTATTTTCCCCTCATAAAATTATGTAATGAAGAACAACGATATATGTCCCCCCAAAATAGTCCAATTCTAATGACCTTAATATGGAGATCCTTAACCCCCAACTGATAGACTCAACATTATCTTCCAAAGGATCCTCGCCTTCCATGAATTTCTATGACAAGAATCCCCTACACAATTTCCTACGCCACACTACTTGGGGCCTCTACCCATATGATTTAGGAAAACTACATCATCGCAAAGTCAACCAATGTGAACACAACTCCAATCATCACTTTGTCCATCATAGGTGAGAAAAAACACCAAAATAGTACCTAATCCCTATCCAATTGGAACCTTGTTCCCCTGTAACTATAACGATCAAATATAATGGCCAAGGCATCCAATATCCCAGGCTTTTCCCGCAACCTGAAAACCTTTCCATCTCAAACCAATATCCAAGTTTCCCCATCCTGGAATTCAACATCACTCAATAAATCTAGGACAAACCCAACTTGATGACCACATCACCTCAATCTTGATGGTCATGCCACCCCAATTCCTTGCGAATTTTCCATCACAATCACATGGATCACATTACATGAATTTCAAGCATTTAATATGTATAATTCAATTCTATTAAAATAAACAATTAAATTTACTTAAAACACACCCCGACCTAACTACCAAAGGTGGTGGATGACCTCCAATCCAGCCTCACAGATATGAATTGGGCTTTGGCATGCCTAAAGTCATCCCATAAGGTCACACGATCAATTTAACAGCAAGTAATTAAATTAAAAAGGGTATCTCTCAATTACTAAATGATACACTAAATGACGCAACCCCAAATCAACTGTGAAAACATGAAGAAAGTATGAACCACCTATATTGGACTCATAGATATAGGCACATCCAGTATTAGACACTAAATAAACGTAGTTTGGAAGAAATAGGTGATTCCACAAAACACCCTGAAAATAAGGTAAAATCACTCATACAGATTTAGTGGATCATGAGGAAATAGAAAAATTAAATATAGGCATGTATGGGTATATCCTTATCGATACGGTTCCAATGAACCTGATGGAAAATGAAATAGAGTGAAAATAAGGGATAGATATCACACCCTTGGAGAAGAGGAGGAGGAGATTTCCTTCAACCAAGTACATGACCAGGAAGAATAAAATAGGTAGGAAATCGAGAAATAGAGGAAGAAATAGATTTTTAATTTTTCCTCTTCAATGAGGTGAATGGGTTTCTTTCATGGTTTGGAAAACTATGCACCAATTGTTTGATACCCACTACCCAAACCTTCAGGTCCGCACAGTTTCCCCACATAGTTTTCCAAATTGAGTTCAAACTATACAGAGACCTCTATAAAAAAATCAGTCATGCCTACATAACCATACAACACAATGTCTATAGTTTTCCAAACCACTAGGCAATACAAAATTGGGCCACATGGTTAGCTAGAAGAAGCCACATAGTTTTCCCCAAACCATGTTCCTTGACCAGAAACAAAAAACATTGTCTTCAGACCTCTAACACACCTAAAATCCATGTGAAGACCCAATGAACTCTATAATCCTATAAAACCATCCAAAAACATGATATTTGGTTTATGAAACTCTTGTAATTGAGTTTCAATGATCTAAAAAGAATTCTGCATACCCACAAATTCCAAAATTCAAAAAGGAAGATGATTTCAACCTGATTCAAAAACCCAAGATGTTATAATAAATTTACCATGGATATTTTTGAGATAAATTAATTGATGTTAGAGTATGTTCCTAAAAGTAAAAAATAGTAGATGTGTTCCCCAATCCATTTTCTAAGGATGATTATCAGAATATGAGGTTGATGTTGGGAGTTAAACCTCACCAATCTCGAGAATAGGGTATGGTGTTTTTGTCCCCTATCCCATATTATCTTTGGAAATTATTTTCAAATGAGAGAAAAAAAACATAATTATTAATTGATATGTTATTTATCTATTTTGTATGAGAAAAGTTTTAGGGTGAGATTTTAAAAGGGGAAATCTGTAATTTCAGTATTGTGCATGTGTGTGAACTGTTCTGATAGTTTGGTGATGTGCATGCATGAATTTTCATTAATATATTTTCTATGATTTTGATGGTGATTATTAAGTATTTATTATGATCAAATCTATCTATTTTTAAATTATTATATCAGTCTTTTAAGTGGAACATCATCTTTATAAAGGCCTGAGATGTTCAGTTCTGAATAAAATTATATATAGATCACTTATTATTAATAACAAGATATTATTTATTCAATTTTATGATATCTTACATTGGTTTTAATTATTTTGTGTTATAATTATGTAATGTTAACCCATTTATAAGAATTATTTATTCAGAAGTGATTTATATTCCTTGGATGACATCAAAATCTGGGGGGATTTTTGAGACTAAGAGGTGTTGATTTTTTTGTAAGGAGTTTCTTGGAGAATTTATTAAATTAAATGTGATTAATTGTGTTTGATTTTTTTCATTACAGATATTATACTCAAAATCACTTATTTTTTGAGATGAATATGTTTTTAGACTAATTCAGATGATTATTAATCTTTTTATTAGTGTTTATGTGTCCTAAAATAAGATCCTTATGCAAGATACTAAAGGAAGTAGTCTCACACATCATATCGTGGTTTTATTCTAAATAAGTTTATTCAAGAAGAATTTTGTGTCATAAAACATATACAACATCATGAAATATACTATGTCAAATTTTGGTGGCCTTTTCAATATAAAGGACCCCACACCATATGAAAATTTCTATGTTGTAAATATATACAAGATTGTCTACCCATGTATCTTAAATATTGAGGAACTCTACACAGTAAAGTAGCATCATGTCACAATGGATGTTTATATGAGGTTATTTTATCATGGAAGTAGGACCATGATGGAGATGAGAGAAACTAGTGGTTTTTGTTGTCTTTGGAATTTTGAAGGTGCTTGTGTTGTAAGTGATGTACCATGCTACAAGCTGTTGAGAGTAGGTGAATCATGCTACAATAGAAGATTCCATGTTGTAAAAGAGTTTGGGTATTTATTTTTATATCATGGGAAATTTTACATTCTCTGTACTCTAGTTTCACATCATGCTACAATGTGTTCATACAGTTAAAAAATAACTAATTTGAACTGCTATGCTATGCTAAAAAGGAGGAGGCGAAACCATGAATAGTGGAAACTAGGTAGTTCAAATAGTATTTATGAATTGGATTAATCTAATATGTTTGGTGGTTATTTCATCCAATAATAACTATAAATTAAAATTTTATGGTGGAGATTAATTGAAATATGTTCCAAGGGCTATGTTTGATGAAATTATTTGTGATTTGAATTTCATATTCCAATCTGAATGAGACAAAATTTTGACTGATATAAAGATCTAAAATTTTATAAGAAATGTAAAGAAAAAAAATTAGTGTTAGAAGAATAATAATAAATAGTTTTGAAGATAAGAATTTATGGATATGTGAAAAAATATATAATATTCTATGATTATCCCAAGAAAAAGAAAGGGAAAAGAATAAGATGATCGAAGTGATTGTGTGGAAGTGTTGTGTATGCAAAGCAAAAAAGAAAATTATATCTATGAAAGTTTGAAGTTTAGGTTTTTCTTAATTCATCCATTTAAAATAAATAATTATTTAAATAACTCAACACACGTAATAGATTAGAGAAATTATATTTGGTTTATGACTCTGTAGTTGCCACTGATATTTATCTTTATAAAGCATAGGATTCAATTTTATGTAGGATTCACCAAAGCATAGTTTAGAGACATTTAAGCATGATATTTAATGTTTTAACATTATTTTTTTTACTAACATGATTATTATAGTTGGTAGTGTGATCTTGGAGGAATCTGTATCACATTAAGGACTAGGCTTCTCTTATTGAGAGTTGAACCCTATAAATATATTATGTTCCCTTATATTGTTGTGCATGTATATCAGAGGAAAAATTATATCACAACATTTTAATTAGTGGTGAAGTTTGTTTTATAAGGAAACATAAATATATATTTAGATCACTAATTATTCCCCCTCTCAGTGATCCCTCATAAATCCTATAGGTGGATTCTCAAGAATAACCCTTTTATCCCCATAAGTTCATTGTGTATAGGACCTCTTTATTCATAGTTGATCATACCTTGACACATAACCTTGAGGGAAACTATGTGGTTCCATTGGTGTCCAATACTATATAAAATATTTAATATCTCTCCTCTATATTTGAGCTAAATCATTTTAATTGAAATGCGATATATAATAAATACATATGGCTTGATTCATATTTTTTGGTGGGATACATAGTGAAACATGGATATCCCATCCTAGGGTCATCCATATATTCCAATGAAACTCCAACTTTATCCCAATGTTTGTACCCCTTCATTAATGTTGGGTTCCCCCCATGGGTTCAGTATTACGAAAAACCCATAAAATATTTTGAATGAGATATATTTGTATAAAGAACCCATTAAAAGGTCCTTACTATATGAACTTAAACTGCATGGAAACTAGGTCCTCATTGTATGAACCTGAACTACATGGAACCTAGGACCTCATCATATAAACTTAAACTACACGAAACCAAAGTCCTTGTCACATGAAAATAAATTATAGGACATATAGTATACCCTTTTTGACTTTAAACTGCTCAGAGTGTCCTATGATACATGTCCTAACATCCCTACAAGAGAGACAAATCCAAGTAAGGGTTCCTAACATTGGGTGGTTTTCCAAACAAGCTTTATAATAAAATGAAACTTTTTCAATATAATATCTTAGTTATAGAGATTTTCCAACAACATAAGAACTATATGTGGCTTGATTCCTATTATATTGGGATATATAGTGACATTAACATAATATAATATAGACCCAATAATTCTTCATCATTCATCTTCACTCCTTTCAAGAGAACCATAACAACCTAGTCATGGAGTGATCAAGTATAAAATGTATCTATCAGCCTTCTTGAACATCCCATTTCATAAATCACAATTCATTCTTTAGCTATCTCATATCACCATAAATATTTCTAGCTATTGATATTAAGATTATTCAGCTTCTAAGGAAACGTCTTTTTGACAATACATACACACCCGCAATATGAATCTATATATGGGACCCCAATATGGCATGTTAACCAAAGGTATCTATGTTCTAAGGGGAAGTTCGTCTAGTATTCATACACCCCCAAAGTATTTTGGAGAATCCTATCATTCGAACATGTTTATTGGACATCCATTATGTACCTATTCCACATTATTTACTTTAATCCAAGAATCCTAATTTGTGATTTACGACAACACCACTCCATGTTCAAAAGGTGTTGGGACATTCTTAGCCCTTAATCCCCATTTGGGTTTTCATTTTCACCCCTTTTTCCAATAAATATGAACTTATATTGTGTACACTCATTCAAGAGATAATCTATACTGGCATTAGGGTCTCTATTTACATTGAGGTTTTCCTTTACCTTATCATATAGGTTATCCCACACATTTTATTTTTCAAATTTGTCTGACCTGAAACATCAACTATGATAGTCCATATTGAAATACTCTAAATTGAAGGTGAAAAGAATAAACCTTTTAGGGACCATTATATAGACCTAGAAGAATCTAATTCATGATCACTAAACCCATTAGTCTAGAATTTGTTTTAGATAAATTTTTTACCATATCTATTTAGTAGGAATGTGTGTTTCATAAATGGAGACTTATCATTCTGGGTTCCTGAACCCTCCTTGAATATTCCTTTCCCCCATAAACCTAATTCATTTCATATGTGTTCTAATCCCCACAAATATCAATGGATATCAATAACAGGTACATTCGACTCCAAAATAAACTTCTATCTGACTATCAATACATTCCCCCAATATGGATCTACATATACACCCACAATATGGTATGTTGTCCCGAAGAATCACAATCCTAAGGAGAGAATCATCTAATCTTTGTATTCCCACACATCATTATAATGTATCCCTTTATTTGATTATAGTTAGTTCCATCTTAAGCATCCCATATCGTCATCCCTAATTCAAATATATTGAGTTATGATTTTAAAAACTCAAAACCCAACTATTCTAGTGGATTCAACACCATTTATGTTACATACCAATACATTATTCTCAATTCTAGAGTAGACATCTAATATCCTATACATGAACCTCATTGGTCTATGTTACATGACCATAAACTGCTTTACATGATAGTGTGAGCTTTATGACCATAAAATGAATTACCCCATTTTTTAAGTTTTTAAAATTAGTAGCATTGGGATTTTCTAATTTACATTGGGTCTATTTCACCCATTTCATAGGATGGGTCACCTTGACATTATTTAGTTAAAGTTACATGACGTTAAACTATAGTAACATGTAGACAAAGTTCTCTGACCTAAAATATCAGAAACTTCTAGTCCAATAACTATGAACCAAAACTAAGTGCACCATCCTTTGAGGCATTATATATTTTTAATGTCTAGGATATTAAAATTCACATTGATATTACTCTACTTGGGGTCCCATATAGACTCCCTCACTTTTCTTTAGTCAAATCTATTCAACAAAAAACAAAAACAATGTCTATCTGAATTGTTTTATTTTAAACTACCTAAATAAAGATAAAAAACACTATCTAGGTTCAAAACATTCAAGGGGATATTTTAGAAAATATCTGAATATTTTCTAACTAAACACATACTATGTGATATCTCGGCAAAATTGATCAATTAAATGAAAAAATGTGGAAAACATATAATTTTAAAAACCTATTAATGGAAATATACAAAAAAATTGAATCTTTTCCCACTAATTCTCCCCTAAATCAGTCTTAGGAAAAATTCAGGGTGATAAAATAACAAAACAAAGTTTTGGGGGTCCTCAATATGTACCTTGAAGAAGTCAAGTCATGCTCACTATTTCCCTTTACCTTGGAAAAATATATTACGATCATTCATTTCTTCTTCCCTACCATATTATTTAAGAAGGTCCATGAAAATTGCATAAAGACACAACTATAGGGTACTTGAACCCTTTTAGACATTGGAATACTCATTCAAAGTTCCCATTTTTTTGATCCTCGTCACATTGAGTCCACCCTAATCATTGATCCAAAAAAACCAAATCCAATGATACAATGATGGTACTTATGCCTATAGCTATCTATGAGGCATGTTCAGGAGGAAATCATTCATCTAAATAGACCTAATCATGTATTTAAATGATGATATTTTTTCCTATACCCATCCATGATACATATATAGAAGGGGTATGTTTATCTAAATAGAACAAATAAAGTGTTATAGTGATGATATTTATGATTATACCCATCCATGATCCACACCTAGGAAGAAATAATTCATCCAAATAGACTAACTATAATGTTATTGTGATAGTATTTATACCTATAATCATCTTTAATGCATACCTAGGAGGAAATAAATCATCAAAATGGACCAACTCTAGTGTTACAATAATTCTATTTATTCCTGTACCTATTGGCGAGCCACACCCTGGAGGAAATATTTTGACTCGAGTGTTTCAGATCATAATTGTATTAAAATATTTCAAATTTAATGTTCAAAGTGGATATGGGCTCTCATAATGTTTCTTTTTAAAAGGTTTCATGTTATTAAGAAATGATAATCAATGTTAAATGGAATCTAAATAATTAACAATGACTGAGAATAAACTTTTCTATCATTTACTTGTGAGAGTGGAGGGTAAGGCCATCCATAGATTCTATTCTATCCCTATCATTATAAGTGAAAAACAAAAAAATTAAAGAAACTAAAATAAAATATAAATAGATATTTTTATCAATTCATCTAAAATTTTGTGAGATACATTGATGGAGTATTGAATGATTTCCCATTGGACAAATTCCACTCTGACCAATGGATGAGTTTTCTCAATGTGAGTAGTTAGTTCCCAGATCCAAAATTCAAAGTACATGAGCCCATTTTTTGTCTGTAGTAACTAAACCTTCACCTTTTTCACATGGTCATTATATTTCTGGTTCTCTGTAGTCAGAATTGTTACCCATTTTTAATGCTTCACCCCTTAGGTATTAAGATGATTCAACTCTCTATAATCCCCCTCCATAACCTCCACCTAATGATTTTCATGATTGAATAAAAAGATATACCATTCCTTGAATACCATTTATTACAAGATTAATATGACCTATCTAATGATAGTTTTTATTTTATAGTATTTTATTTTTTCCCTCTCGATCCATGAAGGATTTGAAAGAATATATTTCCCTTGTAATGGATTTCCTTTAGATGAGTCTCTATAATAATATCACTGACATCAAACTAGACCCATGTTCTCACTACCCATTCTTTATAAATGATTTTATAGTCTAAAAATCATTTTATTTCTACTATATTCATGTAATTATGGATCAGTTATATAATGGAAGAACTAGATACATCTAGTGATGAGGGAATGGTGGAAACTCTAGCTTCTACCCCATGACTGGTCCCGATGACCAATTCAAGAGTAACAGTCTCCATCAACAGATTAGTTGTCATAAAAATAGTAAAAATGACATATTTAGGAAAGAACATAGTCTCAAATACTGTAATTAGGCCTATCCCACCATCAGTATAAGGGAGGCGTAAGGATGAGGACTCCTCATGATTCATGGGATACTTAGTTGTATGAACTTTGTTTCTAATATATGCTCCATTGAAACACCCTGAGATTTTATGAGAAATATATATGTATATATATCTTATGTTATACGCAACACCAAAGGAATCTTTCACTACACACAACACTGGCTCGTCTTGCGTTACACGCAAGATCAACCTTCCTCGATAGCTTGCGTTGTACACAATGCCGAGTTTCACTAAACAATGATATATTATTATAATATTATGAACTAGCCGTTATGAATAGTATTAACCCAATTTTGAATTTTATAACATTATAATTCATTATACAGATTATCTAGAATATGGTATGAGAATGAAATAAATTTTTCGAGTAAAATAAGTATTTTTCAAAAAATGCAGTTTTGCCACCTTTTGATTGCGTACCCACTTTAAATCTAGTTTTTGAGACTTTTATGAGTTAAATTTGAAAAAATAAACTTATTAATTTCAATAATTATAAAAAAATATACTTTGGATAATTTTTTAATATTTTTCTGTTAACTTTCATATTTTGATGAATAGTAAAAATACGCTAAATTATAATTAAAAACAACTTTTTTCATCAAGATAATTTATATGGTTAAATTATTATATTGAATGTTTTTAAAGAATAAATAGAATATATTTTTACAATTTAATATAATGTGATTCATTATCATTAATTTCACATTGAATTCATAGGTAAAAACATTTCAATCTTTTGCAATATTTTAACTTTTAAAAACCCGTTTTCTCAACAGCGGGATTAATTTTAAATTAAATACTGAAACTTTTGTGTTTTGAATTTGGAAAAATGGATTCCATATTTGGAATCAGTAGGTCCAAATTATGTTAATATGATACTTTTTATTTTTAGAAATTATGAATAGTAACTATGGTAAATTTTATTTACTACAATTAAAGGTGAATCTGGTAATTAAGGGTAAAAATAAGATTATAAAATTACCCTATCACCTTAAAAAATTATATTGGATGAATAAAAGTCGACCCATATCACTTAAGTATTGTAATATATTCATTTCATGGACATTTGACTATGAAAATGATATAATTATTATTATTACCAAAGAAAGTGACAACGTGTCACTCTCTTATATCTTATAAGTGTAATAATTTTAATTTAGTGATAAACTACATAAAACATAGAATATAAATAGTATCCAAAAATCTAATAAAATTATATACATAATTATAATTTATTTATAATTTTTTGGATTAAATATTTATCATTAATAATGACACAATAGTGATGTAGAAATTATTTTACTGATTGAAATATCAAATAAATTATTTTAAAAATACTAAATTAAATATTATATGAATTAATTAATGTTCTCCACAAATTTTATAGATTAATATGACATGATAAGAATATATTAAATATTTTGGTTCAAATATATTCTCTTTGTGTATTTTATTTAAAATCAAATAAATGAATAGTGTCAAAATTGACACTATTGTTATTTTATAAAAAAACATATTATAAAAATATTTAAAAATCACAAAAAATATTTAAAAATTATAAATTGAAATTTATATAGTATAAAATGTCATAAATTATCAAATTATGGAATATTCACAACACATAAGTAATTATTTATAACAATTTGAAATTTAGAATATTATTACCAGAGATAAAATTAAATAGATTAAATAAGGATAAATCAAGTTCATAGGGTTCAAAATTAATTCCCAACATGTCTAAATCTTATTGGTTGTTGAGATTACAACCCTATAACATATAATCTTTGTATTTGAGTAATTTTTGTAGGTTTTTATGTGGTTTTTGAGTTTATTATAAATTAATATTTTAGAGGGTTCCAAAAGTGCCCCTCTCCTCTCTTATAAAAGGGAACCTCCTCCCTCTACACCTCACAGCATTTTGAGCCTCCATGCTCGGCCAAACCCTATCCATTTCTCTTATACACTTTCCTATAAACATACTAGAGGTCATCGTCTTCTTCAAAGACCAACTTTAGTGCCCTAATAGGAGGTTTAGAAGAGGTGCGTCGAAGAAGAGGAGGTTCGGATACGTACTAAGCATATCAGACATAAGGTAAGGGAAAATCTCGCAATCTTATTTTTATCCGAGATTGTTTATAATTGAGAATTTATTGCAGAATATTTATCATCCACATCCATGTTTCATCAATATTTAATATTATTTCTATCCTCCTATAATTTTTTAAATCTAATTTTACCTATTGGTGAATTTTTAGTAATAGATATGAAAGGAATCTTTTGTCATTTTCAGTATGAGATAATTTTTGACTTTTCCCGCCAAAGTACGGGATGAATGTTTTTTTAACTTATACGACATGAATGGATTTTTATGATTTCATAGAAAATTATTTTCATGAAGCTTCCTTTACAAGTTTTCATTTTTATTTTCAATTAACTTTTTTTATTTTAAAATTGTATGACATGTTGAGAAATGAAAAATGTTTTTGAAATAGAAAAGATATTTTCCTCAAGAATGGAGTTCAAGTGTTTTATCAAAATTATTTTCCATATAAGATAATATAGGGTTATATTACTCTCCCTATTATTACATTGATTTGACTATGTTATGATGGAATTATTTTTATGAAGTCCTTTTATCTTATATTGATTATGTTATGATGGAATGATGTTTAAGAATCCCATTTTTATTACATGGGTTATGCTATGATGTATGATTTATGATTTTGTGGAACACATAAGAATGGTTTCATTATGATATTGGTGGGACCTATATCTCTCTCCAATGAATTGGTTAAAGATTTATATCTCATGAGATAGACATGGTTGGAATGAAAAGTTAATCTGGTTCAATGATACAGGACTGGAAGGAGGATTGAACTCAGTTCAGTAATGGACTTTGTCCACTATTATGGTATTGGAAATGATTCTTGACTAATATGAAATTATTTTCTATGATTATTTTTGTACACCACAAAGTTTCATGTCTTATGTTATGAATATTTGTATTAAATTTCACTACTATGATTTATCCCATGTCATGATATTATAATCACTTTTTCAGGATAAGATTTTCAAAATGTTATGTTCTTATGAATATGATATGATTGATAATTCATTTTTTTCCCTTACTAAATATTTGATCTCACCCATTGTATGTTTTCATTTCCCCAGGTCAGGAAGAAGGTTATTAAGTAGGATATGGAAAAAAGAGACTGTAGATATGATGAAATAAACAGGAGACAATGTTGATGATTTATGAACCAGTTTTTTATGTTTCCCAGATTCTAAATAAACTATACCTATATGGTCCTACCATGGGTTTGTTATGTGTTTTAATAATTATTCTTCAAATATGAAGTAATAACAATGTATGTAAATTATGGATCGTTATATCCATGGTATATTTGGGTAGGGAAATCCATTAATACAACGGTCTTCTCACCCATTAGATTACTTTCCCTAACACACCATCTGGGTAACTCTCTATCCATGCCATATCATAATAAATAATAAGTTTATTGGAGTTTTAGTAGGAGGAAGTACAACCCAAACATTCATATATTCTCAGGGCAGTTATAGCTAAAGCCGTTAGATGTTAGTGGAATATTTTTTACTTTTGAATCTAATAGAAAGTAGAATATAAACCCTATATAAACACTTAAACTGGTGTGAAAATATATAAGAAGAACAATTCTCATTGATGACTAGCTCATCTACCAAGGCCACCAAATCCCCTTCCCAAAAAAATGATATATTAACACTCTTCTTGGGAACAACTACCATTTTCAAAAGGTATTTCAAGGGGTATTTCTCTATAAAGAGAAGGTATGGGATGAAAATAATTCCTTATAATGTTGGTGACTTCACTAATTCTCAAGGACCTCAGCTGAACATCAAAAATATTGAGAAATTTGGAGTGATATGCAGGATGAGTAATTTTTAGAGCATTCGAGAATTCATAGAATTAGAATTATTATACCATCTAGAAATATAAGAAATGGAACACTCTACTAATTCATAATGGGGTCATCCCTTCTAGCATGTGACTTAACAAGTGATAAATCGGAGTGAGAAACATTACTTACATATTAATTGGATTTTCTTTATCTAGTTGAATTGACTTTACCATGGTACTAAGCCTAAATCATGAACATGAATTTGAAAAAATAAATTGAAACTCACTTAGAAACATAGTTAGGAACCCTATTAGTCAAAGGGAATGGGATACATTTGGTCAAATGACATACCCCCAAGAGCCTTATTGTCTTTCTACCAAAGTAACCTAATACAAGCCCTCAATCTTAATAGTTTTTGGGATAAGGAAAATATTTGAGCATATGAATCCTGGTTTTGGTCCTAGGTTTGGTGGAATGTGCCCACTCATTCATTGAATTGGATAATTTAATGAAGACATAGATCCATTCCTTGTATTCTCTCTAGTGTGTTGAGTATATATCCCCCTAAGGTAGGGGTCTGTCATGTATCATATCATCTATGGGTTATAGGAATGAATTCATTGTGAATATTCACTAGGATCATGATTCCCCCCAATTTCTTATTTTCCCATAAAATTATCCCTACCTTACCATGCGCTAGGTGGAAGGTATTTGGAACCAAACACCAATAACTAAAAAGTTCTAGGAGGAGTTGGTTAGATGGTACAATATAAATTGTGAAACCCATGTTAAATCATATTGTTCAACTAGTAATAGTTGTTTGGTGAACTCTACACAAAACATAGGCACCCAAAAGTCCCAATACCATTTTTCAAAAAATCAACCACTGGGGCATAAATATCACTTCAGGATCTACCCTCTATTGATATTCTTTAGTAAAAAAATAGGATTGATGATTAATCTTGACAAAATAGATACTAACATTGATCTAGATCATCATGAGTAAGTGGATAGTTTTTCAAGATATATATAGTCCCTTTACAATCCTTGAGGATGATTTTCCCCATAATAGGGAAATTTTATTGACTATTTTCTTGGGATTATGTGAACCACAATGACAATATGTTATGATAAGGTGCGAAAATCAAGACATCATCTTCAATACCAAATACATATATGGGTTTTCTATTATTAAATATATAGTATGAAAGATATGGAATGATAAAAACATTCAGAGATTCATTTTGAGGAATTAAATGGTATCAGGGTTCATCCTAGGAAGTCTTAGAAATGAAGGTTATCCTTTGGTCATAATCATTGAATAAAAAATATGGGTATATCTAGAAGCCCTGGTTTATTCTAGTAATTCTTATAAGAATATTATCACCTTAAAAAAATAAAAATAAAAACAATATGAAAGTATGATTTCCCATGCAGTAACTAAGTAAACTTCATATAGTGGCCATGAAAATTTGAACATTCCACTAAGTAATTTCATAAAGGACAGTTAACCACATAGTCCTTGGTTATTGAACATGTGGAAACTCCAACACCGTGAAATAACTATGTGTGTGGAATAGTTGTTTCATGGATTTTCAATAATTTTCTAGTAAACACACGGACTGTGTAGTAACCATAAATAAGTACGAACCTCATTATCAAGCTCATAGAGCCCATTCTATTCATGTAAAAAGTATTAAGAATGTACTGAACTAAGGTTTATTGAGTTTCAAAAGAATTTATTTAAGTAAGAAAAAGAAGTAATTAAATGAGAAGGTATGGATAAACCCTTTTTCTATATCATGTAATTCGCACACACACTATGAAATTATTTATGAATAATGTGGTCCCACCAAGACAATAATGTGGTAGTAACATGGGATTTCATTTACTTTTTTAGAATGAACCCATATTCATTCTGGTCAAACTCAATTCTGAGTGGTTAATTTATTGATGCTTGGGAATTAAAATTCAAATTATGTGATAGAAACATTGTGAAACATCCTACTTACCACATGGTTTAGAGTGACCCTAACCATGAAAATTCACACTTCCCATGTAAATCGAAAATAGGAATACCAAACCACCACTAACCTCTTGTTCTCTTCTAAAATGGTATCTCCCTCATGTCTTCCAATAAACCACATAGACACCAACTTACCATATAATTCTAAGATGAATACCCCCACATATTATCAATACCCATGTAACAATTTTTTATCACAAACTCAGTAAGAAGAAAACGCTCACACAAGTGGATTTTAATTGAAGGAATGAAATAATCACACAAGCTATACTGCATGACCGCAAAATTGGGAAAGAATTTACCTAACTATTGCCTATAAATTTCTGGTTTATTATTATAAAAAAAGACAAAGATATAGGAGAGGAAGTATTGATGAATAATGACATATCTTATAGAAACCCATTGGTAATTCCTCATTCTTGTGAACTGGAAGAATTCATGTATGTTAATTTCCTTCATGAAGTATCTTTTGCGAGGACCCATCGACAGGACTAGAACACATCCATACATTATTCCACATCGATCTACAGAAGATTATCCTTTCACATTCCTCTCAACTAGGTGGATCAACCCCTATTCATCTTACCAATTGGACTGCCTTATCTCACCTATCTTCCACATAGTTTCCAAGTGGACCAACTTTTATGAGACTCCATGGGGGTCTCACATCCTTCGCATAGTCCCTATGTTTTTTCCTCTAAATTACTACTTATGATGCATATTGATTCCCATCATGTTTATATTACATGAACTATCCCCTTTCACATTCTTAACACATTATATGATTCCCTTCATGTACCTACCACATAGAATGGGCTCCATTTGGGTTTTGAAGCCCCTATTTTCATCAAAGCCTTTGTGTGGGGTACTCAATCAACCTATGACCACCTTTTGTCAAGGAAACATTAAAAAGGAAAAGATGATGCTTCTTAGAAACACATAATTCATGCATGATTAGGCTGTGTGACATGACATAGTGTACCTCATTTGATCATGAATTCCCTTGATAAAAGGTGTCTATTACTTTTCCGTACTAACAAATAAGGGCCTTGTAGACTTTTTTATCATGAATTACCTTGATAATGAAGTTCATTATTCTAGTGATGTCAGTGTGACCATCCTTGGATGGTAGATCCTAATCTAGATAAACTTAGCCTAAAGTTGATGGTCGTGGGTGCTTGGTGGATTCATTAGTCCATTTAGGAAGAAATATAACTGAATTTAGCATAAAACCTACATATACCATTCCAATCCCCAAATTATGAGTGAGCCTCCTTCATGGTGTAATCCCTAATAAACTCGTCACATTATTTATGAGATTATACCCCCATGATCCTAATAATCTATCCCCACCTACCGACAATTAAGAATATGGGAGGATAAGCTTTCTATTAGGTGTAAGCTCGAACTCTTCATGCCTTCACATAATCCAGATATTAGGTTAGGAATCTCAGGGAAGCCCCATATGCATAAACATTATTAAATAATTTATTTCACCTTTCATGAAAAATATGTCCCCATAATATGATTTTAAACTATATGGACAACATCCTAGTCGCATGATGTGAAACCACATGACAACATCCATACCACATGATGTTAAATATCACAGTATAGTCTTTTTCATAAAGCCTTAAAATATATAAATAAAATTATGTGGGATTTTATTTTTATTAACTAGGATACATTGGATTCCTCTATAAGGTTTAACCCCAACATCACTAACACTACATATCCATCCTCATTGGGATATATTACTTATCATATCATTTATATCCTTTCTCACTATGAAACATCTTTTGTAAGCTTGGACATCCCTACTCATAGGGCTAGGTTCCCACTAAGAGTCCCATTTACTTCTTCTATGTAGATATCGCCAATAAATCATTATTTAATAGATTCAAATTCTCTATGAAACCATTCCCCACCAAAGAGACATATTACATTAGAGTATCACCATATTTCCTTTATTATTACATATTTCTAAAGAAAATGCATTATGCTCAGTGGTCCATATTACTGTTATCCAACCCAACCCATCCCATACCTCATAGGGTCATATTCATTATTAAACCAGCTGTCCTTATTGGTCCATATTCCCTTTGAGGTCAACCTTAAAGGTCATATCATGTGTAATTCTAACATCAACCATAATTGGGTATTTTTAACCACTCATCCTTACCACACAACATTAAAATGCATGGATTTATCCATGTCACATGACTATGAAAGGTAAGATGTGTCCCATTAAAGGGAACCAAACTACATGGGTTTTTATTAATTTTACAAAGAAATATAATAATCCCCTTGAAAGGGCTCAATCCCAAATCCATAATCACTTATTGATTCCCTTAATGCTGATAAAATCCACAATGCCTAGCTATGTGGCTTCAAACCATAGTACTATAAAAATAGGCATCAATAATTAATAAAATAATCTAGGATGGAGAACCACTAAAGATCACATTGATATATGTTATGAACAATCACTAGAATAAGGGTAACCAGTCCCACATTTTTATTTGGGAAGGTTTCTTAAATATTACATAAATCTACAAGAGTGTTGAATTGTATGTAATAAACCCCTCAAAAAGGTGTGATGGTCCTAAACTCCCATGATCTTTATTAACAAGAATTCCAAAAGTGTCATTGATAAGAAAACCTAGTGATCCCTTGACATTAGAAATAAGGGCATCAATGATGTTTACACTGAACCATCCTGTATTAGGAAGTTTACCGAGTTTTAGTCAAAAAAATGGTGAAATTGTTGTGAATATTATGAAATAACCAAATAATTGAGTTATCATAGGCATCAAGTACTTTATTTCCCAACCACACATAGTTTCATTAGAAATAGATTCCTTGAACTTTCCATCAACCTTTTTACTCACTCAATATCTTAATTTTCATTAATTATATAATATAAAATCATACTTATGTATTCCCACATTATCCTATACCCAATTTCATATTGATAATGAAATAAAAATTGATTATATATTAAGACCTCCATTCCAAATCTTTCATTTATATCATTAAAATTTCACTCTTTAATTTTTATCTATTATGATACCATACTTTATATTTAGTTTGAAAACTGAATTTTTTGTAATGGTAAATCACTTATTCATGAATTTTAAAGACCCTGACCCCAATAACCTAAAGATGGTGGTTACTTTACTACTTTGGTATAAGATACAAGTGATTGCATCCAGAAGTAAATAATAGTTTAGTAGTCTTGGTAAACTATATACATACCTACGTCTTGAATTATATTTAAAAACATGAAATACAATATAGTGAAAGTAAAAAAATTAGTATCCTTATCATTTAAATATTAATTATTTATATTTTGGGGAAAGGAAACAAAATAAGGGTGGTCTTAGATGCTCAGTAAGAGTTAAATTAAGTGAAATATATCAAGAATAATTGAAGTAAAATCAATAAGGTATAAACAATATATAAAGGTAAATATCTGAACATACATTCCATTTAATCAATAATTTCACTATCATGATTATATCAGGCATAATCTATATGGAATTCTAAATAACTAAAAAATCATTGAAATAATTAATTGATAATGAAATAAATAAAGATATAATAGAAATTCTTGAATTTCGTGGATAATAATAAAAAAAATTCATAATGAATGAAATGCTTAATATTGGACATCATGATATCAAAAATCTTGATTACTTTACTATCATGACTTTGCACCAAGAAAGTTTAACTAATGGGTAGTAAGGCATCAGAAACACATTTAAATAAGGCCATCCAACTCATTAATCTCATGAGACTATTGATGAATTGAGGAGATATTTATAACTACCCCCACACATAACTGAATTTCCAAAACATTCCTCATATATCAAATTATCGATTTAATTCATGAAAAATATTCCTTGTCAACAAATGACCATATTGAGTAAGGAATAAAAACTAATAATAATTTCCCCTATCAATTATATAACTTTAAAATTAAAATACCATATGTATAAATGATATATGTTTTGTGTAATAATATTATACAAGATAAATAATATGGATATTAAGGAGAAATGTAATGTCCAATGATTATAATAAAGTGAATATTTCAATGAAAAGTGAATGATTAAAAAATTAATCATGAAAGAAAATTTAAATACTTTACGAGGTAAAACTAACCATAAAACATCCATATAAATCATAAGGATGTCATAATTATAACATAATCCCAGTGGAGTATAAGTATAATAATGTGTTTTTTCATTAATGAATATAAAAACCTTAAAAATATCTTAAAAAAATTCTTAACTAAATAACCTTTTCACTTTGAAAATCACTTTTTAAAAACAAAAAAAATCCATAATATTAGGAATACCATTTTATTTAAATCAACCATTTTAAAATTGTAAAATAAACATCAAATTATTGAGTGTTCATGATGATAGAAGCATTCATTCTTTTTTAGTATGTTAATGACCAAGATTCCTTCCAATTTTTTTGTTTGAAAAGTAAAAAATTAACTTGTTCCTAAAATGACATGATGATTTATTTTTAAACAATTTTTAATAAGAAAATTATGGGTAAAAATTAATTTAAACAACCATATTAATAAATTCTTGAATTAATTTTTATAAAACATAAATTTGGAAGATAAAGTATTTTTGGCTAAAGAGGGCAATGAAGTCAAATTTTATTAAAAACATTTTCTTAATAATATTAAGTAAAAAAGAGAGTAAAATTATAATATTTAATTAAAAATTCCTGAATAATCATAGGAGAATAAAATTAAATTTTTTTATTATACAATGATCAAATAATTTCCTTCAATGAAAATTCAAGCATAAAGAATATCGATTAAAATAAGATTGTGAAATAAACCCTTATAAAGATCATAATATGTTAAAGTGAGAATTAATCAAATAAGTGATTATGTGTGTCAAATGTAAATCCACATAAAATAAGTGTAAATACAACATAATTTAAAAAAATTGATTACATTAATAATCTTATAATATCAAATATAATGAAGAAGTAATATAACCCAATGAAATATGAGATTGAGTTATTAAATTCCTCACCACTTGGTAACATTCACGTCAAATCCACTTGGAAGAAATAATTAAAATAAATACATTCAATACCATTAATTTTAAATTATTCATGATATTACCTATTATATTGGAATTATATTCACCATATTAATTAAATTATATTTATACCATTAAAATATACATAAAATTAAGGAAATTGAGATAGCCAATGACATCGCATTTACCTTTAGTTGATCATGATTTTACCACATGTATAATGATTTTAATAAAGTAATTAATTTATACTAGAACTTTATTTATATTTATAATATCATACATTTCCCTCTTATAAAATTTTATCATTTGTTCATTGATAATATTTCATTTTTACCATCATTTTTTATATTAATTGATATGTTTTCTCATGCATGTTTTGTCATTGCAGTTCTGATTCTTCTGTATAGGATATATATCCATAATATAACGAATGATATTAATTTTTTAAATATAATATTTATCATTATATGAAGTTTTATAAAAATTATTTAATGTTTGACATGAAAAATGAATCACATCTCTTCATGGAGGTGGCAGGTCATGCATACGCAGAAGCGAAGATATCATTCCCTTAAAGTGTGAAATAGTAAGGACTTTTATGATATATTAATTTTAAATAATCAATATCATTTTATATATATCACATATATTCATTAAATTTATCCATTTTACCTTTCATGTAAACCATAAGTGAAAAATTAATGACATCTCTTCGTGAGGCGATAGTCCGTTGTACACATAGACGGCGTTATCAAATTTTAAACAGAGTAAAAATGTAATATGGTATATGTGATATTATAATTCCATAAGTATAATAATAACAAAAATATTAAATAAATTCATTAAATCCATCATTATCTACAACCATGAGAAGTGTTGATGGAAAACGAGTTACATTGGTTCGTGAGATGGTAGTCGGATGTACACACAATCGACGATTTACTTTACCATTTGATGGAAGTGGAGAAGGATAAATATTATTACATATAAATAATAACATATTATCATATAGATATTATTGGTGTTATTATATTGGATGTTTTATTACATAATTTATGATTCTAAAATAAGAAAGAAAAAGAAAGAGCTTTGTAAAGATGATTACCTTCTCTTAGTGAAACTGCCTTTGGATATCCACTTAAGAACACTAGGGTTGGATGTTTTGGAAGAAGTGAATCTATATAATGTGGACAATGATGTTAGGGGATAAATTTTTAAGTTTTTGGTAGATTTAAGTGTCTTGATATGTGTGAATAAGTGAGGGGATAGAGTTCTCTTTTATAATTGAGGAGAAGTGACATTCTTATAAATAACCAAAACTATTTAATAATGGGAATTCATTATCACCCAAAGTGACTCAAAAAATTGTAATTAAAGGATTATTGGGGTGATATGTTCCATAAAAACCTCCAAGAAACATATTTTTTAACTATTTTGTTCCTTAACTTCTATGTTTTCTTACTTTTAGTATTTTAGTTTTCACCACGGTAACTAGTCTTTTTTATTTACATGGAAAATTTATCCTTTAAGAATAAAAATAAAATGAAACTTATTAAATAATTTGGACCCAATAATTCTAAATATTATTTATAATTTATCAAATTAACATTTTATATGTTTATAAGATTAATTTTCATACATGTTATTTGAAAAACCTCATTTTAATCTCAACTAGGATAATTAGTTTTTAATGTATTTACTAATCATTATGACAAAAATTTACATTTAAATTTTTATATAATATTATTTATTTTTATTAAAAATATAGTATCCAGTTTATGATTTTAAACTCATAGAATTGGTATAATTTAATTTTAAAACAAACCTGTAATTCATGTTGAAAAACAGTTAATCAGAAAATGAATTTTCAAGCATAAAATAATCTTACATTAACTATATGACTAGTAATAATCATTAGAAGAATTTATATTTATATAGGTAGAAAAATAATATATAAATTTCATATAAATATTTCTTTAATAAACTTATACCAATATTGAGTGTAAAGAGGAATAAAATTTAATAAATTATTTTAAATTTAACTAATTATTACGTATTTTACTTTGAAATAATTTTTAAATAATAATGGGACTTTAAAATTTCTTAATTAAAATATAAGAGATAACATTATTTGAAAAATCCATATTTTTCAGTAGTCATTGAAAAATCAACCTTTTTTGAAAAATAACAAAATTTTACCCTAAGATAATTTTGATATGATGATTTGAAAAAAAAAATCATTTTATCAAATTAATTTTCTAAATATGTAAATTTTTTAATTATATTATTTTCTCAAAAAGATAAGTAAAAACCATTTTTGATAAAAACATATTTTTTAAATAATAAAATTTAATTTACTAAAAATTGAGAGATTATTTTCAATAAACTTGTATTGATTATGACATTTTTATATATTTTATAATTTAGTTTATCCTATTCTTACCATCCAATTTAATGGATAGGTTATAATGATCATATTTAAATAATATATTTCATTGATCATTTTTTGATCGATGTTGTGAGTCATATACTCTATCAAAATGATGGTATTCTTTTAAAATATTGGGGTTTCATGTCATGAAAGATATATAAGAGATTTTATTTATTTAAAATAAATTTAATTTAAAATATTGGGGTTTTACATTCTCCCAAATTCCATAAATTTCATCATCTCAATTTGAACTTGCACTTTTAAATCATGGGATTGATATTTGAAAATTCCTTGGTTGAAAACCCACATCATAAAAATGGTTAATAAAATATCCACTTAAATGAGGGAAAGGAAAATATGAAGGTCATATAGAATAACAGATAACTAGGTTTCTATGAGGGATAACATAGGTGGGAATTTAAATTATATACATGGAAGAATTATGAAAATAATCAGGGAGAGTGATAGAGGTCATTAATCACAAGAAAATGAATGATCAAGAGAAAGTAAACAATCACAAACCATAAATTTATAATTAGTTAAAATACCTTTGATTAATTGGGTATGAATGTAATAGGATAATTTTTTGATTCAATATCCTATTCCTAGAGTTTAGGGATTCTTTTACTATCATGATAGAGAACACTAGAAAATATACTTACTTGATATCTTTTAATTTCATAAGAACAATTTCATCATTTATTTGTGCTTCAATCAACTAATAATTTTCCTATTACTCTAAGAAATTAATATCCAATATGATTTTTTTATAACTAGAAATCTATAATAAACTTATAATGAATTTCATAATCCAATAAAATATAACAAGTTATTACACGAGACTTTACTAAAATAAAAAATGATTAGCATAGGTCATCCAATATGGATAAATATAATATATTAATCTGTAAAATTTAAATAGTAACACCCAAAATTTAAATAAATTAATTCTATAAGTATCTATTATTCATATAATTTAAGGAAAAAATATCATACTAACCATTACATCACATAATCTAGTGGTAGTAATTGTACCATTATCCCCCTTCAATTGTGAGTTCAAGCCCCACAGCATGGATGGATGCAATGGGTTGTCACCTGGTATAAAAATTTTCCTTTTTATAAAACCAAATTAATATAATTTCTATAATTCCCCAAAAATATGATGAATATCCTAAAAAATAACATTGTTCATCAATCAATTTTTTACCATAATGGTTTTATATATGACTTATTTTTTTTATGAAATTAAACAATCTTAATTAAAACTTTTTTTTAACATCGATGATCATATTGAATATAAAGTTTATCAGTATCTTTATTCTTATTTCCACAAATCTTAAAGGAATCCTTCCTTAAATAACCTTTTCACTAAAACATTTACTAAATTAAAGGGTTGTATTCTCATAAATGGTTCCCAAAATATCCTTAGTAATCATAAACCCCCATCACATAAAACATGAAATGGGTATTTATTCCATTAAACTAATGATCAAACTTACACTTATCTACCTATGAAACTATTGGTTTAACCAAGTACATTCATGATAATAATCTATTAAAATACTTAATAATGTTCTGCAATGAAAATATGAATTATCTATTGAATATCCCTTGAGAGTTTCAAACCAGGTGCACAGTAAGGCCCATTGTCATACAACAAGTGAATATTGAGTCAAAGAAAAATATTCCATTTTTGGGGTTATTACCCCTAGGTACACCTATTACATAATGAAATCCACTTTTAGTTCTAGACATGGTTGTATTTCTAGGAAGAACCACATAATCCCTTCCTTAATAAAACTTTAGGATGTTATTCTATACTTATCCTCAAATTTTATCATAGAGTCATATTAACTGATCTATTTTTTCCTAATTCTATTTCTTGATATTTCTGCTAAAATTCCTCTAATAATAACTTTAAATACCTTATCCCCTTTAACTTGGAGTCATAGGTTACATTATTACTTTGGCATAAGATAAAAGTGACCGCATTTCAGTGGACTGAATAGTTTAGTAGTATTAGTAAACTAGATACATACATGAATTTTAATTACATTTGAAAACATGAAATTAAACATATTTAAATAAAATTATTTCATCCTTGAACTAATTTAAATTTTCCTTATTCATATCCTAGAGAATGTAATCAAAATAAGGGTGAGCACTGATGCTGATTAAGAGTTACATAAAGTATAATATATTTGGAATAAATGATTCATAATCAATAATACATAAGAAATATGGCAAGGTAAATATATGAACACACAATCCATTTGATAAGTAACTTGAATATCATAATTAGATAAGGAGTGATAAATATATAAAGGTAAATAATTGAAAACATATTCCATTGAAATAAAAAAGTGAGAATAAAATGTATCCATATATAATATCAAAGAGAAAATCTCATCGATAATAATAATAACTGAATTTTTAAAGAAGGAAATGATTATCATTGCATTTCATGATCTCAAAAATCATGATACCTTTTACCGTCAAGACTTTAATCTATAGAGTCTAACTGATGGGTAGGTATACACTAGAAACCCAGTTAAATATGGCTAACCAACTATAACATCCTAACTTTCTTTAAATAAAATGACAACCCTCTTTAGTATTAATTTATGATTATTTATATGTTAAAATGTATTTTTTTCAATAAAAATAACTTAATAGATGATTTAAGGAATTTTTGTAAGGGTAAAATCCTAGTTAACACCTTTTAATATTTTATAGAATATTTTCAGAGTCATGCACTGAGTTAGTGTGAGATTATTATACCCATAGGGCCTCAACATAGACAAAATAATAATATTAAATATATTATATTCCGTGCACATGATTAATCCAAAATAATTTAATATCTCCCAAATGTTGGGTTGTGTGAAAAATATGAGGCCACTAGTAGGTCTGGGACATGGGGTCTACCCTAGGCGGGGCATAACTTTTGTGTACATTAGAAGTTTGATTAGATAAAATGCGAGGACAGGTTATTTATGTTTTTTATTATATTAATTTTCAAAAATAATTTATTATCTCTTATATGGTGTATCATATGAGAAATCTAAGGCCACCATTAGGTCTGAGATGTAAGATATACCCTAGACAGAGCATAACTTTTGTGTGTGTTTGAAATTTTGTCAGATTTCACATGAGGATAAGTTATTTAATATTTTTATTATTTTATTTTTTTAAAATAATATAATATATCCCCAATGGTGCATCATATGAGAAATACGAGAACACCGTTAGGTATGGGATGAGAGTTTTATCATATGTGGGACATAACATTTTTGTGAGAAGGGATTTTGAATACATCACACTCAAGAATAATAATATTTATATTATTATTATTAACTGTGTTGAAGAAATTAAAATTAAAATTACATATGTAATTAATTTTTCCTAAATTATGAGTGGTGTATTTAATGTCTTTATATTTATTGGTGATCACTATAATTATAGTGAAATTATTACATGTGGTAAATAATTGCAATTTTGTGGCTAATAAAAAACATATTAACTATTCATTTTTTAATGGAAGTTATAATTAATTTGTTAATGGTAAAAATTATGTGAGATATTTAATAATAATTATTATTATTATTATTATTATTATTATTTAATTTAGAATAATATTTGTAAAAAATTAAAATGTATATACATATATATTATGTATATCTATTGGTCAAATATATATGTATATAAACGTATGTTCAATTGTATATATATGTATGTGGTTTAAATATATAATGCATATAAATATATAAATATTTATAAAAATATATTTATGGATGAATTTTAATTAATATTTATTGAATGATTAAATGTTTTTTAAATGTTTATAAAGAAAAAATTACATGAAAATATGAGTGAAACTGATGTTTTAAAGTTAAATAATGAAATAAATAATTTTCTTTAATTAAGGGGGGACTTGGGAGGTGCTACACTGGTTATAGGAAGTGTATTCCCTATGAAATTCATGGGATGATAGAAAAGAATTAATGAATTCAGAATAATAATAAATGAAATGTGAAAAAATACTTAAATGTGGAAAGAGGTTAGGTGCATGGGAAATGGGAAACATGATAGGAGAATTTATTCTCCCTCTATATCTCCATACCTCTCTCTTTTTATTTTTTTAGTTTTTTATTTTTATTATTTTTATCAAACTTATATCTTTAATATATCATCTAATATTGATCAGGTTAACACACCGTTAGGGACACTAGATTCATCTTGATGAGTATGAATTTTTTCCTAATCTTTTTTTAAGGCAGTGAGATAAATTGTTCATAATTAATTTAATATTTTTATTTATCGAATATAGAAATAATTCTAAATGATATCTAAATGGGAATGGTTCAAGGAGTAATTTGTGTATGATCATCTTCTAGTTGAGTGTGAGCATGGTTCAAGTGATGAAAACCTTTGTAAAACTCGATGTCAACTTAGAAAACCATGAGGTAGGAAGTTCCTTACCTTCTTGGGGTCTCATTATACATGTTTCCATGGTATGATTATCATACTCTCATATTTTATATACACGATTGAGTTTTGTTTCCTTGTGGGTGTGTGTATCCCATAAAACTATATGGAATTAATCCATGTGAATTATTGAGATAACTAGAGTTATTATTGATGTTTGATTCAAATGTTGTATTTATGATGATGCTATATTTTCTCATGATGTGTTCCTTGATATGTGGGATTGATAATATTTCACTATTTCTTTGAAATATATCTGATATATGTTGATTTTTGTTGCTTTTTCATAGTACCTATAGGATAGGTGGACCCATCATGGCTTAGTAGCCCTAGGGGAGGAGTGTGTTTAGATGTTTCATGTTCATTGATTATGAGACCGAGATAGAAAATTGGGAATTATTACCTATTGTGGAATTAATTGGGGGCATGATGGTCATGAGTGATCATACCTGTATTTGGTGACTGTGGGGTATGATAATCATGAGTGATCATACCTGTATAGAAACAAGGGGGCATTATACATTATGTGACCTAGCCTAGATATATAATAGGTGCATGGTAACCTAGTGTGGCCTGGGTCCTATACATATATTGAGTAGCTTGAGGTCTGTTCTGATGTTGAGTCATTTCCATGACCTTTCTGATGTTCTCAACATAGAGATGAAGCAGGTACAGTTGTGGCTTTGTGGTAGCTTAGTTAGTACATGACCGGTCAATTTTGGATTGTCTGTTTATTCTTGGTAGGCACTGATCATTATTATTTCATACACTATTATACTTGAGTACATTAGGTTAAGGACTCATTGGTGGTTTCATACTAAGTATTATAATCACACCCTACTCGGTCATTTTGGTGCACTTGTTGATTTCATGAGGGATTCAATGAATGTAAATGGCCCTATGGTAAAAAATAGAGTAGAGGAGCATGGAGATAGTAGAAAACTAGGATGGACTCTAGAGGAACCACTATTTATTTACTTATTTTTTGTACTTCTTATTAAACTGGTTTTCATTTCCACATTGGGAGATGCTTTTTTTGTATGAAATGCATGAAATCTTTAGCTTTATTCATGTTTTACTTTGATTATTTATTATATTGTTTATAATTAATTATTGATCCTATGACATGATACTAAGGGTATAGTACCCCCACTGATGGACTCATACCCTCACTTCTAGACCACATCCACTTGTGTGTGGGGATACATGCATGAGTTCATATTGAATTTTGGATAAAACCCTGGGGTTTGGGATAGGACATTATAAAATGGTATTATTGGAGCAAAACTCACTAACTTGTTTTTCTCTATTCCATGGGTGGGGATATTTTAGGTAGAAGATAAAATGACTTATACTTGAGTTGTGTAACTATTAAAGTGACTTAACAGTACCGTATAATGGACCTTCGAGTTTCCATAAAGTGGGGAATTTATGTTTTGTTGATACTGTTGATTAAATTCACCTTGAGTGATGCAAATGATATCGATTCGTGATTTTGATATTTCGGGTGTGTTCATGTTTCCTAACTAGTTATATAGTTTCAAATGACATATATATAACTATTGTTATGTTGTGTAATAGTTATTTAATTAAATTCCATGTTTTAACTATCCATTAAAGATAGTTTCCTTGTGTGATATATCTATTAACATTCTCCGTGATTTGTCTTTAGTGGCTTCAATTATTTTAACCGAATATACAATGGTGTTTGTATATATATAATGATTGTGACTAATATATATGGATGGATAAAAGGGTTAGTGCTTGTAGGATTACATATTAGGTGGAGGTTAGACTCCTACAGAATCCTTTGTGTAATCCCACAAACTAGCCAGGACTTGTTATGTTTATAATGTTATATTTTTTTCAAAGATTATTCCTTAAAGTTGTATGATTGAACTGCCAGTTACGGTAACCTAGGATGTTCCCATACTATTAAAAGTGGTATAGGATAATTTAACCCAACACGATCACATACAAACACATGTTATCAAGGTTGAAGATCCCGTTGAGGAGGGACTTTTTCAGTTGGATCCTATCCAGGGTGATGATATTCAGTAAACCATGACTCAACCTGCATAGGATTTCTAGCTCCATAGTCCTCTAGAATTCTAGAGTACTAGTGGACCACAGGATTTAGAGGATTGGATATACTATATAGAGATCATTTTTTAGCTATTCTGGGCCCTTAAGTAAGGAAGACTGATTCTGGAAACCTTTATGTTCCAAGGACCCACCAGGATTTGGTGGACTGCCATGAATCAAGTTGGGGGATGGGAAGATCTCACATGGATGACCTTCATGGAGTTTTTTCTACAATAGAACTTCCCTAACATGATGAATCTAGACTAATGCAAATAATTCATAGAGTTGAGATAGGGTTTTATTATTTTTTATGCATATTCAACCCAGTTTACAGGGTTGCTTCACTTTTATCCATTGTTAGCTATGAATTAGGCATAGAAATCTCAGATATTTGAGATAGGATAATGATCAAAGCATTGATGTCTAGTTAAGGTATTTTACTTTATGATGTGATCTAAATTTCTATTCAAGGACCTAACCATTGATAATGGAAAAGATGAGGATAGGGAATCATGCGTACTTTTATCCCATGATGATCTAGTAATCGATATTTTTCTTAGTAGGGGTTCCTATTGATAGTAGGAAGAGGAAGGAATATGACTCATGTTAGTATAGTGAAAGAGAATATGAGTTGAATAGAGGATCATTAACACCTCATATGGATGAGGGAGGTCCTCGGTGTTTAAACTATGTGAAGTGTGGAAATTATCGCACTTTATTCACAAAACCAGAGAGAAAGTTCCACCAATTCAATACTATAGGGAATCTATTACAATTTTTCTCAAAGGCAACATGATCATGGTCTCATGGGGGTTTGAGATAGAATCAGGCACATAATCATGTGACAGGATGGGTCGCTTAGTAGCTGTACCAGATAATAGGGGATTAGGTGAGCCACAAATAGGGTCAGGGTACTGAGGTTTTCCAATTTATTATAGTGGATCAAAAACCAATTTGTGGTGATGTGGAACTCATTATTGTATGAGGTATGATCTTGAACACATATTTTTTATCTGTTACCTTATGTAATGTGATATATTTATTTATATGTAGAAGCTATATCTAGACATGACTTACGGTTAGAGTTTTGTTTCCCTAACCTACCATTCTTTAATACCTCATTGAATGATGATGTGAAAACCTAATATATGAATCCGATGTAGTTGGTTCTTATATCAATGATAAACCGATGAGGGACTTCTAGATCACTTGTGGGAGGACATTAAGATGCCTTTTGTGACTGGGTTACGCAGGACCCTGAGGACTCATGATGTTGTCTCTATGATTTTTGATCAAATAATGAATCCTACTCACTCTTTACTAATAATAGAGACTCACTTGATAGAGGATCTTGAAAACCTCTATGTATGAGAGATCACATTCCTTCATAAAGTTCCCTTGGGATTTTTATTGGATAGCTACACACATTCTACATCATGATTTTTAAAGGGCCTGCAAAAATATATAGGTTATTATAAGAGATTGTTCATGGTGTACCATCCTTAGACCAGTAGATAGTTCGAGTAGACTATAAAAATATTATATGATATGCTTCGATCTTGCGTGCTAGGCTCTAGTGGAGCATGGGATGATCACTGATCCTTTATATAATTCACATTCAATAATAGTTACCAGTCTTAAATTTAGATTAATCCTTAGGAGGCTATTTATAGAAGACCGTGTCCATATTGATTTTTGACTTGAGGTAGGTGAGGTAGCAGTTGTGGGTCTGGTTTGGTTCAAGAGGCATCCAAGAGAGTTAATTTTATTTTATATGAGTTTTATCACTTCTTAGACTAGAAAAATATTATATGTCAATCTTTAGAGGAGTAATTTGGAGTTCTTTGTGGGCAATTAGGTTTTCTTGAGACTAAATCCTTAGTTAGGGAACAACCTTTTGGGCAATTAGGGCACCTAGAACCATGTTTTTTTTTGAACCATTTGAGATAATCGAGCAGATAAAGTTAGAGGAAAACCATATGGACCTCCCTTCTCGCTATCAAAGTATGCACGACATGTTCCACGTGTCATATATTTGGTGGTAAATACCAAAAACTTCATATGTAGTTGATTGCAAGGATGTTGATATGGAGATAGATGTATCATATAAGGATCATTAAGTTTGGATCATAGATAAAAGTGAGAAGGTGTTGCATGAAAATATTGTACCACTAGTCAAGGATTGATGGTAGCCTGGATAGATCCTGGAAGTGACATGGGTGAGTGAGTCTGATGTTTGATCTTAGTGGATCGGACTATTTAAGAAAGACAACTAAAGATACTTCTCTAGGATTATAAGTTGATAGAGAACGATAATAGTAATACCCATAATTATTTAAAGATAATAAAAACACACTTGGATATTAATTTATGTTTGTTTTTATGTGAAAATATTATTTTTCAATGAAAATAAATTAATAGACAATTTAAGGGCATTTTTTAATGGTAAAATCCCAGTTAACACTTTTGAATATTCTACGGATTTTTTTTCTGAATTAGACACTAAATTAGTGTGATATTCAGAGTCATATAGAGCCTCAACAAAGATAGAAAAAAATATTAAAAATATTATATTATGTATGCATTATTTTTTCAAAATAATTAAATATATCCCAAATAGTGTGTCTTATGAGAAATCTAAGACCACCATTAGGCCCTGGATGAGGGGTGTGCCCTAGAAGGGGAATAAATTTTTTGTGCATAAGATTTTTGGTCAGATTTCATGCGAGGATAATTTATTTAAATATTTAATTATATTATTTTTTTTAAAATAATTTAATATCACTCAGATGGTGCATCATATAAGAAATATGAGGACACTATTAGGTCTAGGATGCAGGGTTTACCTTATGCGGGGAATGAATTTTGTGTGCATTAGAAGTTTGGTCAAATCGCATGTGAGGAAAAGTTATATAATATTTTTATTATATTATTGTTCAAAAATATTTTAAAATGGAACATCGTATGAGAAATTCAATAACACCATTAGGTCCAGATGAAGGTTTTATCTTATATAAGACAAAACATTTGTTCGCAAATGGTATTTGGATACATCAAATAAAAGTATAATAATAATTATATTATTATTATTATATGTGATGAAGAAATTAAAATGAAAATTACAACTGTAATTATTTTTTACTAAATTATGAATGATATTTCATCATGAGTGTATAATTATTGGTGATAAATGGAAGAACAATGAAATTATTATTTTTGATAATTAAATACAATTTTGTGGTTAATAAAAAAATTATTAACTATTCTGTTTTTAAGGGAAGTTTTATTTAATTTGTTAATGTTAGAAATGATGTGAGATATTTAATAATAAAAATTAATCATGTTATTATATTTATTATAATGATAATTTAATTTGGTATAATATTTGTAGCAAATTAAAATGTGTGAATGTATATATATATATATATATTATGTATATGCATCTGTTAAATATATGTGTGTGTATACACATGTTCAACTGTATGTATATATATATATGTATATAATGTATATGTATACATATATTTGTGTGATTTAAAAATATAATTCCTATAAATAAATAATTAAATATTTATTTATTTATATAAATATATTTATGGATGAATTTTATTAAAATTTTAATGAATGATTAGATGTTTCTTTGAGAGCATTAAAATGAAAAAATGCATGAAAATATAGGAGCAAATAATGTTTTAATGATGAATAATTAAATAAATAAATTTTTTGAAATAAGGGGGGCCTTGGGTGGCACTACATAGGAAATAGGAAGAGCACACCATGAGTAATGCATGGGATGTGTGAAAATAATTAACAAATTATGAATAATAATAAATGAAATAGAAAAAAACTAAAGAGGAAAGGGGGGAGGCACATGGGAAATGGGAAACATGCTGGAGAAATTTCTTCCCCATCATTATCTACCCCCTTCTCTTATTATTATCATTTTTTATTATTATCATCATAAAAATTCTATCTTCAATAACTCCTACAATATTGACCATATTGACGCATCATTAGTTCCATTGGATTCATCTCAATGAGTAGAAATTTATTCCTAATATTTTTTTTATGGTGGTAAGGTAATTTTTTAAGATTTAATTTTACATTTTTAATTATTGATGATAGTGACAATTCAAAATAATGTCAAAATAGGATGGTTCAAGGAGTTGTTGGTGTGTGATCTTCTTCCGTTTGGGTTAGAGCATGGCTCGGGTGACATAAATCTTTGTAAACGTCGACATCGACTTAGAAAACTATAAGGTAGGAATTTCATTATCTTCTTGGGCTCACATTATACATTTTTCCAAGGTATGGTTATTGTATTGGAATATTTGATATCCATGTTTGACTTTTGTTTTCTTGTGGGTGTGGGTATCTTGTGAGACCTTATGACCTTGTTCCATGATAATTATTGAGATAGTTTGATTCCATGTTGATGTTTGATTTAGATTTTGTATTTATGATGATGCTATATTTTTTCATGATCTGTAACTTGATATGTGGACATGATATGGCGCCAATGTTGCCTTGAGATATGTTCAGTATATGTTGTTATGTTGTTTCTTGTACATTTTACCTATGAGATAGTCATACCCATCATGGCTCGATCGATATCCATAGAGATGGAGTGTGTTCACATTCTTCATATGACTTCATGAAGAGACCAAGATGGAAAAAGTGGCATGATGGACTAGTGTGTCCTGACCTGGGGGCATGATGACCATGAGGGATCAGAACCATATTTGATGATCGTAGGTCATAAAGATCATGAGTGATTAGACATACATAGAAATAGCAAGGCATTATGGCCTAGTGTGACCTGACCTAGAGGCCTAGGGATTATATGACAATTGAGTAACTTGAGACTGGATCTGACATTGATACATTTCCATTATTGTTATGATGTTTCCTACTTGGAGCTGAAGTAGGTACGATTGAGGTTTTTTGGAATCTTAGTTAGTGTGTGACCCATCATTTTTGTATTGTATATTTATGCTTGTTACACATTGATCATTATTTTGGAATACACTGTTATAATTGATCACATCGGGTTCATGACACATTGGTGATGTTCCACTAGGTCTTCTACTCACACCCTACTTGGGAATTTTGATATTATTGTAGATTACATGAAAGATCCGGTGAAGGGAAAGGGCCTTATAGTGGACAGTTTATTAGTAGAGCATGGATCTAGTAAAAAATTGGGGAAAACTTAGGACCCACTATTTATTTATTTAATTTTTCTACTTCTTATTATATTGGGTTTTCTTGCTACTTTGGGAGTTTCTTTATTTGTATAAAATGTATTCCATCTTTGGATTTCAAAATGTTTTAATGTGATTATTTATTATATTTTTTATTTTTGATTATTGATACCATAACATATAACTAAGGTTATAGTCTCCCCACTAATTGACCCAGACCATCACTGCTAGTTATTTGGATCTTGTATATGTGGAGTCACACATGAGATCACATATAATTCAGTCTCAGACCCAGTTGTTTAGTTCGGTACGTTACACCAATTGATTCATCTCATGAGACTTCGGATGCATCAGTAGGATATCTATAACTAGGGCCCACCTATAACTTCATGTCCAACACAATCCTTATATATCTAATGATTGATTTAATTGAAGAACAATGTTCCTTAATAGAAATTTTATGTATTGAGTAAGGAATACTGATTAACAATAATTTCCGAGTCAATCATATAAAATTCAATGTAAAATATACTATGTTGAAATGATATTGCGATTTAAGTAATAAGCATATGTTTCCAATGCTTTCACTGAGGTGCACACATCCGTCTTGTTCGAGGATGAAAGTCGTGGTTTTGTTGCCCTGCATTACGACTTTAAAAAGGCGTGCAGAATGTGTTACTTCTTCAGGTACGTCTTCCCCTTGATCGAAATAGGATGATGGTATGTCAGTTCCTCCTTCCATGGATTCCTCCTCGGAGCTCGTCCCCTAGTATGGGCCTCCCTTATATATTTAAGACATTGTTTGTGAAACTCTTCCAGGTGACATATCTTCATGGACACCAGTTAATTACACTTATTCAATTAGGACATTCCAAGGTGTCCGGTTAGGGAAGCAACCATCGGTCAGGGGAATAGCCATATTGGACATCACTGGAATGTATGGACGCTAGGACTCTAGGGCATCTAGGTTTGATCTCATTATTATAGGGCTTCCCGAGGGCTCGGAAGCCCGAGGCATACCACATAGAATGCATGTAATTATATTCCATGTACATGTCCTTGATGTTTTCCTTAGCTTCCCATGTCTATCAAAGGGTATGCTGCAAGTTTAACATCCAGAAGAGATGGATCAGACAGATCATAACACTGAATAGAGCGGATCAGAAGAGCGTAACCCCTGGAGGAAACACTGATGTAGGTGGGTTGACATGACCTCACCGGGATGTGGCGTCTTGGGTAGGATTCAAAATGGATTATGGGGTACTGATTGAAATGAGTGGAGAATGGGATAGTACCACCGTGAGGAAGACGGTAATGTTGGGCTTGAGTCTAAGTGAGACTTCCTACGTATCCCCGTGGTAAGGAATTAAAGTCTGCGTAGTTCAGGAGGGCGACGGGATGTCTAAGGAGGCGACTTGTGAGAATGGACGCATGGATGGGACCTAGAGTAAGTGGAACCTCTCGGTTGGGACATGACCTTCCCGAAACACATAGGGTCATGGGAAAGATCAGGCGATGAGCTTGAATCGGGGTGTACACATAGGACAACAACCTGATGATGTGTATGGGGCTTACGCACGGTTAACTGCCCGGGATGTTCTGACACCATTAGGACAGAACAAAGGTGTGGGTCCCGGCTAATAGGATTACGACAGCTTACCACTGGATAGGAGATGCAACAGATTACCACTGATCAGGATATCAACGACTTATCGTTGAAGGGGGCCATAGTTTAATGCCATGTAGGTCAGGGGTGAACCGACGTGAATAAGGACTTGGGGTCTAGATGGATGGTGTAGGCGAACTGACGTGAAGGGGGTTGGAATGACCAGGAGTTAGTCTTTAACCCCATAAAGGCTTCCTATGTACCCCGCCATGGTAAGGATCAAAGTCCATGTATTTTATGATTGGGGGCATGGAACTGATGTGAAGATGGTCAGAACCAATGGGTGGTGGGCTTGAACCTTGTGGAGGATTCCTACATACCTTGCCTCAGAAAGGATCAAAGCCCACATAGTTCATATGGGGGAATTTGGGGCTTACACTCTAAGGCATCCCAAAGTGTTGGTGAACGAACGTGAAGATGGTCGGAACGACCGGGGTGGTGGGGTTGAACCTTGTGGAGGCTTCCTACGTACCTTGACTTAGCAAGGATCAAAGTACATATAGTTCGGATGGTGGTGTGGGGCTTACACTATAGGTTTCCTAAAGAGGATTCCATGGTCGGTGCTTCCTCTAATCCCATGTGAGTCATGCTCAGTGTGAGAAAAAAGTGACAACAAAGACCTGACAATCACATCACGAAAGGTGCATCCATGGGAAATGGAGTGGGGCGTACACGTGATCGTTGCCCAAAGAGGAAACAGGGGCTTATGCATGGTTAGAAGAACAAAGAGGTTTGGAATTAGTCCAGGATGGAGGCCCGGTGGTGATAAAGCCCTACGAGAGAGGGATTTGGATTGAAGAAAGGAGGGGAAGGAATCCTACCTCCTGCAACAAAATCTAGGGGTTTACACTTGAGTGGTTTCCATTTCCCCACATAGGATGTGGGGGGGGGGAAGTCACAATTTAACATCATGTGTTGAGGATGATGATTCTTGGAAGTTTAACGCCTTGTAGCTCAGATGAGGCGGGTTCGCTCAACACCCCTAGAACATACATAATTAGTACCCTCTTCACCTTGGTGAATTGAGGGGACAGGAAATTCCATGTTTGTGGGGTGTCGAGAGGTGATCCCGTCGGGGGTCCATGTTAGCATAGCTATGTGAAGAAGCAATAGTCGTTAGCATTACTTTTCAAAGAAACATGAGGCGAGGAAACTCAATGTGAAATGTCACCCAAGGTTCTTTGAAGTTACGTCGTGCGAACCTAGAAGGTTGCACGGGAGAGGGAGTTGCAGAGCAAAGGGGTTTATCAGTAGAGGCCTCATAGATCTCTGGTGCTCCATGTAATTGAAGGGCTTAATGAAGGTGTGGGATTCGTGAAGTGAAGTGGCCTAGACTAGGCATAGGGCATGGGTGGGTACAAGAGGTTCTTCATGAAGTGGATGGGCATTCGTGAAGCAAATCCCTACAAAGCATGGGTGCCTCGTGAAGCAAGGTCCTATGAAGAAATGTGCTTCATGAGGGATAATGACTCTACCATAGAATTTGAGTCACGTGTGCATGGGGGTGCTTCACGAAGCATAAATGCTCTGTGATGACCCAAGTCCCCATGAGGATCTCTTTCCTTCGCGAAGGCCCGTGGGCTTCACGACAGGAATCCCTCTGGAAAGAGGGGTGTAAACAAGGAAAAGGGGAGGCACTTCACAGAGAACAAGTACCTTGAGAAGCTCATGGTTCGTAGAGCAGAGAGTGGTTCGTGATTTGAGAGATGATAAGGGGAATGGTCGGTTGATACGTACTTTGGGCCTGGGGGGGGTCCGGTATTTATAGGCCAGAGGTGCCGCGAAGCAGAGCCCGCTCAGCACAAAGCTGGATTCCACTTTGCAGATGACTCGTGAACATCAAAGGGGCTCGCAGAGCATCCCGCCTCCTTTCTTCATGGCGGGCTCGTGAATGTCAAAGGGGATCACGGAGCATCCCGCCTTCTTACTTTTTGGCAGGCTCGCGAATGTCAAATCGGCTTGCAGAGCATCCCGCCTCCTTGCTTCACGATGGGATTGCGAACATCAAATCGTCTCGCGAATCATCCCTCCTTTTTTTGCGATGGGTGCAAGGTCATGGTGTTCTGCGAAATGTCTTCACGAGGTAGCTCTGGATACTTTCTTATTATCCTTCCCCCGTATGATTTTTTGGCGCCAACAAATGCCCCCCCTCAGACATGAAGCTGAGGATAAATCAAGTGTCAAAATCTGAGGGTTAATCGCCAAAATTCCTCGCACGTTCACAAAGCTGGCTCATGAAATAGGATCATCGAGTGCGAAAGAGACGGGTCGAATGGGCGTGCCGCAAAGCTCGCCATGGTCGAGACGCACCATGAAGCACGCCATGGTTGAGACGTGTCGTGAAGCTATGATGGTCATCTATTATAAATAGAGAGGCTGAATTCTCTTTTGTCCTTTCTCTCCTTCCCGATTTTGGGTTTTAGCACTCTCAATTTGCGACGATCCGCATACTCTGTGATTAATCTCAGTGACTCAGGCTTTCAGCATCGCGGTGCATAATGAGTCTTTAACTTCATGTCTGTGTGCTTCGCGACTCCGCGTTCAGAGGCCGAGTCAGGGCTCCACCAACAGACATCGCGAACTCACTCTGCGAATGAGCTTCATGAACGAACCCAAAAATCGTCCAAAACCAAAAGGCTGAATGGCTTGTCAAGAACCTACCTAGGGGGTCCTTATGGATTCTGCCCAAAGGGATGAGATAGAGAATAGTCTGGGTTTAGGAGAGCTAATTTAGAGCCACTATGACCACGATTCATTAGTGGAGCTGCTAACGGAGAGCCCGAGGAACTACCCATTATGTAAGAGGTTTCCTTTGAATGGATTCGGGCTGAGGGAGGACGTATTCATCCTAGAAGGATGTTGGGATGAACCAGCTTACTAGGTTAGAAGCACGTTGTTCCAACGTCGATGGTTCGGGGTGGCTGACGGCCGTGCCCGAGGGGTCTTCACACCTTTCATTTTTTCCTGCTTATACAACAACATAAATAATGTTGGCGGAAAGGAGTTACATCTGGAGATGTCTCCCCCCCCCATTCATCATACGATATTGAAGGAATCTCTGGGGAACCCAAAGAAGGGATGGTCTGAGGAGTGGGACTTGCGCTTGGGAGGCAACATCACAGATGATTGGTCCTGGGTCTGTTGGGTATGCACCTCGTGTGAGGATTTTGGGGTGGATCTAAGAAGAGTGTGCATGTATGATGCATCTTGGGCCTCCGAGTTTTACATCTACCAGCCGAAGCAGCTGATGCCGGAGCTGTTGAGAAGGTGTTCATCAAGGACCAACACATTCCATTTTCACCCCAGGGAAGTCGACATCAGCTTTTGGGATGTCCACTAGATCTCGAGGGTCTCGATACTGGGGGCTATGTATGACGAATTTTTCCCCATCATGAGTTTGTGGGAGGACTCTGAGAAAATGACGCCGCTGGTGATGGATTTGATGAAGCTTGTGCCGGGAGAGGATAAGGATGTGGTGAGGGACGTCCATTTCAGGTGGTGGTTTAAACAGTTCCTAAACTTTTCTAAGGACAGACAGTTTCCAGTGAAGCCTTGGACTTGCCCGAAGGGGGACTAGTGAAAGGATCACTCATACTGGTGACTTTTGGGGGATATCCAGTGAAAGAAGTGGAGATTTAGTGTCATCACTGAACAACAACCAATATTCAGGCTGGTAGCGTTCATCGTGGCACTCATCTATGGTTGGATCCTACCAGTGAGGGACACCAACATGGGAGTTAGACCAAGAACATTTATTATAGAATCCGTGTTGGCAACATGAGGGTAGGTCAACCTCAGGATCCCGATACTTGCCAAGTTGTATAAGATGTTGTGGCATATTAGCGAGGGGAAGATGAAACAGAGAATATGTGGGATATTCCACCTCTTGTATGGGTGGATAGTGGCACACATTAGGGGGGTTTATGAATACCTCAACCCCATTTCCCCTCTGGAATCGAACTTCTGCCCATCCATCCTGAACACTTCTAGGAGCTTTCCAGCCAAGCTGAACACACCGTCAGTTCTGAACTGAGTGTGAAAGGTGTAGAAGTTCAATTTCCACACATTTCTATTACCTATGGGGGTATTCACTGATGATAGACGGGGAACGGAGGGTCAACATTCCTATCTCTTGGCCTTTCGAGGTGGAGTTTTGGTGGGAAGGGTGGATCGTGAGCCTCTCTACGAGTCGTACACCCTGCACAGATTTGCTCATCAATTCTAGTGCATGCAGCGACTGACACCACAGGTCTATCTAGTGGTGCTCTATGAGTCACACCCATGTGTGATGAGGCATATGTGTCTCATGTTCACATGGAAAGATGGGAAGATGTGGAACCAGTTGCCTCTGCCGACCGTTGTCATCGGGTTAGTGAAGGGATATGCCCAGAGTTGGAAGGCGGCCTACCCAGGGGAAATGCTGAACCAACCTACCATTCGAGTTGATGATGGCGTGCCTCCCAAAACTTGAATCTGAGGTTAGAAGGTGGAAGGGGCATCTCGTGGTGGAACGGCTGCCATAGCGGCGGGGCCCACACTAGTTGAGGGAGAGGCAGTAGTGGCAACAGACCCGGTGGTCCTAGAAGAGTAGAGTTATATTGAGGGGAGACCACCTTGAGGTTGTTGTATAATATCAACTCAGGTTCCAGGGAAGCGGCTGCGCCACATTGATATGCCAGAGAATGATGTCTTTCCAATGGCCTGGGACATCTGGGAAGTGAACTGGAAATTCCTAGACCCATCAGAGATATGGAAACATCTGGTCTGTTTTGGGATGTATTTTCTAGGGATATTCCCTATCAGGGATGGCTTTGCGGTATCCTAGGTGGAGGCGGAGTAATACATGACAGAGCTGGTGGAATTTGGGCACTCCTAGGGTACCCCGTGTCCAATGATGAATCAAGTCAAGGTGTTGCTCGATCGCACCACTCCCCCATATTTTTTAGCTACTGACTTAAGGGAACGGTTCCCTCTGCCGGAAGAATCATATGAATCCTCCTGGGGAGATGAGGCCAGGAGAGGGACATTGTTGGAGGAGGGTGAATTCAGGGATCATGTCTCAAATATTGAAGAGTTCATCGATGCCCTTGAGATAAAGATTCCAAACCCCTTATTCTGGGCCCACTTTCAGGTCATTCTGGACTCCTTTCTAACATCTAAATTGTACAGAAGGGCCTTGTGCATATAACTTGTTCTCGCCCTTCAAGTGATACAGATGTGGGACCTTCAGGGTCCACATCTGCTACTAGGGAGATCATCATGTCTGGCGGGGCCGGAATACCCGAAGTGGATCCCGAATCTTTAGACCTTCCAACAATATATGGAGGGTCACGCTTCAGGGTCCCAACGGCATCAACCCAAGAACAATACTGAGAATTTGATATCAGTTAGTCTCCTCTAAAAAATTATTGACTATCATCCATCGACCATGTTAGCTGATGTGCATGCTCCCTTTTTAGCATGCAAAGTCCTCCAAATAGCATGGTTTTCCATGGCGAGGTCATTCGGTGCCCCCGGCAGTTCCATTCTCTAGGGAATTCCAGGTACTATAGAGGTGGAGGCCCAGATTGATCGAACAGTGGCACTCTCGATCACCAGTGGGACCGTCAGGGAGGTTGAGCCTGAGATCATCGAGGGGGGGTCTGACGATGAGGATCAGTCGGACAGCCCAAGTCCTATCGTGCCTGATCAAGCACCATACGTGGACCCTTCTGAAGAGTTCTTGGAGGTCTTCCACACATATGAGCCTTCCAACAGCACTGACTGGGATGAGACGACCTCTGATGAAGAGGACAGCAGAATAGTCTGTCGCCGGTCATGGAATAGAATCAGGTGCTTCATTGGTGACACCCCAAGAACTATGTCTAGATGATATGGAAAGACTTCTCTTGAGACTGTGTGAACTATGTGATGGGGGAGTGGATGCCCAACGTCCTCACATGCTCATCCGAGATCTTATGGCGGAGAAGATTCGTGAGCATCACCATGGCCTCAGTGTGGGTTGTCAGTGGAGAAAAGTGGTGAACATCAAGAGGCTCCAAGAGGCTGAAGATGAGGTCCAGTGGCTGTAGAGTCAGGCGGATGATCACTTGGCCTCCCTTAATGCACAATCTGAGCTAATATTGAAATTGAATTCCCAGTTGGTAGAGGTTGAAGAGGGTATGAAGTGAGATTCTGACAAAATGATCATCATCTGAACTGATGTTGAGCGGGCCTAGATTGCGGCTGATAAATTTTTCCCCATCACTGCCAAGGAGGAGTGGGAACTGAATACGCGACAGAGAATCCTGGATGCCACCAACCAGAGGGTGGTGGAGCTACTATGCTCTTTCTACGAGGATAACCTGTCCATGGGGGAAATCGACCCTCGGGTAATGTAATGATTACAAACCCTCAAATTTACTTTCATTCTTAGATTATTTGATGCATGTCGCATACACAAGTTCTGCTAATTGTATTAGTTCATATCACACTTGTGATATTCATGGAGCATCCAGCGATCATTCCCTAAGCTCACGTGGGTCGGGCCCAATGCGAGAAACAAGGGATGACCACCTTATCACTCCATCCAAATATAGTAGTTCCAACCAAGCTTCAGGCATATGGGGGTTTGAACTACCAACCTGAATTCCTAGGAAGAGAATGGAGAGACCTGAATAGAGAATGGATCTCTCAGAACATCCAAATTATTGTTTTCCTAGCGTGCTCTTGTGCACAAATGGGGAAACGCCAGGGGTGCTAGAATAAATCCGAACAGGGGGAATAGAAAGTGTGAATTACAATTCCCAATGTTCGGAACACTATGGGGAAGGAGCGACAATAAAAAGATAATTTTTGATTGCGTTCGAAAGACATAATCTATATTGTGTTAGCCTGAAATGGGGATGAAAAGCGAGGGCCGACCGCTGACCATGTTTGAAACACAGGGCCTTACTCAGAATGTCATCGATTAGCCTTCCGGAATGTTGGCCCAAGATAGTAAGTGAGCCATAGGCCGAGCATTCATACTGTTTGGGGGTTCCTCTAGACGTGAACGAGGGAAAGGATCTAAATAAAGGGCACGCAAAGTGTGGATGGTTGTTCGACTAGAGTCCAACACTATTGAAATTACACCACCATGGTGGAAACACATTAGGTATATACACTGGCTTGATCAGGGATCAAACATACTTCTGAACATGACCTCTCTGACAAGGAAACTTTCGCCTCCCAATGTTTATTGTGGGTCATTCTGAACTTGTTCAGGAAAAAGATGCAATTTTGGGGTTCCCCAAAAGAGCACAGGTCAAGGGACCAAAAAAGACGGGGAAATGGGAATTGTGATTCCTGGGGATGGACCTGAAGACAGGATGTCTGGGGGTTCCTACGTATCCCATGAGAATGGGAATCAATAAAAACATTGTTCTTGGGGCATAGTGTGGTCAGAGAACAACACTGGAAAGGAGAATTCTCTCTGGAGAGGAAATTGACGCATCCCATGGTTGACATAGGTAATCCCAAACTTGTTCGGGGTAGAACCATAGTTTAGTGTCATGCGTTTAGGACATATAAACTCATGCAGTTTAACATCATATGATAGGATGTGGAGTGAATGGGAAGATCCCTGGAGGGGAGTATGTGGTGTGGTAGCTATCAACCTGACGTGAATGAGGGCTTGGAGTCCAGATCGCACCACGTATCCCCTGAACAAACTCTTCAGGTCACAGAACAAAGAGTGAGAATTAGGTTGGGGATGAAGCAAAGTGTTCGAGGGTTCCTATGTACTCCATGTAGATGGGAATCAAGCCATATTTAGTTCTAAGAGTGCAGTTTAATGTCATGCGGGATGAGGAAAGGCATATGTGGAAATGGTTGCGCCAGTACATGTCCTACCAGAACTACTAAGCCCACGTGAGTCGTGCTCGATGTAGGAAACAAAAACTAGTGATAATAATATCCTAGCACAAGGAGGCACACATTAGGGACAATAGGGAATTAGATGACTGACGTCCCATTGATTCTTACCCGCCTATATGACGCACCTAGATGCAATGAAGAGTAAATCTGAGCATGTTGGAATTCCACATGAACATAAGGGAGTGGAAACTTGTGAATCGGGATGCTCGAGATCTGGACCACAATGATGGTGGTGTGACGATAGGGGATAGTTGTTGACCGTGTTCAAAACCTAGCATCCATATCACATTAGTCTGGAATGGGGACAGACAGACGAGGGTCAACTGCTGACCATGTTCGAAACATGGGACCTGTCGCAAATTTCATCCGGGGTCTTTAGGGATGTTGGCCTAAAATAGTAGGTGAGCCAATATGGCGTGAGACCAGGCCATGAAGGGGGTCCCTTCGTATGTGGAAGAAGATGAAGATCCAAATGACGGGCTCACAAATCTTGGACATGAAACTAGGGGAATTTCCCCGTGAAAATTCTATACTCCTGTATCTTTGCCTAAACGCATCTGAATAAGACTATAAGACGTATCATAAAGAGGGAGTCGAGTCCCCTCCCAAGGACAAGGGTCCTGGGGCCGCACACGTCCAACTTAAGGTCTTGGGGTGGACCATTAAAGGGGGATTTATTTAATGGAATGTGTGCAGGGTAGAGAAATAGCCAAACATGACACGCATTTCCCATTGGGAGAACTTAGTTTTAGGTCATAGAACTCAGACCACACTGGGAAAAGATATGGGAAGTACATGCTGCGACTATCGAAAAAGAACCCAACGGGAATGAGAACCTAATAGGTACTCTCCACCCCACATATTCCCAGACGAGTCCAGGCAAAGGGGCTGAAAAAGAAGGGACATTATTTGTAGATTCCTGGGGTTGGACCTGGAGACAAAATGCCTGGGTGTTCCTACGTATCCCATGAGGATGGGAATCAAGTCATACATAGTTCTGGAAAATGTCGTATAGTTTAACACCTTTTGGAAAGAATGTGGAGTGGTCTTAGTTTATGTTCATAGAGATCGAATCATGTATGGTAGGAAGCATAGGAGAAACATGGTGGGGTGATTATAAAACCCGACGTGAACGGGAACCTGGGGTCTCGACCACCATGTGTTCCTTGGGAAGGTTTTAGGTCGAGGGATTGAAAATGAAAGTTAAGCTGGTCCCGAGGAAAAATGCACGGGTGTTCCTACCTATCCCATGAGGATGGTAATCAATCCAAACATAGTTCATAAGATGGCACGGTGGGAAACCAATGCCAGGTATAATAAGGTTGTGTGGGTCTAGCCCTTGCACCAAAAGAAGCGGTATTTGATATATCTTGTTTGTCCTTTATGATGAATGAGTGTTTTTTTTGTGAAGTGATGGACCTGGGATGGAAGGTCTAGGTATCGCCACATGAATCAAGCCATATACAAGCATTGAAAAATGGTATGGTGTGTAACTGATACCAAGCATGATTTCCTCCCAGTTGATGACATCACAATGCATTGTCGTTTTTCATCATGCGGTCAGGACAATAATATCATAGTTTAGGGTCATGTGATGGGACCAACCACGCACGTTTAACATTGTGCAGGGAAAACTCAACAGTTTAAAGTCATGCGGGACTAGGAATCATAGTTTAACATCATATGGCTCAGATGCATACAAGAGAGATGAAGTTCCAAAGGGGATGCACGCGGCGTGATAAAGCGTAACTGACGTGAATGAGGACAAGGTCTACACCGTATCGTGTGCAACTCTGATGAGGAAACCTTGGGCCAAAGGGGCGGGAAATATTAGAGTAAAAAAATGGGGGTAAGAGAAACTATCTCCCAACTTAGATGCACCCGAAAATGAGATGTTCGGGTGATCCTACATATTCTATGAAGACGAGAATCAAGTCTCACATAGTTCTGAAATAGATCTTAGTTTATGGTCTTAGAGCTCAGACCATAGATGGGCGGAATCCTTCCAAGTATGCGCAGACCCCAACCCAATCCATAAGACCATGTTAGCAGTGCTCGGTGTGGTAAACATGGGTGGAAGAGGTTCCTTTGCAGTACCTGGAACACATGCCAAAGGGTAATCGGTGTAGTGCCCCGAATGATTGCCTTATCATGGATTTTCCCTCCTAACATGCGGATGCACACTGAGGAATAGTACCAAGAGTCTCTAAATTCTACTTGGACAGGATGAGGTGGAAAAGGATGTGAGTCATGTAACCAACATTTTGGGCTTAAAGGGGTTGGTGTAACAATGGAGGATAACTGTTGACCGTGTTAAACAAACAACATTCATATCATGTGACTTGATGTGGGAACAAAAAATGAGTGTCGACCACTGACCAAATTCGCAACGCGAGACATGTATAAATTTGTTGCTCTAAACCCTTGAGGATGTTGGATCGTAATGGTTGGAGGGCCCTTGGGCCTAGTATCTATTCCATTCAGGGGTCCCTTTGGGTATGAAAGGTGATGGAAACCCTAATGAAGGGGAAAATAATGCCTGAGAAATGGGTGAAACCATATCCGGGAAAAATCTGACATTCGAGGTGCTAAACCAGAGTACCCTTGGGCACATTAGTGAATCGCCGAAGAGGACTGAGGGGCTCATCTAAAGAGCGGCCGATTTGAAAAGACGAGTACAGAACAAGGGGATGGAAAACTCTCAGGAGGAGGTAAATGGCGTGGTTATTTCAAAAACCCAACGTGAATGAGTAAATAATACCAAACCACACCATATACCCCTCTCCCTAGGGGAATTCAGGCCAAGGGGCCAAGATGAGGCTGGACCCGAAGACTAAACGTTCGGGCGGTCCTACGTATCACATGAGGATGGTAATCAAGCCATATGTAGTTCTTGCAGAGAGTAATGTGCATTTTATCATCATGTATTAAAATGGGTGAGGTACCCAACACAGAGGGGCTGTATGGTGTGATGAGCAACCTGACGTGAATGAGGACATACTCTCATACCACACTGTACAACCCTAAATGAGAACATGGGCCGGGGGCCCGAAAAGGCCAAGGGGCCTAAGGCTGGGCCTTGGACAGAAAGTCCTGACCAGCTTTTTATTTCAAGTCTTGAAGTATGGATGAATAAAGGGGTAAGATACCCCAAATAAGGGAGGTGTACGACGCAGCGAGTAACCCGACGTGAATGAGGACATAATCTCATACCACACCGTACAACCCCGTAAGAGTTAAGACTTGGGTTGAGGGCTTGAAATTAGTCATGTGAAGCATGGAAGGGCCTCGAATGGCATTATGGATGATATATGAAGGAAGGGATGTCTCAAGGGGAAATGTATGGCATGGAGAAATAGCCCGACACGAATGAGGACATAAGTCCACTCCACACCACACAACCCTTAATGAGAACTTGGGATACGGGCCGGAAAAGGCCAAGGGGCCTGAGGCTGGGCATCCCGAACAATGGTATCCATATGACCTCTTGTGCGGTTATTGCATCATCACAGCTCCTAATCCCACGGGAGTAGTACTCTGTGTAGAAAATAAGGAACCAGACTTAGCTCTCCCTATCATATGGGGGGGGATAATAGCTAGCCATGCCCAAAGGGAGTTCGTCGCTTGGAGATGCAGCGGGGAAGAATGAACCACTACACTCAATGTTTGAGACATCTTGGGGTGTATTTAATGACAAAGGATAGTTGTTGACCATGATCGGAAAACAGCATTCTTATAGTGGACTGGAATGGGAACAATAAATGAGCATCGACTGCTGACCATATTTGCAACACGGGATGTGTATCAGTTTGTTTCTCAACATCCTCGAGGGCATTGGCTGGAAGTGGTTGGAGATCCCTTGGGCCTAGTATCCCTTCCATTCAGGGTCCCTTCTAGATGGAAATGATGATGGAGTCCCAATCAAAGGAATGGGCGAAGCATAGCTGTGCCCATACATTTTAAAGTAAAGCAAGGTAGTGGAAGAGGCAGACACATCCAAGAAGTGGGACGTATGGCGGAATAGAGATGATATCGACGTGTATTGGGAAAAAAACATGCACCACACCATATGACTTGACCCAAGGGGAGATTCCATCATTTGGGATGGGCCAATAGATGAAATGTTTGGGCATTTCTACATATCCCATGAGGATGGGAATCATGCCATACATAGTTCTTGAAGGCAATGCAGTTTAACATCGTGCGGTGAGGATATAGGGGGATAGAAAAATGGGGAGTGGGAAAATGGTGTGACCGTTATAATCGAGGCATGAGTGGGGCTAAGGAAGCTTACACCATATCATGCAAGAATCCTCCAGGAGAACTATACCCAGGAGGGATAGTCAAAGAGAAGAGTTTTGGGATGGTCTCAAGATGAAATTCTTGAGAGTTCCAACATATCCCATGTAGATGGGAATAAAGCCACATGTAGTTATAAGGGTGTAGTTTAACGTCTTGCAGGACGACATACAGTTTAACGTCATGCGGGATGAAGCATTTTAGGGTCATGTAGGACAAGACAGTTTAGGGTCATTCCGGACCCAGGAGTTTAGGGTCATGCAGGACCATCTAGGTCAGGAAAAGTATTTATTGAGAAACTTGGCATTGGTAGGAAGATTTATATGCTCACCATCTATGGTCACTAGGGAGTATGCACCATTGGGGTAAACCCTGTGAATTATGTAAGGTCCTTCCCATTTGGGTTCCAACTTAGGTGGTTTCCTGCCATGGATCATTAGTGTTTGGAGGGCCAATACCAAGTCGCCTTATAGGAAAGAGCGGAGGAGAACCTTCTTGTTGAAGGCACTAGAATTCTTATTCTGATTCCTTTCCAGATTGTGTAGGGCATGAAGCTTATTCTTGTCAAGTGCTTCCAATTCAGCCAGATGAATTTTGGCTACATTATGTAGCACATGATGGTCATAGACTGATGTGCATAACGAATGCAGCTAGATCTCGATGGGAAGGACGACCTCAGATCCATACACCAGGAAATATGGGGTCACCTGGGTGGAATTATTATTCATCATCCGATAAGCCCAGAGGGAATTGGGGATCTTGTCCGGCCAACTCTTCTTGTTCTGACCAACCATTTTCTGCAAAATGTTAGAGAGGGTTTTGTTGAATGCCTCGATCGGTCCATTTGCCTACGCGTGATAGCGGGAGGTATGGTTCGAATGGATGTTGTACTTGGTGTACAACCTTTTCAACTTACCTACTTAGAAGTTGGTGTCGTTATCGGCGAGGATGGCATGAGGGACTCTAAACCGGTAGATGATATTGGAGCTCACGAAGTCAATAATAAAATAGGCCTTGACCTCCTTGAGCAGAGCTGCCTCTACCCACATGGAAAAAATCCATAGCATTCAGGATGAACCAGCAATGGTGAGATGTCACTAGTGGAAATGGTCCCACGACATCGAGTCACCACACCACAAGCAGCCAAGAATACTTGGTGGAGTGGAGAGTTTATAGCGGCTGATGCATGAAGTTATCATGAATTTGGTATGTGTGACATCTCTTGGAGAACTCAATGCAATCATGGATCATGGAGGTCCAAAATTACCCCAGTCTCTAGATCTGGTGAGATAGATTTGGCCCAGTCTGGTGAGCACCGCAGGAATCAGCATAAACATCCTCTATGACCTGAAAAATATCAACTCCTTGGTTGCAACAGAGGATAACACCATCGAACCCATGCTTGTAGAAGGGTTTTCTCAAGAATGGGACCACTCTGGAGGGTAAACTACAGCGTGCGGCATCGGATTCACTCATGCATGGCTCGATCAGCTGGTAGGTAACCATCTTGGAGATACTCGACATAGGGGGATCTCTAGTTGGGGGTCACTTCAACCACTGCATATGAGGAACCTAGAGGTCCTGACGTAGAGGCCCCAGTGGTAATATGTCTTAGCCACAGGTTGTCGTCATCATCTTGGGTGACAGAAGAAATGACTCTCTGATGTGTGACGTGTATAATTATATCATCCTTCCTGGGTTTTGTAATTGATACAGCCAGGCTGACCAAGCATCTTCTTGATCATTCTGAGATCGAGGGACATGAGTAACTTCCAGCCGAGAAGGGAATTGGTCCATTAACTGGAGAGTACGCTCCAATAATGGTATGAGATTTGGATTTTTGACGAGGTAGTGACCACTGATTTTCATGATGACTAGTTTGGAATCCCCTTTCACATGAAAATGGAGCACATAGATATCGAGGGATAGCTCGAGGCTAGTGATAAGATCCCGATCATCTTCCTCATTATTAGTGCATCCTTCTGACAACTGGAATGATTATGGAAGAATGGCTTGTGCTGGGGTAATAAAGAAAATACCCAAGCCTACCCTGTTGATCCTGGGATCATTGAGCCTCCTACCGGTGGGGCTTAGGGAAGCACCATAAAAGTGCATCTGCCATCATGGGATGGCATGATCTACTGATAAGATCACCACATAAAGAAAATCAAGATCCAAATACTATCTAGAAAGAGCCGGATGGGCTACAAGGAAGTCTGTCAATGCTTTCCCCTTAATAGCTTTCTGGGGGAAAAACCTGATATCAAACTGTTGAAAATCACTTTCCACCATGCTAGATGACCGATCAACATGGGGAGGTTCAGAATATACTTCAGAGGGTCTGCCTGAGACACCAGTTGTACCTCGTGGTGCTGCAAGTAGTGTCGCAATTTATGTACTGCGAATACCAGTGCAAGGCAGCTCTTTTCGATGGGGGAGTATCTGCTCTTCGTATCAATGAGCATACGACTGAGGTAGTAGAGGCTGTTTTTTGTCCCCTCATTGTTCTTTTGAGCGAGAAGGGTGCCAAGAGATCGTTCCAGAGTAGTCACGTATAGAATCAATTATTTTTCAGAGACGTGTGGCATCATGACCCAAAGTTGGAAAATATACTACTTGATTTCCTCGAAGGTGGTGTAGCACTCTTTGTCCCACTTGTAGGCGGATCCTTTCTTCATGATCCGAGAAAAGGTCTTACACTTGCCAGCTAGATTCACAATTAATTAGTTTATGTAGGCTAATTGGCCTTGGAAACTTTTAAGATCCTGAATATTGCTCGGGGGAGGCATCTGATCGATGGAATTGATCTTCTATGGTTTGATCTCAATGCCTCGGTACCTGACAAAAAATCCAAGGAACTTTCTGGAGGTGACCCTGAAGGAACATTTCAACGGGTTCAACTTCAGGTGGAGGGAGCGGAAGAAGCCTAACACTTTCTCAAGGTCCTTGAGATGGTCCTAGAACTGGTGATATTTAACCACCAGATCGTTCACATAGAATTCCACCAATGTCCCAATGATTGTCTTGAATATGCGATTCATGGCCCGCTGATAGGTGGCACTGGCATTCTTTAAGCCGAAGGGCATGACTTAGTAACAAAACGTACCATGCGGTGCCCAGAAAGCTATGGACTCCTCATCCTCAGGGGCCATTCAGATCTGATTGTATCTGGAGTAACTGTACATGAGATAGAGGTCTTGGAAGCTATTCATAGCATCGATCGACACTTTTGTCATAGGAAGGGGAAAATCATCTTTCGGACAGTAGTTGTTGAGATCGTAGAAGTCGATGCAGACTCTGATCTGTCTGTTCTTTTTCCTGACTAGAACAATGTTGGCTAGCCACTTGGGGTACTGGACCTCCTTAATGAAGTTATCCCTGATGAGCGTTTCAACTTCGGCCTCAACCATTCCACCGTGATAAGGGTGCATCTTTCTGGGAGGCTTCTTGAATCCGTGATGATTTTCTGGAAGACTGAGGCGGTGCACGGCTACCCGAGGATCTAGTCCTAGAATCTCATTGTAACTCCAGGAAAACACATCACAGTGTTGTTTTAGGAAGTCCACATACCTTTACTGCTCCACGAAGGACACAACGACACTGATCAATGTGGGTCTCAGATCTGCCTCACTATCAAGGTTCACCTGTACCAGTTCATCGACCATGGTAGAGATGCTCTCCTCAATGTCCAGGGGAGCATCCTCCAAATCCTCTTCATCACTTGTGGATGAGGGATCCCCAGCGGGAAGAGCTTCCTCAGGGATGACAAATTCCGACAGGAGGCTGGTACCATCCTGAGCAACTGTGGTCACCACATCGGGAGATCCTGATACTTCCGAAACCATAACAATGAAGGCTATCGATTCGATCTTGTCTGGTCTTCGGCCCAAGGGGCTACGCTTGATGATATCAAATCAATAGTGGTGTGTTGGCTTGAGCCGGCTAATTCCAGCCTGAAAAAACTTGTGCGTATGATGTACTACTGTTTCCATGGGGTGGACGTCCCGATACCTTATGGGGGCAGGAGGCTCCAGGATCACCTGAGCCTGATTTGTGTAAGAGTATGAGGTGATTTTCTACCATCGCTTAGACTTGGGCATTTGATTCTCCCTTGTACCAGAGAAAACAAAACATTGACCCGTGTCAGGGGTCGTGGCCTCCAATCGATGGATCGGGAAGAAGTAGGCATCATCCATACTTTCCCATGGGTCAGCTGCAATTGCGATGGGTTCAACCTCGTTGTCCTGAAACTTTATGTCCCTGCTCTTGTAATAGTAGGCATCTAGGTAGCGGGATTTACAAGAGGAAAAAAGGAGACACATCACCTTGGAGCACGCCCACTCTACCATTGAGGGAGTACTTGAGGCATAGGTGATACGATGAGGGAACTACCACGTGTATGTGGAGTAAAGGTCTTCCCATCAATGCATTGTACGCGGTGTCTTGAGAGACAACCATAAACTCGGTGCTAGAAACTAGGCCACCGAACTGGGTCTTCAAACGGATCTTACTGATGGGGGTCTGATATGTCCTGTCATATCCCTAGATTCTTAAATTAGAGGGAGTCTGGTCATCTTTGGATAAACCTAGCTTTTGTAGTGTTCGAATCGGGATTAAGTTGATCCCAGATCCCATGTCGATAATATAGCGGTGAACCTCCACGCCGTTAAATTGGCGGGTGATATACAGTGGGAGGATGTTCCCCTATATGGGAGAGCCTTCATCTTCTCCAGAGAACGAAATGATGTCCTAACATTCAGCGTTCTCAACTGCTTCAGCATGAAAGGCTTCTACAGCTACTACCTCCGTCTCAAACTGGAGGGGGATTCTTAAAGCCTCTGTGAGGGCCTCACGCATATATAGAGACATTCCAAGGGCCTCGAGGATGCAAAGCCTCACTAGGATGCTAGAAAGGTTCTTTAAAACATCATACTTCCATGCCAGGCACATGCTTTTGCTTGCAGGAGGCCGTTCTGTGAAAGGAGGCATGGTGGGCCCTGCCTGCTGGGTCGGCAGCTGACTTGTGCTGGGTATATCCTACTGCTCACTAGTTGAATCCCATAGAGTAGCTACCCATTAAGGGACGGACAACTGAGATCGGCTCGTAGTAAGGCGAGGATGGTCACAACATGGTCAAAGTGGATCTTCATGATCTAGCAACACAAATGGTGGTGGAGGTAGGCCTGATGACACCAGATGAGGAGTTTGCACATGCTGAGCTCTGTGTTGGGCATGTTGTCTAGTCTCAGAAGCATGTACAGCCTGGCTGGAGGTTCCAACTGATGTGTCTCGACAGCCCATATGGTTACGGCTCCACTGACGCTGGCGTTAGTTGGGGACATTAGGGAGGTTCGCCTGGCGCTTTCCTTTTTCGGGAGTCACATAGGGTATTACCAACTCCAAGGTATTAACCGAAGCATACCCTTGACTATTACTTGAAGAGTCATCCATTACTAGGTAGATTTTGGGAGGAATCCCCATATCCGGAGGCATGAAATCACCAAGAGTGCGGGATGATGATGGCATTGGGGCGTTGATTTCCCTTGTACCGCTGATGCTTGCTATTATGAGAAGATGTCGGTTGAGGTGACGATGCAGAAGTAGCGGCTATAGCTTCTGAACGCTTTGGCTAATTCCAGCATGCATGAACAATACCATGGGCATGGGCAACTATTTTGCGAGACATCCAGTCATCATACTTCTGGGACTCACGGTTAGAAACCTGCTGCCACTCACCCTTGTTGTCGCTGATGTTGTCTAGCCTTACAGTGATGCAAGCCACTTATGCCAGAGCAGGGCCCATCCTGACTATGTTGTTATTGACCTGGTCCTGAAGCCAGTCTTTGAAGACATAGCACTGCTTTAGGGTGTTCCCCAGGATCTGGTGATAGGGGAAGTAGTTGGGTCGATCAGTGAGGTTTGCCTCTTCTGGCCTTCTGCACTTAGGCAAATGCACAATCCCTTATTCTAAGCCACTTCAGAAATAGTCGGGGACTAGATTCTTACTGAATGAGTAGGTTCGATTTTTCTGTCCAGGAAGGGGGGCCTTGGAGCCTGGCCCTGACGAGGGTCTAGAATAGCCTTATAACACCCATAGATTTTATGAGATATATATATATATATATATATATATTATGTCTTATGTTATACGCAACACCAAATTAATCATTCACTGCACACAACACTGGATCGGCTTGCATTACACGCAAGAGAAACCTTCCTCGATAGCTTGCATTGTACGCAATACTGAGTTTCACTAAACAATGATATATTATTATAATATTATGAACAATTTTTTATGAATAATATTAACCAAATTTTGAATTTTATAACATTATAATTCATCATACACATTATCTAGAACATGGTATGAGAACAAAATAAGTTTTTTGGGTAAAATAAGTATTTTTCAAAAAATGCAGTTTTGTCGCCTTTTCATGGCGCACCCACTTTAAATCTTGTTTTAAACACATTTATTAGTTAAATTTGAAAAAATAAACTTATTAATTGCAATAATTATATAAAAACTTACTTTGGATAATTTTTTAATATTCTTCTTTTAACTTTCATATTTTGATGAATAGTAAAAATACGCTAAATTATAATTAAAAACAACTTTTTCATCAAGATAATATATATGGATAAATTATAATATTGAATGGTTTTAAAGTATAAATAGAATACATTTTTACCATTTTATATAATGTGATTCATTATCATTAATTTCACATTTAATTCATAGTTAAAAACATTTCAATCTTTTGGAATGTTTTAACTTTTAGAAACCCATTTTCTCAATAGTGGGATTAATTTTAAATTAAATACTGAAAATTATGTGTTTTGAATTTGTAAAAATGGATTCCATATTTGGAACCAGTTGGTCCAAATTATGTTAATAGGCTAATTTTTATTTTTAGACATTATGAATAGTAACTACGGTAAATTTTATTTACTACAGTTAAAGGTGAATCGGGTAATTAAGGGTAAAAATAAGATTATAAAATTACCCTAACACCTTTAAAAACTCTATTGGATGAATAAAAGTCGACTAATATCACATAACTGTAAGAATTGATTCATTTCATGGACTTTTGACAATGAAAATGATATAATTATTATTATTACCAAAGAAAGTGACAACATGTCACTCTCTTATATCTTATAAGTGTAATAATTTTAATTTACTGATACTCCTCATAAAAATACAAATATAAATAGTCTCCAGAAAGATAATAATATTATCTACATCATGATAATTTATTTATAATTTTTAGGGATTAAATAATTATCATTAATGATGACACAATAGTGATGTAGAAATTATTTCATTGATTGAGATATCAAGTAAATGGTTTTAAAAATACTAAAACAAATATTATATAAAATAATTAATGTTCTCCACAAATTTTATAGAAGAATATAACATGTTAGGAATATAATAAATATTTTATTTTGAATATATCCTCTGTGTGGAGTTTTTTAAAATTCAAATAAACGAATAGTATTAAAATTGGCAATATTGTTATTTTATAAAAAAACATAATATAAAAATGTTTAAAAATCACAAAAAGATTTAAAAATTATAAATTGAAATTTATATGGTCTAAAATGTCATAAAGTATCTAATTTTTGAAAATTCACAACACATATGTAAATATTTATAACAATTTGAAATTTAGAATATTATTACCACAAATAAAATTAAATAGATTAAATAAGGATAAATCAAGTTGATAAGGTTTAAAATAAATTCCCAACATGTATAAATATTATTTTTTTGATGATATTACAACACTATATCATCTAATATTCTGATTTGAGTCATTTTTGGAGGTTTTTAATTGGGGTTTGAGTTTATTATAAATTAATATTTTAGAGGTTTCCAAAAGTACCCCTCTCCTCTCTTATAAAAGGGTACCTCCTCCCTCTCCTCCTCACAACATTTTGATCCTTAAATCTCGGCTATAACCTGTCCATTTATCTTATACACTTTCCAAGAAACATACTAGAGGTCTTGGTCTTCTTCAAAGACCAACTTTAGTGCCCTAAGAGGAGGTTTAGAAGAAGTGCGTCGAAGAAGAGGTAATATCCATTACCGATTCTTTTAAATTTATGTCTTCTTATACTTCCTCTTATTTATATGTTTCATTATAAATTAATAACATCATTATCACTAATATACTAATATGTTATTAAAAATATGAAACAAATCAATTTCACCTTCTATCCATCCTACGGAAAACAAAATCACCGCGCGTGCCTACGTACGGAATACCGTCTTCATGCCGTGGTGTAATCTGTTTTCCACCAACACCTTACTTGGGTGGTTATAATGGTGTAAATAATAACTATATATGAATATTATAACATGATACTAATTTTGAGAAATTATTATCATCCACTCGAATACCATTCAATAATTATGGAAACAATATCGTCGCCCGTGTGTACGTACGGCTTACCATCTCCACGGTGCGATGTGATTAGTTCAACATGATCTTCATTAAAAAATTATTATATAAACTAATTCAATGAATAAATATGATATATATTATACTAATACTATTCTATAAATGATGTATCTATAACCTAAAAATAGGAATAAGAATTTATTCTACAAAATCGGCATAAGAACATAAAGCAATGAACACCTGAATTACAAGTAGCAATGAAATATTACTAATAAAAAGATAAGAATATGACCAAATATGATATCATAACAATGTATATGATTCTGTAATAAGTCAATGACATTATTTAAATCATTATACAGGAGGTTCGGATAAGTACATGGCATATCAGACTTAAGGTAAGGGAAAATATTGCAATCTCATTTTTATCATAGATTGTTTATACTTCAGAATTTACTGGGGAATATTTATCATCCACTTCCATGTTTCCTAAATATGTAATATTATTTCTATCCTCCTAAAATTGTTTAAATACAATTTTACCTATTGGGGAATTTTTTGTAAAAGATATGAAAGGAATATTTTGTCATTTTCAGTATGAGATACTTTTTGGCTTTTCTGACCAAAGTATGAGAAGATTGTTTTTTTAACTTATACAGAATGAATGGAGTTTTATGATTTCATAAAACATTATTTCCATGAAGCTTACTTTACAAGTTTTCAAGTTTATTTTCAATTAAATTATTTTAGTTTAAAATTGTATGACATATTAAGAAAAGAAAAGTGTTTTTGAAGTAGAAAGGATATTTTCCTCAAGAATTGAGTTCAAGTGTTTTATCAAAATTATTTTCCATATAAGATAATATAGGGTTCTGTTTCTATACCTATTTTTAAAATGATTTGATTATGTTATGATGGAATTATTTTTTTGAATTCCTTTTATCTTATGTGGATTATGTTATGATGGCATGATTTTTAAGAATCCCATTTTTATTACTTGGGTTATCCAATGATTATGATTTATGATTTTGTGGAACACATAATAATGGTTTCATTATGAGATGGGTGAGGCCTATATCTCCCTCTAATTCATTGGGTAAAGGTTTATATCTCATGAGATAGACATGGCTAGAACAACAATTTAATCTAGTTCAGTGATACAGGACTGGAATGAGGAGTGAATTCGGTTCAGTAATGGACATTGTCCTCTATGATAGTCTTGGCAATGAGTCTTGACTAATATGAAATTATCTTCTATGATTATGTGTGTATTCCACAAATTTTCATGTCTTATGTTATGAATATTGGGATTACATTTCAATACTTTGATTTATCCCATGTAATGATATTATGATCTCTTTTGCAGTATAAGATTTTTAAAATTTTATGTTCTTATGAATATGATATGATTGATATTTCCTTTGTTTTACCTTACTGATCAGTTGACCTCACCCTTTGTATGTTTTCTTTTACCTAGGTCAGGAAGAAGGGTATTAAGTAGGATATTCTAAAAAGGGACTCTATGTATGATGAAATAAACGGGAGACAATATTGATGATTTCTGAACCAGTTGTTTATTTTTCCCAGTTTCTAAAGACACTATACTTATACGATCTTATCATGGTTTTGTTATATGTGGTAATAAGTATGCTTCAATTATAAAGTAATAACAATGTATGTAAAGTATGGGTTGTTATATGTCTATCGAAAAGTAGGATCTTGGTTTTCTCACCTAGGAAGTGGTGCCGCATTTTGCGGGGGCACCTGCCGATTCTGAGGAAGTCGCTGCTAGGCTGGAGGCTGCACCTATGGTAGAGGGCCTCTGCGAGTCTGGGGATTCAAGTTCCACTGGTAATAATTCCATACATCTGGGGGCCTTTATTTGGGCCACTACGGTAGGCTCTACTCTAACATCCCTTCTCATGGGAATTGCGGGATTCAATAGACGTGTATGGATGGCCTGTTGTAGGGATTCTTCCAGGTGATGGGCCATATCGGAGAAGTCTTGAAATCCCCCTGGGTAGTTCTAGGTGATCAGAGAGGGAACCAGTTTTGTCTTGATGTTCCTTACACTACTAGAATTCTAAGTATTTGTGATGGGTTATTTTCGACGGGATCATGTCACAAATAATCTTTAGCGATGGGGTCCCATCACAAATAGCCCGTCGCAGAAAACGGCGTTGCAAAAACTATTATTTGTGGCAGGCTCGTCACTAATAATAATTTTTTTGCGATGGGCAGCTTCACCATCGCAAATAAGTCTCCGATTATATACTTTATATATACAAACTTTCTTACGACGGGCCCGTAATCCCATCACAAATACTTTTTTTAAAAAAAAATATTTAGACTATTGGTGACAGGCCCGTCGCAAATACTTTTTTGTGAAGGGTCCCTAATCCCATCACAAATAATTTTTAAAAAAATATTATTTAGAATATTTGCGATGGGAACCCGTTGCAACAGATCCTGTCACAAATAATAAATAAATTTAAAAAAAATTAATAAAATTATGATTACTGAAAAATTAATTTTAATATTATTAAAATAATTAATATTAAAATATATTAAAATTCTAAATATTCTCAAAAAAAATATTTAAAAAATATTTAAAAAGTCATAAAATATTATTATTATTATTATTATTATTATTTGTAAAATAAATAAACATTAAATAATATAATACTGAAAAAATATATTTAATAAAATTATGATTATTAAAACAATAATATTAATATTATTAAAATAAAAAAAATTATCAAAATTATCAATATTGATAAAAAAAATCATAAAATATTAAAAATTAAATTATCTAATATTCACACCAATATAAAAGACAGAAACTGTAAATAGTTCATATTACAACAAATATTAAATTCAAATGTTTTTAACTTAAAAAAATCAATGGGGGGTCATCTTCTGGAGGAGGTTGAGGAGCTGAAGGAGATGGTGGAGGAAACTCCATCCCCAAACATCAAAGCCAAGACGTGGATGTCGCTCGGGGATAGGGTCATGAATCATCAGTCACGCAAGACCGCACCCCCTTCGTGTACCTCCTGAACCACCAGTAGGCTGAGGGTCAGATGATCCCACATCCTCCTCATCCAAAGGTAGAACAGCCTCCTGCAACTCACAAAAATAGATCTGGATCCATCTAAAACACAAAATGATTGTTATAATCATAAAGTTGAAAATAACTATCATATATAGATATATATTAGTTATGATCATAACCAGCATTTAACTATGTCAATGTTCACCTTCATAATCATCTTCATATCTGACGATGTCAATGTCTTCATATTCCTCCTCGGCATCATCAATATCCATATGAGTTTCACTTTCACCATCCCTTGTCATTTTAAATTCATTTGTAATATAATTAACATATTCATCACCATCGACCCTTAATTGTGGGGTGTCATCATCGATATTCACATTTCTTTGTGAAAAAGATGGATTTTGAGTAGTCTCTTGAAAAATTTCAATTCCTTCCACTTCAGCAGAACCACATTCAGTTTGAGTAAATTGATTTTCCTGAGATTTCATTTTTATTATGATCCACCAATCACCCAGGTCTCTTGAAGTAGCACAGTACTTTGTGTAATAAATTTGATGTTCCTGTTGAAACATATTCTAGTTTTGATGATGCAAATGCTACAAATACTTCAACACCCTCAATATATACAGGATTTAAACCAGAACTGTTTGGATGTATGCGTTTATTTATCCAAGCATGATCATCTAATAATGACGGATGTCTACTTCCTTGTTCCATATTTTTCTACAAAATATAAAATCATCACTGTTTTTGAATAATTTTAAATTATAAAAACAATATCTGAAAAAAAAATATAACTAATTACTGCTACTTCTTAATAATTACCATTAATTAAGGGATACACAATTTCCAGTGGATTGACGGCTACTCTTTTGTCTGACGCCTCATTTACTTGCATCTTTCTCACACTGAAATCTGAATGAAGAATCTGGTTGGAGGTACGGATATTCATTCTCGTGCATACGAGAATGAATATGCATACCTCCAACCAGATTCTTCATTGTGATTTCAGTGTGATAATGATGCAAGTAAATGAGTCGTCGGACAAAAGATCCCCCTTTTAGACGATGAATCATCATCTTCCAACTGTCACCGCCTGAAAACATTATAAAAAATGTGATCCTATGAATAAATATATAATCTCATGCATACAAGATTGAATATGCCTATGTAGCAGCACATTTTTCATAATGTTTTGAGTCGGTGATAGTGGAAAGGATAAAAGTCATCAAGAAAAAGGAGTGCCTTCAATCCACTGGAAATTGTGCCAGGTTCTTAAAATTTCATTCTAACTGTTCCTAACTAACTATTATTATTTATTACTAATTATTCCTATTTATTAATAATTATTCCTATTTATTACTAACTATTCCTATTTATTACTAACTATTCCTATTTATTACTAACTATCTCTATTTATTACTAACTATTCCTATTTATTACTAAATATTCCTATTTATTACAAACTATTGCTATTTATTACTAACTATTACTATTTAATATTAACTATTACTATTTATTACTAACTATTACTATTTATTACCAACTATTACTATTTATTACTAACTATTACTATTTATTACTATTTATTCTTATTTATTCCTATTTATTAATAATTATTGCTAATTATTAGTAATTATTACTAATAATTACTAATTATTCCTAATAATTACTAATTATTTCTAATTTTTACTAATTATTCCAATTTATTACTAATTATTTCTATTTATTAATAATTATTCCTATTTATTCCTAATTATTACTAATTATTCCTAATTATTACTAATTATTACTAATTATTATTGATTATTTCTAATTATTACTAATTATTACTAATTATTACTAATTATTCCTAATTATTACTAATTATTCCTATTTATTCCTATTTATTACTAATTATTCCTATTTATTTCTAATCATAGCTAATTATTTCTAATTATTGCTAAGTCTTCCTAATTATTAGTATTTATTTGTAATTATTAGTAATTATTACAATTTATTACTAATTATTACAATGTATTACTAATTATTATAATTTATTACAATTTATTACAATTTATTTCTAATTATTACAATTTATTACTAATTAATACAATTTATTACTAATTAATACAATTTATTACAAATTATTACAATTTATTACTAATTATTACAATTTATTTCTAATTGTTACAATTTCTTACTAATTAATACAATTTATTACAATTTATTACTAATTATTGCAATTTATTACTAATTGTTCCAATTTATAACTAATTATTACAATTTATTACTAATTATTACAATTTATTACTAATTATTACTAATTATTACAATTTATTACTAATTATTACAACTTGTTTCTAATTGTTACTATTTATTGCTAATTTTTCTTATTTATTCCTAATTATTGCTAATTATTCCTAATTATTACAATTTATTAATAATTATTACAATTTATTAATAATTATTACAATTTATTAATAATTTTTACTAGTTATTAATAATTATTACAATTTATTAATAATTATTACTAATTATTACTAATTATTACTAATAATTACTAATAATTACTAATTATTAATAATTATTACTAATTATTACTAATTATTACTAATTATTACTATTTATTACTAATTATTACAAATTATTACTAATTATTAGTATTTATTAATAAATATTAGTAAATATTACAAATTATTACTAATTATTAGTATTTATTAATAAATATTACTAACTATTACTAATTATTACAATTTATTTTTAATTATTATAATTTATTATTATTTATTACAATTTATTAGTAATTTTTAATTTTTATTACTAATTATTACAATTTATTACTAATTATTACATTTTATTACTAATTATTACAATTTATTCCTAATTATTACAATTTATTAATAATTAATACAATTTATTACTAATTAATACTATTTATTACTAATTAATACTATTTATTACAATTTATTACTAATTAATACAATTTATTAATAATTATTTCAATTTATTACTAATTATTACAATTTATTATTAATTAAAATAATTCATTACAATTTATTACTAATTATTACAATTTATTACTAATTAATACAATTTATTGCAATTTATTACTAATTATTACTAATTCTTACTAATTATTACAATTTATTACTAATTATTACAATTTATTACTAATTATTATAATTTTTTACTAATTATTACAATTTATTACTAATTATTACAATTTATTACTAATTATTACAATTTATTCCTAATTTTTCCTATTTACTGCTAAAAATTCCTATTTATTCCTAATTATTGCTAATTATTTCTTATTATTACGATTTATTACTAATTATTACAACTTATTAATAATTATTACAATTTATTAATAATTATTACTAATTATTACTAATTATTACTAATTATTACTAATTATTGCTAATCGTTACTATTTATTACTAATTATTACTAATTATTACTAATTATTAGTATTTATTAATAAATATTACTAATTAATACTAATTATTACTAATTATTAATATTTATTAAAAAATATTACAATTTATTACTAATTATTACAATTTATTAGTAATTATTACAATCTATTACTAATTATTACAGTTTATTACTAATTATTACAGTTAATTACTAATTATTAAAAATATTACTAATTTTTACAATTTATTACTAAGGAATACAATTTATTACAATTTATTACTAATTATTACAATTTATTACTAATTTTCACAATTTATTACAAATTATTACAATTTATTACTAATTATTACAATTTATTACTAATTATTACAATTTATTACTAATTATTACAATTTATTACTAATTATTATAGTTTATTACTGAATATTACGGGTTCTAAATAATTATTATACTTTATTACTAATTATTACAATTTATTACTAATTATTACAATTTATTACTAATTGTTACAATTTATTACTAATTAATAAAATTTATTACAATTTATTACGAATTATTAGAATTTATTACTAATTATTACAATTTATTACGAATTATTACAATTTATTACAAATTATTACAAATTATTACAAATTATTACAATTTATTCCTAGTTATTACAATTTATTACTAATTAATACAATTTATTACTAATTATTGCAATTTAGTACTAATTATTACAATTTATTACTAATTATTACAATTTTTTGCTAAATATTACAATTTATTACTAATTATTACAATTTATTACTAATTATTACAATTTATTACTAATTATTACAATTTATTATCAATTATTACAATTTATTACTAATTATAACAATTTATTACTAATTATTACAATTTATTACTAATTATTATAATTTATTACTACTTCTTACTCATTATTAATATTTGTTACTATTTATTAATAATTATTAATATTTATTACAAATTATTAGTATTTATTATTATTTATTACCAATTCATATTAATTACTACAAATTAATTATATACATCACTAATTATCGTTAATAATTACTAATTACTTTTAATTATTAAAAATTAATACTAAAAATTTCAATTTATTGGTACAAATAAATAGTCATGACAAAACAATTTAAATTCAATTTAATTACAACTAATCAAAAATAATAAAAATTAACATAAAAAATTGAAATAAATAATAAATTAAATAAAACATAAATACCTTTAAACTTGATTTTCTATTGATGTAGAAGTCTTCACAACTTTTTCGTGATCAAAAAATTAACTTAAAAAAATTTCCATCTGAAATCAATGTTCAGAGAGAAAGAGGATCTTGAAATTGAGAGGAATGAGAAGAAAAAAGAATGAGGGGATATATGGGTTAGATTATTTGTGACGGGGCTATTTGCGACGGGTTACCCGTCGCAAATAGTATCTTTTGCGATGGGACCCGTCGCAAATACCTACACCCGCATTAATTATTGTCGGCGGTTAAAAAGTTATTTGCGACGGTCTCGTCCCAAATAGTCCCTACTGACACACCTTTTGCGATGGGTGGGCATCCCTTCGCAAAAAGCTATTTTCCGCTACCGGGTATTTGCGAAGGGCCCCGTCGCAAATAATCATCATGCGGTTTGGCGCGCTACCCGCGCCAAACCTTTTGCGACGGGACATGAAATCTCGTTGCAAATAATCGGTTATTTGCGATAGGTTGTTAACCCCATCGCAAATATCCTCTCAGACGGACTTTTTGTGATGAGAGTTATTCTCGTCACAAAAAGTCCTTTTTCTCATAGTGTTACACACATCGTCTGTAATTGCTCCTGACTCAGTGGCATGTCAAAAAAATATGTATTTCTTTTCCATCGGGCGATAAAGTCTGTGACACACTCATCAGGCCTCTGTTTGCACTTGAAGAGGTTTGTGATGCTTGTCTTGTGTGTGGGGGAGCTGAACAGGTAAAGGAATTGCCTCGAGAGAGTCCTCCCAGATGGTTACCAATCCGGTGGGGAGCTGGCTGTACCAAACAAACGCAGACCCCTCCAATGTATGCAAAAAGAATCAGAGTTTTGCGGCCTCCTGCTGCGCTGAAGTCCCTAACATGGGCCCACAGCTTGAGTTGATGTAGGACAGATATTGAGGCGGGCCCCCTGTCCCGTTAAAGGGGGAGAAGGTGGGATTCCTGAAACCCGGAGGTGCCGGCATATCATCCACCCATACTGGATATGACTTGCCATCAAGCGGGATCGCCGCCTGTCATGTTTCCAATGCCTCTAGGCGGGCATTGAGCACCACCATTGGATCATCTGGACGGGGATCCCTATATTGACAGGGATCCCTAACCACGGGCGCTTTAGCGGGTTCCTGAACACGGTAAGTAGGCCCAGCGTCTCGTGGAGCAGCTGGCGGCACAACCCTCGGGGCAGCTGGGGGACCCCGAGATGGGTCCGTTGGATTACTGCACTGTTAGGGAGAGTTTGGCGAGACATACCATGCCCTTTTTCCATAAGTTCCGGCCTCAACCCTGTCTGCGGGGGCAGGACGGTCAGGGTCGCCTAGAGGCAGCTCGCCGAGGGGAAGTTGTTCCTGCCCCTGCTGTACTGGTCTAGGATTGTCGTAGTCAGGTCGTCGCTCTGCAGCACGTTCATCCAGGATTTCATCAACCAACTTCTTATGCTCGACAAGCTATTGGCACAATATGGCCTTTTTAGGGTCTTCCTCCGTCTTCTGCACTAAGGCGGATGGCTCGGAGTGCTTGGTAGCTCCAACGTGCTCTTTACCCTTACCAGAATTCCCGCTGAGTACTAATTCCTCGGTGGGCCCAAGGAGACCTAGTTGGTTCCTCTGCTGGTGAGTAACCCTCCCCGATGGGTCCAATAGTGGTGGCACGCCCTCGGGGGGTAATTCCCCATCGAGAATCTCCAACTCATCCTCCTTGTCCACTATGTCGGCCATGTTGACCGTGACCCTTCCTGGGGCCATGTCCTCTATATCGCCTAGCAAGTCGGGTTGTCGCCGGATAGGACTGAAGAGGAGGGTATCATACTGCCTCCAGCCACAGATTTGCGCGTGGGGGAAGCCTCCTTGATGATCTTGCGGAGTATCTTGAAACTCTGAACGCATTGCTCTTGGAGGACCTTACGGCGGCCGGATGACCCGGGGCGCTAGGCCACAGGGAGTGCAATCAGATCTACTAGAAGACACTACTCTCCAATGTCTCCAAAATGCACTTGGATCCTGGGATAAACCACTCGCTGATGACGAAGGCAAAAGTGCGTCGCCCATAGGGTTTGGCGGAAACATTCAAACTCTTCTGGGGTGAGGGATTTGGGTGCGTGAAAATTCGGCGCTGCCACAGGACAGAACATCTCGGGGAAGTGGTCTACTACGAAGATGTTCCATAAGCTCCTCGGCTCAGATTCAGGGTCTAGACCTTGATTTCACTATTCATTAATTGGGGGTGGCTGAGGAACTGGCAGCAGCACTGAGGCAGACCACTGGGACGACAGGCTGGCCGGTGGAGAGTATGACGAGTGGGCTGACTGGCCACCAAATCATGGGCGGTCTTCCAAAGAGTGTAGCCACCTGACCGCTACGTAGCGATAAGATGAGATGACGGCCACTATTCATGGCTCAGGGTCTGGGGATACTAACGATAGGCCATGTTGCTGCTCGCCCACCATCGGTCCCCAGAATAGTTCATTGGGATCTCTTGTCGAGGTATAGAGAACTTCTAGTGACGACGGTGGTGATTTCAAGATAGTGACCTATAGGGTTTTTCGATTTTCATAGTCATGGACATACCTACGGAGGGAGGCGGGAATCTGATGGACCTCGCATTCCGGGAGTATTCGGCTGATGCGCCTTGTTCCTTCCCCAGCCCATGACTCGGTTGAGCGATGGGAGGGTTCTCGAGCTGAGTCGTATTTCACATCAGAGTCTGATAAGAGTACCAGTTTGATCTCTGTCCGAACCTTCCCTAAATTATCCTTATGGCAGTGACAACTCGCCTTCCTTCCCCTGGGTGGCTCCTTGGGACCGGGCTGATTTCTAACATGAGGTCCTTCCGCTGCACTGGTGCTGGGGCGGAGAGGGTTTCCACCTGAGAAAGCCGGGGTGTGAGGAGCACTGGGAAAAATGTCAAAGGAGACATGGGGAGGACCTCTGTGGGTAGTGCTGGAGTGGGAAAGACCTCCGCTAGAAACGGCAAGAGCATGGGGAGGACCTCCATGCTTGTTTCCCCTAGTGACCTCCGTATGAGGAGGATCCCTGTAATGGGCTAGCTCAACATGGGTATGACATTTGTGCTAGGTGTGGGTCGAGCAAGGATGACCTTCATCCCTCTGGTTAATGAGGTGAGGAGGACCTTCGCCAGCTGCTGAGAGGATGTGGGGAGGATCCCCATGTTGAAGGGAGACCGGATGTGCAATGTCCCTACACTCGCAGTCGGTGGTGGGAGGAATGAACTCATACCCGGTGTAATGGGAATGAGAGAGACTTCTATGCTGACTGTCACTGCCGCGAGGAAGACCCTCATTTGGATTAAGGGTGGCACAGGACAGAACTCCATGCTGATCCTCGAACCGTGGAAGGCTCGCGCTCTTCGTGGTAATGGTATGGGGAGGACATCTGTAGTGGTGGAATTACTGCAGGTTAGCTCGCGGTGGCCACTACTTGTGTCGGCGACCACGAGAGTCGACCCAGCCTACATGTGGGGGAGGTTGGAGCCTTGATCCTGGTCGGGCATATAAGTGATCCTAATCAGTGTATGTTGGGAACTGATGATACGCATCGATGGTGGCTCGGGCCATAGTATTTGTCGATGTTGACTCCCCTTAACGGGCTTCCTCATCCTGCGCTCGACGCTGGTGTCGGGTCGGACGAACTAGAGCTAGTGGTGCAGGTATGTGGCTTACCTGCTCCTCATTCAGCAAGGCCGGGTGGCGGTGCTGACCCGGCTGGATGGGATCCCTCACTGGGAGCCCTTGGAATGGGACTCTAACCGGGCTGGTCCTGAGGTCACCTACCTAGTCAGCATAAGGAAGGGGTTCATCAAGGAATTCCGTGGAGAGGCTCTAAAAATGGTTATATGTCGGCCTGGGGAGCAGCGGCTCCCAGCGCGGACCTCAGGGGCGGTTTCGGTGATGACACGAAGACATCTCCAGGTCTAGGCGGTCCATATCCCAAGTTGGGATTATTCCCTCCTCCTCGTACTGGCGTATGAGGTCATTGATCACCCTTCGTTGGGTGACCTCATAAGGGGAGATGGGTCATGGGTTCCCCATGGTCGCGGGTGTAAAGGCCGTCATCGAAGAGGCAAAGCTGCGCAGGACTGCCGCATTTGCACTACCCCTGCCCTTGCGTCGTTACGTAGGCGGTGATCACATTCCGAGTGCAGCGACTTGATTCCTGAGGAGCAGGGAGAGTAACTCATCAGTGCTGAAAGAAAAAAAGGAATCGACTACCAATTCCCCAGCATCATTCCATCTTCCATGACCGGTAAGAGGGATCCATGCTGACAATGTCGCAGAACGGGATGTCCAACGTTCTACTGCCCCAACTTCTAGTGAGTTTCACGCCAGACCCTTTATTTGTCTGGTGGGCCCCGGTGCTGGATAACTAGATCTGGTGACATGCTAATCCATTGATGCCTCGAGTGCTAATAATCTCCAAATTGAGGAGATTAAATTCTTATTGGGTTCACCATATCTATTTCTGATGCTTTCGCTGGGGTGCATGCATCCATCTCGTTTGAGGATGAAAGGCATAGTTTTGTTGCCCTGCATTCCTGCTTTCCAAAGGCGGGTAGCATGCGTTCCTTGTTTAAATACGTCTTCTCCTTGATCGAAATGATATGATGGAATATCGGTTCCTCCTTCCTTGGATTCCTCCTCGGAGCTCGTCACCTAGTCTAGGTCTCCCTTATAGATTTAGGACGTTGTTTGTGGAACTCTTCCTACTGCCATATCTTCATGAAGACCAACTAATTACACTGCTTCTGTCAGGACATTTAAAGGGGTATGGTCAGAGAAGAAACCTTCGGTCAGGGGAGTAGTCACGTTGGACATCACTGTAATGTCTGGATGCTGGGACATTGTCATGTCTGGGTTTCTTGCCCTTATTATAGGGCTTCTCGAGGGTGCGGAAGCCCGAGGCATCCGGGGTCGAATGCGAGGAATTATATTCCATGGGAATGTATTTGAGGTTTTCCTCAGATTCCCATGATTAACATAGGTTATTCCACAAGTTTAACATCTAGCAGAGACAGATCAGACAGATCAGAACACTGACTAGAACAGATTAGATGAGTGTAACCCCTAGAGGACATGCTAATGTAGTTAAGTTGATATGACCTCACCGTGATGCGGTGGCCCAGGTAGAAATAAAAATGGATGATGGGGTTTTGAGTGTAATATATGGTGAATTGGATGGAACCTCCATGAAGATGAAGGTACTGTTGGGCTTGAGTTTCAGGGAGACTTCCTACATATCCCCATGTTAGGGAATCAAAGTCCGCGTACTTCAGGAGGGCGATGGGACGTCTAAGGAGATAACCCATGAGAATGGATGCATGGATGGGACTAGGAGGAAGTGGAACATCTGGTATGGGACATGAACTTCCTGAAACACATAGCCTCAAGGGAAAGATCAAGTGATGAGCTTGAATGGTGGTGTACACATAGGACAACAACCCGATGATGTGTATGGGGATTACGCAAGGTTAGCAGCCCGGATTGGTCTGACACCACTATGAAGGACCAAAGGTGTGGGTCCCAACTAATGGGATTACTGCAGCTTAACGCTGAATAGGAGATGCAACGACTTACTGCTGATCGAGATATCAATGACTTATCACAGAATGGGGTCACAGTTTAATGCCATGCAGGTCGGGGTTGAATAGACATGAATATGGACCTGGGGTTCAGATGGATGGTGTAGGCGAACCGACGTGGAGGGGTGTCGAAACGACTGGGTGTTGGGCTTGAACCAAGTGGAGGCTTTCTACGTACCCCACCTTGGCAAAGATCAAAGTCCACATAGTTCAGGATTGGGGGCATGGAACTGATGTGAATATGGTCAAAACCAATGGGTTTTGGGATTGAACCTTGTGGAGGCTCCCTACATACCTTTCCTTAGCAAGGATCAAAGTCCACATAGTTCAAATGGTAGGAATTTGGGGCTTATGCTCTAAGGTAGCCCAAAGTGTTGGTAAACCGATGTAAAGATGGTCGAAACGACTGGGGTGGTGTGCTTGAACCTCGTGGAGGCTTCCTACGTACCTTGCCTTAACAAGGATCAAAGTCCATGTATTTTGGATGGTGGTGTGGGGATTACACTCTAGGATTACCAAAGAGGATGTCATGGTCGGTGCTTGCTCTAAGCCCACATGAGTCATTCTCGGTGTGAGAAACAAGAGACAGCAATGACCTGACGATCACGTAGTGAAAGCTGCGTCCATGGGAAATGGAGTGGGGATTCCACGTGATCACAACCCAAAGAAGAAATAGGGGCTTATGCGTGGTTAGTAGCCCGAAGAGGTTGGGACTTACTCTAGGATGGAGACCCAGTGGTGACAAATCTCATTGGGAGACGGATTTGGCACCGAAAAAAGGAGGGGCGAGAATGCTGCCTCGTGCAATAAAAGCTAGGGGCTTACACCAGAGTGGTTGCCCTTTCCCCTCATAGGATGAATAGGGGAAGTCATAGTTGAACTTCATGTGCTGAGGATGATGATTCTTGGAAGTTTAACGTCTTGTAACTCAGATGAGGCGGGTCACTCTGCACCCCTAGGACTTACATAACTGGTACACTCTGCACCTTGGTGAAGAGAGGGGACAGGCAACGCCATGGTTGGGGGTGTCGAGAGGTGACCACATTGGGGGTCCACATTAGTGTGGATATGAGAAGAAGAAATATCCATTAGCATGCCTATGCGAAGAAGCATGAGGCAGGGAAACACAACATGAAACAATGCCCAAGGGACTCTGAAGTTACTTCATGCGAACCTTGGAGGTTGTGTGGGAGAGGGAGTTATAGAAAAAAGGGGTCTATGAGTAGAGGCCACGTAGATCTCTGGTGCTCCATGCAATGGAAGGGCTTCGTGAAGATTCAGGCTTCGCGAAGTAATGTGGCCTAGCCTAGGAATATGGAATCAATGCATACAAGAGGTGATTCATGAAGTGGACGGGCATTCGCGAAGAAAAACCCTACGAATCATGGGTGCCTCAGGAAGCAAGGTCCTGTGAAGCAATCTGTTTCGCGAGGCATAATGACTCTTCCTCAGCATTTGATTCCCATGTGCATGGGGGTTCTTCGCGAAGAAAAATTCTTTACGATGACCCAAGTCCCCATGAGGATCTCCTTCCTTCGTAAAGGCCCATGGGCTTCGCGAATGGCATCTCTCTCAAAAGAGGGGGTGAAAACAAGGCAAAGGGGAGTCACTTTGCAGAGCAAAAGTACCTTGAGAAGCTCATGGTTCGCAGAACAGAGAGTGCTTTGTGATTTGAGAGCTGAGAAGGGGAAAGGTCAGATGATCCATCCTTTGGGTCTGGGGGGGGAGGCTGGTATTTATAGGCTAGAGGCGTCGTGAAGCAAAGCCTGCTTGACATGAATCTGGATTCCACTTCGTGGTGGGCTCGCAAACTTCAAAGGGGCTCGCGGAGTATCACACCTCCTTACTTCACGGCAGGCTCACGAACGTCAAAGGGGCTCACGGAGCATGCCGCCTCCTTGCTTCATGGTGGGATCCCAAATGTCAAATCGGCTCATGGATCATCCCACCTCCTTGCTTTGCAGCGGGATCACGAACGTCAAATTGGCTCATCGAGCATCCTGCCTCTTTTCTTTGTGGTGGGAGCAGGGCGATGGTGCTCTGCAAAAGATCTTCGTGAGGCAACTTCAGAGACTTTATTATTATCCTTCTCTCTTCTGATTTTTTGGTGCCAACAACATATCCATGAAAATTAATATGAAAATTTATGGGAAATATAATATCAAATTATCATAAAAAAGTTGATATTTCAACAGAAAGTTAATGATTATGAAAATTAATCAAGAAATAAAATTTAAATACTTTATAAGGTAAAACTAATCATAAGGAATATAAATAAAGGATAAGGATGGAATTATTAAAACATTTCCCCAGTTGAGTATAATTATTATAAAGGGTTGTTTTCATCGATGAATTGAAACATCATGAAAAGTTCATTAAAAAAGTTATTGAGGAAAATAACATTTTCACTTTGAAAATAACTTTTAGATACTAAAAATTACCATAATATTAGGAAACTGAATTTATTTAAAAAAAACCTTTTAGACTTGTAAATTAATCTTTAAAGCAATGTGTTCTCATGACATTTAATGGTTATGTTCATGCCAAGTATGTTAAAAATAAATATTCCTTTCACATTTTATAAGAAAATTTCAAATGTAACTTGTTTTAAAAATGATTGGAATATTAATTTATTTATTTTCTGTAAAAATCCAATTATTGTAAAAATTACTTTAAACAACCATTGAAATAAATTTTTATAAAAAATGGATTTCGACGAAAAAGGATTTTCGGTCGAAGAGAGAAATGATGTCATATTTATTAAAAACAATTTCTTGATTATATTAAGTACCAAAGAGAAGTAAATGATACCATTAATTGAAAAATTCATGTATAACCATTGGAGAAGAAACTAAAATGGTTTTATTATAAAATTATTAATTAATTAACTTTAATTAAAATTCAACCATAAATAATCTCGATTTAAATGAGATTGTGAAGTAAACCCTTACAAGGATCATAATCGATGGAAGTGAGAATTAATCAAAGAAGTGATTTTGTGTGTAAAATATAAGTCCACATAAAATAAGTTCAAATAAATTATAACATAATAATTATTAATCACACACATAATCTTAGAATATCAATTACAATGAATAAGTAATACAACCCAATGAAATGAAATTGAGTTATGAAATTCTTTACCAATTGGTAACATTCAAGTCAAACACCTTTGGATGAAATAATTAAAATTGAGATTTAAAATACTATTAATTATGAATTAGTTAGGATATTACATGTTATAGATGCATTATATATACCATATAAATGGAATTAAATGTATAACATTAAAATATTCAACAATAAAGGGAAACTGAAATGAATTCCCTTACCCCACGTTTACTTTTAGTTGATCATGCTTTAGACACCTGTATAATGGATTTAAGTGTGTTATTTATTTATAACCAATACATATTCATATTTATAGTATCATAAATGTTCCTATTATAAAATTTTACCACTCATTCCTTAATAATAGTTCATTATTACCATTGTTTTGAGTGTTAAGTGCCTTGTTTTCACATGCATGTTTTGTCATGGAAGTTGCGGTAATTATGAATAAGATATATATCCATAATCTAAATAATTATATTAATTTTATAAGTATAATATTTAAATGTTATATACATTTTTATATCTATTCTTGAATGTTTTATATGGAAAATTAATCACAATGCTTTATAGAGATGGTAGGTCGCACATACGCATGAGCGATGATATCATTCCATTAATTGTTGATAGGGTAAGGAATTGGATGATATATTAATTATAAAGAGTCAATATAGTTTAATATATATCATATATATTCATTAAATTTATCATTTTTACCTCTGATGTAAAGTGTATGTGAAGAACAAATCACATCACATCGCATGGCGGTAGTCCTCTATAAACACAAGTGATGTTATCATATTTTAAATAGAATGACAATTAATATGGTATATGAGATATTATAATTCAATAAGTATAATTATACAATAAATATTATATATATATATATATATATACATTAAATCCATCATTATTTCCATCTATGATAGTTTTTATGGAAACCTAGTTACATCATTTCGTGAGATGGTAGTCTGTCGTATGAACGATCAATAATTTCATTTCCCGATTTATAGAAGAGGAAATGGATAAATATTGTTACATAAAAAAAATAACATATCATAGTATGGTATATATATGTGTTATTATATTGTAATTATTAATACATAATTTATTTTTGTAAAATATTAAAGAAAAATAAAGAGCTTCATTAATACGATTAGCTTCACTTAGTGAAACCTCCTTTGGATCTCCTCTTAAAAACACTAGGGTTGGTAGTTTTCGAAGAAAATAATCTATATAATATTTAGAAATATGTTTTAGATGGATTTTTTATGGGTTTTTTTGATTCAAATGTCTTGAGAGGTATGAATAGGTGAGGGGAGTGAGTGCCCTATTATAATTGAGGAGTGGAATTCATGTAAATACCCAAAACTATTCAATAATGGGAAGTAACTCTTACAAGAAGTGACTAATATTTATTAATTAAAGTATTTTATGTAATATATTGTCGATAAAAACCACCACCACATAGAAAAACATTTAAATAATTTTCTCCATAATTAAATATTTCCTTACTTTTTCCATTTTAGTTTTCACCACGGTAACTAGTCTCTTTTTATTTGACTTGGTAATTTATATATTAAGAATAAAATTAAAATTATTCCTATTAGATAATTTGTAACCAATGATTATAAACACAATTTATCAAATAAATATTCTATATTTTTTAAAGATTAATTTTAATTAATGTGATTTGAAAAACTATGCTTTAACCATAACCGAGGTAATTAATTTTTAATCTCTTTACTAATAATTATGACCAAAATATATGTTGAAGTTATTATATAATAATAATTATTATGATTATAAATATGGAATCCATTTTATGAAATTAAACTCAAAAAAAATTTATAATTTAATTTTAAAATAAACCCACAACTCATGTCAAAAAATGTTTTTTCAGGAAACGCATTTTCAAGCATAAAATGATCTTATATTAAATATATGACTAGTAATCATAATTAGATGGAATAAAATTAATATAGTTAGATATATAATATATAAATTTAATTTAAATATTTATTTATTATATTTTATTTTAATTAATTAAAATGGGGGGACATTATGCATTTAAAAATATATTTCAGGAAAATGCGTTTTAAGACTAACAATAAACTTACAACAATATTCGGTATAAATATGAAAAAAATTTAATTAAATATTTTATATAAAACTAAATAATACTTATGTTAATTTTAAATCAATTTAAAAGAATAATTGGACTTAAAAATTACTTAATTTAATGAAACAAATAACAATATTTGAAAAATCGCTATTTTTACTATTCATTGAAATATCAACCTTTTCAGAAAAAAATAAAAAATTCACCCTAAGATAATTTTGATATGATATTTTAAAATTTTCATTTCATTTTATAAAATTATTTTTTTGAAAATGAAAAACTAAAAAACAATTATTTGATAGTAAAGATTAGTAAAACCCATTTTTGATAAAAAAAATTATTCTTTTGAAGAATAAATTGACTTTAAAAAATATTGAGTGATTATTAATAATAAATTTGTATTGATTGGTAATTTTATATATATTTCATAATTTTTTTAGTCCTATTAATAAACTTTAATTAAATTGTTTGTTTACAATAATCATATTTAAATAATATATTCCATCGGTCATTTAAGCTTCGTGTTGCATGTCCTATACGATATTGAACACATTGTTATTATTTAAAAGTATCAGGGATTCATGTAACACAATATATCTAATTTATTTAATTTATTTAAAATGAATAAAATATAAAATATTTGGGTGTTACATGAATTAACCATGGAATTCATATACAATCCTAACAAGTTTAGTGAGTAATCCCTCCATCAAAAGCTTTATTAAATAAAAAATCTAAAAAATAAAATTCAATTTGAAACATAGTTGAGATATGATCAATTTTTACATCTAAATTCTATCCATGTTATTAAAAAATTGAAAAAAATTATTAACATTTTTTTTGTACTATAAGCATGTGATTAATAAAAATAATTAATCATTATAATACAAAATGTCACTAAAAACAAGTTCAATAATTAATCTTATAGGTAAGACTTAATAGTAATATTGCTGAAATATTTTTAGTTTATATAACTCATTGGTGACTCCTCCTAGTCATTCTAGTTTTTTTTCGAAATGATAATTTATGTCATATCATATAAGAAAAGTATAATTACTGATTATAATTATAATATTTATATATAAATAGGATTTTTTTAAAATATTTTTATTTTATATAAGTTTTATAGTGCATTAAATTTAATAAATCAAAAACTAAATGGGTTTTATAGATTTATAATTTCTTGCGACATCAAATAAATACCCCTATACTCCAGTATGATTTTTGTAAACTCAATATTATATGATATAAATTATTTAATAAATATATTAAAAAATTAGTATATATAAAATAATAATTAAATTATTTATTTTTTCTATGTTCTCAAAACATTTTGAAAAAAACTTATAGTTTTGTTAAAAAAAATGGGAAAAAATTAGCATAATAATTTTATAAATTTAGACCATTATTGAATATAATTAATTATATCAAGACTCTGATTAAACATAAATAAAAAGTAAATTATTAAAGAATTAATTCTCTAAGACAAAAATAGATTAAAAATATATTCTGATTACTTATGGCATCTTCATTTTAATACAATATCTAAAAAACTTATGAAATTTCTCGTTAAGAGAAGTTAAATATATTTTTTACTTCCAATAAAAATTTCTATTCAAGATTTTAATAACTTTCAGATGTAAAATCATGATTAGATAATCATATAAGATTTCAATAATGAATAAAAAACAAAAAAAGGTTCTATCAATTTCTAATGTCAATCTATTTATATAAATATATATTATTGAAAAATTAATTTACTGTGATTAAATAAATAATACATTGATTTTATTCATATATAAAATTCATCACTACTAGTAATGGAATCGAAAAGACCCTCACCTATATGAATTTGCAGGATTCATAACCTATTGGGATTTTGGTTATTTATTGACACTTAAATATAAGTGACGGTGAATCTTTGTCGAATAGAGGATGGATTTGGAGTTTTCCAATTTATTAGGTAAGAAAATTAGAGGAGAAAACTAGATAATGATATGAGAATATGAAGATTAAGGATTGAAATTTAGGGAAAAATGACCAAATAGAATAGATAATAAGGGATAAAATCATATCTAGAATGGGGGTTCATGACTGAGAAAAAATTAGGGACTTTATACACATGGTTTATATGCATCATAGGTATATGGTATATTATACTAAAAATTTCTAAAAACCATGTACATAGTTTAAACTATACCGAAGGTTCATAAAAATCATGGGTATACAGGTAGAGAAATATCCAAACTTTATAGAATTCAAATATCATATATGATCATGGATAAATTCTAAACCCATCTTGGCTCATAAAATTCAAAGTTCTAGATTGGAAAAAATCACAAACACCCATCCATAAATGTGATAGGATACTAGGTTGGCATAAAATCCAACCCATCCTAACTCATAATATCATAAAAATAGATTAGAAATGTGTCTAACTATGTATTCTCATAAATATCAAGTAATTAGGTTGGGAATACTTCCAACCACCCATTCTCATAATTAATAAGGTGCCGGGAAAAGGTTATAGGGTTTAGTGTAATTTCATAGGGAGATTCCAAAAAAACATTTTCATCAGTTTTAATCGATAATATCGAAAAAACATTAAAAATAAACCATATAATATTCTAAGAGAATATATTTAATATTTAAATTATATTTTTTCTAAAAAAATAATTATTTTGTCTTGATAATTAATTTTTTGGTTGATCTATCTGATTTACATTCTTGTTTCAAACTCATTTTGATAAAGAATCCAAGCTATAATTACTCTGGTTGAATCTACATTTACTCCATGAATCTCTAAACATCACTCTTGGTATTTCAGGTGGTTGTGTAGAGGAACCAAGTACATTGTTGTTGAGTCAAATATTAACATACCTTCATTATTTAGAAATAAAAAAACATTGTACATGAACTTGATTTAATTAGAGTTTTTTAGTTGTTTTGAATGTATAGAATGAATTATGGTATCTAAAAAACTATAGACCTTAATATGGTTTTTGAAAATCAAATAGTCTTCACCTTTAAGATATAATAAAATCACTGGATTTAGATCACTATAAGATTTATAGTTTAACTCATCGATAGATAGAGAAAAGCACTATGATCATTAGAAGATAGAGAAGCTTCGATTGATATTGTTATAATTGACTCTAAGATTTTTTTGAATTTGACCATTGAAGATTTTGATAACTCTATATTTAAATAAATCCACACTCGCAAGTGTTAGAAGAACATATAGACAAGTTAAGAACTTGATAACGATTTTAATCACTTAAAGTATTCAATCTCTTGTTGTCTTAGTGTACTTCCAATTTTTTTACTTTCTATGTTCTTAATAAGAGCTTCATCTTGTGAGTTTTTATTTTAATGTTCGTAGTTTTTCCATTATAATTTTTTATTTTTCAATATTTTGGGAGTGAGGGATTTTTGGGATGTGAAGATTGAGGATTCAACAATCATGAGTGATGAAGGGATTCTAGGAATAGGAATAAGAACCTTCATATATGTATAAAATCAGGTACATCTTATGAACGGTTTAAATTCATCGATACCTTGGATCTAGTCTAAATATTAAACTTTCATTTTTGTTTAAAAGTGTGTTTTTATAATATCCTTTTAAATAACTATTTATTTTCTCAACCAATACTCCATGTATTGGTTTTTAACTTCTGATGTATTCACTTATGAATTACCACTGGTTTAATTTTTCATTTTTCTACTTCTTGTATTACTAGTATTAGATTTTCATAATATTTTGTAAAACTTATTTCTATTATGATTACTATAATTTATATAGTTTATATTTTCACTACATTAAATATTTTTAAATTGGTCATTAGATTTATCAACATTTCATCAATCTGGTCAACATAAAAATTTAGGTTGAAAAAAATTTTGTTCAACTTTTTAAACTATAATTAACCCCCTTGTTTAGTTTACCTATATTACATTCTTAGAAAAAAAATTTGAGGTAAAATAAAGTTTTTACTTTAGTTTTATATTTTTTTATTTTTTATTATTTCATTAGAATTTTGTCTCTGTTTCCTTATAAAAACTATGGTGGTAGAGGAAATGTTTCATTGTATTAGAAGGTTTTCTAATAAAAACAATTGAAAAATTATATCCGATTAGACCACCTATTTTTTATGGATAATATTATGAAAATTATAATGATTACATGAAGTCTTATATCAATAATACTGGAGTTAATGAATTTTTATAAGGACTAGAAGTCACAATGTTTTGGAGAAAGAGATTGTTCATTTTTCACATAAAGAAAGGATGGAATATTAGGTAAATGATAATGTTAGTAAAACTTTGGTATGTTCTATGAATAGGAACATTTTTAGTCATATATCATCCTACAAAATGGTGAAAGAACTTTGGAAGAAATCATAAATAACCCATTTTAGATCTTCTAAGGTTTTGCAGACTCGAATAGCTATGTTGAGAGTTGATTATCAAGCCTTTTATTTTATTCCAAGTGAAATGGTAACATAAATTCATTAATTTTTTAGACTATTATAAATAGTTTATAAAATTTGGGTAGGAAATAATTATCATAAGATCATATTTTTAAAAATATTATTGATATAATTCCAAAGTAGTGGGAATTGAAGTTGAAAGTTATAAGGACCATGTCTTAAACAATACACATCCTAGTGTTTTTGAACTAGAATTCACATTTGATAGCCTTTTCAGTTTATAGTTTTATTGAAATAGGATAAACTCAAAAAAAGTAAATTCATACATTAAAAGTGGACACTTATAATAAATATCAATTTTTTTAACAATAAAAAACTATTTAAAATAAAAAATTATTCATACTTACGAAAAATATTTACAAGTATCCCCTTTATGTCATAATTTTCTATATTCTCTATTAAACCCCATTAAAGACATTTTAAAAACCCAAGATGAGAAAAAAAATCTTAATAAGTGATATTGAAATAATGTTAATGAATTGATTAGTAAAAACATTAAAACTCATATAACATTTACATTTATCTTTTATGTTATTGGAGAATATTAAATAAAATATTTTCACAAGAAAAAACACAAATTTTTCTCATATAAAATCAAACCCATAGAATTTAATTTAAAATCAATTAGGATACTTAGATCATTATATACATAAAACCATTTCAAAACCCTTTCAATTAGAATATCCATCTTGCTGAATTCCAATTAAGATTTTATGGGCTTACCTGGTGGTATTTGGGCCACCCCATGTTAAGCTATAAAGGGCTTACCCGGTGCTATCTGGGCACCCCATGTTAAGTTTTAATGGTATTTCTCGTCACTATCTAGTCCACCTCATGTTAAAATGTAATGGTCATTCCTGAAGCTATATGGGTGACCCCATGTTAAGCTGTAACAGGATTACATGACTCTATCTAGGACGCCCTATGTATAATCTATATCAATCTCACCTATTTCATATAATTTTCAAGTATTATATTATTAATAAAACACTTTCATCATAAAACCCTTTGAAAAAATCTTTTAATCCCATATAAAAAACAGGTTGTATAAAAATGCACTTTTCATTTGAAATACATTGTCAATTACAAATATAAAAAAATAAGGGAAGAGTGTTTTTTATTCATTAAAATATATAATATTTCAAAGGAGTATACAAATTAAATAATAGTGACAATGGTGTAATAGTCATTATCACAATGTATGTTAAGAATAGAATATTCCCTTTGTCGCTTTTCAAAACGTTACATATAAAACATGTAAAAAGATTATTTTAAAAAAACATTGAATGAAATTAAAAATAGAAAAAAAAAATCATTTACAATCATTTTATATCCATATAAATAAATATGTAAAATAAATATTAATAATATTGACATGGAGAAAAATATTTTGAAATTAAATCTTTAAACATTCAAAGTGTCTGATACAACTTTAAACATTTAAATAATAATCTTCACGAAAGAATTAAATTTAACAAAAAATTAAATAGAATGGTAATAATTAAATTAATTATATTATAATTCAAATAAATCTATATATACACCTCATAAAAGAATTTGGGTGTAAAATATCAAAATATGGCTCAATGAAAGAAGATTGAGACGAAGTCCCTTACCATGAGTCTGACTCATCACATACATTATTTATATACCTAAATAATAAAATTAGGATAATTATTTAATTTATTAAGAACCCTTTTTAATTTTTATTATTCTTTGTATATCACTTATTACCATGTTATAAAAATTACTTAAGTATTTTAGTTCATGTCGGACGTTTTGATGATATTTAGTACATGAGTCCAAGATGACTTTGATATGATGTATATAGTAAAATTGGTCATTATTCCATCATATATATAATATAATTAATGACATAATAATAAATTTTATAAATCAATTTAATTTTTAATTCATTCATTAAATATGGATATGAAAAAGGAAATTTTTTACGGTCATGGAGACAGTAAGTCATGCATACGCAAGAGTTAGGTTTTCATTTTTTAATGATCATTATGGAAAGAAGGTAAGTTTAATTTTATATTTATAGAATTATAATGATATAATTAATATCATATAAATAATTTAAATATACTTATATATATCATCCAAGTAATTTGGTGATGCAAAAGGAATCACATCACTTTATAGAGGTCACAGTTTACACGTATGCACAAATGACAATATCATTTTTTCATACAAATGTAAGAAATAAGATGATATATTATTATTTAATAATCATAAATTTTTCATGAATATAATGTATAAATATTAATTCTATAATTTTATCTATCCTTTAGGGGGAGTGATGGGAAATTAATTTCATCAGTTCGGGAGAAGGTAGTCCGCCGTACACACGAACGATAACTTATTTTCCCATTTGATGGAAGTGGAAATAGATTTTGGTGATTATGATAAGATATAATTATATTTAGGTTAATTTATATATTATCTAAATATGATTGAATAATATTTTACTGAATTGAAATATGAAATAAAATAGAAATACATGATTAAAAAGGACACCTCTCCCCTGAACCACCTCATTTGATTAACACCTCAAGACAGCTAAGGATGGTTTTATGCCTAAAATAATATCTCTATAATGTAGTGAGAGACTATATGAAGTGATTTGGGAAGATATTTTCTTAAAATAATTTGTATTTAAGTGTGATAAATAGAGAAGAAAAGGTATCTTTCATAAGAGATGGGAGGGGCACTTTTGGAATTTCTGAAAATATTAAATTAATTTTATATTTCAAATGGATAAAAACTAAATTTTTCTCTAATATAGGATGATTATATGTAGAAATAAATTCATAAAATGAAAATTATATAACTTTGGGCTATTTTTTAATCCTTATCTTTCGGATTTAACTCTTATTTAACCTCTTTAACTCTTACCGTGATAACATGTATTTTTACTCATTAAGTGTTATCATAGTTACTATAAAATTCCAAAGGAACCATAAATGGGTTGGTGAATAAATTTTAAAACTTATACCAATTATTTCTCTAAATTTTAGATTTTTATTAATTTTATATCATTTAATAAAATATTATTTATTTCAAAATATCATTAATGTCAATTTTGACGCTATAAATTACACGAATTTTTAAAAATATCATAACAACAACATAAATTCAAAAAAAATCTTCTAAAACATCAATAAATGTCAAATTAATATATAAAATTCGTTTATGAAAATAATAATTTCAAATTATATTTATTATAATTTTTTTAATATCATTTATTTGATATTTCCATTAATTGAATAATTACTACATCATTATTGTGTAATCCTTTATGGTTATTATTTCTTTTCTACAAATTTTAAAAAAAATCCATGATAAAGAAAAATATTTTATATTTCTAAATAATATTTATAGTCAAATAATTCTTCTAAATTACCCTATATGAAAAATGTTATAGTTATTTAAACAATAGTATGACATCTTTGATTTTTCTTTAAAATAAAATACCATAATAGAATTAAAGTCATCCAAGTGAATCCAAGAGATCCTAAAATATTTCCAAGAAATAATTTGGTAAAAAATAACTAATAAAATAAAATTACGACAAGTGTTAGGGTAATTGTGAAATATTTATAATATTGTTTTTATACTTAATTACTAGATTTACCCTTAACTATGGTAATATAAATTTACTATTCATATTGTCCTTTAATAAAAGGGAAATATTTGATAAATTTGGACTCTTACCAAATATTTAATCCATTTTTAAAAATTCAATTCACATAATTTGCATAACTTAATTTAAAATTAATCCTGCAAATGAGATGAAACAACATGTTTTTAAAGTGAAAACGTTCAGAAGATTGAAATGTTTTTATATCCAAATTCACTGTGAAATTTATTTTAGTTACCTAAATTAGATTAAGTGATATAAAATGTATCATATAATGGTTTAAAACTATTAAAAATTATAATTTAACACTATAAGTTATTTAGATGAAAAATATACTTTCAATTAAAATTAAGTATTTTTCACTATTCATCAAAACATGAAAGTTATCAGAAAAATACCAAAAATTTAACCAAAGTAAATTTTGATATTCCTATTTCAAATAATAATTTTATTTTGTCAAATATAATTTAAATATATTAAAAAACTGCATTTAAAAAAAGTATTCTATCAAAATGCAGCAAAAATATCTTTTTTGAAAAATACATATTTTATATGTAAAATTGGATTTATTCTTATATAATGTCTAGAAAACACATAGGAAAAAAATTAAATTGAATATATTATAAATTAGTTTAATATAAAATTGTATTTTTTATTTATTAGTATAAAAAACACCTTTACATGTTTAAATAGTTTTTCAGTAAAACATTTCCATTTATTTTAAAAAGGGTTTTATTTTAATTAATAATTAATTGGTCACCAAATAATTAATTATATATAATGGGTAAACCATATTTTTAAAATTCAGTTAATCTTTTCCATACCTTCCATTCAAACAGTAATGCGATAACCTTTATATTAAATAATAATATTTAGTTGTTCATTTAACCTCGATGTGGAATATCATGTATGCTATAAAATATAGTCTTTATTTTTAAAAAATAGAGATGTTACATTATTCTCCCTTTAATAAATTGTGTCCTCGCAATTTGAGCTCAGGCTTGATATCTAGGGCTTGACCTTTAAAATTACCTTTATATAAATCCCACATCAAAACAAGGGTTAATAAAACTTCCACTTTAAAATAAAGAAATGAAAGTATGAAGGTAATTTGAGATAACATGTCACGACCCATCCTCGGGGCCCGTGCCGTGACTACCCCAAGCCCGCCTTCCATAGGCCAGGGGCTGGCGACTAGCACCAAGGCGTAAATCCCAGTAAAAGGGAAGGTGTTGCCTTTGTAAAGTAAACAAGCACCTCAGAGTAAGCAAGTGGAAAAATTAAACACTAAGTAAAAACAGAGTACAACTACAAGTGCGGAAAGTAAATGGGCCAGTATACAAACCCCAACTGAAAGTAAAGTACAACTTGAAAAGGAAAACAACAACTAAAAAGTAAAATCAGCTACGCCGAGTCGTCCTCTGGAAATCCCACCTGAAGGGTGGGTATAGATAGCTCCACAGCTCCTCGGGTCCCGCCGTCCGCTCCGAGTACGTCCCACCCAGTGGTCCACCTCCAGGTACCATCCTACTCTGCAAGCCTCAACCACGATCAACGCTTTCTGTCTTATGCAACCAACACAACGTAGTGCGGGCACAGCCCGTGCAGGGGTGAGTATAAGCTACTCAGTAGGGACCCCAATACCCCCGAAGGTCTCCCAAAATCCACAAAGGATAAACCACAAAGGAAAGATAAAATTACGAATTAACAACCGACACTGCTTAGGTATATGCCCATACAGATACCTAAGTCATCATTTCAATACGCTCCAACCTCCGAGCCCAAGTACAACTCAGTCCACACAGGAAAGTATACGTATTCCACACAGGAAAGCAAAACGTAATCCACACAGGATAGCACAACACAATCCACACAAGAAAGCAACAGGATTCAGCTCACACAGGTATACATCATCGAAAAGGTGAAAGAGATGATCAGACATAGATACTGAATCATCTAAGCTGGGACCCACATAGGATACAAGACCAGCCGTCTTCATTGTTTCATTTATGCTGGGACCCACGTAGGATACAAGACCAGCACTGAATCATCAAAGCAGGGACCCACATAGGATACAAGACCAGCACAGCTAGGACCCACATAGGATACAAGACCATTTGTCTTCATTGTTTCATCTATACTGGGACCCACATAGGATACAAGACCAGTATTGAATCATCTAAGCTGGGACCTACATAGGATACAAGACCAGCACAGCTAGGACCCACATAGGATACAAGACCAGCTGTCTTCATTGATTCATCTATACTGGGACCCACATAGGATACAAGACCAGTATTGAATCATCTAAGTTGGGACCTACAAAGGATACAAGACCAGCATGGCTGGGACCCACATAGGTTACAAGACCAGCACTCTTCATTGTCGCAGTCCACTGAGGATCTCTGCATAGTTGTCGTCGCAGTCACAGTAGCAGTCGCAGCCAGCTCTAGGGTTCCCGCACACAGTAAGCTCGTTCGGGAGGGTCCGCTCCATGAGCCGAGAGGCTGATACATCAATTGTCACATGGTCCGAAGTTGATGTATCCAAAAGTTCCGTATCGTCAGCAGGAACTCAACGCAACAGACGGCGCGTCAAACGGACGCCCGGTCTGAGAGTTCTAGGCTTTTTCGTTCCAGGGGCCCGGTTGGTTTTTAAGGAAAAACCAACCCGACCGTACTCCACCTGGGTCCAAACCTCGGGCGGAGTATTCCAAAAGATTTTTCTCACTAAGAGGAACTCAACAAAGCCGACGACACATCAATCGGACGCCCATAACTCAAGATATGAGTGTTTCCGCTCCGAGGGCCCGGTTGGTTTCGCGTACGAACCAACCCGGCCGAACTCAAAGTATTCCGAAACCTTGAGTGTGATATACCAAAATGACCATCTCGATCCAAGGATCGCATCGCCGCTGACGGCGCGTTGTTTGGAGGTCTGTACCCTGAGTTATGGGCATTCGACCGAAAGTGGCCCGAAAACGGCGGTTTGGGCCCGGGGCGACCCGGCCCGACCCCCCCCCCCCCCTCCTTGGGTCGGCCGAACCAGGTCGACCTGACCCGGGTCTGACCCGGCTGGGCCCGGCCCAGCCCTGTTCCGTCCGGTTCGGTCCGGCCCGACCGGCTGGCCGTGGCTCGGCCAGCGTGGCCGAGCCGATTCGCGGGCGGGGTGCGCGGCTCCCCCGCCCTTCGCCGTTAATTGAGGCCGGCGGAACCGCCGACCGCCTCCCTTCCGGTGGGGCGCCGCCGCCGCCGGTCGCCGGCGGCGCCGCCGCCGCCTTCCTCGGACCACCGGACACGCTCCGGTGGTCCGTTCCTTCTGTCGTCTTTGCCTATGGTCCCCCCGGGACCCCACCTTCACTGCGAAGGGATTCAAATGCCCAAACGGCCTGCTTCGTCGTCGCCCGTCAATCCGCATGTCAAAACGAAACACGCCGTCTTCGTGGTTCTCCGGCGCGGCGTGCTGGCGCCGCGCCCCTTCACCGTGGCTCCGCTCCGGCCGTGGCACCTTCGACTTCCTTCGATGCGGCGCGACGGCGTCACTTTCTTGTTCGACTTCTCGGCGTGGCGCGACGGCGTCGCGTAATACTTGCCGAGTGATTCTCGCATGGTGCGACGACACCACACCATTCCGTTCCATCCATATTAGAAACAATATCAACAATGGAGGAGGGTCGGTTGTGTTTGTGCGGTCCAGCCCCCTCTCGTTAATCGATAACAACTGGTTGTAAAATCACGAAGGATGACAAGGTAGAATTCACGAACGAAATAATTAAATAATTAACTTCAACTTCAATCCGCATGAACGAACGATCCGCGGATCAACCTGGAATTGGTTGGTCCACGCTCGTTGTTCTATTCTCAAAAGATAAGAGAATTCCAAAATAAATTCCCCTACCTCGGTTTCAAAAGCGGAGCACGTCAACAAGCCGCGGAAGACAAGCGTCACAGAGGTCGGGCATCGCGGTAATCCTACGTCGATTCCATTGACGTCGAGGTGCGTCCGAAGAGGTACGTCGCTGGAGAAGCTTCGTAAGCTGACGGAGAAAGCCCGAGGAGGAATCGGCGTCTCCTTTCGTTGACACGGGAAGAAGATCGAAAGAAGCGGCGTCGTTGATCTTCAGAAACACACCGGCTGCGAAGAAGAGAAGAGACGACACGTCTTTCTCTTCTTATGGTGACGACGTTCTTTGTCAGAGCCTACGCGTTCTTTGTGTTCTTCGTCGAGGTTGAAGAAGAAGAAGAAGATTCTTCCCAACTCTCTCAAAGTGTCAAAACTCTAACCAAAGAAAATAAAATAAGACTCTTTCTTGTTTTATTAACACAACAACACATTTGAATTTCAAGAGTTTGAAATTCAAAACCACCCACAACTCACCTCATTAAACTCATCACATTTAAGTCATTTGTTATAACATAAGATAACAAAATTAAAGTGGGATTTAAGGGGGATTTTAGAGGATATGAAGGGGTGGGGTTCATGTGGGCCCCACCACCCTCATAACCTCCCAAGGGAGGTTGGGTGGTTACCCAACTTCCATCAAGAGCATACACTTAGTAAAGTAATAAAAATTGTAGTGTAAATATATAATAACTTCCACAATTTTTATTATCAACATTCGTGCAAACGCAACTCTGGAACAGGAGTTCCTAAGAAATTACCAGCGTTGCGGTTCCATCGGTGTCCTCGGAATTCGATTCCGGGCACCGGTTCAAAAGTTAGAAATTCCCGCTCGTTCGTTCACTGAACGTACCCAAGCCAAACTTCGGAAAATGATTCTGGGCACACCGGGCCTCGGAATCAGTTGCCGTCAGAAACCACGCTCTTGTAAAATTCCAAAGAAAATTAAGAAAAAAATTCCCTTGAATTTTACGTGTCTTTACATTACTCCCACCTCAGGGATTTACGTCCCCGTAAAGATACATCAAAACTAGGGAAACAAATGAGGGTACTGAGCACGCATCTGACCCTCCCTCTCCCAAGTGCTCTCCTGGAGATTCACGTGCTACCATCTGATGCGCACTAGAGGAATCGAGCGTCCACGTAGGACCCGCTCCTGTCGATCCTCGATCACCACCAGGACCGCCGTAAAAGTCGCCCCATCGTCAACGTCAAGCCTCCCATGGTCAATGATGTGTGTCGGGTCGTGCACGTATCTCCTCAGCTGAGACACGTGGAAGACGTTGTGCACCCGGTGCAACTGAGGTGGTATAGCCAGGCGATAAGCCACCTCGCCAATCCTACGGAGGACCTGAAAGGGTCCGATGAAGCGCGGAGATAACTTGCCGCCTCAGCCAAATCTCCGTATACCACGTCGAGTTGAGACCCGCAAGAAGACGTGGTCGCCATCCTCGAACTCTAGTGGCCTCCGCCTCCACCTCCTGTCAGCGTATGACTTCTGCCGGCTCTGAGCTGTCCTCATCCGCTCCTGGATGACCTGGACCTTCTCTGTCATGGCCTGGACCACCTTTGGTCCCACAAGAGCTGCTATGATTTCTTCTTTGCCGATAAGAGAAAACTGGTCTCATACCTTGGATGAACCACGTTCTTTACCTAATACAGTCAATCTGACATGGATGATACTAATCCATACCAAGGATGATGTCGTAAGGCCTCGACGCTACTACCAAGAGATATAACCATTACTCTCTCCTCCAAGGGTTGAGTCACACTGTCGGCATCAGTGTTTGGTAACTGGGTATCATCCAGTAGATGTCTCACAAGTGAGGGTCAAGTCAACAGTCAAAACTGGAACCTCTTAGTAACTAAAAAAAAGAGGACAGGAATGAAAACATCACAAAGGTATGCGTCTTTTATTATTGAATCTCATAATACAAAGACGCTACACATTAGAAACAAGAAACTAGAAGTACAAAAGATGTATCCACTAGTTCCGCTCATGTACATTTGCTCCCAGAGCTCCAAGATCGAAGGCCTCAGCTGCCTGAAACTGAGCTCTCCCATGTCCACCAACTTCCTGCGGTCGGGGCGGACCTCCTGGTGGTGGTGGTGGCAACACCTCGAAGCGTCGTCTACCACTTGCTGCTTGGCCAGATCCTCTGCCTTGTCCGCCTGCACCCTGCGGACCACCGTGGATGAACCTCTGTCTGGGAGGTCCCTCTACCACCTGCTGCTCATCTGTAAGACGAGTCGGGCAGTCTCGAGCCATGTGACCTTGCCCACCGCATGTGTAGCAATGCCTTCCCCTTGTGTAGCTGGCTCTCCTTCGTGTGCCCCGCACAACCGAATCTTCATCCAGTGACTGCCCATCTGATGGTCTGTCCCGTTTGGACCTCTGCGTCACTTGTCTACTGCCAACTGTAGAAGACCCTGCTACGAGCCGTCCTGTGGAGGGCCCTGTCACTGGAGCATGCTCGGCGAGAAAACTCTCCACTAGAAGGGCTCTCTCCAACACCTCTGCCTGTGTCGGAATATTAAGGGAGATCATCGATGCCCTGATCTCGTGTCTCAAACCCTGCTCGAAGGTTCGGGCCCGGAAGAATGGGTCCTGTACCATGTCGGTCGAGTAGCGCGAGAGATCTGTAAATCTCGCCGAGTACTGATCGACCGTCATGCTGCCCTGCCGCAGCTGAAAAAGCTCTTGAATGCGCACCGCACGGAGGGTGGCTGGGACGAACTCCGAACGGAAGAGGCTCTCAAAGTCCATCCAAAGTAGATATACCTCATCGTGCACCTGGAGCGTCAAGCTCCACCATCGTCCTACTGCTGCGTGCAGTAGGCTCACAGCGAGGATCACCATGAGGTCTGCTGGTGTCCTCACTAGCCTGAAACTCGTACGACTGCCTGCAGCCAGTCCTCGGCTGCCTGGGGGTCCATCTCCCCATCAAACCTGGGCGGTCACTGGCGCTGAAACTCATGCAGTGCGCTGAGGCGACGTGCATCGTCAGCGGCTAGTGCTGGAAGTATCGGTGGCTCGGCGGGTAGTGCTACCGCCAGTGCCACTGCTGACAAAGGGCCCTGCACCGAGGCCTCGTCGCTCGGTGAGCTGTCATCACACTCGACTCTCGGAACCCTAGCTGGCTGCCATCGTGGGGCCATCCTGAAAAGGAAACAGGTGCGCCATGGTCAAAACATTATACCTGGTGAGCTGATACAAAGTAATCACAAATAAAACTTGAAACACACACGCAATCAATGTTTTCGTGCATTAAGTCGGAAATCAGAAGTCAGGGTCCTGGTGTACGGATACGTCGGCCGCCGCACCAACACCGGACTACCTGGACTGATAACCACACTCAATACGCTAAAAATTATTGTTTCACATAGAAAAGATCAGAGTTCGCGGTAGAAACAAACTCCTATGATACCAATTTGTCACGACCCGTCCTCGGGGCCCGTGTCGTGACTACCCCAAGCCCGCCTTCCATAGGCCAGGGGCTGGCGACTAGCACCAAGGCGCAAATCCCAGTAAAATGGAAGGCGTTGCCTTTCTAAAGTAAACAAGAACCTCAGAGTAAGAAAGCGAAAAAAGTAAACACTAAGTAAAAACAGAGTACAACTACAAGTGCGGAAAGTAAATGGGCCAGTATACAAACCTCAACTGAAAGTTAAGTACAACTCGAAAAGGAAAACAACAACTGAAAAGTAAAAGAAGCTACGCCGAGTCGTCCTCTGGAAATCCCACCTGAAGGGTGGGTACAGATAGCTCCACAGCTCCTCGGGTCCCGCCGTCCGCTCCGAGTATGTCCCGCCCAGTGGTCCACCTCCAGGTACTGTCCTGCTCTGCAAGCCTCAACCACGATCAACCATGTCCGTCGTTTGTAACCAACACAACATAGTGCGGGCATTGCCTATGCAAGGGTGAGTATAAGCTACTCAGTAGGGACCCCAAGACCCCTGAAGGTCTCCCAAAATCCACAAAGGATAAACCACAAAGGAAAGATAAAATTACGAAGTAACAACCGACACTGCTTAGGTATATGCCCATACATATACCTAAGTCATCATTTCAATACGCTCCAACCTCCGAGCCCAAGTACAACTCAGTCCACACAGGAAAGTATACGTATTCCACACAAGAAAGAAAAACGTAATCCACACAGGATAGCACAACACAATCCACACAAGAAAGAAACATGATTCAGCTCACACAGGTATACATCATCGAAAAGGTGAAAGAGATGATCAGAAATAGATACTGAATCATCTAAGCTGGGACCCACATAGGATAAAAGACCAGCCGTCTTCATTGTTTCATTTATGCTGGGACCCACGTAGGATACAAGACCAGCTTTCTTCATTGATTCATCTATACTGGGACCCACATAGGATACAAGACCAGTATTGAATCAACTATGCTGGGACCCACATAGGATACAAGACCAGCACAGCTAGGACCCACATAGGATACAAGACCAGCTGTCTTCATTGATTCATCTATACTGGGACCCACAGAGGATACAAGACCAGTATTGAATCATCTATGCTGGGACCCACAAAAAATACAAGACCAGCGTGGCTGGTACCCACAAAGGTTACAAGACCAGCACTCTTCATCGTCGCAGTCCACTGAGGATCTCTGCACAGTCGTCGTCGCAGTCACAGTAGCAGTCGCAGCCAGCTCTAGGGTTCCCGCACACAGTAAGCTCATTCGGGAGGGTCCGCTCCATGGGCCGAGAGTCTGATACATCAACTGTCACATGGTCCGAAGCTGATATATCCAAAAGTTTCATATCGTCAATAGGAACTCAACGCAACAGACGGCGCGTCAAACGGACACCCGGTCTGAGAGTTATAGGCTTTTTCGTTCTAGGGGCCCGGTTGGTTTTTAAGGCAAAACCAACCCGACCGTACTGCACCTGCATCTAAACCACGGGAAGAGTATTCCAAAAGATACGTCTCACTAATAGGAACTCAATAAAGCCGACGGTACGTCAATCGGACGCACGTAGCTCAAGATATGTGTGTTTCCGCTTCGAGGGCCCGGTTGGTTTCGCGTACGAACCAACCCGGCCGAACTCAAAGTATTCCGAAACCTTGAGTGCAATATACTGAAATGAACGTCTCGATCCAAGGATCGCATCGCCGCTGATGGCGCGTCGTTTGGAGGTCCGTAGCCCGAGTTATGGGCATTCGACCGAAAGTGGCCCGAAAACGGGGGTCTGGGCCCGGGGCGACCCGGCCCGACCCCCCCTTGGGTCGGCCAAACCGGGTCGACCCGGCTGGGCCCGACCCGGTTCGGTCTGGTTCGGTCCAGCCCGACCGGTCGGTCGTGGCTCGGCCAGCATGGCTGAGCCGATTCGAAGGCGGGGTGTGCGGCTCCCCCGCCCTTCGCCGTTAATTGAGGCCGGCGGAACCGCCGGCCGCCTCCCTTCCGGCGGGGCGCCGCCACCTTCCGTGGACCACCGGACATGCTCCGGTGGTCTGTTCCTTCTTCCGTCTTCACCTATGGTCCCCCTCGGAATCCCACCTTCACTGCAAAGGGATTCAAACGCCCAAACGGCCTGCTTCGTCGCCGCCCGTCAATCCGCATGTCAACACGAAATGCACCGTCTTCGTGGTTCTCCGGTGCGGCGTGTTGGCGCCGCGCCCCTTCGCCGTGGCTCCGCTCCGGTCGCGGTGCCTTCGACTACCTTCGACGTGGCGCGACGGCGTCGCGTTCTTGTTCGACTTCTTGGCGTGGCGCGACGGCGTCACGTAATACTTGCCGAGCGATTCTCGCGTGGTGCGACGGCACCACGCCATTCCGTTCCATCCATATTAGAAAAAATATCAACAATGGAGGAGGGTCGACCTTGTTTGTGCGGTCCGGCCCCCTCTCGTTAATCGATAACAACTGGTTGTAAAATCACGAAGGATGACAAGGTAGAATTCACGAACGAAATAATTAAATAATAAACTTCAACTTCAATCCGCATGAACGAACGATCCGCGGATAAACCTGTAATTGGTTGGTCCATGCTCGTCGTTATATTCTCAAAAGATAAGAGAATTCCAAAATAAATTCCCCTACATCGGTTTCAAGAGCGGAGAACGTCAACAAGTCGCGGAAGACAAGCGTCGTGGAGGTCGGGCATCGCGGTAATCGTACATCGATTCCGTTGACGTCGAGGTGCGTCCGAAGAGGTACGTCGCTGGAGAAGCTTCGTAAGCTGACGGAGAAAGCCCGAGGAGGAAGCAACGTCTCCTTTCGTTGACACGGGAAGAAGATCGAAAGAAGCGGCGTCATCGATCTTCGGAAACACACCGGCTGCGAAGAAGAGAAGAGACGACACGTCTTTCTCTTATTATGGTGACGGCGTTCTTCGTCGGAGCCTAAGCGTTCTTCATGTTCTTCGTCAAGGTTGAAGAAGAAGAAGAAGATGCTTCCCAACTCTCTCAAAGTGAAAAAACTCTAACCAAAGAAAATAAAATAAGACTCTTTCTTATTTTATTAACACAACAACACATTTGAATTTCAAGAGTTTGAAATCCAAAACCACCCACAACTCACCTCATTAAACTCATCACATTTAAGTCATAGGTTATAACTTAAGATAACAAAATTAAATTGGGAGTTGAGGGGGCTTTTAGAGGATATGAAGGTGTGGGGTTCGTGTGGGCCTCACCACCCTCATAACCTCCCAAGGGAGGTTGGGTGGTTACCCAACTTCCATCAAGAGCTTACCCTTAGTAAAGTAATAAAAATTGTAGTGTAAATATATAATAACTTCGACAATTTTTATTATCAACATTCGTGAAAACACAACTCCGGAACAGGAGTTCCTAAGCAATTACCGGCGTTGCGGTTCCATCGGTGTCCTCGAAATTCGATTCTGCACACCGGTTCAAAAGTTAGAAATTCCCGCTCGTTCGTTCACTGAACGTACCCGAGCCAAACTTTGGAAAATGATTCCGGGCACACCGGGCCTCGGAATCAGTTTCCATCAGAAACCGCGCTCTTGTAAAATTCCAAAGAAAATTAAGAAAAAATTCCCCTTGAATTTTACGGGTCTTTACATAACATGTAACAGGGTTTCATATAAGAAAACATGGAAACGGAAGGGAAAACTAACTATCATGTTCTAATGGAGAGTGATAGATAACATGTTCATTATAACATTAACCATCACAAACCCATAAATCTATGATGGGTTTAAATCTCATTGATTTATAGGTAAGAAACGTATATAAATAACATTTTTTTAAGATCCTTTTCATAGAGTTGAGGAATTATATTACTACATAGACTAAGAACATAAGAAAATATACTGGCTTTAAAAGTATAATTTCATCATTTAGTAGAATATTTTAACTTAAATGGTTATCTGATAACTTTTATTTGTCATTTTAACCTGTAATTACATTAACTTCATAATTTAAGAAGTCTTTTATATCTTAACATTTTAAATTTCATCTCCCATTGATTTAATAAAACCATGCCAAGAATAAAGAACATTGTACCTTGATCATGGTGTCCACATGACTTTATTATCATTTTTTACATATATATAAAGAAGTTACATGTATTAAAATAATGATATAGAGCTTCTTAAAAGTTTGTTTCTTCCTTTGTCCAAACACACCTAGTACAAATTGGGTTGTATGGGTATTGGAATAGAAATATTTTTAGAAAATAATTTTCTATGACATATAACTTCACAAAATATTACAAAACAAGTTTTTTTATAATAATATTTGATTGAGTTTTTTTGAAACATTTAATCATGGTTCTTTTTTAAAATATAATAATTATGTTATGATAGAATATAAGTTAAAACCAAATATAAATAGGATGTAAAAGGGTCTCCTTTTTCATTATCTATATTAAAATCATAATATGATTCAAAATATGATAGGGTAAAATATCTTAGAATTCCTTGCTAATATTTGATATTTTTTTAAAAATGAGAATATTGAAAAAATAGGATTTGATTAAAATAATCCATGAACAATGATGGTATCGAGGTATAGTAGAGTTGTTTAATATTTCACAAAAAAAATTTCAAGCGAGTTGTATGTTATAAAAAGTTTCATAATCATAAGGACATAAATTTGAAATAATTATTGCAAGAAAGTCATCAATAAGATATTGTAATGTTGTTTGATATCCTCATCCTTCCATTTGCAACTAGTTTTTCCCAATCTAAAAAGTTAAAGAACAAGGATTTAAATAAAAGAATACACATATAAACTTAACCTATGTTTAACCAAAATGCCTAATCCCAAAAGTTGTATAAACCATTCCATTGATACCAACTGTAATGACCAAGCCTTAAACATTATATATCATATTTTTTTGAAATAGATTTTATTTTCAAGGATGTTTTTAGTTTATAGTCTTAGAGAACTAAGAAAAACTCATACAAAGTAAACACATATATTACTAGTGGACACTTATACTCAGTATCCATTTTTCCACAATATAAATCTATTTAAAATAAAAAATTATTTCTATTTATGAAAAATTTACTAATTTAACCCATTGGTCTCATAATTCTCTTTATTACACATTAAACCATGTGAAATACATTTTTAAAAATTTGGATGAGCACAAAAATCATAGAAAGTTATTTAAAAATAAAGGAAATATTTAGTTTAGTAAAAACATGAAAAATCATATAAATTTTACCTTTATCATAAATGTTATTTGAGAATATGAACTAAAAAATTTAAGATGAAAAAAAACACATATTTTTCTCCAATAAAATCATTGAAACCCATATTAAGTGATTAAAACTCTTTTAGGTGACTTAGTGAATCATATACATAAAACCCTTTCAAAACCAATTCAATTGTAATAAATATAATGCATGCTTCCAAGTAAGATATTACAGGCTTACCTAATACTATATGAACCACCCCATGTTAAGTTTCAATGGGATTACCCGATGTTATCTAGGCCATCCAATGTTAAGCTGTAATGACCTTTCTTGGTGATATCCGGGACACCCCATGTTAATCTGTAACGAGGTTTCCAAGTGTTATCCGAGGCACCCCAAGTTATGTTGTAACAGTCTTACTAAACTCAATCTAGTCCACCCCATGTATAATCTATATCAGACTCACCCATTTCAGATAATTCTCAAGAACCATATCATTAATAAAACTCTCTAATAATAAAACCCATTGAAAAACTCATTTAATCCCATATAAAAAACACTTTTGTATAAAAAATACCTGTTTATTTTTAAAAACAATCTCAATACCAAAAATATCTAAAATAAGGGAATTGGTTTTTTCATTTAATATCATATGTATTATTTCAAATTAATATTGAAATTAAATAATAGTCATGGTGGTATAAAAGTCATTGTCATCATGTACGTTAAGAATATAACATTTCTTTTTTCATTTTTTAAAATGTTCCGCATAAAACATGTAAAAATATTACTTCTTAAAACATTTGAATGAAATTAAAAATAGATATAAAATTTTCTTTATAATACTTTTATATCCATATAAATAAATATTTAAAATAAATATCAAGAATATTGATAGGGAGAAAATGATTTTGAAATTAAATATTTAAAAAAGAAAAGTTTCCTATACAACATTAAACATTTAAATCATAAGACCCATGAAAGAATTTTTTTTATAGACATTAAATAAAATGATAATAAGTATATTAATTATATTATAAGTCAAAGGGGTTTGTATATACAACTTCTAAAATAAGGTGTGTGTATAACATCAAAATATGCCTCAGTAAAAGGAGATTGAAGCGAAGTCCCTTACTTTGAGTATGACTCATCGCATACAATCTTAATATTCATAAAATATAAACTTAAGTTATGTATTTTCTTTTTTTAAAATTTTTTTAAAGTTTATTATTCATTTTATACCACTTAATACCATGTTATAACAATTACTTAATTATTAAAGTTCATGTAGGATGTTTTGATGATATTCAGAACATGCGTCCAAAATAACTGCAGTATGATGTCTATAGTCAAAAGTGGTCATTATTAAATAATATATAGAATAATATTCATGAAATAATATTCAATTTTATAAATCATTTATACTTTTAAATCCATCTAATAAATATGGATATGAAAAATGAACTTCGTTACAATCAGGGAGACGGTAAGCCATACTTAGGCATGAGTTGCATTTTTATTTTTCAATGATAATTATGGAAAAAATGTAAGTATCATTTCATATTTAAATAATTATAATAATATAGTTAATATCATATTAAATTTTTAAATATAATTATATATATCATCCATGGGATTTGGTTATGAAAAAATAATCACATTGCTATATAGAGGTGATAGTTTACACTTATGCATGAACAATGATATCATTTATCTATAAATGGAAAGGTAAGAACTAAATTGATATATTATTATTTAATAATCATAAATACAATATATAAACATTAATTATATCATTAAAACAAGTCTTGAGAGAAGGTGATGGAAAATTAATTTCATCATTTCACGAGGCGGTAGTTTGTTGTACACACAAATGATAACTTAGTTTCCCATTTGATGGAGGTGGAGATGGAGTTCTATGATGATAATAACATATAAATATATTTAGTAAACCAGAATAATTATTTCATCATGTTCGTAGAATATTTTGAGGAAGTGGAAGATGAAATAAAATAGAAATACTTGATTAAAACGATACCACTTCCTCGGACAACCTCTTTTGCTTAACACCATAAGACCACTAAATATGGTGATATACCTAAACCAAGAGCTATATAATGTGGGGAGAGATTATAGAAAGAGATTTGGGTAGATATATTCTTATCCAAATAGGGTTTTAAGTCTAAGTAATAGAGAATAAGAGGTTCCCATTTATAAGAGAGGGGAGGGGCACTCAAAGAATTTCTCGAAATATTCAATTAATATAAATTAATTTTATATTCTAAAAGGATCCAAACTGGTTTATTTTAAATATATGATGATTATGGGTAAAACTAAATTTATAAAATTAAAATTAGATAATTTTTTACTATTCTTTAACCCTTATATTTTATCTTTAACCATTATTTAACCTATTTAACTCTTATTGTGATAACATGTGTTTTTCACTTTTTAAGGGTTAATATAGTTAGTATAAATAGGGAAAAACCCAAAAATGGATAATTTATGAAATTTTGAATATTTTACCTCATTTTAGCAACTTTTGTTTTTTAATTAATTTTATATCTTTTGAAAAAATTATTTATTTTGAAATAACATTAATATTAATTTTGATAGTAGTCGTTACTTGACTTTTTAAAAATATCATAAAAAAGATAAATGAGAAAAAAAATTATAAAACATCATTAAAATTTAAATTTAATCTATAAATATTTTGGATAACATCAATTATTTCAAATTATAATTATTTAAAAAAAATTAATATCATTTATTGTATATTTCAATTAATTAAACAATTACTACGTCGTCATTTTTAATCCTTTAAGGTAATTATTTGTTTCGTAAAAAATAAAAATAAATTTCCATGATGAATATAATTTTTTTTATTTCAATATACTATTTATATTTGAATATATATTCTAAATAACCGTATATTAAAAATGTTATAGTTATTAAAACATAATTATGACATCTTTCACTTTTCATTAAAATAAAATACTATAAAGGGAATAAAGTCATCCAAGTGGCTCCAAGTTATCATAAAATCGGTTCAAGGATGATTTTGGTCTAAAATAACTCATATTATAAAATTAGTACAAGTGTTAGGGTAATTTTCTAATATTTATAATATTACTTTTACCCTTAATTACCAGATTTACCATTAACCGTGGTAATAAAAAATTACTAAAGTTACTATTCATATTATCTATAAATAAAAGGGTCCTATTTACTAAATTTTAACTTATATTTAAAAATATGTAATTGAAGATTCCAAATTCAGTTAATATAATTTTAATAAATTAATTTAAAATTAGACCTATAGATGAGATAAAACAATAAGTTTTTAAAGTGAAAACATTCAAAAGATTAATAAAAATTTATATCCAGATTCAATGTGGAAGTGATTCCAATGACCTATATTGGATTAAAGTATATAAATTTGATCTAATTATAATTTTAAACCAATAAAAAATATAATTTATCACTATAAATTATTTAGACAAAAAGATCTATTTTTCATTAAAATTTAGTATTTTCACTATTCATCAAAACATAGAACTTACCAAAAAAATAAAAAAAATACAAAAAAGTAATTTTTTATTAATAATTCAAATAATATTTTTTTTCAAATATAATTTATAAAAGTTTCATAAATAATATTTAAAACAAGTGTTTCATCAAAATGCAACAAAAAAAGCCTTTTTAGAAAAAAAACATATTTTATGAGTAAAATTGGATTTATTCTTATATAAGGACTTAAAAACTAATATGATTAATGTTAAAAAAAATATTAAATATATTAAAAATTATTATAGTCAAAAATTAGTTATTTGTTTATTTTTTGTTATAAAACAGACCTGTTCATACTTAAATAGTTTTTCCGAAAAACATTTCATTTTATTTGAAAATGAGTTTTATTTTCGTTTATAATTAATTGGTCACTAAATAATTAAATATATATAATTTTGTAAAACATATTTTCATAATTTTTTTAATTCTATTAATACATAACATTCTAACATATAGCGATAACTTCCATATTAATTAATAATGTTTTGTTGTTTGTTAAATCTCGATGTGACCTATCATGTATGCTATAGAACAATGCGTTTACTTTTAAAAACTAGAGATGTTAAAAAACTATATATGATACTAAATACTAGACTAAATTATGTTTGGAGGACTTTATTTGTTAATTAATGAAATATGAAATCATATTGAAGAGTGATACCGAGAAATTGAAGAGGAAGAATAGAGTCGAATTGGAATTAACTTTCGGAAATCCTATTTCCTGCACTTTTAATACTTTTACTTATATTTTTTAATATAATTTTTTTAAGAAGAAGTGTAAGAATTAATATTGATATATTTTAGATGATAATGATAATATACTTTCTCAGTTATCATTAAGAATGACTAATCTGGTCAGTGATACAAATTTCTAGGATAAAAATAAAAAAATAAAATAAAGATATGATAAGAAGGATTATTCAGATGTGATTTGATATAAATATTAGAAGATAAGTCATATTAGACCAGAATGTCCCAAATTAAATTAGGAGGATATAAGGTCGAGGTGATATTCTAAAATCAAAGGTTAAAATAGTGTAAAATTTATGGACATATGAAGTACCAGGGAAGGTATAACAACCCATATTTTACATACATTGTTATTAATTCACAAATGAAGCGCACTTATTACAACATATAACAAAACCATGATAGGACCGTATAGGTATAGTGTCTTTAGAAACTGGGAAACATAAACATCTGGTTCATAATTCATCAACATTGTCTCCCATTTTTTTCATCAAATCTAGAGTCTCTTTTTGGAATATTCTACTCAATACCCTTGTTCCTAGTCTGGGGAAAAGAAAACAAACAAAGGGTGAGCTCAAATTCTCAGTAAGGGAATAAAAGAAAATATCAATCATATCATATTCATAAGAACATAACATTTTAAAAATCTTATCCTGTAAAAGAGATCATAATATCCTGACATGGGATAAATCATAGTAGTGAAATGTTATCCCAATATTCATAAAATAAGACATGAAACTTTGTGGCATACACACATAATCATATAAAATCATTTCATATTAGTCAAGACTCATTTCCAAGACCATCATAGTGGAAAAATTCCATTACTGAGATGAGTTCACTCCTCGTTCCAGTCCTGTATCACTAAACCGTATTAACTTGCCGTTCCAGCCATGACTATCTCATGAGATATAAATCTTTACCCAATGAATTGGAGGGAGATATAGGTCCCACCCATCCCATAATGAAACCATTCTTATGTGGGCCACAAAATTATAAATCATACATCATAGCATAACCCATGTAATAAAAATGGGATTCTTAAACATCATTCCATCATAACATAATCCATATAAGATAAAACGACTTCATAAAAATAATTCCATTATAATATTATCAAATAATTGTAATAATTAGTAAAGAAATATAACCCTATATTATCTTAGATGTAAAATAATTTTGATAAAACACTTGAACTTCATTCTTGAGGAAAATATCCTTTCTACTTCAAAATAATTTTTCCTTTCTTAACATGTCATACAATTTTAAACTAAAATAAGTTAATTAAAAATAAACTTGAAAACATTTAAAGGAAGATTGGTGGAAATAATGTTCTATGAAATCATAAAAATCAATTCATTCTGTATAAGTTAAAAAAACATTCTTCCCGTACTTTGGCCGGACAAGTCAAAAAGTATCTCGTACTGAAAATGAAAAAATATTACTTTCATATATTTTACTAAAAATTCACCAATAGGTAAAATTGTATTTAAACAATTGTAGGAGGATAGAAATAATATTACATATTGAGGAAACATGGATGTGGATGATAAATATGCCCCAGTAAATTCTTAAGTATAAAAAATCTTAGATAAAAATGAGATTGTGATATTTTCCCTTAACTGAGGTCCGATATACTTTGTACGTATCTGGACCTAATATATAATGATTTAAATAATTCCATTGACTTATTCCAGAATCATATACATTGTTATTATATCATATATGGTCATATTCTTATCTTCTTATTAGTAATATTTCATTGCTACTGGTAATTCGGGTGTTCATTGCTTTATGTTCTTATGCGTGTTTTGTCAAAAATATTCTTATTCCTCTTTTTCTGTTATAGCTACATAATTTAAAAAATTGTATTATTACAATATATATCATATTTATTCATTCAATTTTTTTATATAATCATGGTTTTAATTAAGATCATGTAGAACGAATCACATCGCACTGTGGAGATGGTAAGCCGTACGTACACACGAGCGACGATATCGTTCCCATAATTATTGAATGGTATTGGAGTGGATGATAGAATATCTCAAAATTATTATCATATTATAATATTCATATATAGTTATTCTTTACACCATTATACCCATACAAGTAAGGTGCTGGTGGAAAACATATTACAACACGGCATGGAGACGGTATTCCATACGTACGCATGCGTGGTGATTTCATTTTCCGTAGGATGGATAGAAGGTGAAATTGGGTTGTTTCATATTTATAATAACATATCATAATATCAGTTATATTTGTGTTATTACTTTTTAATGATACAAATAAGGAAGAGGATGTATAATAATAAATAAATTATAAAGAATCAGTAAACGATATTACCTCTTCTTCGACGCTCCTCTTCTAAACCTCCTCTTTGGGCACTAAAGATGGTCTTTGAAGAAGACCAAGACCTCTAGTTTGTTTATAAGGAAGTGGAGAAGAGAAATGGATAGGGTTTGGCTGAGATTTAAGGCTCAAAATGTTGTGAGGAGGAGAGGGAGGAAGTTCCCTTTTATAAGAGAGGAGAGGGAACTTTTGGAAACCTCTAAAATATTAATTTATAATAAACTCTAACACCACTTAAAAACCTCCAAAAATGACTCAAATACAAATATTAGATGAGATAGGTTTGTAATATCATCAAACAATAAGATTTATACATGTTGGAAATTTATTTTAAACCTTATCAACTTGATTTATCTTTATTTAATCTATTTAATTCTATTTGTGGTAATAATATTCTAAATTTTAAATTGTTATAAATAATTACTAATGTGTTTTGAATTGTCCTTAATTGGATAATTTATGACATTGTAGACCATATAAATTTTAAATTATAATTTTTAAATATTTTTGTGATTTTTATACATTTTTATAATATGTTTCTTTATAAAATAACAATAGTGTCAATTTTCACACTATTCATTTATTTGAATTTAAATAAAATCCACACAGAAGATATATTCGAACAAAAATATTTAATAGATTCCTAAAAAGTAATATTCATCTAGAAAATTTGTTTAGAACATTAATTTGTTTATATAATATTTTTTAATATTTTTAAAACCATTTATTCGATATTTCAATCAATAAAATAATTTCTACATCACTATTGTGTCATCATTAATGATAATTATTTAATACCTAAAGATTCTAAAAAAATTATCATGATGTATATAATTTTATTATATTTATTTAGACTATTTATATTCTAAGTTTTATGTGGCTTATCACTAAATTAAAATTATTACACTTATAAGATATAAGAGAGTGACATGTTGTCACTTTCCTTGGTAATAATAATAATTATATCATTTTCATGGTCGAAAGTCCATGAAATGAATCTATTCCGACCCTTATGTGACATGGGTCGACTTTTATTCATCCAATAGAGTTTTGGCAGGGGTTAGGGTAATTTTATAATCTTATTTTTACCCTTAATTACCCGATTCACCTTTAACTATAGTATATAAAATTTATCGTAGTTACTATTCATAATGTCTGAAAATAAATAGAAGCCTATTAACATAATTTGGACCTACTGATTCCAAATATGGAATCCATTTTTCTAAATTAAAACCACAGAAGTTTTAGTATTAAATTTAAAATTAATCCCGTTGTTGAGAAAACAGTTTTTTAAAAGTTAAAACATTGGAGAAGATTGAAATGTTTTTACCTATGAATTCAATGTGAAATTAATGATAATTACTCGAATTATATTAAATGTTAAAAATATATTCTATTTATAATTTAAAACCATTCAATGATATTATTTAACCATATAAATTATCATGATGAAAAATGTTGTTTTTAATTATAATTTTGCGTATTTTTACTATTCATCAAAATATGAAAGTTAACAGAAAAATATTAAAAAATTATCCAAAGAAAATTTTTATATACTTATTGTAGTGAATAAATTTATTTTGTCAAATTGAACTCATAAAAATGTCAAAAACTAGATTTAAAGTGGGTGTTCCATTAAAAGGCGGCAAAACAACATTTTATGAAAAATACTTATTTTACCTGAAAAATTTGTTTTGTTCTCATACCATGTTATAGATAATGTGTATAATGAATTATAATGTTATAAAATTCAAAATTTGGTTAATAATATTCATAATGGCTAGTTCATAATATTATAATAATATATCATTGTTTAGTGAAACTCGGTATTGCGTACAACGCAAGCTATCGAGGAAGGTTTCTCTTGCGTGTAACGTAAACCGAGCCAATTTTGTGTGTAGTGAAAGGTTCCTTCGGTGTTTCATATAACATAAGACATAAATATATATATATATATATATATATATATATATATATATATATTTCTCATAAAATCTCTAGGTGTTACATTCTACCCCCCTTAAAATGAATTTCACCCGTGAAATTTGTCACTTTGTAACAAACAGATGAGGATACCTCTCACTCATTATATCATCTAGTTCCCATGTATCATCTTCTAATTGGTGGTTCCATCATAAAACTTTAACTAAGAAAGTGGTCTTGTTTGGTAGAAAATTTTTGCTACGATCTAGAATCTCCATCGGTTGTTCTTCATAAGAAAGATCTTGCTCTAGCAGTACAACTTCTGAGCTTAGTACATGTGAAGGATTAGGTATGTACTTTATCAAGAGAGATACATGTAACACATCATAAACTTGTGAGAGATTTTGTGAATGTTCCAATCGGTAAGCTACCTACCCAATACGATCTATTATTTCGGAAGGACCGATATACCTAGGGATGAGCTTTCCCTTCTTTCCAAATCTCATTACTCTATTCCAATGAGAAATTATTAAGAACACTTTCTGACCCACTTCAATCTCTAGGTCTTTTCTTCAGTTGTCGAAATAACGTTTTTGTCAACTCTGAGCTGCTCTAATGTGTTGTTGAATAGATCTAACCTTTTCTTACATCTCATCAACCATATCAGGTCCTAGTAGATTTCTTTTCCCCAACCTCATTCCAGCAAGTTGGAGTTCTACACTTATTTTCATAGATAGATTCATAAGAAGACATCTGAATACTGGAGTAAAAGCTATTATTATAAGAAAATTCAACCAAAGGTAGGTGTTGATCCCAACCACCTTTGAAATCCATAGAGCAAGTGCTAATCATGTCTTCCAAAGTTTAAATTATTCTCTCAGACTGACTATCTGTCTGAGGATGATAGGCAGTGCTGAAACTAAACTCTGTATCTAGATCATGCTGAAGACTTAGCCAAAACATTGAGGTAAACCTCATATCCCGATCAGATATAATGGAAAGTGGTACTCCATGAAATCTTACCACTTCTTTTATATATATCCTAACAAGATTATCAAGAGAGAAATCCTCTCTAATAGCAATGAAGTGTGCCGACTTCATAAGAAGATCAAATATAACCCAAATAGAATGATTGCATTTGGATGTTTTGGGAAGTCCAATGACAAAGTCTATAGTTATGTTTTCCCATTTCCATTCTGGTATGAGTAATGGTTGTGACATCCCTTTATACTTCTGTCTCACAGCTTTACCTTGCAGACAAACCAAGCATCGAGAGACATATTTGGTGATATCTCTTTTCATTCCATCCCACCTAAAGTACTCTTTCAGGTCCCTATACATCTTTATACATCCAGGATGAATAGAGAATGAATAACTATGAGCCTCATCTAGCAGCTACTTCTTTAATTCTTGTATGGTAGGAATACAGACACGGTTTTTGAACCTTATTATCCCATCACAATCAAGGTTGAATTCAGGATCATTTATCACCTTCTTTTGAAGCCCAACATCCTCCTTCTACACCTCTTTAATCTTCACTTGTATAAATGGTAGAATATTAATTTGAGAAAGATAAGATATCTCCCCTTTCATTAAAATTACAAGATCTATCCTTTGTAAATCCATAAATATTGGATCCTTTTTTATCCTCATCATGGATAATGTAGAAGTGTCTTGTCGACTTAATGTGTCTGCCACCTTGTTTTCTTTCCCAGGGTGGTAATGAATTGAACAGTCATAATCCTTAATCATCTCCAATCATCTTATTTGGCGCATATTCAGCTCCTTTTGTGTGAAAATATACTTTAAACTTTTTTGAGCTGTATAAATATCACACTTTTCACCACAAAGATAATGCCTCCAAATATTTAATGCAATGATTACCGTAGCTAATTCCAAATCAAGAGTTGGGTAATTTTGCTCATGGATTTTCAACTATCGTGGGTCATAAGCTATCACCATATCATTTTTCATGAGAACACACCCCATCCCCTACGTGGATGCATCACTGTAGATCACAAACCTTTCTCCACTACAAATTTGTGTGTTCATAGGTGCACTGGGTAACCTTCTTTTTAGTTCTTTGAAATTCTCTTCACATTCCTCCATCCAAACAAACTTAACTCCTTTCCGAGTCAATTTGGTGAGTGGGTTAGATAATCTTGAAGAATATTTCACAAAACGTCGATAAAACCCAGATAAACCAAGAAAACTTTAGATTTTAGTTACTGTTGTTGGTGTCGACCATCTTTCAATAACCTCCATTTTTGCTGGATCCACAGATATCCCCTCTTTTGAGATCATGTGACCCAAAAATGAAACTTTTTGAAGCCAAAATTCAGACTTGGTAAACTTGGCATAAAGCCTCTCCATTCTCAGGGTCTTCAATACAATTATTAAGTGATCTTTAGGTTCTTCCTTGCTCTTTTAATGGATAAGAATATCATCTATAAAGACTACCACAAACTGATCAAGATAGTCTCTAAATACTCTATTCATTAGATCCATGAAGATAACATGGGCATTAGTAAGACCAAATGGAATCACTATAAACTCATAGTGTCCATTCCTTGTATGGAAAGTATTATTTGGTATATCCTCCTTTTTGACCCTTAATTTTTGATACCCTGATCAAAGATCAATCTTAGAAAAGTATTGAGCTCCGAGTAGTTGGTCAAATAAGTCATCAATGCATGGGAGATGATATTTTTTCTTGATAGTTATATTGTTAAGTTCTCGATAATCAATGAAAAGTCTCATTGATCCATCTTTCTTCTAAAAAAATAGAACAGGTGCTCCCCAAGGTGATGCACTAGGGTGTATGAATCCCTTGTTAATATTCTCTAAGAATAAATTCTTTAATTCCTCTAACTGAACTGGTTCCATTCTATAAGGTGTATTTTAAATGGGCATAACACCCGGTATGAGTTCTATTGAAAACTCAACTTCATGATTCGGTGGAAGACCTGGAAATTCCTCTGGAAAGACATCATCAAACTCTTGTAAAGTGGAAATATTTTTTATCGTGAGTTTATCTCCAACCATTTGAGATAAATAACCTTCATTTATTGGAATCAAGATCCATAAGATGGATGAAATTTCCATGGGAACGTTATATTCATCCTTTCATCGATAGATGATCATAGATTGATCAGGAATATGAAATGTGACTTCCCTTATTTGGAAATTGATATGAAATCCATATAAAGAAATCCAATCCATTCCAAGAATCACATCAAATTACACTATAAGAAGGATCACAAAATTTGCAGGAAGCACCTTCCCAAAAACTTCCATCAGAGAAGAATTGTAAACTTTTGATGCGTCTGTTGTGCCATTAGGATTTGTCACAGTTAACTCAACAGCTAATTGTTGGGGTAGTACGTGAATAACCTTAGAAAATTCTTCATAAATAAAAGAGTGGGTGGATCCAGAATCAAATAAAACATTTTCTACTTTAGAATGGATGGTAAGTGTACCTTTCACCACTTCGTTATCGTACTCTACATTGTCGATAGAAATTGCATGTGACTTTCCATTGTCTTTTTCCTTAAAATCTTGTTGATGTCGATTATTATCAACAACCCTTGGATTAGGGCATTTATTGTCATAATGGACCATTTCCTTGCACTTGTAACATTTATGTGTAGAAGCTGCATTCTGTGTAGCCTTTTCTTTGTTTTCATCACTAGACATCTTTTTTCCATCACTACGACATTCAATTGTCCGATGACCTTATTTTCCACACATAAAAAATTTACTTGTCCCTTTAAGACAATTTCCTACATTTTTCTCTCCACACTCTGAGTACAAAAGAAAACTCATCTTCTTTTAAGTGTGGTCTTTAGATTTTTCTTTGAATTCCATTTTCCTCTTCTTATCAAACCCATATGACTGATGGGTTACTCCAATCTCCATCTTAACCTTGAGAGAACATTGAACAATTTCCTCACAGATATTGAATTACCTTATAGTTAATTCCCTTCGGAGACTTGGTTTTAAGCCACTAAAGAATTGATCGACCTTACTCTCAGGTTGGATAATAATCCCTGAAGCATACCTTGCATGCCTTGTAAAATTTTATACGTATGTACCAACAAATTCATCCCCCTTTTGCTTCAGTTCAAGAAACTCCTTCTCCATCATTTTTTGAAGAATATGAGGGAAGTTATTATTGAAAAATAAGTTCTTGAACTCGTCCCATTCCATAGAATCAATTTCATCCCTTTGACTTGTATTCTTGACAAGATTCCACCATTGATCAGATTCACCTTCCAAATGATATATTGAAAAGATGACTTTACCATGTTCAGAACTTTGAAGGACTAAAAATATCTTTTGAGTGGTTCTGATCCATTGTTCAGCCACTAACGGATCAGAAGAACTTCTGAATGAAGGTGGACGCAAACTCGTGAAGGATTAAACAGAAAGTTGCTCCCTCTTTTTCTCATTTGGAAGTCCTGAATGATTCATAGCTTGAGAAAGTTATGTAAGCATGGCTACAGGATTTTGAATTCTAGCTCCCATAATGTTTGGTTGCTCAGGGGGAAAATCATTGCATTTTCCATCGCATTCAGCATTATCATGGTTCCTTTGAGTTCCAACCATTAACTAAAACCAAAAATCATAGTGTGAGAAACACTAATTACAATTGGAAACCCACATAATTAGGAATAAAATTTCACACATTAGGTCTTATCACAGGTTATTTACGGTTATTTATAAAACACTAAGATTTTGTTCTATGCTCAGACATATCCGTAGGGTTATTACTAAGTCTTTCACATCCTAGTTTCCAAAGGTGGATTATACCTTTCCCCTGATACCAACTATAATGACCCATAAATTACATACATTTTTATTACTTCAGAATTGAAGCATAATTATTAAAACATATATCAAAACCATGATAGGACCATATAGGTATAGTGTATTTAGAAACTGGGAAACATAAAAAACTGGTTCATAAATCATAAACATTGTCTTCCATTTATTTCATCATATCTAGAGTCCCTTTTTGGCATATCCTACTTAATACCCTTCTTCCTGACCTAGGGAAAAGAAAACATACAAACAGTGAGCTCAAATTCTCAGTAAGGGGAAACAAAGAAAATATCAATCATATCATATTCATAAGAACATAACATTTTGAAAATATTATCTTACAAAATAGATCATAACATCATGACATGGGATAAATAATAATAGTGAAATGTAATCCCAATATTCATAACATAAGACATGAAACTTTGTGACATAGACAAGTAATCATTGAAAATCATTTCATATTAGTCAAGAATCGTTGACAAGACCATATTAGTGGACAAATTCCATTACTGAACTGAGTTCACTCCTCATTCTAGTCCTGTATCACTAAACCGGATTAACACGTCGTTTTAGGCATGTCTATCTCATGAGATATAAATCTTTACTCAATTCATTGGAGGGAGATATAGGTCCCACCCATCTCATAATGAAACCATTATTATGTGTGCCATAAAATCTTAAATCATACATCATAGCATAACCAATGTAATAAAAATTGGATTCTTAAACATCATTCCATCATAACATAATCCATATAAGATAAAAGGACTTCATAAAAATAATTTCATCATAAAATAATCAAACAAATTTAATAATATGGATAGAAACAGAACCCTATATTATCTTAGATAGAAAATAATTTTTGATAAAACACTTGAACTCCATTCTTGAGGAAAATATCCTTTCTACTTCAAAAACATTTTTCCTTTCTTAACATGTCATACAATTTTAAACTCAAACAAGTCAATTGAAAATAAACATGAAAACTTGTAAAGGAAGATTTTTGGAAATAATGTTCTATGAAATCATAAAAAACCATTCATGCTTTATAAGTTTAAAAAACATTCTTCTCGTGCTTTGTCCGGAAAAGTCAAAAATTATCTCGTACTTAAAATGACAAAAGATTCCTTTCATATATTTTACTAAAAATTCACTAATAGGTAAAATTGGATTTAAAAAATTTTAGGAGGATAGAAATAATGTTTCATATTTAGTAAACGTGGATTTGGATGATAAATATGCCCTAGTAAATTCTAAAGTATAAACAATCTCAGATAAAAATGAGATTGTGAGATTTTCCCTTACCTTAGGTCTGATATGATCTGTACGTATCTGAACCTCCAGTATAATGATTTAAATAATGTCATTGACTTATTCCAGAATCATATACATTGTTATGATATCATATATGGTCATATTATTATCTTTTTATTAGTAATATTTCATTGCTACTTGTAATTCGGGTGTTCATTGCTTTATGTTCTTATGCATGTTTTGTCGAATAAATTCTTATTACTCATTTTAGGTTATAGCTACCAGTGTTTATAGAATAGTATTAGTATAATATATATCATATTTATTAATTCAATTTGTTTATATAATCATGGTTTAATTAAGATCATGTAGAATTAATCACATCGTACCGTGGAGACGGTAAGCCGTATGTATGCACGAGCGACGATATCATTCCCATAATTATTGAATGGTATTGGAGTGGATGATAGAATATCTCAGAATTATTATCATGTTATAATATTCATATATAGTTATTATTGACACCATTATACCCATACATGTAAGGTGGTGGTGGAAAACAGATTACACCACGATGTGGAGATGGCATTCTGTACGTACACACGCGCGGTGATTTCATTTTCTATAGTACGGATAGAAGGTGAAGTAGAATTGTTTCATATTTGAACTAAAATATAAGTATATGATTGATACTTATTTTATTACTTTATAATGAAACAAATAAATAAGAGGAAGTAGTAGAAGAAATAATTTTGAAAGAATCGGTAAAGGATATTACCTCTTCTTCGACGAGCCTCTTCTAAAACTTCTCTTACGGCACTAAAGTTGGTCTTTGAAGAATATCAGGACCTCTAGTATGTTTCTAGGAAAGTGGAGAAGAGAAATGGACAGGGTTTGGCCGAACTTGAAGGCTCAAAATGTTGTGAGGATGAGAGGGAGGAGGTGCCCTTTTATAAGAGAAGAGGGGCACTTTTGGAAAGCTCTAAAATATTAATTTATAATAAACTAAAAACCCACTTAAAACCCTCCAAAAATGACTCAAATAAAAATATTAGATGATATAGAGTTGTAATAGCATCAACCAATAAGATTTAGACATTCTGGGAATTTATTTTAAACCTTATCAACTTGATTTATCCTTAATTAATCTATTTAATTTTATTTGTGGTAATAATATTCTAAATTTTAAATTGTTATAAAAAATTACTTATGTGTTTTGAATTTTCCATAATTGGATACTTTATGACATTTTAGAACATATAAATTTCTATTTATAATTTTTAAATATTTCTGTGATTTTTATACATTTTTATAATATGTTTTTTTATAAAATATCAATAGTGTCAATTTTGACACTATTCATTTATTTGAATTTAAATAAAATCCACACAGAGGATATATTAAAAAAAATATTTAATAGATTCTTAAAATGTCATATTCATCTAGAAAATTTTTGGAGAACAATAATTAGTTCATATAATATTTATTTTAATATTTTTAAAACCATTTATTTGATATTTCAATCAATAAAATAATTTCTACATCACTATTATGTCATAATTAATGATAATTATTTAATCCCTAAAAATTATAAATAAATTCTCATGATGTAGATAATGTTATTATATTTCTGTAGACTATTTATATTTGAAGTTTTATGAGGTTTATCACTAAATTAAAATTATTACACTTATAAGATATAAGAGAGTGACATGTTGTCACTTTCTTTGGTAATAATAATAATTATATCATTTTCACGGTCAAAAGTCCATGAAATGAATCTATTCCGACCCTTAAGTGATATGGGTAGACTTTTATTCATCCAATAGAATTTTTTTGGGTGTTAGGGTAATTTTATAATCTTATTTTTACCCTTAATTACACGATTCACCTTTCACTATAGTAAATAAAATTTACCATAGTTACTATTCATAATGTCTCAAAATAAAAAGTATCCTTGTTAGGATGGTATGTCTGAGTGTGATATAATCTATAATACCAAACGTAGGATTGAAATAAGAATGAGATTCTCAGATACAAGAGGGGGGTGAATTGTACCTTTTAAAAATTCCTAATGAACTTTTAAAGATTGTTATGTTTAACAAGGTTAAACAAGATAATTCACAGGACCACTATAAGTTCTAATCGCTTTCTAAATTCCAGAAAAGTGATTCCGAAAAGTAAAACATAACTAAAGTTTACAAGGATAAATATTCTACCTTAAAGTGTATAGAATCTAACTATATCAGAGTACAAGAGTAAGGAAGTACAAGATAGTTATACATTCCTTAAAAATACAAATGCAGCGGAAAAACAAAGTAGTAAAACTACAAGTAACAAGTATAAACTCTTTTAACCCAAAGAGGAGGATATACATAAACCTTGGATAAAGTTCCTTTGATTTATACTTTCAAGAAATTTTGTCTTACCCACACCATGGTAAGCCCTCGATACGAAGATCAGAGTCTATCTTGATATCCCTGCAAACCCTCAACTATTAGGTAGTCGGCACCTCTGTCTTCCTCAGCAAGGAAGCCCTCAACTTCAAGGTGTTGGAACCTCTGTCTTCCTATACCTGGAATCCCTCGATTGTACACAGAAATAATTAGAGTCGCACGAAGAAAATCTGCACAAGGAAAAGTTTGAACAAGCTGTTCAAACGTTCTACACGAAGCTTGAGAGTTGATAAGATCCTCTATCTCTCTATAAATCACTCCAGGAAGTTCTGAGTATCAAAATTCCAAAAAAAAAATTGAGCACGTTCAAATGAGCTCTTATTTATAAGTGAAGCTCCAATGGTCGGCTCCCTCCTCCAACGGTCATATTTTTCCTTGAATTTCAGAGGGACCTGTACACGTGTCAAATAAAAAATAGTTGGTCAATAACTGAAAGCACGACATTATTTTGTAATAGAACAAGTGTAAGAATAACCAAAAACTGATATTCAGAATGAAGGTAAATGATAGTTAGGAATGGAGAAAGTTAAAGTTTGGAGTGTAAGAAAAAAAATGAATTCGGAGTCTGTAGTACTATGATATTAGGATTCCGTTTTGTAGAAATTCGGAACCTGAATTCTATAGAATTTCGGAGTCTGAATTTCGAGGATATTTAGATTCTGTATTCACAAGAATTCGGAACTAGAACATTCAAAGTTCGGAGTCAGAGTTCATGGGAATTCAGAGTCAGAACTCATAAGATTTCAGAGTCTGAATTCAGAGAAATTGGAGTCAGAACATTTTACAAGTTCTTAATCAGAATTTGTAATGAGAATTTTTAATCAGAATTCATCATCAGAATTCGTAATGAGAATTCGTAATCAGAATTCATCATCAGAAATCATAATGAGAATTTGTAATCAGAATTCATCATCAGAATTCATAGTTAGAACTTTATACAAGTTCGTAATCAGAGTTCAGAGTTGAACTTTATAAAATTTTGTAACAGGGAATTCGAAGTAGAACTTCATAAAAGTTTGTAACATGAATTTGGATTCTAAAACAGAATGCTTCATGTCTATGTATTATACGATTCCGAGGTTTTTGGTTTCAATCCGAGTTTTAGACATTGAATATTTATTATATTAATAATTAAATATAGGCAAGGGTAAATTTCCTTGGGGAAGGAAATTTTCCTTATAGAAGTAAAACAGGGGTAAAATAAAATTTGCCTTAAAATAAGGTGTTTGTGATTTTCAAAACAAGAGGAATGGTAAAGTCATAAGGAAAACCTTATTGACTCAACAAGCCTATTAACACAATTAGGACCTACTAATTCCAAATATGGAATCCATTTTTTCAAATTCAAAACACATAATTTGCAGTATTTAATTTAAAATTAATCCTGCTGATGAGAAAACAGGTTTTTAAAAGTTAAAACATTTCAAAAGATGGATATATTTTTACCTCTGAATTGAATGTGAAATTAATGATAATGACTCACATTATATTAAATGGTAAAAATATATTCAATTTATACTTTAAAACCATTCAATATTATAATTTAACCATATAAATTATCATGATGGAAAAAGTTGTTTTAAATTATAATTTAGCGTATTTTTACTATTCATCAAAATATGAAAGTTAACAGAAAAATATTAAAAAATTATCCAAAGTAAATTTTTATATACTTATTGCAATAAATAAGTTTATTTTGTCAAATTGAACTCATAAAAGTGTCAAAATCTAGATTTAAAGGGGGTGCGCTATCAAAAGGTGGAAAAACTGCATTTTTTGAAAAATACTTATTTTACCCGAAAAAAATTTATTTTGTTCTCATACCATATTCTAGATAATGTGTATGATGAATTATAATTTTATAAAATTAAAATTTTGTTTAATACTATTCATAATGGCTAGTTCATTAAATTATAATAATATATCATTGTTTAGTGAAAATCAGTATTGCATACAACGCAAGCTATCGAGGAAGGTTTCTCTTGCATGTAACGCGTGCTGAGCCAGTGTTGTGTGTAGTGAAAGATTCCTTTGGTGTTGTGTATAACATAAGACATAATATATATATATATATATATATATATCTTAAAATCTCAGGGTGTTACTTTCTACCCCCCTTAAAATCAATTTCACCCTCAAAATTAGTCACTTCGTAACAAAATGATGAGGATACCTCTCCCTCATCATATCCTCAAGTTCCAATGTAGCTTCTTCTAATTGGTGGTTCCTCCATAAAATTTTAACCAAGTGAGTGGTCTTGTTTCGTAGAACTTTTTTTCTACGATCTAGAATCTCCATCGGTTGTTCTTCATAAGAATGATCTTGCTCCAGCGGTACAACTTTGGAGCTTAGTACATGTGAAGGACCAGGTATGTACTTTCTTAGGAGAGACACATGGAACACATAATGAACTTGAGAGAGATTTTGTGGATGTACCAATCGGTCAGCTACTTTACCAACACGATCTAGTATTTTGAAAAGACCGACATACCTAGGGCTCATCTTTCCCTTCTTTCAAAATCTCATTACTCTCTTCCAAGGAGATATTCGTAAGAACACTTTCTCGCCCACTTCAAACTCTAGGTCTTTTCTTCGGTTGTCAGCATAACTTTTTTATCGACTCTAAGTTTCTCTTATGTGTTGTTGAATAGATATGACCTTTTCTACCATCTCATCAACAACATCAGGTCCTAATAGCATTTTTCCCCAACTTCATCCCAGCAAGTTGGAGTTCTGCATTTCTTTACATAGAGAGCTTCATAAAGAGACATCTGAATACTGGAGTGGAATCTATTATTATAAGAAAATTCCACCAAAGGTCACTCTTGATCCCAACCACCTTTGAAATCCATAGAGAAAGCTCTCAACATGTCTTCCAAAGTTTGAATTGTCCTCTCAGACTGACCATCTGTCTGAGGATGATAGGTAGTGCTGAAACTCAACTCTGTATCTAGAGAATGCTGAAGACTTTACCAAAACATCGAGGTAATCCTTGGATCCTAATCAGATATAATGTAAAGTGGTAATCTATGAAATATTACCACTTCTTTTACATATATCCTGGCAAGATGATCAAGAGATAAATCCTCTCTAATAGCAATGAAGTGTGCCGACTTCGTAAGACGATCACCTATAACCCAGATAGCATTATTTCTTTTGGATGGTATGGAAAGTCCGATGACAATGTCCATAGTTATATTTTCCCATTTCCATTCTGGTATGGGAAATGGTTGTAACATCCCTTTAGAATTCTATTTCTCATCTTTAACTTGCTGACAAACCAAGCATCGAGAGACATATTCAGCTATATATCTTTTCTTTCCATCCCACAAAAAGTACTCTATCTGGTCCATGTACATCTTTTTACTTCCAAGATGAATAGTGAATGAAGAACTAAGAGACTCATCCAAAAGATCCTTCTTTAATTCTTGTATCATAGAAATACAGACACTGTTCCTGAACCTTATTATCCCATCATAATCAAGGTTGAATTCATGAACATTTATCACCTTCTTTTGAAGCCCAATATCCTCCTTCTGCGCCTCTTTAATCTTCACTTGTATAAATGGTTGAACATTCATTTGAGAAAGATAAGATATCTCCCATTTCATTAAAATTACAAGATCCATCCTTTGTAAATCCATAAATATTGGATCCTTTTTGATCTTCATCATGGATAAGTTAGCATGGTCTTGTTGACTTAATGTGTCTGGCACCTTGTTTCCTTTCCCAGGGTGGTAATGAATTGAATAGTCGTAATCCTTAATCAGCTCCAACCATCTTCTTTGGTGTGTATTCGTCTCATTTTGAGTGAAAATATACTTTAAACATTTTTGATCTGTATAAATATCACACTTTTCACCATAAAGATAATGCCTCCAAATCTTTAATGAAAATATTACTGCATCTAACTCCAAATCATGAGTTTGGTTATTTTTCTCAGGGATTTCCAACTGTCACGCGACATATGTTGTCACTATATTAATTTGCATGAGAACACACCATATCCCCTTATTGGATGCATCACTATAGATCACAAACCTTTCTCCACTACATGGTAGTGTGAGAACAGGTACACTGGCTAACCTTCTTTTTAGTTCTTTGAAATTATATTCACACTCCTTCATTCAAACAAACATAACTCCTTTACAAGTCAATTTGGTGAGTGGGATAGATAATCTTGAAAAAACTTTCATAAAACGTCGATAATACCCAGCTAAACTAAGAAAACATCAGATTTCAGTTACTTTTGTTGGTCTCGACCATCTTTCAATGACCTCTATTTTTGTTGGATCCACATATATCCCTTATTTTGAGATTGTGTGACCCAAAAATGAAACTTTTTTAACCCAAAATTCACACTTGCTAAATTTGGCATAAATCCTCTCCTTTCTCAGGGTCTTCAATACAATTATTAAGTGATCTTCATGTTCTTCCTTTCCCTTTGAATAGACAAGAATATCGTCTTTAAAGACTACCAAAAACTGACCAAGATTGTCTCTAAAGACTCCATTCACTAGATCCATGAAAATAGTAGGGTAATTAGTAAGACCAAATGGTATCACTATAATCTTATAGTGTCCATACCTTGTATGGAAATCCATATTTGATATATCCTCCTTTTTGACCCTTAATTGATGATACCCTGATCGAAGATCAATCTTGGAAAAGTATTGAGCTCTGCATAGTTGGTTGAATAAGTCATCAATACATGAGAGAGTATATTTGTTCTTGATAGTGATCTTGTTAAGTTCTCGATAATCAATGCAGAGTCTCATTGATTCATCTTTCTTTTTAACAAACAGAACATGTGCTCCCCAAGGTGATGCACTAGGGAATATGAATCACTTATAATGATTCTCTTGGAGTTCCTTCTTTAATTCCTGCAACTCAATTGGGGTCATTCTATAAGGTGTCTTTGAAATGGTAATAGCACCCGGTATGAGGTCTATTGAAAACTCAACTTCACGATTTGGTGGAAGACCTAGAAATTCCTATGGAAAGACATCATAAAACTCCTGTACAATGGGAATATTCTTAATCATGTGTTTCTCTCCAACCATTTGAGATAAATAACCTTCACTTATTGGAATCAAGACCAATAAGATGGAAGAAATTTCCACTAGAAGGTTATATTCATTCGTGCATCGATAGGTGATCATAGATTGATCAGGAATATGAAATGTGACTTCCCTTATTTGGAAATTGATATAAGATACATATAAATAAATCCAATCCATTTCAAGAATCACATCAAATTCCACTATAGGAAAGATCACAAGATTTGCAGGAAGTACTTTCCCACAAAATTCAATAGAATAAGAATTTTAAACTTTTGATGTGACTGTTGTTCCATTAGGAGTTGTCACAGCTAACTCAATAGATAATTGTTGGGGTAGTACTTCAATACCTTTAGAAAATTCTTCAGAAATAAAAGAGTGGGTGGATCCAGAATAAAATAAAACATTTTCTACTTTAGAATGGATGGTAAGTTTACCTTTCACTACTTCATTATCATACTCCACATTTTCGATAGAAATTGCATGTGACTTGACTTTGTCTTTTTCCTTAAGATTTTGTTGACGTTGATCATCATCAACAACACTTATATTATGGTATTGATTGGGATAATGCCCCATTTCATTGGACTTGTATCATTAAAGTGTAGGAGGTGCATTCTGTGAAGCCTTTTCTTTGTTCTCATCACTAGACATCTTTTTCCCATCACGGCGGCATTCAATTGCCCGATGACCTTATTTTACACACTTAAAACATTTACTTTTCCCTTTAAGACAATTCCATCCACGTTTGTTTCCACACTTTGAGCATAAGGGAAAACTCATCTTCTTTTTAGTGTGGTCTTTAGATTTTCCTTTGAATTCCATTTTCCTCTTCTTATCAAAACCATATGACTGATGGGTTACTCAAATCTCCATCTCAACCTTGATAACACATCGAACAATTTTCTCATAGCTGTTTAAGTCCTTTATAGATAATGACCTTTGGAGACTTGGTTTTAAGCCACTAAAGAATCGATTGATCTTACTCTCAAGTTGGATAATAATCTCAGAAGCATACCTTGAAAGACTTGTAAAATTTGCTTCGTAGGTACCAACTGATTCATCATCCTTTTGCTTTAGTTCACGAAACTCCTTCTCCATCATTGTTTGAAGAATACAAGGGAAGTACTTATTGAAAAATAATTTCTTGAACTTGTCACATTCCATAGACTCAATTTAATCCCTTTTCCTTGTATTCTTGAAAATATTCCACCATTGATCAGCTTCCCCTTCCAAATGATATACTACTAAGATGACTTTATCATGTTCAGAACATTTAAGGACTGAAAATATCTTTTTAGTGGTAATTATCCATTGTTCAACCACTAATGAATCAGTTGAACCGTGAATGAGGGTAGATCCTGCCTCATGAAGGATTCAAAAGAATGTTGCTACCTTCTTCTCTCGTTTGGAAGTCCTGCATGATACATAGCTTGAGAATGTTGTGTGAGCATGGATAAAATATTTTTCAATCCAACTCCCATAACTTTTGGTTGCTCAAGGTGACAATCATTCCAATGCACGTCACATTCAGCATTAACATGGTTCTTCTAGGTTCCATCCATTGACTAAAACCAAATAGCATAGTGTGAGAAACACTAATTACAACAGGAAAACCACATAATTAGGAAGAAAATCTCACACTTTAGGTCTTATCATAGGTTTTTCATTTCCATTTATAAAACACTAAGATTGTGTTCTATGCTCAGACATATCCTTAGGGTTCTTACAAAGGCTTTCATATCCTAGTTTCAAAATGTTGACTATACCTTTCCTCTAATACCAACTATAAACACCCATACATTACATACATTGTTATTACTTCATAATTGAATCATAATTATAACAACATATAAAAAAACCATGATAGGACCGTATAGGTATAGTGTCTTTAGAAACTGGGAAGAATAAACAACTAGTTCATAAATCATCAACATTGTCTCTGGTTTATTTCATCATATCTAGAGTCCCTTTTTTGCATATCCAACTTAATTCCCTTCTTCCTGACCTGGAGAAAAGAAAACATACAAAGGGTGAGCCGAAATGCTCAGTAAGGGAAAACAAAGGAAATATCAATCATATCATATTGATAAGAACATAAAATTTTGAAAATCTTATTCTGCAAAAGAGATCATAATATCATGACATGGGATAAATCATAGTAGTGAAATACAATCCCAATATTCATAAAATTAGACATGAAACTTTGTGGAATACACATGTAATCATATAAAATCATTTCATATTATTCATGACTCATTTCCATGACCATCATAACGGACAAAGTCCATTACCAGTCCAAGGTCACTCCTCGTTCCAGTCCTGTATCACTGAACTAGATTAACTTTCTTTTCCATCCATGTAAATATCATGATATATAAATATTTACCCAATGCATTGGAGGGAGATATATGTCCCACCCATCACATAATTAAACCATTCTTATGTGGGCCCAAAAATTATAAATCATTCATCATAGCATAACTCATGTAATAAAAATGGGATTCTTAAACATCATGCCATCATAACATAATCTATATAAGATAAAAGTACTTCATAAATATAATTAAATCATAACATAATCAAATAAATGTAATAATATGGATATAAATATAACCCTATATTATCTTAGATGGAAAATAATTTTGATAAAACACTTGAACTCCATTCTTGAGTAAAATATCCTTTCTAATTCAAGAACAATTTTCCTTTCTTAACATGTCATGAAATTTTAAAATAAAAGAAGATAATTGAAAATAAACTAGAAAACTTGTAAATTAAGCTTCATGGAAATAATGTTCTATGAAATCATAAAAATCCATTCATGCCATAGAAGTTAAAAAACATTCTTCTCATACTTTGGCTGGAAAAGTCAAAAAGTATCTCTTATTGAAAATGACAAATGATTCATTTCATATCTTTTACTAAAAATTCACCAATATGTAAAATTGGATTTAAAAAATAGTAGTAGGATAGAAATAATATTAAATATTGAGGAAACATGGATGTTTATGATAAATATTCCCTAGTAAATTCTGAAGTATAAACAATCTCGGATAAAAATGAGATCGCGAGATTGTCCCTTACCATAGGTCCGATATGCTCTGTACATATATGAACCTCCTGTATAATGATTTAAATAATTTCATTGACTTATTAAATAATCATATAAAATGTTATGATATCATATATGGTCGTATTCTTATCTTCTTATTGGTAATATTTCATTGCTACTACTATTTCGGGTGTTCATTTCTATATGTTCTTATGCGTGTTTTGTCAAATAAATTCTTATTCCTATTTTTAGGTTATAGATACATCATTTGAAAAATGGTATTAGTATAATATATATCATATTTATTCATCCAATTTGTTTATATAATCATGGTTTAATGAATATCATGTAGAATGAATCACATCGCATCGTGGAGACGGTAAGCCGTACTTATGCACGAGCGACGATATTGTTCCCATAATTATTGAATGGTATTGGAGTGGATGATAGAATATATATATGAATTAGTATCATGTTATAATATTAATATATAGTTATTATTTACACCATTATACCCATCCAAGTAAGGTGGTGGTGGAAAATAGATTACATCATGGTGTGGTGATGGTATTTCATAGGTACACACGCACGGTGATTTCATTTTCTATAGGATGGATAGAATGTGAAATAGGGTTGTTTAATATTTATAATAACATATCGGTATATTAGTCATACTTATGTTATTACTTTATAATGAAAAAAATAAAGAATAGTAAGTCGAATAAGAAATAAATTTTAAAGAATCGCTAAAGGATATTACCTCTTATTCAACGAGCCTCTTATAAACCTCCTCTTAGGGCACTAAAGATGGTCTTTGAAGAATACCAGAACCTCTAGTATGTTTCTAGTAAAGTATAGAAGATAAATTGATATGGTTTTTCAGAGTTTGAAGGATCAAAATGTTGTGAGGAGGAGAGGGAGGAGGAGACATTTTATAAGAGAGGAGAGGGGCACTTTTGGAAACCTCTAAAATATTAATTTATAATAAACTCAAACCCCCCTTATAAACCACAAAAAATGACTCAAATAATAATATTAGAATATATATGGTTGTAATATCATCAACCAATAATATTTAGAAATGTTGGGAATTTATTTTAAACCTTATCAACTTGATTTATCCTTATTTAATCTATTTAATTTTATTTGTGGTAATAATATTCTAAATTTTAAATTATTAAAAATATTTCTTTATGTGTTATTAATTTTCCATAATTGGATAATTTTTGACATTTTAGACCATATAAATTTTAATTTATAATTTTTAAATATTTTTGTGATTTTTAAACATTTTTATAATATGTTTTTTTATAAAATAACATTAGTGTCAATTTTGACACTATTCATTTATTTGAATTTAAATAAAATAAACACAGAGGATATATTCGAACCAAAATATTTAATAGATTTATAACATGTCATATTTATCTATAAATTTTTTGGAGAACATTAATTTGTTCATATAATATTTATTTTAATATTTTTAAAACCATTTATTTGATATTTCAATCAATAAAATAATTTCTACATCACTATTGTGTCATCATTAATGATAATTATTTAATCCCTAAAAATTATAAATAAATTATCATGATTTAGATAATTTTATTATATTTCTGTAGACTATTTATATTTGAAGTTTTATGTGGTTTATCACTAAATTAAAATTATTACACTTATAAGATATAAGAGAGTGACATGTTGTCACTTTCTTTTGTAATAATAATAATTATATCATTTTCATGGTAAAAAGTCTATTAAATTAATCTATTCTAACCATTATGTGATATGGGTCGACTTTTATTAATCCAGTAGAATTTTGGCAGGTGTTAGGGTAATTATATAATCTTATTTTTCCCTTAATTACCCGATTCACCTTTAAGTGTAGTAAATAAAATTTATCGTAGTTACAATCCATATTGTAAAAAAATAAAAATTAACATATTAACATGATTTGGACTTACTGATTCCAAATATGGAATCAATTTCTCTAAAATCAAAACACAGAAGTTGCAGTATTTAATTTAAAATTAATCCCGTTGTTGAGAAAACGGGTTTTTAAAAGTGAAAACAGTGCAAAAGATTTACATGTTTTTACCTATGAATTCATTATGAAATTAATGATAATGAATCTACTTATATTAAATGGTAAGAATATATTATATTTATACTTTAAAACCATTCAATATTATAATTTAATCATATAAATTATCTTGATGAAAAAAGTTGTTTTTAATTATAATTTAGCGTATTGTTACTATTCATCAAAATATGAAAGTTAACAGAAAAATATTAAAAAATTATTCAAAGTAAATTTTTATATACTTATTTCAATTAATATGTTTATTTTGTCAAATTTAACTCATAAACATGTCAAAAACTAGATTTAATGTGGGTGCGCCATCAAAAGGCGGCAAAACTACATTTTTTGAAAAATACTTATTTTACCTAAAAAAATTATTTTGTTCTCATAAAATGTTCTTGATAATGTGTATGATGAGTTATAATGTTATAAAATTAAAAAATTGGTTAATTATATTCCAAAAGGCTAGTTCATAATATTATAATAATATATCATTTTTCAGTGAAACTCGGTATTGTGTACAACGCAAGCTATCGAGGAAGGTTACTCTTGCATGTAACGCAAGTCGAGCCAGTGTTGTGTGTAGTGAAATATTCCTTTGGTGTTGCATATAACATAATACATAAAAATATATATATATATATTTCTCATAAAATCTCAGGGTGTTACAGAAGGAAACACATATTTTGATATCTAATCAGAAGAAAGTGATAGTGATAGTCAGAAAATAGTTTGAATATATTCAAACATTATTCAGAATAAAAAGTTTTTCATGGAAAATGATACTATTTAATCATTGAAAAATTTAACTCTATATTCAAAATTTTCTTATAACTCTAAGGATGATTATTTAACTTCACTAGATGATTAAAAATAAAATCCATCGAAAAAAGAAAATGAAAATCCTTCGTGAGACGGGGAAGTTTTACATAATATTTATGAAATATCAAGATATGTAACTCTCATGGAAAAATAAAATAATAAAATAATGAATAAATATAATTTTTCTAAAGTGAAACTTATAAAATCCAATAAAAGAATCTTGAAACTAACCACCAAAATTTCAAAACATTAAATTGAATTAGATTGATAACCCATTTCAAGTATGAATTTAGTTGATTTGAAAGTCAATTATCAGAATTAAAATGATTGGAATTTGGTTGTTTAACTTAAATAAAAAGTTATTCATCTAAATTAACATTTAAATACATTTAATTTTAAGAAATAAAATTTTTAAAAAATTTATACAAAAATTAGACCCTATAGAAATTTTAATGAAGTAAAATTTACTTTTGATAAATATCATTTCCATTAAAACTAATGTATAACTAAAAGTATACCATTTGTACTAAATTTAAATGGGATGAAACTAGAGTAAATATTATTCTTTAAACTAAGTTAAATATTTTGGTTTTCATAAAAAAATTATTTATGAATAAATAACACCTATTTAACATATAAGATTTAGGAAAATATGGGTTCCTAAAATTTTATATGCTAACATAATAGGACCCAAGAAAGTATAGGTACCAAGATCATAGATAAATATTTTTTTAGAAAAATAGGACAGGTTCTATCAGTTAAAAAAATGGTAGGTGAATTTATTTTTTCTCAACACATGACTGGATAAAAGACTATCTTCTAGAATTTGAAAAAAAAATGAATAGAGTACAGGGCAATTTTGGGGACAACACATAGGGTGAAATCATCAGAATAGATGATCTTTCATTTCATTAAGCAACAAAAAATTAAAAAAAAAAATCTGTTTTAGGTTTTAATCACATTCATATCGCCATTAGTCAATTATACGATGAGGGTTATCTTCTAAACTTAAGGAATGATGAATTTATTGTTTTATGTTCAGAAACTAATTTCATTAAATCTACCAATGGGTAAGAGAATGATTACAGACTTTATTTAGAAGACTTAATTCATCAAAATTACCTTGATTAAGTGAAATTGTAGATCTATCATGGTTGTAGAATAAAAGACTACGAAACTGTAACTTTCAAAATTTATCCAAACTTTTTAGGAAATTTTTTTTAATGATCTTATAGAACTTAAATTTAATTCAACCATAGTTTGCGATCCTTGCTAATTTGGTAAGAAAAATAATTCTAGTTTTAAATATAAAATTAAGTCTCATTTCCTAAATCTTCACAATTAGTACACATGGATTTATTTGTTCTTACAAAAACTGGAAGTATTAGGGGAAAAAACTATGTGTATGTCTTGGTTGATGGTTACACAAGATTTACTTGGGTTTATTTTTTCACATAAAAATATTAATCTCTTAATCATTCAATTGTTTTTTATTCTATTAAAAAGGATAAAAATATATGATTTTTTATCATATTAAGTGATTATAGTGGTGACTTTTTAAACTCAAATCTTGAAACTTTTTGTTGTAGGCATTGTATTATTCATAATTTTTCATTACCTGGAACACCAAAAAAATAATTTAGTTGAACAAAGAAATAAAATTATCTTGGAAATTACTCAAACTTTTCTAAGTGAATATTCTCTTGCTCAGAATTTTTGGGTTGAGTAAGTGAGTATTTCTTACTATACTATAAATTGAGTTCTACATAGAAGTTTTATTTATAAAAATATTTATGAGTTATGAAATTGAATAAAGTAAAAAGTTTTTTACTTCATAGTATTTGGGTATAAACTATTAATCGTAAATACTAAAGATCAACTACATAAATTTTACCATAAATATAATATAGGAAATTTTATTGGTCATTCTACAATAATTAAGTCTTATAAATTTTTTAATAAAAGAAATAATTATGTTGAATAAATTATTCACAAAACTTTTAATGAAACTGATCCATTGTTTTTAAATCTCCTATAGTTCATCCTCCAAAAGATGTTTTTGAAAAAAACATATTAATTTAAAATAATTTAATTTGAAACTACTGATAATAAATCCTCTAGATGTTAGATCATCAAATTACCAATATATAGAAATTACATCAATGGAAGTTGTATATTTTATAGTTGATGATAATGTAAGAACCTAGATGGTTATTTTAGGTATGGATCTTTGTTTCAGGTTATTTTTTAGGAAAAAGGATGAAAATGGAATTTTTATAAGTACACACCGTGTACTTTTGAGTACACTTTGTGTACCTGATTGCTACATGTAGTCGTGTATTGGCTTTGTTACAGCTGAGTACATGGCCATGTGGGTGACCTGGTAGACCGCCTAAAGAGGGAGGTGGTTGAGGTGAGTAAATGGTGTGTACATTAAATAAACATGTCATGTACTTTTATTTTTATTTGATTAATCGGAGCGGGGTCACGTGTCATCTCCAGAAAGAACTTCTTCTCCCCATGTTCCATATAGGAGAGCAATGTACCACCAAATAACTTTGAGCTCCTCCTGTTCCCCCGTATGGGCTCCGATTGAGATAACGTCAGGTGCATTGAATTCCCACTGGTGAGTTCTCTCTTCCCATAGAGCCTCTCTTCCTGATTTCTTCTCTCTCTATTTATTTATCCAAGGTTGAGAGATTTTAATCTTTTTGTAGATCTACATCATTCTAGGCTGATTCAAGGGTTGACGTTCAATAATATTCATCGTACTGCATCAAGGTAGGTGTTTTTTTCCTTTATTTGATTTTATTTTAATTATATATGCCTTAAGTGATGAATAACCATGTTTGGGGTATTACCTGTTTTGTATATTATCCCTATTTTCTACCTAATATAGTTTAATTGATTAAAAAAGGGTTTTAGCTTATATTCAAGGTTTTATTTTTTGTTTACGGGACACCCAATGGGTGTGTTTCCTTAGTTTGACTATTTAGGCCCATTTGCTCTAGGTTGTCAGTGAGGCATATCGTGTTTTCATGCCTTGAGTTATTTAGGATGGAGTTGTTTGGTTATATGTGATTCCTATTTTTATGATTTGATTAAATTTTAGCTATGTAATAGTTTGAATTTCATGTAGATCCTCTAATGTCGATAATGTACTTTGATTAAAGTTGAACCTTGTAATACTTTGGATTCCATGTTGAGCCTTTAATGAATTTTGTATGCGTGATGATCTTCCAATGGACCGTGAGAGTATTGGACCAGGAAAACTATGGGGGATTCCATGCTTATTTACATAGGACCATGAGATCCTTAGTGTAGATTTTGACCCAGGGGGTATTGACCGTTAGAGCTACCCGGAGGATGTTTATGATTATTTATACTATGTTAACCCAGGGGGTATTGACCGTGAGAGCTACATAGAGGTCATGTATAAATTATTGATTCCATGTGGACCAAGGGTTTTGGCCGTGAGAGATACTTGGTGGTTATTTGTATTTTTTTAGTGCTATGCTTAAACGAAAGGGGTTAGACCATGAGATCTTTCACTAAGTGTTGTTATGAATGATTAATTTTTGTTTTCATGAGTTTTTCAAGACAACACACAATCTTGGACTTGATATTACTTGGTTTCTTAGATTTCCTTCTATGTTGTCTGTTTTTACTATTGTGCATAGGGATACAAAGATTATACTAGATGCCAAGATTCATTGTTCAAGGGTTTGAATTATTAATTAATGTATTGAATGTAATTGAAAATTGTAGGATTGTTTTCTTTTGAGTACTTTCTAGTTTATTACTTTATTTCTTCATATTTTATGATATATATATACTGACTGTTAGGAACATATATTATGGTTGTTGCTACTGGGATTCGTATCACACCATGTTTGGGTCATGCTTTTGGGCCCAAAAAAATTATATGGTTGTATGTATAAATAAGGGAAATATCCCTTCTTCATTTGGTACTTGATTACTATTGGAGATAGAGAGCATGATACCAATCTGAGTCTTGCGATGCTGTTGGAGTTTACTGTTTTATGTACTTGGGTTTCGGTATTTTATTTCCCACATTGTGACTTGTTTGGATAATTTCCTAGATATATGTGACATGCATAATTTATTTATATATGCTTAAGTTGTTTATACTATCATCCTTCCATTTTTAACTTCTGTTGTGTGGTATTACTGCTTCCACTACGGTTTAGTATTTATATCCACTGTGTTACTCTTCCAATGAGGGCATAGTTACCCCACAATCACACCCAAGGACCCCACTACTAGTTGGAAGCCACTTGAATTTTGTGAAATTCTATTTATTCCATGGGACCAACTGAGTACGGGGCACCTTTGGGAGGCACCAAGAACCGAGATGTTATAAAAAGGTATCAAAGGAGGTTCTTTCTACTTCGTCTTACTATTTGGAGCCTATATACAGGGATATGAAGGAATGGGTAGTTGGTAATAATTTGTACCCAATATTAGCTAACCCGTGTACAAGGAAAATACAAGTTAAGTGAAATATTGAAATTATTTTTTGGTTTTTTTAATTGTTATAGTGGATTTGATTTCACCATTGGGTGAAAAACTTGTTCTGTGCAGTTATGACTTATATCATTGTGGTTCCAATTCTATAGTAACCCAATGAGATGAGGGAATGTCATCTCTTGCATCATATAATCACATGGAAGAGATAACATGTATTGAATTTTTTTCATGCCCTTTTGGGGGCATTAATTATTGCATGTTGTTGTGATAGATGTTGTTCTAGATATGCAATGGTTTTATGATAGATTCCATGATACAATAACTAGTATTCATATAGGGTATTGAAATTGTAATTTTTATTTGGATGAATCACAAACTTTGGTCCCTGAGGTGTTATGGGCCCTCTTGGATCGAAATTTGGTGGATCATGTTTGAAATTTAATTGATTTTTTTCAAATTACGAGATGAATAAGGATGCCAAACTTTGATTCGCGGGAGTATGAGCTCTGAAGGGTCAAAATTTTTCATGCCTTGGACAAAAGTTTGAGATTCTAAGTATTATGAAGAAGTTTCTTAGGCTTACTATTCAGAAACCCACACAAACACAACATATGGTGTTATGAACACATGCCATGTGTTATTCTTTTCTAGAAGAAACAAGTTTTCTTAACTACACGTCATGTACCTTATGTACACACCATGTATTGCTTGACCGTGTGACTGATTGTGTGAGCAGAGACATGGGGTTGGGAATATTTTGGTAGAACACGCCATGTATGGGATATACATGATGTGTTGTAAAGAACTATGTATTCGACCTTGTGACCAATGACACGGGTGGATAAAACTAAGGTTTTACATGTCGTGTCTAGATTTTACATGTTGTGTAGTTATCAACCGTGTATCTAGCCACGTGACTAATGACATGTGTAGATTAAACTTAAATACTACATGCCATGTCTAGGGTGAACATGTCTTGTAGTGTTACCCAGGAGATAACTGTGTAGATCTAGCAGTGTAGAGGAACCTACGCAGAAGAAAAAATTAAAGCACACACCATGAATCAGGAGGAATATGTCGTGTTTATGGGTGTTACACAACCAAGTTTGGTAGAGGTACACGCCATGTTAAAAGCTTAAGGGAACACACTGTGTAGGGGTTATACACGACGTGTAACCCTATTTTGTAAAACCTGAATGTTTCTTCTGCTATTATTTTCTTTTACTTCTAAGTTGTTGTCCTTGATAATCTTGTACCATGGTTTTCCCTTGAACTTTCAGATTCATGCCACCAAGACGTCTACCAGTTGTATGCTAGATACAGGGAAATGATCGGATATCAGAAATGGTAGATTAGGGACTACCAGTATATCCTACTGTCGTTCCTGTTTTGGCACTAGTTGTTATACCAAACACAAGTGTTGATGAACAGTTATATAAAGGCTTTATGAGGATGATGTAGACCTTTCAGGGGTTACCACATCCTACCCTGACTATAGAAGAGTTGACGAAGGTGTTTTGGAAAAAAAGTCTTCACACTTTTTCTAGGTATGGAGGACCAGATGCTGAAAAGTCATGCTTGGAGTCCATGATAGCTATCTTTGAGCATCGGGAGACACCACCTTAGAGGAGGGTGAAGCTCGCGATGTAAATTCTACATGATTCTTCCAAGATATGGTGAGATTTTGTCTCACAGGTGGGACTTCATCCGGATATGACTTGAGAAGAGTTTCAGAGGACCTTATATGACTACTTCTACCCCAAGACATTGAGGGCCGATCAATCCCAAGAGTTCATGCACTTGGAGCTGGGTTCTCTTTCAGTGATAGATTACTCATCTCAATTTATAGAGCTTCAGTGCCTAGAACCTGTTCTGGGAGGTGATGAGTTATCGTTGGCTAGGAAGTTTGAGGATAGTCTTAGGTATGACATCTAATCGTAGGTGAATGTCTTCAGGATGACTTCAGTGACTGCTATAGTGAAGTGGGAATTGATCACTAAGCACAATTTGAGGGAGTTGGGAGCTTTAATCCAGATTTGTTCAAAATATAGGGTAGGTACTCCTTCATTTGATAGTATGAAACGTTGTAGAGAGCCTTCACGCGATGTTTATAGTAGTAGGGATGTATCAACAGGTAGCCATATGAGCTGCTACTAGTGTGGGATGATTTGGCACACTAGACTATAGTGCCCAATAGACCCATTTGAGTGCCAATATTTTGGAAATATGGGTTATCTTCATCATTTTTTTATGAAACTAGTAAAAGGGGTTCTGTTAAGACTCCAAATTTAGAAGAATAACTACCAATTTCTCCTCAGTCAGGGAACTGGATTTCATTAGGCCATTCAAGCCAAGGAGGTAGTCATGGTCGTGGTTGTCAGATGGTAGGATTTCAGGTACCATAGTGTGGATCAACTCAGGGTAGACAGGAAGGGTCACTGGGCCGCAATACTGGTCAGACTTTTGCATTGGAGCAGACCCAACAAGAGTAGGATCTCAGACCCTCTATAGTTAGAGGTATGATTCTAGTTACCTAAGTTTTAACTGCTTCTCTTTTTGATACTGGTGCTTCCCATAGTTTTATATATGTTGTTATTGTGGAGAGCCTCAGGCTCTGTATCTTTACTTAAAAGTATGTTATGATGCTAGACACTTTTTTGGGTCTTAGGATGGCTAGTGTACATTAGTGTAAGGAGTGCCCTCTTGAGGTTAATGGGTGTCACTTCTTATTGGACCTCTATGTATTAGAGATGACATGTTCAATGTCATTATTGGAATGGACTGGTTAGTCTCCTTTTATGACTTTTTTGAATGCTATCATTGCAGGGTGAGTTTCATGTCACCATAGGGAAGTTCCTTTCTACCCAAGGGTGAATGGGATGTCCAAACGAGAATATCTAGACCCGGGCATCATGGGTATGGAGGAATTATAGCCCAAATTTCTAGTTTATATCTGGATGACCATGGGACTTCACAGATGGACTTTCTTCCAGTGGTGGATCATTTCAAGGATGTCTTTCAAGATGAATTTTCAGGTTTAACTCTGGAGAGAGATGTAGATTTCTCAATTGATCTTGTGCCAGGAATGAAATCAGTGTCCATTCCTCCGTATAGGATGGCTACACCAAAGTTACAGGAGATCAAAAAAGAGTTAGAGTAGTTGTAGGAAAAGGGTTTTATCTGAACCAGTACTTCTCCTTGGGATTCGACTGTCCATTTTTCAAAGAAGGAGGATGGTACCCTTAGACTTGGTGTAGACTATCATAAGATCAACTAGTCCATAGTTAAGAACCGATATCCCTTGCGGAGGATTGATGATCTCTTTGATCAAATTTGAGGATCCCAGGTGTTCTGGAACATTTAATTGAGATTAGGTTATCATCAGTTGGATGTTATACCTTTAGATACACTTCATACAACCTTTCAGAGTAGGTATGGTCTATATGAGTATTTGGTTATTCCATTCAATCTCGTGAATGTTCCGATAGTTTTCATGGCACTGATGAACCAAGTGTTCCATAGTAACGTGGATTCTTTTTTAGTAGACTTTGTTGATGATATCTTGGTGTAATATTACACTCGACATGACCATGTCATCCATCTTAATTTCTTTTTGAGTACAATGAGAGAGCATCAGTTATATTCTAATCTCTCAAAGTACCACTTTTGGATGGACCATATTCACATCTTGGTTCATGTCATCTCAGAGATATTAGTATTAGTATATCCATAGAAAGTGAGAGAAATAGTTTCCTAGGAGAATCTGAAGAACTTCTTTGAGGTATGAAGTTTTTTGGGACTGGTTGGTTACTACATGCACTTTATATATAACTTTTCATGCTTAGAAGTGCCACTGATAGGCCATACTATGAAGGGGAAAAGTACTTTTGGATAGATTCCTGTGATTCAGATTTTTAGGAGATGAAAGGGAGAATGACTTCATCACCGATACTGGTTTTTCTGGAGCAATGCAAGAGTTACACCATGTACTATGATGTGTTAGGTATCGGGCTGGGATAAGTTCTTATGCAAGTGGAATGAGTTTTTGTATACAGATATTGGTAGTTTAGGCAATGTGAGAGGAATTACCTAATGCATGATATCGAGTTAGCTACAATTGTGTATGCTTTATGCTGTTGGAGACATTATCTTCTGGGATAGCATTTTGTGGTATAAACTAACCACAAAAGTCTCAAGTATATCTTTAATCAATGTGATCTAAATTTGAGACATCAAAGGTAGGTTGAGTAACTTTAGTTTTTTGACTTTGATCTTTTCTAAATGCCTGGGTAAGGAAATATAGTGGCTGATGTGTTGAGTAAGAGGACTCAGATACTGGTAGTTCAAGAGGCCAGCACTAAGTGGAATTTTATGGATATGTTCTCTCAGATACATTTGGAGTTTCATGACATAAAAGGGAAGATGTTTATTTCTTCTATAAATGTTACCAATACTATAATGGATCGAGTGAAAATGGGGAGGATATTCAATTATGAAGTCATAATCCTACGAGAGAGTGTGTTAGGAGAGAACCCTACTCCTGGGTGGACCATAGGTGACGATGAGACCATAAATTTCCATGGATGCATATGGGTGTTAGCATAAATATGTGAGGAGTTTATGATAGATTTTCATTCCTCAGTTTGGGCAGTTCATCTTGGTATCACCAAGATGTATCGAGATCTACACCATCGGTATTTGTGGCCAGGTATGAAGAGGGGTATTTCTGGTTTTGTTATGAGATGTTCCACCTATCAACTAGTGAAGGTGAATCATCAGCAACAAGAAGTTATCTTACAATAGTTACCCATTCACAAGTGGAAGTGGAATGATGTCGTAGTGGATTTCGGGACTGGTTTACCATGGTCACCTTGAGGAAATGATATGGTCTAGGTTATTATTGACAGACTCATGAAGGCTACACATTTCTTCCTGATCAAGGGGACGTTTAGTTTTGATGAGTTTGGAAGGTTGTACATCTATGAGATTGTACATTTTCATGGAGTTCCTAATTTTATCATTTCAGAAAAGGACACTTGTTTTACTTCTTGTGTCTAGAAGGGACTACAAAGGAATTTGGGTACACAAGTACTATTGAGTACAGCTTACCATCCCCATATAGATGGCCATTCTGAGTGTATGATTCAGGTTTTGAAGGACATGCTTCAAGCATGCATCTTAGATTTTGGAGGTTCTTGGGAGATACACGTACCCTTAGTGATGTTTTCCTACAATAATATATTTTAGGTAACAATTTGGATGGAACCTTATAAGTAATTGTATGGTAGGTCATGTCAATCACCCTTATATTGGCTGGAGGTAGGAGAGGCAACTATGTTGGGACCTTATCTTGTACAGGATAACACTGAATAGGTGGAGTTGATTCGGATGAGGATGGATACTACATATTCTTGTATAAAATCTCATACTGATCGATTAAGATGACCTCTGGAGTTTGAGGTCGGAGAACAAGATTTCTTACATGTCACACCGAGGTTGGGACACAAGAGTATTATGAGAAAGAAGAAGCTTTCACTAAGATACATTAGGTCGTTTGGGTTTTTAGAGATAGTTGGGCTTATTTCCTATTAGTTGTAGTTACCTTATAGGTAACGAGCTATGCAAGATATCTTCGATTTTTCTCTATTACGACGTTAATTTTAAGACCCATCTCACGTTTTTTAACCCAAGGAGGTAGAGTTGCGGGTGGATGCATCCTTCAGGGAGCACCCTATTCAGATTAGGGATCATAGCACGAAGGTTCTACGTGGCCAGTCTGTTCCTTTGGTACAGGTGCTATGGCAGCAGGGGTGAGTACAGGACGAGACATGGGAGAGGGAGGCCGACGTTTGATCATAGTGGAGAGATATTTTTAAAGTTTCTCCATTGCCACCCTTGGAAGGTATGTTCGGGGATTAATTTATTTAAGGGGGGAGTTTATAAGAACTCAGATCTTCATTTCAGGTATGAATCTTTGTTTCGGGTTTTTTTTGGAAAGTGAAAGAAAATGGAATTTTTTTCAAAGTACACGATGTGTACTTTTGAGTACACGCCGTGTACTAGTTGCCGCATATATTTGTGTAGTGGCCTAGTAACAATCGAGTACATGGTCATGTGGGTGACCTGGAAGATCGCCTAAAGTGGGGTTTGGTTGAGGCTAGTACACGGTGTGTACATTAAATTAACATGCTATGTACTTTTCTTCTTATTTGATTAATCAGATTAGGGTCATGTATCATCTCCAGAATGAACTTCTTATCCCCATGTTTCATACAGGAGAGCGATGTATGACCAAATAACTTCAAGATCCACCCGTTCCTTCATTCGATCTCTGATTGAGACACCTTTAGGTGTGTTGAATTCCCATCAGTGAGTTTTATCTTCCCCTAGAGCCTCTCTTCTTGGTTTCTCCTCTCTCTTGAGTTATTCAAGGTGGAATGATTTTAGCCATTTTTAGATCTATATCATTCAAGGCGATTCAAGGGCCTATGTTCAAGAGTGTCCATCGTACTGCATCAAGGTAGGTGGTTTGTGCCTTTATTTGATTTTTTTTGGATTATATATGCTTGGAGTGATGAATAACCATGTTTGGGGTATTGCATGTTTTGGATTTTAACACTATTATCTAATTGTTATGGTTTAATTGATTAAAAAGGGGTTGTAGTATATGCATGAGATTTGATTCCTTATTTTCGAGACACCCCATGGGTGTCTTTCCTAGTTTTACTATTTAGGTCTGTTTGGCCTAGGTTTCCTATGAGGTATACAGTGTTTCCATGCCTTTAGTTGTTTAGGATGGAAATTTTTGGTTATATGTGATGCATGTTTTTATGATTTGATTAAATTTGTGCCATGTTATAGTTTGAATTTCATATAGAGCCTTTAATGCCGATAATGTTCTTTGATTAAATTTGAGCCATGTAATAGTTTGGATTTCATGTAGAGCCATTAATGAATATTGTATGCACACTAATCTTCCAATGGACGACGAGATCCTTGGACCATGAAAAATATGGGGGTATCCATGTCTATTGAAATAGTACTATGAGAGACTTACTGTAGATTTTGACCCAGGGATTATTGACTATGAGAGATACACGAAGGTCGTTTATGATTATTTATACTACGTTGACCAAGGGGGTATTGACCGTGAGAGCTACCTGGAGGATGTGTATAAATTTATGATGCCATGTGGACCCAGGGGTATTGACCATGAGAACTGCCCAGTTAGCAGTTTGTATTTTTTTAGTTCTATGATTAAACCAATGGGGTTAGACCATGAGATATTTCTTATATTGTTGTTATGAATGATTGATTGTTGTTGTGACGGGTCTACTAAGCCAATTCACAAGCTTAGACTTGGTCCTACATGGTTTCTTAGATGGACTTCTTACATGTCTATTTTTACTATTGTGTACTGGGATACAGATCTTAGGATAGATCCCATGGTTCATTATTCAATGGTTTGAATAATTAATAAATGTAATGAATGTAATTGAAATCAATGTGGGCATCATTCATTTTTTTCAACACGTGCATCATTCATTTTTGTCATAGTTTGAACCTACAATATTTGATGAATCCTTAGGTGATTCAAGTTGGATAAGGGATATATAAGAATATAATAATTACTTTGAATATAATTAAGTTTAAACCTTTTTCAAATGACTTAAATATCTTTCTACAATTCAATTCAAATGGATTTTTAGGAACAAATTTGATGAAAATGGAACTCTTGTTAAATATAAAAAAGGCTTGTTTTTAAGGGTTATTGTTAAGAGTAAGGCATATACTATGATGAAACATTCACACAATTAGAAATATTATAATCTATCTGAATATTACTAGACTTTACAACACATCAGAATATTACCTTATTTTAAATGGATGTCAAAAGTTATTTTATGAATGGATATATTCTAGAAGAAGTTTATATAGATCAAACTCACGGATTTGAAGATGAAAAATTTCTATAAAATGTATTTAAACATACTATATCACTTTATGGACTAAAAAGATACCCAATTTATGTTAATGATATCATTAATAGAAATTTTAAATGGATGTCAAAAAATAATATCATTAACATAAATTTCTATAAAGTGTTTTTGATAGATTTTTTGAATGTATGAAAAAAGAATTTGAAATGGTCATGATGGGTGGACTCAAATTTTCTATATTTTAAAATTTCTCAAAACTAAAAATGATATATTTTAAATAAATATAAATATATTAATGATTTAATAAAACATTTCAGATTTGAAAATGCATTGAGTATAAGTACTCAAGGAGAATCTTATATTAAAATTGATCTTAATGCATCCAACAAATTGTTAGATCAGAAAAATTATAGAATCAAGATAGAAAATTTACTATATATTACAGAAAGACACACCAATTTTTTTTTGAATATGTTAATGGGAAATATTTCAAGAAAATATGAAGTAATCACATTTATAAGTCATAAAAAATATTTTTAGATTGTTAGTGGTACTTTAGAACTTGGTTTATTTTATTTTTTTGGAAATGATATAATTCTTAAAAGTTAATCATATATTCATTTTTTAGGTTATATATTAGATATAAAAAGTACTTCTAGAACTTTTCATTTCTTTTGAGAAGCTTTTGTTTTAGGGTCTATTAAGAAACAACAATTAGTATCATTTTCCACTACTGAATTTGAATATGTTGGAGTTGTAAGTTTCTATGATAAAGTATTGTGGATGAAATAAACACACACATACACACATATTTTGGTTTTAGTTTCACTTGAACTCTAATCCTTTATGATAATACTAGCATTATATCTTTTTCTAGGAACCAAACACATCACTCTCAATAAAGACACAAAGATGTCAGGCACCATTTTCTTAGGGATCACATGTAAAATATACGTATAATTATTTAATTTATCGTACCTAAAATACAAATTGATGATATTCTTATAAATCCTTTAAATTCCAATATATTTCAATCCATTAAATTTAACTTTATAATGATAAATTTAAAGTGATATTCAATTAACTTATTGTTCAATCAATTTATTTACATTTATAAACACTTGAAATAGGGGGGGACATTTTTTGGCTTTAATTTCAATATTTTTTTATCTATATTCTCATTAAATCTACATATATGAATTTACATTAACTTTTAAAAATATTTTATTGGTTTTTTTAATTTATGTGAAAGATCAATAATATTAGCTAAAATTTTCCTTGAACCATCCTCAAATGAAGAATATCAACAATTTTTATTAAAATATAACTTCAATGAGGAATGAATTATATAAATATTACATTTACTAATTTTCTCTTCCTATAATTTTTTTCATGGGGGATTTGAAAATTATATATGGTAATATATCTTATGTTCTTATTTATCTTATTTAATTATGTTTTTATATAGGTAGTAATTATTGTTATTATTTTATAATTAAAATTATATTAGATGGTAATAGATATTTTCATATGAAGAAATTAAAATTTTAATTCCTAAATGAAGTCAAATTATATATGTTTTGGCAACATATTTTTATAGTAATCTTTTTGTAGAACTTATACAATAAATGACAAATCTTTGGATGGTAACAACTTCAAATTCATATTAAATGATTTAAATATCAAGGATTTTAGTCATAAGAAAATTCACTATATTCATACTTTACTTCTCTACTAAAATGAATTTAAATATACGTAACTCTCAGAGATTTTATTAGAAGAGACCTAAAAGGCTATTTGTGAAGATGAAAGGTTAATCTATCAAGTTTGTGAGAGCATCAAATCCATCTTAATAACCCTCATAGATCATAGGTGAATAAGGTTAAATTTAATGTTTGATAATATATAATGTTTTCTACTATTATTAATAAATTTTTAATAAGATCCTAATGATAGGTAGAGAAGATGCCGTTCAACATACAAAACAATCATATAATATATTGGCTGATAAGAATTCATGGATGAAATGGAATTGAGAAAGAAATATTTGATTACATTGACCTTGTTAATTTGTTTTTCTTGAAGATATGAAGAGATTTAGAAAAATCAAAAGAAACCAAAACATATGGTTGAAAAATTCCTAAATGAACTAAATTTCTAATTTTAGATTATATTTATTCTTTTTTAAAATATTTTGAGTTATTTTTTTTGAAATAACAAATACGGATAATTTTATGGAAATGGGAGAAATTTATAGAAATTTGATAATTATATGAAACCTTGTTAGAAATTTAAAATTATTTAAAGATTGATCTTATATCCTGTTTATGACTAATGAGTTTATTCTGAAGTGATTTAGAAAAAATAAGCATAATTTTATAAGATGTTTTATTTTAAAATTAAGTATATCCTTTAAATTTTACTTACATGTTTTTGTGCTTCCCAAAAAGATGAAATGGTTGATTCAAAGATTTAATTTACTTATTAATTTTAGAAATCACAATACATTGTTCATGAACATGATTTAATTTATATTTTTTTTATATGTTGTGTATGTGCAGAATGAATTTTCTGTATCTGAAAAATTAGAGACCTTAATCTGGTTTGTGTAAATCTTGAAGTCTGGATATTTTTTATAGATTACATTCACTAGATTTAGAGCACTATAGAGGTTCTAGATTAAATCATTGGTAGATATAGTAAGGTGTTGATATCATTAAAATATGGTGAACCATCTACCAATATAGTTATAATTAACTCTAAAATTTACGAAATTAGACTATTGATATTTTTATAACTTTGTCTATAAATAGAGTGTAAATCTTGAGTTTTAAAGTATGAAAAGATGATGGAAATGGATAAATATTTCAATCACTTGATGTATCCAACTACTTATTAATTTAGTGTTCTTCCTATTATTTTAATTTTCTAGTTCTTATGATAATCTACATCTTGTGGGGATTTATTTTAACTCTATCAGTATTTCCATTATATTAGTTGATTTACCAGTACTCTATGATCGAGGGATTATAGGGATATAAAGAAAGATGATTTAAGAATCCTTTATGATTGAGGGATTCTGAAGATAAGAAGATATATCTTTGTATAGGAGTAAAATTTGGGTTACTCTATGATAGGTTCGAATATATGGATACATTATATTTGTTCTAAAGATCCACCTTTCACTTTGGTTAAACTTTTTTTATTGTATCCTTTTGAATGAGTATTTGTTTGTTAAACAATACTCCATTTATTATTTTTAAACTTATGATATACCCATTTTTGAATTACTCATGGTTTAATTTATAATATTTTCACAACTTAGATTACTATTATTATATTTTCATAAAATTTTGACAAAATTATATCCGTTATACTTATTGTATTTCATATATTTTATATTTTTTATGCATTCATTACTTTTTACATTGATCATTGAATTTATTGGTATTTCATAAATCCATTCATTTTAAAACTCAAGGTTTGAAAATAGTTGGTTAAATTTTCTAATATATAATTTGACCCCACTTGTATATTATCTGCATTATATCCTTGAAAAAAACTGTGTCAGTTTTTATTTATTGCAATAAATATTATCTTTTTTTCAATAATTATTAAGAGGAAGGAGGATGATTTTATATCTTATTATTTAGATAATTTCTTTAAAATACCTCTCAAGATTAATATAATTCTCTTGAGATGTGTTTTTGGGCTTAACCTTTTGAATCCTCTAAAATGATATAATTGGGAATATATTCATAGTGTGAAAAATTAGTAATTGCACAAATGACATTTTTCTAATTGTTTACTCTATGTAAACCCAATATAAAATAATAATAGTAATATTATTATTATATTCCATGACATGTTCTAAAATCAAAGATATTTAAATATTATTTGTTGAATGAATAAATTAAAATTTATTTAAATGATATTGAATAAAGTTATATTTTTTAATTAATTTTTTTAACTCGTCCCGTTAATCCTCCTATACATTTATCAAACCAAGAATAATTAAATATTTATTTAGAAAAATAAATATCAATATATTAATCATTCAATAAATAAATAAATATTATAGTTACTAAAATTGTGAATAAAAATTGATTTTAATACACACATAATTAAACTAAAATTTACATTAATCAATTTAAAAAAATGGAAAATAAATAAATATTTATTTATTACTTTGAATAATGAACAAGAGATTATATAAATATTATATTCACTAAACTTAAAAATAAATATTTATTTTAGTATTAAACTAACATATTCTAAACGAAAATATATCTAGTGATTGAATTTATGTGATCCATAAAATTTGAATAATTATTTAAAACAAAAGTTATGAATAATATTTATTCTTACTATTAAATTAAAATTAGATTTATTTGAGATTCTAGATAAACATATTGTGTAAACCTCTAGGGAATTTTCTTAGTGTCATTAGGTGAACTATTTTATCCAAGATATAATTGATGGAAATATACAAGAGGGGGTGAATTTTAGTTTATTAATTAACTATAAATTTTCAACCACCTCACATTTAATACGATCAGAATTAAACACTTATGATCAAACCACCAATTAGAGTAAAAAATGTAAACATGAGATAAAGTAAAATTTTGTTTTAATTTTAGAATGTTTTGATAAAAAAATAACACATTTGAAATATAATAATATATAAAACTTATAATCAAATTGGAATTAATCAAAATATAGATCACTGGATTACAATCCATGTACTTATATAGATGATCTTATAATATACCAAACTTTTAATTAAAAGGGTATGGAGGACTATAAACTTGATCTGATGTATCCTATCTTCATATACCTAGAATCCCTTAACTTTAAACCAATCATAAGGTATCTCTATCTTCCAAACCTAGAAGCAATTGATTAAACTGGTTAGAAAAAAACTATTTCTTACTTATGGAAACCCTCAAAATAATGGTAAAAATAATAAATACAATAAAAAATTTATAACTTTACAATGAAAATATCACAGTCCTAATCTCTTATAAAAAACATAGAAATATAATTACACTAATCAAAATAACACAAAATATCAAGTTTTTTTAAAATATCAAGCAATCAACAAAATTTATTTATCATGAGTTCATTTGTTATCTTTTATTCCTTAAAGTTATGACTCTCTTTAAAGATGTTACTATAATGATTAGATTCTATATTATTTATTTTCAACTAAAACTACATAAAAACCTTATTCATTATTTTCTAATGAATTAATTATATTCCACATCTTCTAATGATGTTAATCTAGTACTACTACATTACTCCTAAATTTAGTTAATTTAATCTATCATGAAACCTATATTCTCTAAAATTTCATGTCCTAGCTTAAACCAACTGAATTGTATTTACCAAATTTTTATTCTCTAGAAAATAAGAAAATTGAAAAAAAATCATTCTAAATTAGATTATAACCTGAGTGTACTGTGATATTCAAAACTAAAGATAAAGTGAGTATTTAACTCAATACAATTTCCCTTTTTAAAAAGGTAAAACAAGATGTAAGGATAATATTAAAAATAAATACCCCCTTTAGTTATTATAGAATAAAATATATCTCCCCATTAACATATGAATAAACTCATTAGTGAAGCATAATTTTTTTGTATCTTTAGTCGAATAAATATCCCAATTTATTAAATAAATAATGTTTCATGTGATTAAGTATCCCCCTTGGTGAAATAAAGATATTATATAATTTCTTTTATCAATAATCAACCCATTGGTGATTTTCAAAAAGGAACATATAAATAAATAAATAAATAACCAGAGAAGTATTGATATGAGATCTTGTGTTTTTTAAAAGTTCCCTATGAAAGTAAATTATTTTAAACTTAATAAAAACATTCTCTTTGGTAATCAATATTTTCTTTGAGTGGATTATACTCCTTAAATTTTCAACATGACCTCCTGAAATAAGAAAAAACCATTCATTTATTTTTAGATAAAGAAAAATCAATTAGAATATCCTTCAGAAATTAGAATATTCATGCATTAGAAAATATAATAGTTCAATAAAATAGAATAATTATCCCCCTTAAAAATTATTTTAATGTTTAGTTTATATTGTATTCAAAACTAGTTAAATGATTATAAGAATCAAAAAATAAAAATTTTAAGCATCATAAATTAAAAAATATAAAAAATAACATAGGAATGTTTGAATAATTATCAGTATAGATACAATTATTGGTTACCTTGTGATGATTCCAAAAATTCTGGATTATTCCTTTGAAAATTAATTTCACTAGGATACGAAAAGTAACATACATTTTTTAAGAAGTTATTCAAATAATTCTAATAGAACTCTAATAGGAATAAGAGTTATTATTTCTTATTTTTAAAATAGAAATATTCAGGAAAAAATAAAAAGAGTAGGATTATTTCTTAATATTATGAAAATTATACAACATTTAAGAAAGGTTATAGTTAAACATAAAAAAATTTAATCAATTATAGTTTAATATCATAGATTAACTTCTGATAAAATTTTGAACTCTAAAAATAAGAAAGAAAAAAATCAAATTGTTTAAAATAAGACATAGTTCTATTGAAATTATCTTCCAACAGATTAAAATTTCACAAAAATATAAAATTACCCATAATTTAAAGGACATATATTTCAAAAAAATAGGTATAATGAAAAAAATCCTTTATCCATCATATTATAATAAATTAGTTTAATATTATTATATAAAATATGGTTCAAAAAATATATCTTGATAAATTTTAAACTCAAAATAATTTCAAAAGTAACCTAATTCAAATGATAGATAAAAATGAAAAAAGAACTCCCCTAGAATAAAATGAGTTATTTCAACTTATAAAGGGATAATTTAAAAATTTTAAACTTAATTAAAATAATCAGATCAAAAAAGTTGTAAGTTCCAATAAAAATAGTTACCAGTTTCTAGATAAAAAAATCAGCTACTAGAACATAATGATATCAGATATTAAGAAATTAGGTCTTCAAAAGATATTCCATATTAGGACCTGATTCATTGGAAAATATAACCTTCAGTACCAATATTTTATGAACTATTTATAACTAATGAGTATAAAATTTCATTGAAATTAATTCTCAAGTTCTTCTGAAAGATTGAATTCTATTCAGAGAATAATGTTTCTATTAGTGTTGTCCTTATTGAAACATGTTGTAAAAAGATGCTCATATTGATACAAAATAATTTTTACAATGTATTTATCAACCATTGTTTTTTCTTCAAAGTACATAATTAGTTCTTTTTTGTGTCAACTGAACATTCATATTTTATTTAAAAAATCCTGATTTATTTTACCAAATAATAACCTTTTCAGAGACTAAATTTTAGATTTCATCTTAATAACAACATTTTGATAATAATTATAAGTAAAAACATTATTTCTTTTATTATTTGAAATATATTCTTCATTATTTTGATTATTTTAGTTTTTACTAGATTCTAACTAATTGAAAAAACTTTTCCCTATCATTTCAGAAGATGTCTTATAAATAGTGTCCATCAACTTATATAATGAAAAAAAATATTCTCAATTTTGACTTTATAAACTATTTTCCATTAAAGAAAATTAAATATTATTATATTTTAACTCTAAACTGAGTTTACTAAATTCAATTTTTATCTTTTAAATTTTTTGAATTATTATTACTCTACTCAAAGTTTAACTTTTATTCCTCAATATTATATTTACTAAACTTGATTTTATTCTCATTTATTTCTACCTTGAATTCTATGTAAGTTGTGTATAAGTTTATATATGATTCTTAAACATCATAAACAGAATCCCATAACTCTTCTTGAGATTTTATATTCATATCATCATTTTGATAATCTGAAATTTCATCATCACTATTATGACCTGATCCAATGAGGCTCAAGCCGCAACTACCCCAAGCTTTCCTCCAAAGAAAGATGATGGAGAAAAGAGCCAAAAGGAATATCCAACATGGGAGGCCTTTTCCTAATGTACTTGAACACACAAACATTACCTTCTATATGTAGAAGTGTTGAGGAATAATAATAAAATGATGAAACATCTATAGAATAACCATGAATGTAAAAACCTCTATGGAGTATAACAGTATGAGAATATAAAATGAAAAGAAAAGGTAAAAAATAAATTCCTAACTAAAAAGATGTCCCAACATAAAAAAAATGGAAATGTATATTCTATGAGAACCCAACTCTAAATCTCTAAGCTCTGACCACCATAGTCAAATAAAATGAACTAGGTATCCCTTTTCTCATTTCTAATCACCAATGACCTATCTATCATATACATAAGACACAACACATGTGGGAAAATCTCATAATAGTGGGTATATACATACCTAGTTGGGCACCCTGGAAGCTGAAGGGGGAAGATATAAGAGATGTGATAGGAATAGACAGCCCAACCCATAGTAAGAGATTAAAAAATCCAAAATACATGGATACAAATACAAATATATATGTACTCAATAAAATAATCCCAAACAATAGATAAAGAGGATCTCTATCTCACAACCCAACCCAAGGAAAGAGCAACATTCTTTCCATAGGTACATTATCGATTCCTAGTATCTTGCATGTATGTCCATTGAAGTAACCATGTGGAGGGTCCATGACTCACCACTGTTCCACATAATTGAGGGGAAAAAATATTCAAGAGGACCTAAGACCTTGTGCTTTAGGGGAACCACTCAGTAAAAGGAGGACTCATACCTTATCCGGTAAGGGGTACCACTCAGCATGGGGGTACTGCTTAGTAGATAATGGACCTTCACCTAATTCCATAGTGGGCACCACTTTGTAGATAGAGTATATCTAGCCTATAACCATAGGGGGCACCACTTAGTTGATAAATAACCCTCACCTTAACACCATAGGTGGTACCACTTAGTAGATATAGGACCTCCACCCTAATTCCATATGGGGGGGTTCCACTTAGTATATAGAGGACCAGTTCTCTAACACAATAGGTGGAACCACTCAGTAAATAGAGGACCAGAACCCTAATACCATATGGGGTACCACATAGTAGATAGAGGAACCATAACCTAAATCAATAAGGGTTACCACTGTAATGATCATTCCCAATCACCTCCTTCATTATCCATCTCCTAAAGAAGCGTTACCCTCAGAACATCTCACATCATATCTCTAAAGCCATCATAAAGTCCACCCACGCATTTTACATGAAAAAACACTCAGGATAAGACACTCACATGCCAAAATATGATTCCAAATGAAGGATATATGAGAGGTATAATTTTTCTCAAAAGGGTAGTAGGGGTACCCTGTGTGTAAGGGTTCCCACATAATGTGTGGTCCCACTCCATTTCCTAGTCGTGTCCCATCTGGTACGTAGTTCACTACCCATGTTTCCCTATAAAGTTTGTAGAGTTACTACATAGTGTTCCTTATACACCTTGGTTACTACCCATACTCTTGGATGTTTCCCTGTATAATTTCTAATTTCTATGTATGGCGGTACACATCATGTGTTCCCACTCGAGGTTCCGCCCATGTCCCTCGATCCATGTACTCTACCCATGTCCTCTGGCTCTGTCTCTGTATACAGGTCACGTACTTGGTTGTTCCCATTCATGTGTACTCCTAGAGTACATGATTGAACTCTATCACTAAGTCACAAGCCATGTGGGGGTCCTACACAGTGTTTGATATTTCATTTCAGCTAAAAAACATAGCTTTTATAGCTAAGGCCTTACACGCCCTGTGTTCTTCCAACAACATGGTGTGTATTCAGGTTTTTTATAAAATCCCATATATTCTTTTAGCATTCCATATCCACACCTTATACATCAAATCTATCATATAGGCCATAAGAAATCAAATTCAAGGCCTTATTTCATCATTTCTATCTATCTATTGACCAGAAAATGGATTCCCTGTTAATCTGTACGAAGTTTTCATGAGGCTGCCTTGTGCCACCTCACCAATGACCATCTCATGTTAACTCACCATTAATATGGTCCTTATTGGAATCAAATATATCCCATAATCCATCGGAATCCAACCCAAATTCATCAAAAATTTCATTTCACATGAATCTCCTATGAATTCTGGGGGTCCGATCACGCTCTGTCCCACCCAAAAATGATAAATCGAGACCCCGTAGGCCAATTAGTGAAGAATATAAATAATTAAGGGGGTAAATCATAAGAAAAATATGTTAAATAATCATTGGAAAATAATTAATTTCCAATTAATCTATATTGGGATGTCCTAGGTGACAAAACATAGAAAAAACTAAAGAAACAATTTAAACTGATTCATGTGGTCATGAAAATGAATAGTTTGAATGCAGATAAAAAAACAGTATGATCATGATCAATATATTTAATAAATTAGGGAAGAATGCACAAATTTATTAGTTATACCTCAATTTGGATCATTCATTGATGAATAATTTTCTTTCCAATGAATGAATTTTCGTTTTTCATTCGTTGCACCTCAATTTTCCTGGATCCATAGGTTCATCGTGATATGATCTCGATTCACCGATGGAAGGTGGAAGAGATCACTTCTCAATGGTCCCATTATTATGTGGATAACACTTCTAATATTCCATAATAGTTTATTTATAGAGTATTTTTGTTTAGATTAATTAGTAAATTAATTAAATTAATTATTTTATTAACCCAATGAACATACCAAAAACAATCATTTTATCTTAAGCCCCATTTTCACCAATTTTAGGTCACACCTACAGTAAAAAATGAATTATGGATTCGATCATTGTGTCATATTTTCTATATGATAATTATTTTAGGACTTATCCTATTTTCTTTACGAAACCATGCATGAGTAATATAAAATATATTTAATTTTTTTTAAAATTAATTCTAGGACCACCAGGCCTGGATATCACACATCATCTTAGGGCTTGGCTCCAAAAATATTTCTAGATATATTTTAAGTATTATAAAGGAAAAAAGGTCTATAAATTATACCATCCTTAAATATTTTTATCCCTGAAAAGAAAAAACTAAATAAAAAGGTCTGGATACTGATCCTACATCTAGATCTCCCACTCTTAGGAGCTCTCATGCATGTTGTTGTGTTGCCATAACACACGAACCAAGGGAGCGGTCCATCCACATAGGTTTCTCTCATGTTGATCATCAATCACCATAGTTTTCCAAAAAATTGGATCCATCCATGATGTAAAACTCTCCATATTCAATAATTTTTATGGGTTCATGAAAGTATCACCACAATTATGACACATAGAAGACATCGTGCACCCACTCTAACTGTGGGGGTAGGGTGAGGTGGTAATAAACCTCACCAACCCAATAAAATATCTCGAATGGATTGATGATCCTTAGGGATATCTTACCACCCTATCCAAATCTACATAATATTCATCATGGGGAGACTATCAGTAAAACATGACCTCCCTTCTTGAACTCTAAGGGCCTATGATGTAAAACTACATAAGATGTATTCTTAGTCTGGGTTGTCATTATTCACTCATAGGTGACCTAGACAATCTTTTTCATCTTCTACAATTTTTTGGATCAATAATAGATGCATATTTAATCTTCGTACATCACTAGGGTAATCTATAGGGTCTCCCATATAAGGCCTAAAAAGGATCCATATCGATAGTAGAGTGTTATCTATTATTATATGAAAACTCTAATAATGGAAAATGCTCTTACCAACTATTGTTGAAGTCTAAAACATAATAACTCAGAATATCCTCTAAAACCATAGATAGTACATTTGGTTATCCCATATTTTTGGGAGTGGAAGGCTATACTCATCCAAATCTAGGTATTGAATACCTCCTATAGTCATGTCCGCATCCATGATGTAAACCATGCATCATGGTTGGATACAATCATCGAGGGAACCCCATTAAGTCGGATGATCTCCCATACATACAAATGATCAAAACTCTCCACCAAAATCATCCCCATAATATTAAGGAAGTGTTTCGACTTTTTCAGGCGGTCAACTATCACTTAGATGGAATCATGGACTCTCACTATCTACGGAATCCCTATCACACATTCCATGTATATTCCATCACATTTCCTCCCTGGGATATCATGGTGATGCAACAATACTTCCATGATCTGGTGCTCAGCCTTCACCTACTGATAGGTGAGGCACCATGAGATGAACTCATCCATGATCCATCTCATGTTGGATCACCGAAACTATTTTTGAAGGTATCTCTATATCTTCCCCACATTGGGATTTACATCAAAATTATATGTGTGAAACTATCTCATCACCATATCCTGCATCATAACTAGGACCATCGTCTGTCCCTAGAAAAGAATGACATGATTCCCTCTATTATAAAATCCATATGGTGAATATCATGAGGATATCTGGTCACAATAGACTTTATAGATTATGTCTCCCAACTGGGACTCTCTCACAAGCCGAAGGAGAGGATTAGTCAACACCATCTACAAAAGAAAAGTTCCACCCTCTTCCTCTAACACAAAGTTACGAAATGAATATCTAACATAGGGATCCTTTTCTTAATGTACATGTTCACAAACACATGAATATATCTATACATAAGTGTTAGGGAATAATAATAAAAATATGAAATATACGGAGAATAACAATTCATGTAAAAACCTCTAAGGAGTTCAAGAGTACGATAATGTAAACTAAAAAGTAGAGGGAAAAAATACGTGCTCAACAAGAAATATGTCACAACCAAAAAATACTAGGAAATTAAATATTGAGATATCATAGTTTCAAATATTTAACCTCTGACCATTTTACATGGTCAAATGCACCAAGTATCCCTATGCTCTATTGTAATCATTGCCAACCTATCTGTTGTATGCATAATGCATTAAACATTCTTGAAAATCCCATATAGGGGTGAGTATATAAATATCATATAGGATGCTCCAAAATATTAAGGGGGAAGTATTAAGAGACATGGTAAGAATATATATATCAACCCATATAATGTGATTAATAAAATTCAACAAAACAATCCCAAATGAGAGATATAGGGGACCTCCTTCCCATAGTTCAACCCAAGAAAAGTGTGTCAACCATTCCATAGGTCTGTTATCGATGCCCATAATCTCTAATTTGTATCCATATAAGTAACAATGTGAAGGTCTAATGCTTAACCACTATTACATATAGTTGACAGAGCACAATATCCAATCATAGGATCCATGCCCTAATGTTGGAAGGGGGTGACACTCAGTGTAAGGAGGACCCATGCCCTATACAATGGGGGGGGACTCAGCAGATCGAAGAACCACACCCTAATTCCATAGGTGGTACCACTCAGTAGATAGAGTACCTTCACCATAATTCCATAGGGGTACCAATTAGTAGATAGAGGACCCACGCCTTAATGCCATAGAGGGGTATCATCAAGTAGATAGAGGACCTACACCCTAATGCTATGGTGGGGGGGTACCACTCAGTAGATTGAGGGGCCACACCCTAATTTTATAGGGGTACCATTAAGTGGATAGAGAACCCATACCCAAACTCCATAGGGGGTACCACTATAATTGTATTTCATGATCACTACAATCATCGAGCACTATCTAAATAAGTTTCTCACTCAGATCATATAGCATCATATCACTAAATCCACCATGAAGGCCACCATCATGTTCTACATGAAAAAACACTTAGGAAAGGCTATTTGCGGGCAAGAATACAAGCCCAAATAAAGGAGATACAACGAGTTAGAAGGTTCCTTAAAAGGGAAACATGGGTATATGGCATGTAAGGGGACCCAGAGGGCATGTAGTCCCACTATGCTTCCTGGTATTTTCCCTACCGGTACATGAATCACTACCCACATATCCCCAAATGACATGTAGATTGACTACATGATTTGTCTCAGCAACTCTGAGGCCTGACCTTTATCTTATTTGTGTCTGTTTATACATTCACATGTACGTGTACTCTAGTTCATGGTGTGATCTCCCACATAGGGTCACACCCAAGTCCATTAGGTCATTTACTCTGGCTGTGTCCTCTGGCCTTGTCCATGTACATATTGGTTGTGTTCCTAGAAATGCATGTGCCTGTGTACTCCCAAAGCACACTCCAGGTCACCAGCACCTAGCCGCATTGCTCATGGGGGTCACACATGTCATTTGATATTTAAATTCACTCGGAAACCGTAGCTCCTACAACCAAGTCCCTACACACCGTGTGTTATTTTCACTACATGACATATAGTTGAGTTCTTAAAAAACCCTATATCTACTTCTAGAATTCCAAATCCATGTCTGCCATATTGAATCCCAAATCCAAGACACTCTAAATAAAAGTGGTAGCCTTCATTAATCATGTCCATCCTTTCATTGGTTGGAAAATGGATTTCCCATTGATATGTATGAAGCCCACACTAGATCAACTTGTGTCGTAAAGCTTCTGTTCATATATTATCACCTCACTAGTAATACTATCATTGTTGTAGTCACTTTTATCCCATAATTTATTCAATTCCTTCCCTGATTCATCAAAACATTACTTTCATGTGAATTTACTATGAATCCAGGTTCCATACCATGCTTTTCCCCACCTGACAATTTTGAATTGAGACCTCATAGGCCAATAAGTGGAGATTGTGAGGAAACTATGGGTAAATAAAAATAAAAATAGGTGAAATAGTCATCAGATAAGATTTCATGGAAAAATAAAATATATTGGGGTGTTTGGGGTGAGAAAACAAAGAAAAAAATATATAATCTTAACTGATTCATGGGCTCATGTAAAGGATCAATTTGAATGTAGATCAAAGAAACTATACGATAATAATAAATCTATTTATCCAACTAGGGAAGAATCCAAAAATGTATGAGTCCTACCATAATTTTGATCATTCATTGATAAAGAATTTTCTCACTAATTAATGAGATAATTCATTGAATTCACTAGACCTCAATTCTCCTAGATTCAGAGGTTCTTCGTTATCTGATCTCAATTCACCAATATAGGGTGGAAGATATAACTTATTAATGGTCCCTTAGGCGAATATCCTTGGTGATACACCATAATTGTGTATTTATAGGGTACTTCTTTTTTTAGGTCAATTATTAAATTAATTATTTAATTAACATACTAAACATACCACCAATATTTTTTTTATCTGAACACACCATGCCAACCCAATTTAGGTCATGCCTAGGGTAAAACCCGCGTTCTAGATTCAATATTTGTAATAAATTTTTGATCCAAGACTCTGTTTAAGAGTTAACCCATTTAATTTAATACCTTATGATTCCATAATATAAAATATTTTTAATATTTTTATAAAATTAATTTCTAGAACATCAGTACTCAGAATCGCACATCATCACAGTTCCTAGATTTAAAAATATTTGTATATATATTTCAAAGTATTACAAGGAAAAAAAGAGGTCTTCAATCACATTATTATTCAATATAAAGTTATTCTAGATTATTATTCAAATAATATTGTGATAAATCTTGATCACTATTTTCTTTCCCATAAAACATTTTATATAATCGACATTCTTATATTAGCATATAGTCCTATAATCTTTAGACTATCATCAATTTGATTTGATGAAATCAAAGAAGAAGTATCACCACCACTTGAACTACTTATGTCTAAAGATATAATTTAATTTATCCTTCCTCTTAAAATATTTCTTATGATTCTTAGTGTACCTTTTCTTCAACTCATGATAGTTCAGTCATATATATTCAGGCTTCATACACTCATAACAAATAGTTTCGGATGATTCCTTCTGATATATTTCTTCTATTCTATCGTTTATATTGTATTTCTTGAAATTTACAATTCAAAACATTTTACCCACCATATAATAAATTTCATATTCTATAATTTCAGAAAAATCATCATCCAAAGACCCTTTAATGTTAGTCCTAGAATTTTTTTCTCTATAATTTAGTGTTTTAGAAGTAGAAACAAAATCTATCCCATTTTATTTTCAATCATTTTCCTTTTCTATTTTATGTATTCTCTCGTATTTATTAATAATTCCAATTAAATCATTAAAACTCATCTTAATAATATTATTTGTATCATTTATATATATTTTTTAGCAATCTCATCAGCTATAAGATATTTTTCTTCAAGTGACAAGATAATATTAATAATTTTTATAAACTTATGATTCATCTATGTAATATATTCACCAGGTAGAAAGTCAAATCATTGATAGTTGGTTGTAATCATAACTCGCCTAGTCTCTAGAACATTTAATGTTACAATGATTTTAACTTTTAGATTTTTCTAAATACGACATGCAGTTTGATAGGATTAAACTTTACTATAGATATTCATTTTAATTGAACATAATAATGTATTACTCACATGAAAATTTAATTATAACTTAACAGGATCATCGTGAGTAAAATCAGTAATTTATTTCATTAGAATATGATAACATTTGTTAAACATTAATAAATTTTCAACACTAGTATTAATCATGAATGTTTTCATACATTCTCTCTATTACTCACAACTATTTCATTAAAAAAGGACTATTTGTACTGATATTATCTAAATTTCAACATGTATCACACCTATAGTATTTTAAAAAAAATAAGATATTTAATCTATAATATAGGTAGAATAAGAAATATTAAAAACCAAATTATGATAAACTTTCATAAATTACAAGAATAAGATAAATATTAGTCTAAAATATAGTGAAAAAACATTAATATAAATTGTTTTCCAAAATATTATTTGCAAGGAAAATATAAGAGGTGAGTTAATTTTATTTTATAAAATTACAATAATTATTTAATATGATTGGAATTAAAAACTTTTTATCAACTCACAAATTAATGTAACAAAATATAAACAAATTGGAAATTAATTTTTTTGAAATTTTATTAACTTCCATAAAAATTAATAGTATAGAGAATATATAAAATGATATAATACTTGTAAGAACAATAGAATTAAAAAAACACAGATCACTAGATCCCAATACAAGTAATCATATAAAGAATATTATAATAAAAAATACTTTTAACCCAATGTATAGATATTATTGTAATCCTAATCCATGATATTTTATCTTCATATCCCATTGAATCCATTGAATGTAAACATGATGGTAGATACCTCTATATTTCAATCTGGTAAGCCCTCAACTATAACCTTTCAGAAAAAATTAGTTTCCTAACACCATACCCTCTATCTTCCACACCCAAAATCCCTCAAACATCATAATAAAAAACATATCTATCTTCTATATAGAATCCCTTAGAACAACAGTCTAAAGAATGAATACAATCAAAAATTTATAAGAGGTCTGTAATTAAAGCCTCAAAAGTTAGATCGCTTATAAAAATACTCAAAAATAAAATCACTCTGATTAGAATAACTTATAAAAATAAGTTGTTCAAAAAATTCAAGTGATCGACAAAACCTATTTATCTTGAGTGAATTCATTATCTTATGGTCCCCAACATTGAAATTCCATTTATTGATGTCCCACTAATGGTAAAATTACAGATTATTTTGGTTTAGTGGTAACTCTATCAAAATATTCTTCAATATATTATGATGAACTCGGTATATTCCACATCTTCCAATAAAGTTATTCCAACACCACTATAGTGCTCTAAAATATAGTTAATTAAATCTATTATGAAACCTTTATTCTCCAAATTTATATATTTCAGGTTAAACCGTTGGAATTACATTTACGATATTTTCATCCTTCATATAATAAAAAAATAAAACAAAAAAATTAAGTTAAATCATATTAAAATATGATTCTATTGGGATTTTCAAAACTAAATATAAATTAGTCATTGATTAAGAAAACTTATATAAATTCTAAGATCAACATCTAAAAATATATAAAGGAACCCGTGGAGAAAGAAGTTAATGTTTGAATGACAACAACCACCTATGAACTATTATTATGTAATATAATCTCTTTTTCTTTATATCTCATTCTGTAGGTTTCATACTTGTTCCATCAATCAATATACAAAATTTATCATTCATTAACTCTCTAAAATGAACTTTTTAATGAACTAACATGACCATAAGTTTAATTATACAGTTTTATTTCAATAAAAAGGATATAGATATCAACTTATACTAACATAGAAGGGAATTATCATTTCTTTACTTATTAAATTAATTTCATATCACTTATAACACACCTAACTTATCCCACCTTTTTGAAAGTATATATTATTATAGTTTTCATCAATTCATCAAAGTACATGATTCATGATATACATTTTAATAATCTAAAGTCTAAGGAAAAATACACACATCCATATATAAGAATATTAAATAATACATATAACATATGGAATTATAATTAACCATTATATCCTCATAATATCCTATCTTGGAGATTAAAAAGTGAAAACTTCATGAAAATAAGTCTCAATTTATGATGATTCCCTAACACCTAATATTCAAACATCATATGTTTCATGTCATACAGATGTTGTCTTCGCCATAGGACTTGTCTTTAATAATATTTTTAGAGCATTTTAAGGTTATCCTTAAATGGTAGAACTACTATAACCTTTATATGTGATAGATACTCTATGTAAATTATCACATAAATGTTATAAATAAGAAAAATTATGATGTGATAATATATTTATTAATATTATGGTAATTAAAATTACAAATTCAATTTGTTATGGGGCATTAACTCTAACATAAAGTCACATGAAGTTGATCCAGCTACCATCTAATTACTTGTTATATCTCACATGATAAATATTATTTTTTATGGGGTATGTATATAACTTATGTGCCTTTCACATTATAATATGGATATTCTACTTAATTTGACTTCACTCATTTGAGAAAATCCCTTGAGGTGTGATATCACTGAGTATTTACCTTTTGCACTCTATTATAATGTTTATATGTTGGATAATACCATAGTCTTTAGTTTATCATTATATATATATATATTATGTCGATACTTTACTATCTTGGTATAATTTTTAAATATATAACAAATTATTTTTAAACCACTTATTAATCTATATCTAAATCCATAATGTACTCAATATATGAAGATATGAAACCACTAAATTTAATAAGTTTTTAGTACATATTTCTTTATCCTTACTTTGATAATGGATCATATTAATCTAAATGAATATTATTTTTATATCACCCTTGATAAATAGTATCCCCACTTCCCTAATTACTAGAAACTCATCCATTATACTTTCTCAAGTAATGTCTAATGGTTATAATTTCTACCCTGAGAAATTATCCCGGTTCTGTTGGAAAATTTTCCACTATTATTTATGAATAAGCAATATATAACCTCAATATCTATAATGGAATATATAATAAATTATAATAACTAAATAATATTGAATTATATTCACCACAATAATCTCCTCATGTTCATCCACACGTAAACTTGGATCAATTTCATGCCATGTGACATAGGAAAAAATTCATGCATGAATTGTTCGATCTTTTATTTTTCAATACCTTGTCAAAGATTTTACTATGATTAGATCTAAGAAAACCTATATAATTATCATTATAGATCTTGTTCCATGGAACTTGGGTTACTAATTTAAGTCATTCTGGTAGAAATATATTTTCCTTAGTCTTAACAAACTGTAAGAAATAAAAGCTATTTTATATATGTTACCAACATATTTTACTTAGATAACAATAGCACTCCTATTAACCTCTTGAATTACCCAAAAATGTGTGAAATCTCTTAAGAGGGGGGTAAATTAGTGTGATTTTTTACAAAATTCATTTTTACCCTTTTAAATTCCATCTTAGTATTCGAACCAATGTTATCTTTTTGGATAAACTTATGCACCTCAAGTATTCATTTAATTTCAGATAATATATACTAAAAAACATATACATTGTACATAAGAAAATATATCATATATATATATATGGAAGCTCCCAATTATTTTACATTTTGTTTGTTCGGAGGAAGACACAATAAATTATATATTCTAAGAAAATAATACATATGAAGTTCCCTTGTTAATTTTTCATACTTCATATTAGAAAAATATATTACATATCATAGGAAGGTTCAATAATTTTTCAATTTTTAGTATCTATGTTCTAAACAATATCTTACATATTATAGAGACTTTAGAAATTATCAAGATTTTAGTTTTAACTCCATATTCCAAAACTTTTACAAACGATAAAACAACCATTTTAATTATTCTCATTTAATTCTCCAATATCTATAAAGCATATCATCTGATTTTAAATCAATTTAGAAAATATAAAAAATATTTCCAAATCCCTTAAACATAAATCCAAAATTCATTAACAAAATTTGAGTGCTAAATTTTGAGTACTTTAAAAAAACATTCATTGAATTATAAATTCCAACCTCAAATCATACTTTTAAAATATACATCTAAGTTATTTTCTATACTAATTAAAATAGAATTTATTCTTAGTATTCTTTAGATGGTTTTCACACTTCTAGTTAGTTTTTTATTATTTAATCATAGCTACTCAATTTATTTCAATATATAGACATTATAAACTCTATTTATAACTATTATATATATCCCCTATATAATCCGAAAACACTTTTATTTTATTTCCATGAATATCAACTCCAACATCATTACATTTATATGCAATTTCCTATTAAAATCGGTTTTAAATCAGAATACTAAATAACAATAAATTAATATCCTTCTTATTTTCTATTTAGAATGTATGTAACTAAAGTAATCACTCGGATCTTACTCCATCACCCAAGACACCAATACATATTGACTTTCTTATTGATAAGAAATATAACCAAAATAATCCTTTGGATTATTCAATCTATTAATTTGGTTTTTTATCTATTACTTTAATTGATTTTCACAAATTATAGTAAATATATCTTCAATAGTTTATGCATTTATTTCCCCTTTATTTATAATAAATATAATGGTTTTAGTTTAAGGGAATATTTTTCTCATCTCTATAACTTCTTATTTTATCCCTTTCAGTGTCCTATTTTCTTGAGAGATACAACTTGATGAATTTGAGAAAAGAGTGGAATCACACTTTACATAGAACCAATACATAAATTAATCAACTATAATTATACATGAGTAAAGATTAATATATAAAACAAGAGTGATTAACCTAGTAATAAAATTTGTCTATTAATCTATATAGCAAGAGAAACCAATACTATTTTCTATTTTCAGGATATATTTAAAATATTTCAAAATAAATTTTCTCACTTTCACTCAAATAAAAAAACACATCCAAATAGTAAAGTTCAAGGTATATTAATCCCCCTTCTTCAACTTAATAATAACTCACCCATAATGAATTATATTTCAAACAATTAAAATTAGAATATTAGATTTTTTTTCATACCTCAACCTTTATATTTCATTAAATGTTTTCTAGAAATTATGAATTCAATATGATATAATAAATTTCTGGTAGTTTTTTATCTTATGATATCCCTACCAAGGTTATATCTTCATCACTATTTATTATGGTTTATCTTATTTAAATAAACCTTCTATCATCTAATTATATAACTTGTAGTGTTTCAAAGAGGTATCAAGATAATAGATGAAATTCACCATAGTGGAAAATTATTTATACTGTATAAACATCCCAACATTTATTTAACTCTCCCTTTTCATATAACCCCTTCAATTCAGTATTTGTAGAATCACAAACACACGATTATAGGAATACGATGAGTTCTCCATCAAATTATTAATATGTAAAATTAGTCTATGTTTTGACTCTCAACCTAACAAAAATTTTATTATCAACTCTTTTTTATTGACAACTCTTTACGGATGCACCTAATTTTCATTTCTATATTTTAACATCTTTAAAAAACATAGAAATTTTTATTTTTTATAATAGTTTACATTTGTGGGTGATTCTTATTAACATGATACATCAAATCACATTCATCTCATGGTACAAAATTTTCATTATTTAGTATTTATAATTGGGATTGTATGATAACCATACAGTCTATTAAAAATTTACCATCATCCTTAAACCTCCCACACAATTATTCAAGAACATTTAGGTAATCATTTAAAAAAATATCATGAAATTATTGTTCTTCTTCATATGTAATAACTTGTTTCACTTTAACACTTTCGATTTCTTTTTTATTTTTCCATTTTTATAACCATTTCTAATGAAATGGACAATAATTAAAGATATCTTTATCACATCATCAACCTTTATTTAATTACCACATGTTTTCTTATGAATATTTTAGTTACCAACTTTGTGAAACCTTCAATGAGATGAACTTATTCTTTAATAATTTCTTCTACCAAAAAATCTTTCTATTTCTCTCTCAGATTGATTCTCTCTTTGACTCCATATTTATTCCATTAGTCTTGCTATTCATGGGTAACTTATAATGTTAAATGATATGTACTTTTCTTCCATAGTAGAATAATTTATTTCTTCTTAGTTTATAACCCTTTTTAATGTTTTTCTTGGGTGCACTTTACTCGTATTTCTTCTTTTTTTACCACCCACAGAATGCTCACCTTCTTATTTTTCTTTTTTCAAAATTTTTGGTCTTCTTTTAAAAAAGGCACATGATTTGTACTTTTTGGGTTTATACCAATAATCATTATCACCATGAAAACTCATATTAAAATTATCATGGAAATTATCAAGACATTTTAATTTTATTTGGTGGATAGATTCACCTTTTATGTGATCTTTGTTTATGTACAACAAGTCTTATACTTATTTTTGATATTCTACCCATTAATCTATAATTTCTATAAATTTAAAAAAATTAAGAAATTATTCCAACACCCAATTAATATATACTTAATTCTCCAAAAACACTAACATAGACTAATCAATATTGTTCCCCTTCATTTTGTTACAACCGGGTCAATTTGAGACCCTTACTATTTTTAGATAGAAGAACCAATATCTTGGGTTATTATTAAGGATAAATTATTCTTTGATATGATTATATCAATACTAGATAAAGTGGTTGATTTATTAAGATTTTTTAGGTTCCCTAGACCTAAACTCTCGGTACTAGTGCTGAAAACATATACTTTACGAATAGACTTTGATACAAAGTGAGATGAACTAAGATAAACTTATATTTATTTTAAATTATTTCAATAAGTTAAACATTACATATCACAAAATTGACATAATAAAAATAACCAGAGGTTTAGTAGATTTTGGGACTAGCTATATAAGAAAATTATTTTATAATATTTGTAAAAATTTCTACATAATTGAACCACACTAGACCCCCTTATAGACCACTCATTGGTTATACTAATCTTCATAACCTAGGGAATGAAAACATAAGTTAGTGGTGATATCAAATTATAACACCCCAATATCTTATTTCATGAATTCTTTTAAATAATTCAATTTGTTTGATATCTTTCTTCACACGTAACCCCAAACATAAATGAAATCGTGAAATAAGTAGACAAAATATAAATATAATTATAGTTGATAAAAAATAATCATTTAATTAGTTATATTAAATAGGATCAACCAATTTATGAACTATTTATAGAAATAAAATGTGGTATACTTTTATTATGAATGAAATTCAATAATTATAACTAATACAATTATTTTATACTTAAAAATATATATTCCAAAATATTTCCCTTTTATGTGAAATGAATTTATTTTTTAGGAAACTTTTGGTTAATGATTATATGATATATTTTATATTAATAATTTGTTAACACTAATTTAATTTTTAAATGATATTAAATATTAATGAGATTAGTTAATTTTCTATAAATATTAGTTCCATATTTTTTTCATTACATATCATCTTCTATTTAAAAGTTAAATTTATAAAATTTAGAATTTAAATTTAACAAAATAAATATTATTTTTGGATTCACTATAGTAATATTTTCTTAAGATGATGTTTTTTTATATTTTCTAAAAGATTTTTTTATGTGAATAGTGAAAAATATTGTTTTTACAAATAAAATGAATTCTATGAGATTATTACTCATATGAATTAAAAATTTATGAAATATTTATCTAAAAAAGACCGGTATTATAAATGTGACTTTATAATTTTAAAATTTTTGGTTCTAATTAATGAATCCATATTTTATATTTTAGAACATAATTAATTTTTTCTCAAAAATTGTTTTTAATACATTATACATTATTATTTTAAAATTAATTTTTAACAATTTTATAAATTGAATCAAATGAAATGGATTTAAAATTTAGAATCATTTCTTCCAAATTATCTAATTTTAACAAATTTACTTTTATGCATAAAGCTTGGGTTTCCTTAGGAAAAAACAGGTTACCACAATAAAAGGTAAAATGGTAAAAGTAATAATTCAATTGGTAAAGGGACTGAAACATGATAAAAACATGTCTATAATTTAGTATATAAGTATTTTTACATATTATCTCGCTTTTAATAAATTATTTCTTAATTTCTTATCCACTTTACATGTTTTACATTTTCTACCTTTGTATTAAGTTGAAATATTTACAAAAATGACATTTTCACAACTTATAAATGGAGCCTCTCACCTCCCCTTAAATGAACTCCTAAAAATTCAGTTTAATCATGAAAACATTCAATGGTTTACTTCTCATAGAATGAAATATTAATCTCTTAATCTCCTTTTCATAATATTTTATCCTATATCATCAATTTCAAAGGAATCTTCTAAGGGAATCTTAAAGTGCTCAATGTGTGTAATCATTTTTACTTAAATTATTTTTTTTATTTTTTTTATCTTATAATTATAATTCTCAAATGAAAATTTTATGAAATAACTAATGTTTATATAATTAATTTTATTGTTCTATTATAATAGTAATTAATCACACTTTACCATTTCTATTAAAAAATAAATTCATAATTCGTGCTTGGCAGGCCACCACCTCCACACTCCAACATGTCTTGTTTTCGGTCACCACCCTAAAAAGAAGGTATAAAATCGGAATTTAATAAATAATTATGATATTTATATCTGTTTATGATTATGAAACACTTTACCATATTACTCATTTCTCCCATTCGGTGGAAAACGAAATCATCAACCATGCATACGTGACATCTACCGCCTCCATGGAACGATTGATTTTCATTTTTCTTTTCATAACCAACTTACAAGGATGTTCATGATAATTGTATTAAATAAATAATATTAAATATATGATATCATAAATGTTTTTGTATAAAAAATTTATGAATATAATATTGATATGCTCAAAAAACAATTACCATTAATGAAATTATTTAAAATGAGAAAACTAAAAAAAATGATCTCTTCATTATAAGTAATGAATTTATGTAAAATATATTATCTTTATAATTATTATCAATTCTGATATATATCACTAATAAGTAAAAAATGAAATCATTAATCTTATTCTATAAAGATATTACAACTGAACTACCACAAAATCCTACATTAGTCATGGTAGGTACATGTTTGGGTCGGTTTAACCACCTAATTGAACAATATTATAAATTTTTATAAATGATGAATATGATAAATTATTTACTAGTATAATATTATTAAAATATATAAATAATTTTTTTTGGGTTTTGGTAAATTTATATCAACATTTAACTCATTAAATAAAAAACCCATTTTGTTTATTAAGAATCACCAAAACATGATTATCACCAATTTCATATTTATGGTTTGTAAACAAAACTACCATGGAATGAAATTATTAATTTATAAATATAATGGGTAATTTTGGGACTATGTTGAATGAATAAGGAAGTAATAAGATTTTTTTGTTACAGAGTGTTGTCTTTTTTTTTTGTCAAAGAAGATAAATCAATTCTATTTGTAAAGGACTTTAAAATCAGACGATGTTTTGCTGATATGTATTTCACAAATATAATAAGTTAAGAGAACTTGCGATGAAATCATTATGAATTAAAGGGGGAGAAATGATGATGCCCATCATATACAGTTTTTATTGGAAGGAATGATGTTGCTGAAAGATAGGGAAGTTTTTTTACTTCCCATTGAAAATCTGATGATGTTAAAGCTATTCTATCAAAGGATACATATCATGATAGTGGATTTTGTGATGAAATTTGAATAATGGTTATGGGATTCAGTTTAGAGAGCAATGAAAAAATAATGAACAATCTAGAGGTGGTAGAAAAAAAACGTTTTAATGTGGTGTCTTTTTCCAGTGTTTGCCAAATTTTAGGGCCTGAAAATCAGGAGTTGAAAAAATGTGTTTTTGGAAAATGATCTTGCGTGAAAGTTTTAATATGACTTGGTATGTTGCGTGAAAGTGGAGTTACCTGATTTGAACATCAAAATCTTGAAAATGAGAGGCTTGTATGAAATATTGGTATTTGCGCACAATATTGGTTTTTGCACGCAAGATTGAAGGGAGTTTGGAATCTTGCGCACAAGGCATGATTTGAGGTCCAAACATTGAAAAATGGATAATAAATGAAGTGTGAGAAAGATTCAAGATGTTCATGAAAGATGAGGTTGGTGAAAAATATACTTACGCACCTAATGCAACGTCAAATGGGGTTTTTCATGACACGTCAGGATCGTGCGTGACACATTGGGTTTTCTGTGAATAGGGGTCATCGAGGTCTATAAATAATAGGTGACCCCCTCACATATGTAAAGCTCAACACTTATAGAAATCCCAACATCTGAGGCATTACAAAATTTTATGTAAATGGGAGTGCATGAAATAAATAGAGGTGCACGACTGAAATAGAGTTGCGCGGAAGAAGATAGTTTCACACAAGAAGTGTTTCACAACAAAAGTCAAATATTCCATGTGTGGAATAAAAGTTTCACAAGAGACACCTAAAAGGGTGTAATAAAGATTTAGGTTCTTTGCAAGTATTCAGGTGTGCGCATGGGAGCTCTTACGAGCCTCTGGGTAGGAAAGTCAAGAGTTATACTTCATAGAATACACGTTTTCAATTATAAAGAAGCACTGGAATACTGTAATTCCCTATTTATGCTAAGAGGGTGTACACATGCTTTCATATTGTTTTCCAAGTGCTACACATGTGTAAGGTAATATCCTACTCGTTGTATTTCACATCAAAGGATTGTTTTCTAGTAGATTGTGTGGTACTGGATTATTTTTGTACCATACAAAGGATATAGCTACTCTTGTTGAGTAGTGAACCTTATAAATATGGTGTTCATGTGGTTGTATGTGTTCATCAGGGTAGAAACTATTTTACAAGATAATAAGGTTGTTTCAAAAATAAGGAAACCTAAATGAAAAAGATATCACTGATTCACCCCCTCCCCCTCTCAGTGATACTTAGATCCTGACTGGGAAATTCATGTAACATATTTTAGTACATTATATGATATAAGAATTATGGGATTTGAAAAATTATATTTACCTGAATTGATTTTATGAAAATATTTCAAAGTGATAAATATTACCTACACCATATATTAAAATAGGTAAAAACTAACTAATTTTTATTTCTATAAAATTATTGTAAATGGGGAGTATAAATTCTTATAGTTATGAATAGGGTTCCTATTTATGTATTTAATTAACTTAATTTAATTATTTAGTTCATCTAGTGGAAGTACCGAATGAATTTATACCAAAGTAAGAGTTTTTGTCTCAAATTCCTCACTTTGATACATGTTTGGTATTATAAAGATGTTTTAATTTATGTGGTGTATATAATGAATATTTTAATTAATGTGTTACTCAATCCTTGAGATTTTTCTAGGCATCAATTATGATTATTTAAGACATGTTACTTGTTATACATAATTTTTCCTTTATATAGTATTCTACTGATTTATTATCCTTTGAGTGTTCTATACATTATATCCTTTTAATTCATGTGATAATATAATACAAATCATGTTATTTTCTTTAAATGTGTTTGGCTTAAGTGATACCTCAATTGTAAGAGTTTTAGTAACATAACTTTCATTCATTGATTCAGGGTCATTCACTTAAAATTATATCATATAATTTGGGTACATTCATCCCTTCGATTGTTTTATGTGGTACTATTTAATTGGTTACATTAAAAAAACAATTCAAATGTCTCATAATTCTCAGATTATGCTTCACATAAGGTATATTGATAATTAAAATCTATTTTTCTTGACTTATAATGTTCCATATTGAACATTTATTTCCTTTTATTGGGTTCCCCAAAAATAATATTTTATTTTATATTATTTTATAATCCTATTTTGTAAAATTATTATTTAATACCAATTATTTTTTTACTCTTCTCACAATGTGAGTTTTAAACAATGGTATTTTGAAAAATAATTAATATTGTTTTTTCTTTCACTTTCACATGTTTTTTCTTCATATTCTCATTAATCATAGATTAAATTTACGTATCTTTAAGTATTTTTTATTGGATATAATTTTTAAATGTAAAGGTTATCAAAGTATTTCACATCACCTTTTCAAAATTTACCTTTTAAATTAATGTGTACATTTTTATTTTACATCAATGTTAATTTTTTTCTAAATGATATTTTATGTTTTCTATTTTATTTCCCTTATAAATTTCAAAATAATTTAACCCAATATGGTTTATTTTTTATAAAATTTCTTATTATATATATAATCAATTTTGGGATTGAACTTGTGGTGTCGAACAATTTTATTCTTTATCCTTTATTTTGTGAAATTGTTTGAAGTATTATTTTTAAAAGGTTTTTTTCATATATGAAAAACCCTCCTAGGTTTCCTTTATTTCCCTATAGATATGTTCTTTTGAAACCATCCACTTTATTTTTATAGATATTTTATGATCATGTTATTAAAAATTTTAATTAACTATATACTCATCACCCTATATAGTTTAAACATTTTATTTTGAAAATTTGGATTGGAGGATGTTCACCTATAAATAATTTTTATTTATTAACAAGGAGAAAATTATTATCATTTCATATATTATTATTCCAATATATATTTTCATTTGAAATCTTAATATGTATTTATTTACTGTCCAAATTATTTCTTTTTATCGGTTATGATCATGTTATACATTTTATTGGTGTGAGAAAAATTATTCACATTCTTGATGATTATTGACTACTAATATAGATTTATTATTTATTTGATTTAAATATTTACCATTATATAGATGGAAAAGTTTTATTTATTAAGAGTTTCCTTAGGTAATTTTATGATAGGTATTTATGACTCTTATAGAGAATCCATTAGACATAATTAGTTAATAGGTGGTTCCCAGAATTATATACCCCCTCATTGTATTGATAAATCTCATGAGATAAAATAGTTGTGGGTATCTGGGGTAGGACTACCAAATTTAGCAATATGTCTCGACTGCAATCTCAATGAAAAGTAAATGTATTGATATAAGGCCTTAATAATGGGTTTTTATGTCCTTAATTATGCATTCCATCACTATGAGATCAATATTATTGATACAAATTGTTTCATTTATTGTCATGGATATACACACTTTCAGTTTCATGTTGATTATGGATTCATGTTGTTTACCACTTCCTTACACAGTATTTATGAATTTTTTTAGACAATATTGCTTCTCTTATATGTTTCACTTACTAAAAATTCTAGACCACCCATTTTTTATGAGTCTATTTTCCATTTTATGAAGAAAATTAGTACAAGTTACATGTTTAAAAGGATAAAAAATGTTAAATAATTTATAGGAGATGTTGAAGACTTATCATGAATTAATTAGTTTCTTATATAAAATGAAAAAATGTACATTATATTATAAATACGTATAATTTATTAGTTTAGGATATTTTATAATTATATAAAGATATAAATTTTAAAATATCATTCATATGTAAGATATTTAATAATCATTATTGGTTTTGTAATTATGGGTGGTTATATCCAGGATTTTATAGTTGGTGTCGAAGAAAGTATGTAAAGTATGTATCTAAGAGTCCCAGATCTTAGAGCATGAATAGATTGTTCTATAGTTAGTATAAGATCTAGTATTAGATAACTTTTTATATTATTATGTTTTATTATTATTATTTAAGGTTTTATAATTTATGGTTCATAATAATTTCAAAGGTATATATTACCCTTTAGGATAAGTATATGATTTAATCTTAAAGTGTTAATACACATTTTATATCGATATTAGGGTTGGATAGACTTAGAGAAAACCCTAGAGGTTATTCTAAGTATAGGATGATATATTGAAATATAGATAAAGTATTGGGTATGTGTATTTTCTAGTAATAAATAATTTTTTATACACTAGCAAGTGGATACGATTGTGGAATAGATGAACCTAGGGGTAATCACCTAGAAAAGGGTTTGTTGAGTATTAACCTGATCATCACTCTGATGCAAGATTAGTGGGCCTAAGACTATACACCTAGGTAGACACTCCCATGGGATATTCTTTGGTTAATCACATTCTCTTTATGAACCACCATAAAGAATTTATTTCCTAGTTACATTAAGGAATTATGTTTAGAAGTAAAAAACTTAAATCAAAGTAGATTAAACTAAAATTATCAAAGGATGAAATAAATTTCCCATCAGATAAGAAATATTAAGAATTATTTTTCATATTTATATTATCTTTTACTTTGAATTTATTAATAACCATTTTGGGTTTTAGTATTTGGTTGAAATAGGATCAAAAAAACAAAGGTGAGAAAGTCAGGTTTCTAGAAGCCACTATGTATTATAACGAAATAAGTGAGAATAACTATGGTTTAGAATCTCATTATATTCCTATTGTGATAGAAAAGGTAATTTTCCAAGTATAACTATAGCAAGTGTAGTTTACATCATAATAGAAGCTAATTATTGATACTCTTAGCTATTTTAACTTGCGAGTGATATTTATTTATGATATTCTGATATATTCTAATGGTTATGGGAATAATGTGAAATATCTAAGAATTATTATTAAGTAGTTTTAATTTAAATTTATGAAAACATATATCAAATAGAATAAAAAAACTTGAAAAGTGATTATATGAAAAGTTTATATTTTGGCTATAACTATTATAGAAAATATGATTGAGTTATAGATAACTCTTATGTTTCATGATTGAGGTAATAAAGGGTTGATTTATTTTGAGAAAAGTGATTTAGACAGTATTTATAACCTTGGGATTGATATTAATTTAATGAAAAAGTAACCTATGATAATTATGGAGAAGTTTATCCCCTTTTTTATTATGATATACAATCCCTAGGGTGTGATTTTATGAACTTGTGGTTGAAGACAAAATATTTATTTTGAAGGAATATTTGATTTCTCTTTGGTTAACTATCTTGGAGAATCGAATGGTTTTGGAAAACCATTATAATGGAGAATATATCATTAAGGTATATAAATACATGTGTATTCGATTTTATGAATGGATAATGTTGTTTGAAGAAAGATAAGTAACTTTATATAGCCTAAGAGAGTAAGGTAGATGTTATATTGGAGGTTATATCCCAAATTATGAATATGTTAGGAACACCCTCACCTACATTATTCAATAAGAAATAATTGAAATTTCAAGGAAAAATTTATTTAGGTTGGGGGAGAATAAAAAATCCTATGATTTTAATATATGACTTCCTTTAAATAAGTCAATATTTTCTATATCTTTCTCCACATGCAACACCGAACTAAAACAAAATAAAGATATATATTGATAAAATATAAATAGTAATAATGGTTATTAAAACCTAGTTTTTTAATTAGTGGGAATGAATATTAGTAACCAATTTATGAAATATTTATAAAAATAAAATTAGGACCACTTTTAATATGAATGAAATTTAATTGGTATTGCTAAAATGACTAAAACAATCATTTTATAATTAGTTTTATATTTTCCTAAATATATTATTTATATAAAATAAGTATTTATATTTAAAATTATTTTATTAACTTGATAAATTATATTTTATTCGAATAATTGGTTAATACTAATTTAATTAGTAAATAATCTAAAATATAAACTATATTTTTTAATATTAAAAAAAATTATTTTCCTATAAAAACACCTTTTCATTATTTCTCCCCATTTTGATTATAAGTTAAATTTATTAAATTTAGAATTTTAATTTTAAAAAATAAAATTTATTTTTGGATTCATTATAGTAATATATTCTTAAGAAGAATTGTTTGTTTTTTTCTAAAAATATTTATTTTTAAGTAAATAATGAAAAATATAATTTTTACAAATTACATAACTTTTCAGAAATTTTTAGTATGTAATTATGTATATATAATTAATTATACCTTTTTTCAAGACCAAATATTTACTTTATATGCAACTTTATAATTTTAAAAAAAAGTTGGTTTTAATTAACGAACCCATATTTGATATTTTAAAACATATGAAATATTTTTTTAAGAATTGTTTTTAATACACTATACTTTTTTTAACATTACTTTGTATCACTTTTATAAATTGAATCAAATAAAATGTATTTAAAATTTATAATTATTGGGATCAAATTATTTAATTATAACCAATTTTTTTAGGTATATTTATTAAGTTACATTTTGTATAAACTAGTTACCACTATAAAAGGTAAAATGGTAAAAGTAATAATTCTAGGGGTAAAGGGATTAAAACATTGATGAAAATGTATGTAATCAAGTTTATGAGGTGTGGATAAATATTTTATCTTCCCATAATCAATTTTTTCTCAATTTTGGACCCAATTGACATTTTTATCATGTCCTCCCTTTATATTATGTTGAAAGTTTTACAAAAATTCCATCCTCATGACTTGTAAAAGGGACCTTTCACCACCCCTTCAAGGAACTCCTACAAATTTAGCTTCCTCCTAAAACATTTCCCTTTTTAGTTACACTATAATATAATTCCAATCTATTTTTCTTATTTTCATAGGATATTATCAAATTACATCTATTTCTAAGGGATATTCTATGGAAATATCAAAGTGATCAATGTGTGTAATAATTTTTATTTTAATTATTTATTTTATATTTTTCTTTTAAAATTATAATTTTCAAATACATATGTAATGAAATGATTATTTATTATATAATGAATTTTATTATACTATAGTAATAATCATTAATCACTTTTACCTTTTCTATTATGAAAAACAAAACTGTAATTCATGTGTTGTGAGGACTACTGCCCCAATGATGTAACATGTTTCATTTTCATTCCCTGCCTTAAAATGATACTATAAAAGTGTAATTTATTAAATAATTTTTTTATTTATATCATTTTTATTTTTAAAAAAATATATTACTATTTTTACCCATTCTATGGAATATGAAATCTTCAACCATTAGTATGTGTGGACTATTACCTCAATGAAATGATCGATTTTCATTTTTTTTAATCACTGACCTATAAGGATGGTAATGGGGATGTTATTAAAGTGTAAATATGATTTATATTAAATTATTAAATTTCTATTCTTGAAAATTTAATAACCTATTAATGATATGATCAATAATTTGTTACTGTTAATTCAATCTTTTAAAACGAGAAAACTAATATATAAATAATCGATTCCTTCTAAGTAATGACTATATATAAATTATATTATTTTATAATTCTTTTAACTTATGATATATCTCATGAATAATCACCAAATATGATCATTTCTCTTCTGGGATAATGATATTACAACTAAACCACCTCATAATCATCTATTAATAATGGTTGGTTAGTGTTTGGTTGGTTTAACTACATAATTGAAAAATAATATGAATTTATATAATGTATGAATATGATAATTTATTTTTTAGTATAATATTATGAATATTTAAATATTTTTTTCTTTTTTTATGGTAATTTTATATAATCATTTCACTCATTAACTAAGAAAACATATTTTGTTCATTACAAATCAGCAAAACATGATCATCATTGATTTCATCTTCATGGTTTGTATCCAAAAAAATAATGGAATGAAATTATACCATTATAATTGTCATGTAGCATCTATTTTAGTACCTAATATGATATAATAATTATATACATTAGAAAAATAATAGATACCAATACTATCTTTATGAAACTAGTTCAAAGCATTAAAGATCACTTACACCTGATGTTAAAAATAGGTAAAAACTAACTAATATTTATATGTATAGAATTATGATAAATTATGACTATAAATGATTATAGTTACAAATACAGTTATTTTATATGTATATAATGAACTTAAATTAATTATTCCAGACATTTGTTGCAAGTTCAAAATGAATCAGGACTATGGTAATGGTTTTAATCTCAAATTCCTCTCTTTGAGACATGTTTGGTATTATACACCAGATTTAATTTTGGTGGTGTATATAAAGACTATTTGACATATAAAATCATGAATTTCATTTTACTCATGGTTTTTAAGTTCAATTAGATTCCCAATATTTCAAGTTTTTTTAAAGTGTTACTCAAGCCTCAAGAGTTTTCTTGGTCTCAATTATGATTCTTTGATATATGTTATATATTATGCATCATGTTTACTATGTATGGAGTTCTATTGATTTAATATCCTATTAATTATTTAAAAATATTTACCTTTTAATTCTTGTGATAAAATAATATAAATAATTTTTTTATTCATATTTATTTTGGATCAAGTGTTACCCAAGTCATAAGAGTTTTTTGAAACTCAATTTTCATTCAACGAGTTATGATATTTCACTTAAATTTATATCTTATAAGTTTCATACATTATTCATTTTCATTGTATTATGTGTTATTTTTAATTGGTTAAATTTTTACCATATAAACCCATTTTAAAATGTTTCATTCTTAATGGAGTATAATTCTCATTTTCGATATTGATAATTCAAATCTATTTTATTTGAGTAATAGTGTTTCATCTTGAACATTTATTTTCTATGCTTGGGTTCCCCCACCCTAAATTTTATTAGATGATATATGTTAACTCTATTTGGTAAAATTAATTTTTAATACAAATGAATGTTTTTTAATATTATTGTAATGTGATTTTTAAAGCAAGGTATTTTCAAAATAATATAATGGGGTTTTCGTATCACTTTCACATGTTTTGTCTTCCTCTTTTAACTACACCAGGATAGAATTTATGAATTTTAAAGGATCCATTATGGGATATTATTCTTAAAGGTAATGTTTTATAAATCATTTCTCATCACATTTTCAAATGCTACCCATGAAAATGACATATAATTTTTTAGTTTATGTTAATTATAAAAATATTTTCAAAAATATCTTTGTAGTTTTTTCTTCAATTTCCCTTATCATTTTAAAAATAATTTACCCTAATGGGTTTTATATTTTATAATATATACTATAATATATATATATATATATTATCATTTGGGAATTGAACGTGTGGAATCAAACAAATCACTTCTTGATACCTTCTTTTTTGATAATGTTGGAAGCATTATATTTGGGATGGTTTTTTCAAATTATGACAACACCCACTTATGTTTCCTTTGTTTCATTTGGGATATATTCTATTATAAGAATCCAATTTATTTCTGTTAATGTGTTATGATCATATTATTCCATCATTGAATTAATCATAATATTATTACCATATAAGGTGTAATAATTTCATATTGAAAATTCATATTGGTGGATATTCACATAGAAAGTATATTTATATATTCACATGGAGAAGGTATTATAATTTTGAATGTTTTTATTCCATTAAATATTATTTTAAGAAAGGTGACTATGTATTTTTAAACCATCCACCTTTTTCCTGTAGATATTTTATGTTCATTTTATCCCTTTTATTCACATGAGGAAAGGTATTGTCATTTTATTATTATTATATATTGTGAACATAGGATGATTCTGAATTTGATTTCGGTATTTCTCATTAAATTAATAGATAAGTCTTATTATGTAATAGGCTTCACAGGTAATGGTATTAAAGGTCTTGATGAATCTCATGATGGACGAATTGGTCATAATAAAGTGATGTGTGGGACCTAGAATTATATTTCCCTTTGATGTATCAAAAATTATCATGAGAGAAAAGGTTTTGTTGTTTTTTTATTCCCACCCAATTCAGAAATATTTCTTCCCTATAGTCTCAACAAAAAGTAAATTACTCAGAAAAAGGTCTTAAAAATAGGTTTTTAAATTTCTATAATTATGAATTATATTATTATAAGATCAATATTATTGATATCCGTGTTTTTATTTATTTTAGTGGATATAGAATGCTCCCAATTTCAATTTTATTATGCCTTAATTTTTTTTACCTATTCCAACCATAATATTTATTCCCTTTTTATTCCATGATTTATTTTGTTATATATTTTTCTTAATGATTGTCTGATCTCACCCCTTTCTTAGTTTTCCTTTACCCAGGTTATGAATAAAATTAATAAACATGAAATGATTAGAAGGATAACTTGTTTGGAATAATTTATGGGAAATCTTAAATTCATGTCATGAATTAAGTAGTTTCTTATATACTATGTAAGAATTTTCCATTACTTTTGAATGATATAGGATTTACTAGTTTATGATGTGTCCTGATTCTATAAATATCTAAACCACAACTGATCATTCAGATGTAAGATATTCAATAATCGTTAAATTTTTTCTAATTATTGATGGCTACATCAAAGATTTTATAACATGTATCAAATAATGTATGTAAATTATATGTCTATGAGCACTAGATCTAAGAGAATGGTCCCAGGGTTCCACGGTTGATAACAGAGAATGGTTTAGATAAATTTAGAGATTATGATTTTTATTAAGGATAATTTATTTTTTTATAATATAAGTTTGATCATTATTTCAGAGGTATAAATAACCCTTTTGGATAATTATATGATTTAATGTTAAGTTAAAAATATATATTTTATATGGGGATTAGGAATAGATAACCGTAGTGAAAACTATAAAGATAAGTATATGTATATGATGATATTCTGAAATATTGTTAAAGTATTTGGTAGGTTATTTTCCTAGCAATACAATATTTATATGGATACTGGAACATGGATGTGGTTGTAACACTAATGAACCTGGTGTTTATCAAATCAAAAAGGGTTGGTTGAGAATTGACCCAATTATCACTCAAATTCATAATGAGTGGGATTAAGATTTCACACTTGGTTAGACACTCCTTGGATATATTCTTTTGTTAATCACTTTCTCTTTATGAACCACTTTTAAGGATTGGATTCCTAGATATATTAAGTAATTACGTTAAGAATTAAAAGAGAACCTAACCAAAAGAAATATAGATCTAACTAAAATTATCAATAGAAAAAAGTGAAGTTTCCATTAGATAAGATATATTCAGATTGCGTTTTTATATTCATATGATCATTTACTCTATTTTTATTGATAACCACTTGGGGATTTAGTATTTGGTTGAAATAGGATCGTGAAAACATAGTTAATAAAGTTATGTATCTAGAAACCACTATATATTATAACATAATAAGGGATAATAAATAAGTGTTTGAGAATCTTATTATACACCTATTATGATGAAAAAGGTGAGTTTTATAGTCTTAATAAAGGAAATGATGTTGATATTGTAATAGGAATTAATTCTTGGTACTCTTATTTATTTTATCTAGTGAGTGACATTTACTAGTGATATTATATTATATTCAAAAATTTAAAATAATTTTTTGAAACATATAAGGATTTTTATTTAGTATTATTTATTTAAAGTTATGAAAACAAATATTAAATGGTATCAGCAACATTAAATTGTGATTTATGAAAAGGTTTTATTTTGAAGGAAAAAATTAGAGAACTTGTGATTGAGGTATGAAAAACTCTTCGGTTTAATATATGCTTGATTTGGAGATAATAAAGGGTTGATTGATTTTAAGAAAAATTATTTGGATAGTATTTATAGACTTTTAATTTATTATTGATTTAATGAAAACTTAATTTATGATTTTTTTTTTGAATTTTATCTCCTTTTTTGGATTATGATATATATTGACTAGGGTGTTATTTTACAAACTAGTGGGTGAAGATAAAGTTATGTTTTAAAGGAATATATTATTTAAATATAGTTTATTATTTGGGAGACATAAATGGTTTTTGGGAAATTATATAATAAATAATATATGATTAATTCATATACATACATGGGTATATGATTTTATGAATAGATAATGTTGTTTGAAGATAGATAAATAACTTAATATATCCTAAGAGAGTAAGGTAGATGTCATATTATAGGTTATATCTTGAGTGATGAATATGTTAAGAATACCCTCACACACTTTCTTTAATGATTAATAATTAAAATTGTGAGGATTAAATTTATTTAGGGGGTAGGTAACACTGCATGATTTTTATATATGAGTTCCTTTAAATAATTTAATGTGTTCGATATCTTTCTCTACACACAATAATGAACATAAACAAAACCATAATATATAAAGATAAAATATAAATACTATTTAAGGTCATTAAAAACAATCCATTGTATTATCATGAATGAATAGTAATTACCATATTATAAAATATTTATACAAATAAAATAAATTTAGCCTTTAATAAGAATTAAATTCAACTAGTAAAGCTAAAATGATTAATATGATCATTTTATACTTCAAAATGTATTTTCCTAAATATTTCATTTTTATGTGATATAATTTTATATTTCAAGAAACTTTTGAGTAATTAAGATGAAATATATTTGATATGAATAATTGGTTAGTACAAAGTTAAATAGTAAATAATATGAAATATTAATGGGATTGATTAATATTCTAAAAAAGTTATTTTCCTATAACAAAATATATTCATTATATGTCAACTTTTTATTTAAAAGTTAAATTTACAAAATTTATAATTTTAATTTGAAAAACTGAACATTATTTTTTATTAATTATATTAATATTTTGTAAATATTATTTATTGGTGATTCTTCTAGAAATATTGATTTTCATGTGAATATTGAAAATATCATTTTTACAAATAACATAAATTTTATGACATTATTAGTATATAAGTATGAATTTTAAATTCATAAAACCTTTTTCAAAGAACAAATGTGTATTTTATATTTGAATTTATAATTTTAAAAATATTGGTTTTAATTTGTGAACCCTTATTTTATATTTTTTATCATAAGTAATATTTTTCTCATAAATTGTTTTAAATATGTTATAAATTTTTATCATAAAACTAATTTCTATAAATTTTATAAATTTATTAAAATAAAATTTATTTGAAATTTAGAATAATTTCATACAAATTATCTAATAATTACTACTTTATTTTAAGGCATAAAAATTAAGTTACCTTAGGTAAAAACTAGTTACCTCGATTAGTGGTAAAGTAGTAAAAGTAATAATTCATGGGGTAAAGGGCTTGAAACATGATAAAAATTTCTATAATTTATTTTATGAGGTTTTTATAAACCTAAATCTTCCCCCACACAATTATTTCTCAAATTCTGATTCACCTAACATGTTAAAAATGTTCTCCCTTTATATTAAGTTGAAATATTTACAAAAAAGTCATTCTCTCCACTTATAAAAGGGGACTCTCACCAACCCTTCATGGAAATCTTAAAAATTAGGTTGAATCCTAAAATATTTACCTTTTTACTTCCCCTATAAAAATATTTTATTCTTTTAATATTGTTTTCACAATAGATTAGCCTATTCCAACCATTTCTAAGGGATCTTCCTTGGAAATCTCAAAGTACTCAACGTAAGTAATCTTATTTTACTAACTACTTTATTTTCTAGTTATTATTATCAAATTATAATATTAAAATACCTATATAATTACATAATTACTTTTTATATACTTAATTTTATTATTATATTAGAATAATCATTAATCACCATTTCCCTTTTCTATTAAGAAAAACGAAATTGTAATTTGTTTATTGTACGGACTACCACCTACACAATGCAACATGTTTCATTTTTATTAAATATTCTGGTATAGATGGGATATTTGATAAATAATTATTATATTTATATCTTTATTTTTTAAAACAATAAATCATATTACTTATTTCTATCGTTCTATGGAAAATAGAAAATTTAACCATGTGTATGTGTGGACTACCTTCTCTATAGAATAATTTATTTTTTATCTTCATCACCATATTAAAAGGAAGTTCATGATGTTAATATTAAAGAATTAATATTATTTAAATTATATAATTATTTTTTTGGTATAAAAAATTAAAGAACCTATTAATGATATGATAAAGAAATTATAATCATTATATAAAACATTAAAAAAAGTAAACTAAAAGAAAAATGATCTATTATTTCTAAGTAACGACTTTATATAAATTATATTAACTTTATAATTATTTAATATTATAATAAAACACACTAAAAATTGTCAAATAATATCATTATGCTTATGTTATAATGATATAACTACTAAATAACCTAATAATCATCCATTAATCTTGGTGGGACCAGGTTTGGGTCAGTTTAACAACTTATTTGACCAATATTATACATTTATATAATAGATGAATATGATAAATTATTTATTGTTATAATATTATGTAAATATGTAAATAATTTTTGTTTCTGGTTGTGTTATATCATCATTTAACTCATTCATCAAGAAAACACCTTTTGTTTTTTTAGAATCACATAAACGTGATCATCACTGATTTCATCTTCATGGATTGTAACCAAAACTAACATGGAATAAAATTATAAATTTTTAACTATAATGTAAAATATATTTTAGTTCTGTATATGATCTAATATTGATGTATTTTGTAAAAATAATATATACCAACACCGTTTTTACAAAACTAGTTAAAATAGATAAAGATTACCTACACTCAATGTTTAAAATAAGTAAAAGAAAACTATTTTTTTATATATAATGATTATAAATGATGATTATAAATGGTTTTAGTTATTAATAAGTTTATTTTTTATGTATTTAGTTAAATTAAGTTATTTATTCAGGACATTTTGTGCATGTTCATAAAGAATTTGGACCAAGGTAAATGTTTTTGTCTCAAAATCCTCTATTTCATACATATTTGGTATCATGAACCTGATTTCATTTATGTGGTGTATATAAATGGTATTTTAGATATAATATCATTAATTATATGAAAATAATTTTATTTTAAGTTAAATTAGAATCCAACTCTTTTAAGGTGTTTTGATTAAAGTGGTACTCAATTTTTAAGGGTTTGCATAGTCTCAATTTTGATTCTTTGATCCATGTTACATGTTATGCCTCATGTTTAATTTGTATGGTGTTCTATTAATTTACTATCTAATGAATTTTATATACATTTTTTTATTTTAATTCATCAATTAAACTAATACAAATCGATTTATATTCTTTAAATTTATTTTGACACAAGTTTCACCCTAGTAAAAATAGTTTTTGGTATCTCAATTTTCATTCATTGAGCTATGATCATTCACTTAAAGTTATTTCATATAAGTTGGGAACATTATAAACTTTTAATATATTATATCTTATTATCTCATTGGTTAAATGTTTACCATATAATCCCTTATTAAATGTTTCATTCTTCATTAGGTATGTTTCCCATAGGGTATATTGACAATTGAAATATATTTCATTTGAGTTATAACATTTCTCATTGAACTTTGAATTTCCATGATCGGTACCCCTCTCTATTATTTTATTATATATAATTTTATAATCCTATTTTGGAAAATGATTTTTTAATACAAATTAATTTTCTATTACTATTCTTACAATATTAGTTTTCAAAAAAGGTATTTATGAAATAATAAAAACACGGTTTCCTTTCACTTTCACATGTCTTGTCTTCCCATCCTCTTTATTACAAGATAAAATTTATTTATTTTAAAGGATAAATTATAAGATATTATTTTTAAAATTAATTGTTTTCAATGTCTTTCAATTTACATTTTCAAAATTTACCTTTTAAAGTGAAATGTAATTTTTTACATCAATGATCAAAAAATTAAATATTTTATTTTATGTTTTGGATTCCATTTCCCATACCATTTTCAAAATAATTCATCATAATGGGGTTAATGTTTTAAAAAATTTACTATAAATTATATATATATATATATATATATATATAATTTTTGGGATTTAACTGATGGTATCAAACAATTTAACTGTTAATCCATTCTTTTGTGATACCAATTAAAGAATTCTTTTGGCATGGGTGTTTTTTCATTTATGAAAATACCTTCCTTTGTTTATTTTGTTTCACCAGGGATATATTATTTTTAAACCATACACCTTCTTTATTTGGATGTATTATGATCATTTTATTATTTTATTTACTTAACTCAATGCTCATTACCCCATATGGTACAAAAATTTCATTCTAGAAATTCAGATAGGAAGATGATCACCAAGAAATAATGTTTATTTATAGACATAGGGAAAATTATTGGCCTTACATATATTGTTATTCCTATATGGATGAATATATTCAAGTTTAATGTTCATTTTTTAACCATACAAATTATTCCTCTAGATGATTTGTGATCATGTTATCCATTTTATTAACATGAGGAAAAATATTAACATTCTTGATGATTATTAACTAAAAGCACAAGTTGATTATGTAATTGATTTACATATTTACCATTATGTAGATAACAAAGTTTTATGGTTTAAGAGTTTCCTAATATAATTGTATTAAAGTGATATATGAATATTATAGTGAATATATTGGATATAATCTAATGATAGGTGGTGCCCAAAATTATATATCCCCTCGACACATCTATAAGTCACATGAGACAAAACATGTTTGGTTATTTAGTGTATGAATTCCAAATTCAGTGAGATATGTTGACTACAGTCTAAATTATAAATAAATTTATTGTAACAAAGTCTTGATAGTATCATTTTGATTTATATAATTATGTATTCAATCAATATGACATCAGTATTATAGATATCCCTATTTTAATGAATTTTCATGGATATTTCATGCTCCTAGTTTCAAGTGGATTATAGATTAATGTTGTTTAAATATTCCTTCAATAATATTTATTTAATTTTTATTCCACTATTTCTTTAGCTATATATTTCCCATACTTATTTTTTGATTTCACCCCTTTATTATGTTTTCATTCCACAAGTTATAAAGAAAACAAGTACACATGACATGTTTAGAAGGTTAATGCATATGGAAGAATTAATGGGAGTTGTTGAAGACTAGTCATGAATTAATTATTTGATTATAAATAATGGAAAAATCCATTAGTTGAAAAAAATGGTCTTTATTATTTTATGATGTTTTTTAATTATGGATGGTTATATCCCGACTTTTAAAGATGGTATCAGATAAATTATTTAAATTATGTGTCTATTAGCACTATATCAAAGTGTGTGGGTCTGTAGTGAAAAAAATGACCAGTAAAGGAAACATTTTATCAACATTCTATAAATATTTAGATTATAATCATGTAGGAAGAAATAATAATGGGAGAAATAACTGATTAAAAAGAACATGAAATAATAAGAGTTTTCCCTAAGTCATGATATAAGTACCTGTAATCACAATTAATGAAACATATACCCTTGAATAATAGTGTGAGATAATAAACATGATCCATGTGGAATAATCAATTGGAATATTTCATTAAAATATGGTATTTCATGGAACCATAACATAACCAAGAACTATGGAGAAAACATAATCATAGGAAAACAATACAAAGTGGTCAAGGTATCAAAATCATGTGACCCATTACTCAATGGATCATGAATTGATTCTTATAACACATTAGTGACTTGATAATCATAACTAATATCCCACTTGAAACTATAATATAATTACTTTTATCCCATTAGTGAAATCAGTTTCTTAAATCATGGCCCATTAGTGACTCAAGTATCATAACTCACAACCCATTAGTGACTCAACAGTAAAACCCCACCCCTAAAATGAGGTGTTCCAATTTAAATTTATGTTGAAACATTTATTTTTAAACCTTATTGAGATTTAAAATCAATTAGGGGTATCATAAGAGCATTCGAGATTCTAAAAAGGAGGTCAGTACATGTGTCCAATAGGTTGTAGTTCCACTGGCTAGCTAATTTTAGACTACTATCTAGCCAATTTCAAACCAACGGCTGGTCGATGGCCTTCCAATATTGATTTATAGTTTTTAGAGGCCCAAAAGCTTACCATTGGGTCACGTGTATGTTTTTATATGGGTTATTTTCATCACCCCAACTCCTTCTTTATTCTCCTCTCCCAATTTTTCCACCAAATCGCACAACCCCCTCATGTTGGAGCATCCCTTTCCACCCATCCCTTCAACAAAAAACCTCCCTTAATCCTTGGTGTTTTTAGAATTTGGTTGGTGTGATCAAAGAGTTAATGAAATTATATGAATCCTCTCATCCTATTTCTCATTTTCTTTTGTTGCGAGTTGATTTTCTTTAGATTTCCCTAGTTTTTTCATTTTCCAGGGTAATTTTTTTTCTACTTAGATATATGTCATATTAAGATTAATCAAGGGCCCGTATCTAGCATAAGGTCACTCAAATTCCTATGGTCAAAAGTCCATAAATATTTCCCATAGTTTCTTTAATTTTCTTTAATTATTATGAGATGTATATAAATTTAGTTTCCATTCTTATCTTGTAGTTTTATTCAAAGTCATAGACCACAACCTTGGCATGTTATACAAACCCTTGAAATAGAAACTATTTTGGGAATCAGTTCTTAGTTTATAAATTGATTTTTTTTATATTAGAATTGTATTGCTTTTATAATGTGACCTGAAATGTAAATATACTCTTGGAATTGCTAAATTATTTTTTAAGGGAACATAGTAAATAGGTATTGTCCAGTATATATATCTCATTTTTAAATTAATAGTTGGTATTTATGGTTATGTTTTTAAAATGGTAATTGGAATTTAATTGGTAATGGTAGTTTTAATATAACCCATTAAATTTTTTGTTGTTATTGTATTGTGTAAATGTTTTAAATTATAGTTAAACCCAAGGTGAACATGATCCCTATGTAGACGCTATATATTATGGATAACCCCGGGGTGAACATGACCCCAGAATGGATGATGGATATTATGTTTAAACCCAGGGTAAATGCGGCCCTTGGGTGGGTGTTTGATCTTATAGTTAAACTTTGGGCGAACACCCCGGGGATGGGTATATTACTCTCAGGTGTTGGATAGGACCTGAGATAGGTATATTAACCCCAGTAAAAAGTGTATTGGGTTTTAGTGGTCTCTTAAACATGCTCAATGACATCTGAAACTGGCAGAAGTTGGTGGGTCTGACCTCGAGTGTCACTATAGAGCCCGTGTTTGGGTTTTATTTGTTAATTTATTTATTCTTATAGTATTTTAATTTTCTTATATATAGTACCATTGCATTAAATTATTATTCCAGATTTTATTATTTAGGAACACCATTAGTGGTGACCTACTGAGTCATACTCACACCCTTTCTTGAACTGTTCTTTGGTACCTGACTAGAATTTATGGATATAAGTAGGGATAAAGGAAATATCACAATAACTAATGAATGGATTTATTCTAGGATGAAGTTGGGGGACTGGTGATGAGATAGAGATTCAGATGATTATAAGTCATGAAGTTTTTGTTATCCATTGTACACTTTTTTATCAATTGTGTGTGACTAATGGAAGGGGGTCTAAAATATATTTTAGATTCATTTTTTTGATATTACAAGGGTTATGTTGTAATTAGTGACTATATGATTATAATATTATAATACTATGTGTTTTATTTTATTTACTTTATTTAAAATTTTTATTTCACTTTAAACATGAGGGTATAGCCTCCCAAAATAACCTTATTAGAACCTCACCACTAGTTGGTAGCCTTTGGTGTATGGGTAGGTGCACCTGAGGTCTAGTATCGTTCTGTCAGTCTAGGAATCGGTCAATGGTATAGGGTAAAAGGATGTTACAAAGTGGTATCATGGACTTTTTATTTTTATATTATTGTTTGGGTTTGTAGATAGGATATTAAGAATGTGTTGGGGATTGGTAATGATCTCATTATTGGGAGTATCCGACCCATATGTGGGAAAAAATCTAAGTCACCAAGGATTAAATTTTTTTTTTGTTTTTCTCTTTTACAATGATGTATTTCCACATTGAGAGGGTCACATATTGTTTATTATTATTAATTATTGGGTTTTACCTCTTGGTATATTATTACAATAGAGAGAGGGTGTATACATGCATTATGTTAGGCACATAGGGTCACTTGTTTTGTGTTCATGTGTGATTGGTTGAAATACACGTTGAAATTTTCTTTTGTCTGCAGATAATGGGGTTGACCATTTAAAGTGTCATCAACGTCTTATATGGTGTTTTCCCATATAAGGTTATAGTGGAATATTACTTGTCCAATTCCATGTATGGTACTTTAAAATGGAATCTCGTATAAATGGATTGTAAAAAGGAGGTGAGGAAAAATAAAGTTTCAAAAAAACCTATTAGGTTTTTTCCCTTATTTCTTGAGAACGAAACTTTATTTTGCCTTAATTTTAGAATAAATACATTAATATGGCCTTTAAAAATAATTATAATGTAAATATTCTAAGAAAAATCCCTTATTATATAATGTGATATTTGTAACGTGATATTCATTAGAAAAATTATTAAAAGGAATTATGGGGTATATCATTAAAAAAATGAGTTATTATATTTGTCTCGTTATCTTGAGATTGATAAATACCTTTTATTAATTTTTCAATAATATCTTTTCTATTGAGATCCATGATTGAATTTTTTTCAATGTGTTTCCTTAAAACTATGATTTTGTGTTTTTTTATTATAATGCTTCATGTCTTTTTCAGTTATTCTTTCGATCTTGATGATTGATGAGATTATATTGAGGAATATAGTGCCTCTAAATGTTGTTTTTTATGAGATACAGGTGTGGAATCTATATATTCTAAACTATAGTGTTCAATAAAGTTTTGTGTACTTGACCTTATCATCGATTATAGAGATCGAAGAGGTTATCAAGACTATAGATACCTATTACTGATGTTTCTGTTGAATATGTTCTTGGTGTATAACTTTAGGCTATCAACTATCTTAGTTAAAGAATTATGGGTTCTTGTAAGTTGTTTATACCATGTATCTCGTCTATTAATCCACCTATCTCTTTGGTTCTAAGTAAAATATATCTTCTGACTAGAAGTTTTTATGTTATATAATATACTTAATTACCTTATTTGGATTTTTATCCAATACTCCATGTTTTTTTCTCATTTTATTGTTTAACTTATGAGTGGTTTACTTATTTTTATTTCAATTTACTTTTTAACTTCTAATTATTTTATTTTCCACCATGCATGTGTTGTGATTTCTATGTTTTTATTTTGATTACACTGACAATTTTTAGTTTATAACTTATAAAAATTTGATTTACTCTAGTTGGAAAAAAAATTAGTTGGTTTTGTGACTATAATTCAATCCCTCTTTAATATTTCATATTATCTACCTACTTGTACATTAGTCTTTACATTCCATTTCCCAACATAATGATGATAAAATGTTTTTATGACAAGTATAATCCTAATAATTTTGGAATGATGATTGGTAAAATGGTTTCATCATAGAATATTCCTAGAAATAACTCAATACCTTCTATGACCAATCGAGAATTATTGGTACAAAATTGTATCATCCATGTCTAGTTTATTTTTTTATATCCACCAATGGTTTTACATCGACTAGAGAAACCAAAATAATATGGAATTGGATTTTGGTATGTGTATTCAATCACTAAATTCATATGATCTTTCCAATCATGGATAGTTTCCATTTATTTATTACTTTTCAAATTAATTATTCTTATAGAATAATATGTCACCTATATTTGTGAATATAAAACCACCTCTTTGGTTTTAACTTTCCCACACATTATGTATCTCTTGAACAAATCCTCCCACTAAATCTTAGGAATTTAGTGTTTATATGCTAATTCATGTGAATCTAAGGCCTTAACTTTATTTAAGTATAAATGTATCCGAATATCTCAAAAGATAATTGATTCTATATTATAGAAATATAGTTTATCACTTTACTAATACCTATATATCTTACGGAATATAATATCCTAGATATATTTAGGATAATTAATGGAGAAGAAGTTAGTTTTTTATATGATGTAGGTTTATTTTATAAGATTATATTTAACAAAAAGTTCTCATAAAACTCATGAAGATCTGATTTAATGTATTTCCATAATATTAAAACTTATATGATATCCATTAGTCAATATTGTTGACATGTGGTTAGTAGTTACATTCCCATTATTAAAACATCCCTTGGAAGGAATTGTAGAAGGCTTAAAATATATATAAGACTCTCCATTGATCCTCCCTGTACTAAAATGACTTCTTTGATGGGTATAAGTTAATGTGAGTTTAAGAATAGCTCCAATAAACATTTAAATTAATGATGAATACTTGGTTAAGATATTCTATGACTATCCCGCCCAGAGGATATTATATCTTTTACTAAGTGTATTCTTTAATTATACTTTAAATTCCAAAAATATCATGGAGTATATTAATTTACCTCATGATTATCCTTAGAGTAGTTCAATTATGGCTTACTTAACTAAATTTAGAATATTTGATTCTTTATGAACTTTATTCTTAAATGTTCCTTTTGTCTTAATACTTAATAAGTACATCAAAATACCTAAGACTTTTAAATCTAAAGAGTCTAAACACCCTTCTCGGTATATACTTGAATTTTTATATAATTTTTATTTGAATAAGAATTATATAACCACAACTAAGTATTACTTAAGTCTCATATTTCAAAATATTCATTAATTACTAACATAGAAATATATGATTCAACTATTATTAAACAATTAAGTATGAAGTACCATAACAATATTCATTTAAAAAATAAAATAATGTCTCACACTATTTATAAATGGATACTTGGATAGATGTAATGGTAACACTAAATATAAAACAATAGTTTCATGATAATTAATCCACATTTAAATGTAATGTTATGACATTCTCTTACATAACTTATGAATCACCCTCTTTCAGCTATTTATAGAGTTCATGTTAATTATTATAATATTTATAATCTTTCTTAGTTCCTATATTTAGATAAAAATATGTTAATTACATTTTTCAATTAATAACCAATAAGTAAATTAGAAATATTACATAAAATAATGAATATACCTAAATTGTAATCTTAAACTTATTTTATTCAATTCATTTCAGTTCATCTTCTAGTGAACTTTAACACTACATGTCAAACTGATGATCTCTCAATCAATACTTCCCCTCTAAATATATTATTTTCCATTAAATTCTGTTGTAAAGGTTCAATTAAAATTTAAAATTTTTATGGTCTTTCTAACCTTATCTTTCACTTCATCCACCATAAGCATTGAGGAACTATGTTCCCGCTAATCCTTATCTTATTGGCATAGCATAGTCAAAAGATTCATGATTGGCTTCTACATATTGTTCGAACCCTATCAGGGGGTATGCTGTAAAAAGCATGTTCACCACACGCGGTGCACGTATTGCATGCCGGTTACCCAAGCGTTTACGCGGCGCCGGCCCCCGTGGGGAACTGGGCTTCACCCCTTGGGTGGGCCTGGGGAAGGTAGGGGATTCTCGGGCCACTGCATGCCTGACCGCGTACCCACTCGGGGGCTGGGCCATCACCCACTTTGTTTCCCGGCCCGTACCTTTTAAAAGAAAAAAAATAAGGGGCCTAAATTTTCAATCTAATAAACGTGCTTCAACATATTTATGGTAAGACCTCTAGATAGGTGTTTGTATTCTACTTTACAATTTTATAGTGTAGTGAAAATCTTATTTATCGTTGTCGTCTATTTATACATTTTATGTTCTAAGAGATGAGTTATAGTAGTGTTAGAATCCAAGTACTTGTGTTTTATATTAATATATTTGGATATAGCTAATAACCTGATAAAATAGGCATTTAAATCACCCTTTATGTATCTTCAATAAGAATCCTTTTAACCTTCACTTTCTTAATGAGGTGGATGACCAGGAATAGAGGATTATACCACGTAGTATACATTTTCTTGTAATAGTTTAGTGTATAAATGAATATACCACTCTTGTAAACTTTTACTGGTGTGGAAATTTTCTTTCTCCAAAAATGATCATAGTATTCTCAGGGTTTTACTTACCATTTCATGTAATAAATAAAATCATATTTTAGTGCATTATATTGATTACTATTGTGATATAATAAATTAATTTTAATATTATCCCTATATTTTAAAAAATCTCAATTACCATCACCATTGATTTAGAAATATCCCATATCTTATATTTTCTAGTGTCATGGATCCATATTCACCTTAAAATAATCTAGACATATGCCTAAAAAATTATTCAAAAGTATTTTGGGAAGTTGATCTTTTCGACTACATTAACTAACAATTCCTTGATCTGTTTAGTGGATTCCATGACCTTGAAATCCTATACTTGGATTTCTTAAATTATTTCCATCAATTTATACCAAGTATTGATAAGGCAATCAACCCTTACTGCTAACTAGGCTATGAAAACCCAATAATTTTGTTAGAAGTTTCCAATAATTTAAAGTACCATGACTTGGTCCAAAAAAGTTCTTCAAAATAAGGTTTCATTATAACTCAAGTGATGGAAATCATTTACTAACTTAATATTTTATTTTAGGAATTTTTTTGAACTAATGGATAAATATTAATTATTTTAATCTTCATGTGATTGTTAATATTGTGTGGATTTTACATAATTAATTAACCATGTCTAAGAAAATAGTTTAAGCATAATTAATTTAATTTATTTCATCTTATAATGCTTGTTAATTTATTTACTTAATGTGATATCTGTTAATAATAACATAAACCAAGAAAAAAATTTACCAATAAATAACCATTCACTAGACAAATAAACTAAATATGTGACATGGTCATGAGAATTAAATTAATGGTTGGTTAATCAAGTAAAAGATAAACCAACAATGACTTTAATGTAAACAATCCTTAAGTTGATGTCTATTTGAAGTTAAAACATTCCAACATTAACCTATGAAACTCCTTGGTTTGTTTCACCTAAGCTAGGTCCTGAACTATATCCTCCCACTATGAGATTCATCCTTTACATATTCTTACTCAATCACAGGGGAGGGGTACTAATGTTTTTAGGGTTATATAAATAAACCTTGGAAATACAATCCCATACATAATAATGGTTGAAGATATAATACATAGATCGTCATATTTATTTTAATAATAAATTATTATATGAAAATTTCCATGTGATAATAATTAGATTAAATAAAAACCCAACACATCCAGAGGCTGGTCAAGATCATGATCAATCATGATATTCAATGAATGCACATTAAACGTTCTAACATTTGTTTATATTTTTTCCTACTATTTAGATAAATTTTCTCAAATTAATTAATTAATATTAATTAATTAAATAATTATATTAATTATCAGTCCAAAAACTCCTTGATATACATAATATTCCCAAACAATATAATTTTAAATAAATTAAGTAATTTTAATTTTAATTTAAAATTAATTATGTATATGTCGTGTATTGAATAGGTCAAATAACACCTACCCTCTTGGTTTTTTTAAAATTTAGTTATGTAATTTTAATAAATACATGACATGTACTAGATGATACATGGGGTGTTCCATTCTATGTATTCTTAGAACCATTTCTAAAATTTTAAATTCGCATAGGGAGTATTGTTACTTGACATGGAATGTGACTTACGATATGTATGGTTCTTGTCATTTAATATGTGCTTACACAATATTTATGCCCACATGACATGTCATGGTATATATGGCATGATATTTCATTGGTCCATATGAATAATCTATATGATGTGTATGAACACATGGAATTACATGAATATATATAGAATGTACCACTAGAAATGCTCGTGAAGAACACAATGAGTATGAAAACCATACATGTCATGTATTTACAGAATTATATTGAAATAATAAATGAATTTTAATTTCATGGGACCAACAAAAAATCACTCAATGTGTTCTTTGTGTAGAAAACCTTAGCACATATCATGTACATCTAGATACATTTTATGTAGTTTATTCTCACTTTAAATATTCTATGTGTTTGAATCACATGACACGCCTACCTTTGAATGTACCTTACATGAGTTTCCATGTGATAAATGGGTTTTACATCCAACTAAACATCTTATAATCCATTTCTAGAACCTTAAAATATTATTAGGTACTTTTAATGTATCACGTTCTGTTATTTAAGTGTTTCACATCATGAACAACCGTAAACACACAATGCAATCACATTTGGATGTGTTTCCTGACTGGAAAGAAATATTTCATGTGTAATGACATTGCATAATTTGACCATACGACATGTTATGATTAATTCAAAGTCAAAATAGTGCAGGATTACAAAACATGTACACCTGTTACATTCCATGTACTCCCTATAAAGTTTTTTGTCGACTGATAGCAAATATGAGATGTGTAATGACACAGCATACTAACCCCCACATGACATTACGTGATTTTCTTGACCTATTCTTCTATGGTTGACTAAGGGTACATTAAATGCACATTTTCATTACATGTCATGTACCATTCAATTTTTCCAACATCAACGGTACCTCCAGATGGGATCTTCAAGAATTAGTTATATGTTCTTGTCTTATTATTGGTCATATGAATTTGAAAAAAATGTGTTATCTAGAATTGAATATTAAAATAAAAAAAACTAGAATTGAATACTAACAAAATAAATATAGAATGTATCAAAAAAATAATTATAAATTATAATGTGGCCACTCTGATACCACTTGAATGTTCTAAGGCATAACATAAGCATCCAAGGTGATCCCAAATAAATCTTTTCATCAGTTTCAATTGATAAAATGTAAATATATTAAGGAATAAACCCTTTATTCATCTAAGAGATGGTATTTCACATTTAATTTATAATTAATCTAAAATTATAATTAGCTCAAATTTAATAAAAATAGATTGTAGTTGATCGATCAGGTTGTCGATCTTTTTGTGAAATCATTGTGGTGAAGAATCTAAAGTAGAATTCCTATAACTAAATCCATATATGCTCCATGAATCTATAAAACTTTATCTTGGTATTTTTGGTCCTAAAAAGGATGAACCATGTTCATTAAATCATTTTCCATTTTTCATAATAAATATTATATCTTATTCTATAATTCTTGAGAAGAAGGAGGTCTATTTTCCCTATTGTAATTAAGATAATTTATCTTGATCTTGAGAGAAATTTCTTGATAATTTATTTTTGAAAAAACTTCTCATTCCTCCAAAATAATATAATCAGGGATTTATACTTAGGGTTAAATAAAATTAGTAATTATAGAAGGTTTCATTATTTAATTGTTTATTCTAAGTAAGCCTCATTTCAAATAATAATAATATTATTATTATTATTATATTCCATTACATGTGATAAACTCATAGATATTTAAATATAAATTTTTAAATAAATTATTAAATCTTTATATAAATGATATTTAATAATTTTTTATCATTTTTATTGGGCCCTTTAACTTGGCTTGTTAATCCTCCTCAACATTTCATCAACTTTGAAAAAAAATATTTATTTAAATAAATAAATTTCATCACACTACTCATACAATAAATAAATAAATAAATATCATATTCACTAAAATTGAGAATAAATATTTATTTCAATATTCATATAACTAGATAAATATTATATTAATATATTGAATAAAATGGTAAATAAATAAATATTTATTTATTACCTTATGAATAATAAACAAGATATTAAATAAATATAATATTCACTAAACATGTGAATATGTATTTTTTTAATATTTAACTCATATATTTTAAACTCAAATATATCAAGTTATTGAATTTATGAGATCAATAATACTTGAATAATTATTAACCCACAATTCAAGAATAAAATTTATTCTTACTATTAAATTCAAGTAGAATTTAATTGGGGTTCTGGATACACTAAGTGTGTGGCCCTCTAAGCCTCTTTCTCTGTGGAATTAAATGAACGTACCAAAATTCAAAAATAAACATCTTGAAACACATCAAGTCATCCATAGATAAATAAGTTAATATCATAACAATAATAACATCCTACAAATTCTTACTATGTAATATAATACTTTAGTCTCAATATCTCATCAAGAAAGTTCAATACCTGGGTCACCAACCTATATGATTGATTTATCATTCTTCGATTCTATGAATTGAGAATATTAATGAAATAAAAAGGAAATTTATTTAATCATATAGTTCCATTTTAATCAATGCTTCAAATATATAATCTTATATTAACTCAAAAGGGAAACCCCGTTTTTGAATTATTCAATTAATGTCATATCGCTTTTGATGCACCCAATGCATACTAACTCATCATGGGTATATTTCATTGAGTTTTTTTCAATACATAAAATCACATGGTTCATGATATACATTAATAATAACCTCAAGTCTAAAGACCAATTAGTGCATATTTCTATATATAAGAACATCCAATGACACACATGACATGTGGATATCATATTTATAGTTCTATCTTCAGAACCTCCTCTCTCAGAAATTACCAAGTGAGAACCTCATATGAAGAAGTATCAATATCTTATGAGCCCCCAACACATGATAATCAAAAATTATCTATCTCTCATCAGTAATATGTTTTATTGACTATATTAAACTTGTTTAAAAATATTTACATATAATTTCAAGTTTATAATTATGGAAGTGAACTATCACTACCTTTCGATGTGGTAGATACTCAAAGGAAATTATCACATTATTGTTACATAGAAGAAAAATAATAATTTGACAATATATATATTAGTATTATGGTAGTGAAAATTAAAAATTCACTTAGTTCTAGGGAACCAATTATAACAGCAGTTTGGAAATATGTTCAACCATCGATGACCATAAATATTAGGGCACTAGGTTTGAAACATGTCTAACTACTCATGCTTATCCCAATGGTAGATACTCAAACCATAATAACTACTCACATATTACCACTGTATCATGTACATATAATTTCAAAAAATTATCCTAACCACACTTATCTCAACTCATAATAACTCATAATCACTCATCACAATATTATTGAGAAATAGTGGATACAAACTAACCCAATTCACACCTCAAGGCTATACTCACCACTATTGTGTCAGACATAGAGGATTCCCCCTATATAAAGGAATGACCAAGAGAACCTCTAAATTTTTTATAACACATTTCATGTGAAAAATTCCCTCCGTATTTTTGAATTAAAACTTTATATAAGGATTCCCATAATTTCATAATGTGAGGTATCCATCGATGGTTATGTAACCTACGTGAAATATCTAAAGGGTCCACTATGAGTATAATGACTTGTTCTCTTATCTCAATCACATGTAACCCCACTTTGGTTCTATTTTTTTATTAATACCTTATCCGCATCACTCACAAGTCACATGTAATAATAATTTCACATAAAATTAATTAAAAACATAGGGACCCCCAAACACTTACTCATAGGTGATTTCTAAACATAAATTTTAGGAAAAAATGTCCTCAATAAATAGTAATTGATAAAGATAAAAACTAACCCCAAAGTGGTATTTTTAATGAAGAATTATATTTTAGTGAGATAAATAATTAGATATCATGGAAGTTTATTTGTAATATGAGGTGTCCAATACAATAGATAACATGAAAATTAGAGCTCAATTTTTTTTGAAGAGAACATGTAAGAGAGGATTTTGGAGAAATCTTGGGTTAGTACATGTGGTTTATCCATAAGGGAGTGGTGAATATACTTTTAAAATAAAATTTCATTAATAATAAATTTTAAAATACATATCTATAAATCCATTAGGTTCCCAGTTCAACCACAAAGGATACCTAGTGGTTTATTTGTGGAATAACCCATATCTTTATGGGTTTTAAAATTTGGGGAAAATTTTAATATTTGGTCATAGGTACTTATAACGGGTAAAATGGTAATTTACCCAAGAAAAAGATATCATAATTATTTTTAATGGTTATGTTGATCTTATGATATGATTGTTTCCCTTATACTAGAATTTGGTTTGATTTTGAGTCTGTTTTATTTTTTGAATATTTTAATTTTTATTTATTAAAGATTAATTATTCTACTTATAAAAATGTTGATATCTCCTAAATAGCGTCCCAAATTGGAATTAATAATTCAAATTTGGGTAAATAATGGTTCTTTGTACCCAGGAAGGGGTTATAACTTGTTTAAGTTTACGGATCAGGGTCAGACCTTTAAATGGGTACTTTTTTTATTCATCCCCTCCCCCTTTTAATTACCAAAAATTTCAAGAGGGAGGGGTTGTCCCATTTCATTTGAAACTAGTTTGAGATGTAATGAGGGTGAGGGAGGCACCATCTTCATCCATGGAGTCTAATCAAAATTGGATTAAGATATAGTAGCTATTGAGCGTGAATCCAAGATCAAACTTCAATGATTTCCCAGCGAGGTAGGCCAATGTTTCATTTTTTCACAACCCCTCAATTTTATTTTTCATTTTAAATTAGTATCCTGGTATATGGACTATTGGGGATGTTTTAATATAGTAGGAAAATTTGGGGTGAAATGGTGTTTTTGAGAGATTTACAAGGGATTTTCATTTGAAAACCCATTTCAAACATTATGTAGTTCAAAAACACATTCTGTGTGTTATTTGGTGTTATAAAAGAATAATATGGTGACTATATAATGTCTAGTCTATTAGAAAACACCATATAGGCCCTTTGGTATACAACTTAGGGTTTGTAAAAGTATACAACCAGACACCAAGTGAGGAACATGGAATGTAGTGATACACACCATGTCTGATTACATGAAAAAGGTTAATATAGGGTACATGGTTTGGTACCCCATGTGTATTACACATTTTTTGTGATGTACATGGGTTTTACATGCCAGGTTTGGCTGAGCTACACACCCAGATGGAGGATTTTTATATACACACCTTATAGCGCTGGTACACATCATATTGTTATTAAATACTTGTAAGAGTGGGATTAAGTACACACCTAGAGTAGGGAATTGAGAGTACACACCGTGTAATATGAGGTACACATCATGTACTATGAGGTAAACACCGTGTACTATGAGGTACACGCTGTGTAATTTTACTTTGAAGGTGTTTTTCATATTTTCATTACCTAGAGAAGAAATTAGACATGTGAAGAATCCATTCATATAATCTTTTAACATAAACGAGATAGTGAGCCCCTCATCGCTATTAGATTCCATTTGGGATATGATTTAGGATGAATTAGGTATGATGGGATAGTTTACCCTAGGAGAAGGTTATAAGATCCCAATTTTTCACTTGAGGTAAAAACCATATAATTTCTAATTTGAATCCTTCTTTTAACTTTTTACATAGGATTATATGATTAAGGAATGGATGAAGAGAATATGTGGTTTGTTCGAAGCCCAGAACATCAGTTATTGGTGAACTTATATGAAGCATATAGTTAGTAGTAACTGTGTAAATCGATTGTGTGAACTATATATAGATAGATAATGGTTTGAAAAACTATGCAACTGAGGTCGCATGACTATAAAAACAGTAAAAATTTATCATAGCTAAAACACATGGTTAGCGCACAGTTTTTCTAACCATTTTCCAAACCCTGCAGGGGGTGTATTATTTGGACAATGATGATGCATGGTTGGTTCATGATTTTGAAAATTGTGTGACTTATTAAATCTTGATTGAAAATTATTTTTTTTTACCATATTCAATTATATATGTTCTCCTTTTTTTACCCACCTATATTCACAACACCTAACTCCATTTAATATATCTCTTTTCCTTCCCATGTGAGGCTTTGAAGTCACTCCACCAAAAAAACTAGGATTTTATCACTATTTGTCTTGTTGGTTTCTCCTTGGTAAGATCTTAGATCTATTTCCCTCAATCTCTATTTATCTTTCATTTTTTTGTGATCTTCATGAAATAAAATATTTCCTTTTTTTCAAGGTATTTTTATTTTTTCTCTATTTTATCTCAACCCATCTTGGATCTAAGGTTGATACTAGACGAGTGTTCATATAACACCATAAGGTAGGTGTTTTATACCATTTCCCTAAAATTATATCTTCTTTATAAATGTTTCCATTGTTCTACATTCTAAAATCTCCATGGGTTTCCTTATAATTATAAAATTTATAAATTTAAAGGTGGTAACTATGACCCATACCCTATTTTTGATAAATGTGAACCTTTTTGAAGGTTAGAACCTCACTAAGGATCACCCCTTTGGTTGAATAATTATACACATGATCCTTTGAGACCATTAACAGATGTTGAATTTATATTTAAAAAATGAATTTAATTAAATTATAAATAAATGATTAATTGTGATATAGTATGGAAAGTTCCATTTACTTCACCCCTTGTTGATTATGTATATACTATTTAAAATGTGATACTTCCATTATTAGTTTAATTTCATGGATTATCCATGTAATATTTTTTAAATATTATATCGGATTAATTTGAGACCAGGCTCTAAGACGATGTGCAATTCCTAGGCACAATGATCTCAGAATAAATGTTTGAAATATATTAAATAGCACACATGATCAGTTTTCCTAAAATCATGGAATAACTTCTTAACAGGTGACTGGATTATATATGTGAGGGTACCTTTGCGTTCAGAGTAGCAACTTTTCCCTAGGTGAGGCTGAACATTGACCAATGATGGTCTTCCATAAAAGTTAGTTTTTGGGCAAATCGATAAAAAAATATTTAATAAAAATATTTTATTTTGACACAACAACTCATTTCGTTTAATTATCCTTTTTAGTATGGATTCAATGTTAGTATTATAAACCTATAACTTCCTAGAGGATCTATAGATGACCTTTATAGTTATCACGATGACAAACGATGATGAAAGTTGTACCTAAGATCGAAGGGAGCTATTGTTGATGAATCTTGCCAACGGTGACGACACAGCGATCAAACCTATTTTGAGAATGATAGAACCCTAAGGTAGGGTGTTATGATTTATATTCTTTCTTTTACCCTTATTAGAATTAATGATGAATGCATATCAACCCTCAAACTGGTTGACCCGTGGTTTGATCATTCTTGCGGGAGGGTTTCATTGTGGGAATTTGGGGATGATTATTTTATTGTTTTGTTAACATGCTCATTATAATAGAATGGATCGAGGTCGGAATGAATGAAATCCAAGGTTTGTTCCTTCGTTCATTAAAAGGTGTCTTACTCACGTAATTTATTTGCATTCTTTTAATTATTTATAGGATATGAACGGATGATTGTTGAACCTCTGTTTCATGGTGAAACAATTCAAAATTGGAGATCCAATCATGTGATGACCTAGAGGATGTGCGAAGATGTCCGTGGAAGAGAGATCAATGTATTTTGGGAGATACCTTTCTTCGAGTAAATTTTATGCAGATGATTGAAACTAGTTTTCAGAGCTGATCTGAGGCCCAAAACCCATCAATCCGGTGTTACCATGGAGAGAAGACCCTAAATATTCAATTTAGAGGGGAATGAATCATGGTATAGAACACCAGAGGATCAACCGAGGAGCGCGTAGGGATGACCAATGTTATGAAAAATTCTAATGAACATAGGGTGTATTTTAAAATACACATTGTGTGGGACCCACTGAGTGGAAACTAGGGTTTCATGAGGTAGTAAAGTGTCACGTGACATATGAACTATGTCACTTGGTGTGTGGTCCCTTCCCCAAGGATCAATGTGTATCTTGGGAGTTACATAGAATTGGGGTGGAGTACACATATTGTCTATATGGTTTGTACCCCACCACATGACCTAACCCAAACAGGATACACGGGTTACCCTGTGTACTGGTACATGGGAAGGAGAACACAGGTTAACATTGTGTGCTAGAACATAGCTAGAGTACACTAGTGGACCCCAGATAGTAGTAAATGACATGTGATCCTTTCTACACTCTATTTATACATCTTCTACACGAAATGTTATAATGACACGGGCTATTGAATAGAGGTACTGCCTGGTGTCAAGGGACATAGAGTGTGTGACCCTATTACATGCCATGTACCCCCTTCCTACATGGATCAAATCTCCTTTTCATGAAATCTCGAACAAGTTTTGTTAGGGTTGGTTCCCTTTTTTCCCTCTAAAATTAAATTGGTATAATTTCCTTTTCACAGGTGTATGGTCCCTTCTGTAGGATTTTACTAGATATAGTCAGGAATCCCCGCTGAGAAGTCTAGAGTAGGATCCTATATCCATTCTTATTCCCTAAGTAGAGTCTTGGTATCAGTTTGGCCAATCCTACCATACGTCAATCCTCTACTTTGAAGGTGAATGCAGATGATTCGTGGTATCACCCCGTGGCCCTGGCAGTGATCCTCATATATGTATCATGATCGTCCCCACTCGTGGAGTGAGTACTCTTAGAGCAAGTGTCTCATATCTATATTCAAATCAATCATTGTATCTGTTTAATGATGGTTCCTGATGAACAATAATTCTTAGGAGGAAGTCTTTAGTGCTATCAAACTGAGGAGTGTGTGATCTCTGATGAGTTGCCTTGTGGAATCATGAGTCTGAATCTCTAATGTTGGTATGTTGTAGTTGTTACTTACCTTTAGACAACAGGTCTAGTTTTGAGTATATCTGGATATTATTGTTATATGTGTTGTAGACATGTACTATATAGAGATGATTATATATTCTATTGGGAAATGTTATTTGGTTTCAATGTGTCCTACTGAGAATTTTTATTCTCACTTCTACATAGGAATTTCTCACACATGTCGTGTCTTGTGCAAAAAAGAGACCATTTAACATATTCTTAGGCGGACCAGGACCAGATAAACCTTTGTGAGTTCAAGTAGGCCGAGGTGTTCCTATGGATTCAAGTAGCAGTCCCATTACCTATTTTTTATAGGTTGGAATTTGTAGTTTACAAACTCTTTCTTTTGGTGGGCTTGTATTCTGGCTCAGTTTACTTTACGACCATTTAATTTCCTATCATGCTCTATTTGTTGGGTTTAGTGGTATGCATGAATTTTGTTCCTTATTGGTGTTTAAATTTCATCATTTTTGTGATGGAGATGTGTGCGTGTGTATAGGTACTTAGGCAATGCCTCTCATGTTAGTGATATGCCTACTCGGTGCTAGTCACCAGACCCTGAACTATTGGAGGTGGGCTTGGGGAGTCGTGGCACGGGCCCCACTAGGATGGGTCGTGGAAATTAGTCATTTCATTATAAATGAAAAGGATATGTTTTGAGTTAAATAGAAATTTAAAGAGTAATGGATTAATACACGGCCTATGATTATTTATTAAATGATTCCAATCGATTTTGGATTTTTTTTGTTGTTAAAGGAGTGGTCGGACTTGAGACACCTTTGGATTCTCAAGGGAATACCGTGAGCACTCAGGGGATTCCACCTTGATTCATTAAGGTGGTTGGCCAGAGGGATACCCACTATATAATTCAGTCTTTTTCTTAGTATATTAATGTCTCAGTGTAGTACCAAGGATTCATTTGATTTATATCAAGAAATTATAATTCCTTGGATAATCTCTTTAGATTCATCTTGATTTCTTCAGATACCTGATTCCTTGGATCATCTCTATGGGATCCATTCATTCTTAGATCCAGATTTATTTTGGATTCACTCCAAGGAATCAATTAGATAATTTTCACCAGTGTAATACTAAGTTTGTGTCCCTCAAATTATAATAAGACCCTTTTATCTAGTATTCATGGTTATCATTATGAGTTGTTCAAACCTTCTAAGGTTATGGATGTCTCAGGTTACTATTTGTCCTCTATCATTACTATTATCACGTGGTTACTTTTATGATATAATATGACCTGGAATGTTTATAATTTACCTATTTATAGATATCTAGTTGAGATCAAAGTAGATATGGTCGATCAATATTTCCATGAGAAACCTGAGCCCAAATTGGGTATTATTCTAGTTGATTATTCATATTATTATATTTTTACCTAATCACTGCTATATTTATATTCACAGACAGAATTTATTATAGACACCATTAGTTGTGGCCTACTTATTTTTACTCACACCATGTTCGATTTTCAGATTGGTACCTAGAAAACATCATGGTTACTGGTTGGGAAGAGGTCAAGGGTCCAACTATGGATGTTTCATTCATGTAATGAGATAGAGTATGGGAGTAGAGGACTGAGAATAATCTTGGAATTATTTTGTAAATTATATTTTTGGTCTTTTGTGTAATTTTATATAGCATATATTGATGTATTCTTACTTCTAGTTTTTGTATAGTATCATTTCATCATCATCATCATCAATATATGACCTAGATATAGTGTCTTCTCCTCAATTGTATATATCATATTTGGATGATTTAATTCCACTACATCAGATTTCTATTGCTACTTCCACTTTTTTTAATAGTATTTTATTACTATTCTTCTTTGAATAACATTGACCTTAGGGTATAGTATCCCCACAGACACACCCTAGGCCCTCACTGCTATTCAGTAGCCTCTAGAATATGGGGAGGTATGCTTGAGGCCATGTGGCCAATCGATTCAGGGAACTGGTTAGTGTCTTCCAGGTTGGGGTGTCACAAAGTGTTATTAGAGGGCTTATTTTTTCCTTTTGTATTACTATTTGGGTATTAGATAGTAGACTAGGAATATATTGGAATTCAGTAATGATCCTATTCTTGGGAGTAGCTAATGCACATATGGGGGAAAATCAAAATTTCTTGGGATGATGTATGATGTTCTAGATTATGGATATTACAGTTGTATTGATTTCATCATAGGTTGTCACACATGAATTGTGTTGTATATTATTATTGTAAATTTTATCTATATCTTTTCCCCAATATGGAAAGGAGGTAGTGTCTCGTGAATCATATTAGGAACTTGAGGATTCACACGTCACACATTTGTGATTCTGTATTTACCTTACTATGTTCATTTCCTTTAGCATGTGTAGTGCCTTGACTTTTCTGTCTATTATTGAACTAACATTTCTTGTAGGGAAAAAATAATTGGATTAATTAATGTTTATAAAACAACCTAAATGATTTTTACTGTATATCTTGATGGTGGCTCCTTAATTATCAAATTATAGTAGGTTTGGGATATAAACCATTCACTTCATGGGATGAGATGTTAGATGGTTATTATTACATGGATTCCAATTGGAATTTAAATAGTGTGTGCACCTCTATAAATTGGGAATAGTGATCCATATAATGGAATCATTGTAACCAATTGGTTTTAGTTACATGCAGTACCATTTTCAATTTATAAAGAGTAGTAATTTATAATTTGGGAATGATAGACACATATAACTGGACCATGATATACATATATACACATAATGACACACTTAAGAACTTTTGATCTTTAAACTTCAAATTAATGGTTATCATTAAATATTTATTCCAATAGAAACATAAAGGGTTTCTTCCTCAATAAATTACAATTTAAACATTTTATATGGGAACCCATGATATAAAATAAAGCACTTGACCCATACCCAACAATGGTAGTGGGTATTAGATAGAGTCTCTAGTGTGCTATCTTGGTCTTATATTTCACCCAAACATGGATTTACAAGCAGGCAGAGGGGTGTGAATGTAATATAGGATGGATTTTACCTATCCTATTTTTATATCTGCAATTTATATCATTGTTAAATATTTTATGGGGAATGTTCCAAAAAAAAATGTATATATGGATCCACAAAGGCCTCAGGTAAAGCACTAGGAAGGTGGTGATGACCATGATCTTGAGGTGGTGGGACCTATCGTACTAGTATAGCTACTTGACACACCTCTAGTTTCACCACCTATTATTTCTAGATTATACAATGATACTTAGTTTTAAGTAGGGTTTCAAATATTTGTGTGGTCTGTGGAGGGATCATCAAACCTATATAGACTATATAAGAGTTGAAGAGGAAATTCTAGTAGGAAAATCTACTTACTTTCTCTAGGGAGGGTATCCCACAGGAAACTAAAAATTGGATAGAGTACATCTTATCTATATTTGATCATCTGGAGATTCCTCAAAATATTAGGGTCAGGATATACACGTTTATGCTATGTAGATCTACAAAGCAATGGTGGGATGTTCTAAACTAGTATGACCATCATCAGGGTTTGGTTTGTGGACATTTACAATCTCAATTCTACGATTACTTCTTTCTCAAGATGATGATAACTAATCGTATGAAATATTTAATGCACATAGACTAGGGAACTATGTCCATTATGGACTATTCTTCTCATTTTATTTAACTTCCAAGTGTTTTGCCTACCATTTTTGGTGATAAGATATCTAAAGCGAGAAATTTTAAGGATGGGATCAAGTATTCCATATTATCTCATGTAAACATCTTTTGAATAACTACTATTTTAGAGATAGTGAAACATACCCTAATTATTAAGGGAAACTTGATGGAAGTTTAGGGTACATGGTAGGTTGATTATGTACCAAGGTAGCATAATTCATCCAAAGGTATAAAGCTTCATCTATAAGGTTCTTTATAGAGTAATGGTTGTTAGAGTATTCACACTGGTAGTTCTAGTATATTCTATCATTGTGTGTGATAGGTTCAGGTAAATCCTTAGTGTGATTGAGTCCCAGTGAATTGCATAGCCCATAGTAAAATGGGACATCCTTATAGATTCTTCCAGAACATCGTATCTATTTTTAATGGAAGGGTATATGCACCAACTCCACCTTCTAGAAAAGGATATGTATAACCACACCAGGTGGAGAGTTGTAGTATGATCGATAGTACAATCCAAGCATGTGGACATGGTCGAGGAGGCCATACCCTAGATGTTATTTACCATCTAGGTGGAAATTCTTAGAGTGGTCAGGTTGTGGATCAAGGCTGGTTATCAGGAAATATATTTTTAGTAAATCCTACACCTAAGGTGTAGGGTTCCAGACTATATATAGTAATAGGCCTGATTTTAGTAGCCACCAATTTAGTATCTTCTTTATTTGACATTAGAGCATCACAATATTTTATATTTATGCATATCATGTAAAGACTTAGGTTTGAAGTTTTATTTTTTTGTGAAGTGATGACACTCGATACTCCATTAAGAAATTGATCGGAATGTGTACACCATTTCAAAGAATTCCCCCTTGTTGTTGGCAGTTATCATTTCTCATGGGACCTCTTTGTCCTCAAGATGAAGAGATTCAACATCATTCTTGGAATAGAATAGTTTGTCCCCTATCATTATTATGTTGATTAATATCACCGAAGGGTTTAATTCACATCACCAGAGGTTTGTAGTTTTATTCACAAGTGTAATGGGGTTTCAATGAGAGTAGAGCTTTACTAGAGCATCGTGGAATGGGAAGAGTGGTTTTCTAGATCGCTAGAATGTGTACGAATGATCCAGGGACACATCGGGATTATTTACCTTCTATATTAGATCATTTCCATGATGTATTACAATACGTTTTTTTCTGGACTACCTCTTAAGAGATAAGTATAGTTTACTATCAATCTAGTGTCGGAGTATCACCAGTATTCATTAATCCTTACAAAATGGATACTACTGATTTTCAAGAGCTCAAGAGGTATCTAAATAACTTGGAAGCCATGGTTTTTAACCAACATAATAATTAAAATTGTGGTTCACCTATCCTTTTCACCAAGAATGAATATGGAACCCTCAATATTTTCAATGATTACCATCGATTTAACTTTCTCATGGTTAAGAATCTATATACAATGCAACATATAGAAAACCTATTTGACCAGGTTTGAAAAGAGAGGGTTTTCTACAATATATATTTGATGTTAACATGCCATCAAGTATGAGTTAGACCACTGGACATACCCCCTAAAACATTTCATAGAATCTATGGTCTTTTAGGAGTATCTAATTATGTTATCTGGTTTGATGAACACACCTACAATTTTCATGTCTCTATTGAATGGGGTTTTCTACCTTTATACGGATTCATTTGTGGTGGTCTTCATGGATGACATATTGGGGTATTCTAAAACTCTACATGACCATTCCAAACATCTCGATATCATACTGAATACACTGATAGATAAATAGTTGCTTTCTAAGATCACTAAGATATTCTTTTGGATTGACAAGGTTTACTTATTGGGTTGCATCATCTCATAGGCGAGAGTGTCAGTTGACCCAAACAATGAGAGACTGGTAGTTACCTGGGAACAGTCCAAGAAATTTATTGACATTTAGAATTTCTTAAGTATGGATAGATATTGGAGGTGCATTATTTAGGAATTTTCAATCTAGGTAGAACTACATAAGGGTTTCACAAAGAAGGTAATAGAGTTCATATGGTTTGAATCATGTGAGATATCCTTTCCAGAGATAAAAGTGAGACTGGATTCAACACCAATACTAATTATTTTAGAGCCTATTAGAAACTATATAGTTTATTGTAGTTAATTAGGAATTAGAATAAGGTTTGTTATGATGTCGGAAGATCAATTCATGGTGTACAAGTCTCATCTGTTGAGGTCGCATGAGAGGTATTATCTGACACACGGTCTCGAGCAGAATCTATAGTGAATTATTTGTTCTACTAGAGGTATTATTTTATTGTAGATTTCTTTTTTTGGTGTTTACACACCAAAAAATCATAAAGTACATATTTATACAGTGTCAATTAATTATCTGGTAGAGTAGGCTGTTTTAATACCTAAATTCATTTTATTTTTATCTTACCTATATGCCTAGTATGGGTATTGTAGTGGATGATGCTATGAGCTGGAAGATTCAAATACAGGAAGTTCAAGAGGACATTGGTGAGTGTAAGTTGATGGGACTATTTTCAGAGATGAATATAGAGGTACAAGAGCATAATGGGAAGCATATCCATACATCTTTAGTAGTGACCTATTCACTTATAGAGAGATTGAAACTTTTATGCCCCAAGGGCTTAGTCTTAAGGAAGAATATTTCAAGTGAGGACCCGTCACTGGGCCAGATCATTGATGAGGATGAGGTAATGCCCATTCGCGAACACATCTGGGACCCCACATTCATATAGGAAGAGTTTATGAATGAATCTCATGAACCCTTTTGGATAATACATAAAAGTATTACTAAGATGTATCATTACTTACATCACCATTATTGGTGGAAAGTGATGAAAAGGTAGATAATGGATTTTATTGGTCAGTGTTCCACCTTTACTGAGATACCCTTGATGCAATTATGTGGTATGGGTGATCATCGACAGGCTAACAAACGTCACTCACTTTTTACCTATTAAAGAGACCATTTTAGTGGATGATCTCAAAATGATCTATGTCTGAGAGATTAATTGAATTCATGGATTTACACATACTGTTGTATTAGACATTGATGTTTTTTTTTCTTCTTGGTTCTGGAAAGGGTTACAGAGGGCATTAGGTACATAGGTACCTTTGAGTACATCATACCACCCTCAAACTGATGTGTAGTATAAATGTATAATATATATATATTATAGTATATTTTTAGATCATGCATCCTTGATTTAATAGTTTTATGGTAAAATCACATACCTTTAGTTGAGTACTCCTAAAATAACAACATTTAAGTGACAATATAGATGGATCTATTATGGGCCTTATATGGCAGGTCCTACCATTTACATGTATGATGGTTAGAGGTAGGAGAGGGAGAACTACTAGGACCTCATCTTGTTTAGGAGTTATCATAGTAGGTACATTTCATTCCAAAGAGTCCATATATTGCTCATGTTAGGTAGAAGTCATGCACTGATCGTTATTAAAGACCTATCGAGTCTGAGATTAGGGATCTAGTCTTCTTGTGAGTTTCACCTATGATGGAGTAGAGATAGATTCATAGACAGAGTGAGCTATTTCCTCATTATATCTGTCCCATAGAGATATTAGAGATATTTGTGTTGGTATCTTTTCAGATATCACTTATTTATAGGTATTATCCTAAAAACAAATTCTTCCACATATCTTGTCTTTGACATTAATATCCACACCCAACTTGAATTTTAGATCCTTAAGATGTTGAATTGTGATTCAATGCTTCCTTTGAATAATATCCTATATGAATTATCGAACATGTCATGAATTATCTCTTAGGTAGGTCAGTTCCTTTAGTCTTGGTACTATGTTAGCACTGTCACATATAGGATGAGACCTAGGAGAGAGAGGCTGATGTACATGCCTAGTGGTTAATAATTTTCTTTGATGATGTATTATCACCCATTGAAGGGAAACTCTATGATGATTTTTTTTAAGTATGGGAGACGGTAAGATACTAATTTTATATTGAGTTAGATAACGTTTAATTTTTAGTTTGAATACACTTTTTAACCTTATACTTGGGGTTTAATTATGAAGGAAAGTTTTGAGAGCATCTTGGTCTTGCTCAGATCCTGGAGCTCTAGTTTTTAGAGAAGATATATGAGGTGCACAGTTAGTAGTAACTATGTGACTCAACTGTGTGGACCCTATATATATATAGAGAGAGAGATAGAGAATGGTTTACCAAACCATGTGAGGTAGGCCACATAACCATGTACAAAATATAGACTTTCAGTAGAGATGAAATTAATGATAGGAGCACGGTTTGTCTAACTATGTGCCAAATAATGCAAGGGGCCTTCCTTAGATAGCATTGGTGCTCAATTAGTTCACGGTTTATCCAACTATGTGGCCAAACCCTACACCTCATTAAATATGGGTGAAAAGTTCATTTTACTCTCTATAGTTATAAATCATCCCTTATTTTCTCTCCTCCTCCTCCCAAGAAGATATCTCTTTACCTTCCCAATCTATGCTTTGAATCCACTCCTTAGTCCGAACTCTGATTTCATCACTGTTTATCTCATTGGTTTCCACTCAAAATGTGCTTTAATATGTTTCCTTCCTTGTCTCTTTATCTTTCCATCTGTTGTGTGAAATTAAATAAAGATAATATGCCCTATTTTCAGGCTATCCATCTTTGTTCTCTAATTTCTCACATTCCAGTCTGGATTTGAGGTTGATACTAGATGAGTGTTTTTCTAACACCATAAGGTAGGTGGTCTATACTGTTACCCTTAAAGTCTCATTTTTTATAAATGTTTCATTTTTTCCACATGATGTAATATTTTTTTGTCTCATTATAATTATAAAAAAATTAATTTAAAGGTGGGAACTATGTCCCATACCCTATTTTATATAACTGACAACCCTGTTAAAGGTTGGAACCTCACGAAAGATCACCCTTTTGGTTGATTCCTTATAAACATGTAACTTTGACACCCTTTATACATATTGTATTTAATTTTTAAAAGGATTTTGATTAAATTATAAATAAATGATTAATTTTGATATAGTATGGAAGGTAACATTTACTTATCCCCTTGTTGATTATGTATAAACTGTTTAAAATGTGAGACATCCCTTATTAGACTTTTACAATATAAATGAAAATGAGATGTGTATAATTAAATTTAAAGATAAAGAGGCTTGGATTAATACATCCACTATGATTATTTATTAAATAGTATTAATCTATTATGGACATTTTTCTTATTTAAAGAGACTTCAGACATTAGCTAGCCTTAGATTCCCGAGGTAATGCCTTGAGCCCTTAAAGGAAAGAACCTTGATTCATTGAGATGGTCTCCATGGAAGATACCCAACATTGAATTTATTCTGTGTCTTATTTTATAAATTCTTCAATATAGTACCGATTATTCATTCAATTCATATCCATAAATTATAATTCCTTGGATTTCCTCCTAGGATTCAGCTTGATGTCTTCAAATATATGACGCCTTGGATCATCGCCTGGGGATCTAGTAATTCCTAGCCCAAGATTTAAATTTTATATACTTCAAGGAATAATTTAGAGACTTTTTACTAATTGAATCTCCTGTCTTTATCCCTCATGTTACACTAAAACCTTTTATCTTGCATTGTGGTTATTTCCATGAGCTGGCCCGACATACTATGGTTAAGTCTTCCTCAGTTTCACCTTGGTTCCTCCATCACTATTATTATTAAATTATTAATTTTATGATTTCTCCAAGCACTGAATATTTACAAGTTACCTATTCAGAGACATCTGGATGAAGATGGAGGTATGGTTAGCTAGGCTTTATTTGAGGAACCAGAGCCTAGAATGGTTAATATTTCATTTTCTAAATCATATAATTATAATTTTTCCTTAAAATTGTTATAATTATATTCACATAATGGATTTTTCATAGAAACCATTGGTAATGGCCTACTAAGTTTTACTCTCACCCGATTTAGGCCGCCAATTGGTACCTGGATCAACTTCATGGTCGCATGTTAGGATAAACGCAAGGTTTTATATCAATATTTTCAATTTATATAATTGGATAACACATGGGAGTAGAAGACCGAGCATAGTATTGGTATGATTTTTGAGTTTATCTTTTTGGTATTTTTGTGTATTCTTGTATAGAATGTATTAATGTTTTCCTACTTCCAGTTTTTTCATAATATCATTCCATCATCATCATAAATTTTTTATGCCCTAGATATTGTGGTTTCTATTTAGTTATATATATCATTTTTGGATTATTTACATTTACTAATTCATATTACTATTTCTACTTCCACTATTTTTTATCAACCATTTGTTATTATTCTATTTTGGTACACTCTGACCTAAGGGAATGTTCACCCCACGAACACACTATAGGCCCTAACTACTATTTGTAAGCCTCACGAATATGAGGAGGCATGCATGTGACCATATCCCCAATAGGTTTGGGTAACTTTTTATTGTCTTCTTGTTTGGGACATCACAAGGGTCATGATAATTATTTGATTACTTAGCATATGATTTCCATGGTTTATAGTGTCAGATATATTGAGGTGTTTCATTATTTTGCATGAACATGATATGATTTTCAAAATGGGATGAGAATTTAGACTGACCTATGAAGGCTAGAATCAAGTAGGGACTAAGGTAGAAGGTAACACTGTAAGGTTTTGGATATGGATTAGTGTATATGAGTAGTGATTGGGATGGTTCTAAAAAACCTAGTGATTTTCCGTGAGGGAAGGATGGTGATGTTGATGATTTTAGCATGATGTAGTTATATGACCAAGATAGTCTTGGGGAAATAATCTTATGAGGATGGTTAAAAAAGGACACATGTTTTGAGGTAAGCGATAGACCAAAAGTGGTGAGTCTAGGTTGTGTGCTTGAGATGTTTTACTAGGGGATATGTATGGGTTTGCGAAAGTGTCCAACCTACATGGTATGACATGAGTATCCATGAAGGATCTTTCCCATGCATGTGTCTTTTATGTTTTATGTTATGTATGATATCTGAAATGACGGTTCATACACTATGGCCGGATATGAACTCGAGTAATAGAGGCTTGATACTTATTCCAGGGTTAGGTACAACCCCCTGGGTGTTTGTTAAATGATTCCAGAGTGAGGTAGGTTTCCCCAAGAGTATGTTTATCATATGATTATATAGTGAGAGAATTTTTTTTCTAGGTTTATGCTTCTTATATGGTTCTAGGTAAGGCATGAAACCCCCTGGGTGTATGCTATAAATGTGAAATGACAATTCAGACCTTGGGGTGGAATACAACCACCAGGTAATAGAGGTCTAGTTTCTGTTTCTAGGTAGAGAATGAAACCCCATGGGTGTATGCTTATATGGTTCTAGGGATGGATGTGGGTCTCTCTGGGTAGTATCCCCATATTCCAAGGTTTGACACCCACTGGGTAGTAGCTTCATATCTCAAGGAGAGACCATTACCCCAAATTTATTGTATATATATGGTTTTGAGGAGATTTTCCCCATGGTTGTAATTTTCTTATATGGTTCTAGGGTATGATATGGTCTCCCTAGGTGGTGTAATATGATTAGAGATATATATAACTAGATAAAGAAGGTTTGACCAATCCCAAGTGTCACCTGAAAACCTAAAGATGAAGTGTGGTTATTCTTTTGATATTCTTTGCTTTAATTATTTATTCTTAGAATATCACATGTGCTTAAGCTGTATGTACAAGTTAGGTTATAGAAATGTTAAGTTTTCCTACTATGATTTGTTTCTCAACCCATGTATAGGAACCCTAGTGCGCACATTGACCTTGTGTCTAATTTTAGGTTGAACATGACAAATAATGGGGATCAGGATAAGGCATCTCAACAAGGATTTGGATATTTAGATTGAGGTATGTATTAGGGATGATAATAAAGTCTATTATATATATATTTCTTAATTTTATTTTTTATATCTGATCGGATCAATGGGAGATCAATGAGATGTATGATTATCTTATTCTACATTTTTATATATTACAAAACTATTTTTTATTGATTATACAAACTATAATTTATTTTTATGGATTTATTATTATTATCTTCACTATTTCTTTAATTTTATATAAGAGTATAGTCTCCCCACAATAACACCTTAGACCCTTTATTCTAGTTAGTAGGATTTTTAATATGGAGTGGTGTACCTAGGGTAACATAAAACACCTGAAGTAGTCATTGGTGAGTGTTCTAGGGATAACGAGGGGTCACAAAGTGGTATCCTAGAATTTTTTTTCTTGTATTACTATTTGGGGATGTGGTAGATGGAGAATAGGGACACATCAAAGATTGTGATGGACCTCATATTGGTTAATTATGAGAACATTTTAATTGTGAAGTCAATGTTACCAAGGATATTAGATTTTTATTCTTGGTTTTCTCTATTATTATTGAGATAATTATTCAATTATAATGTGTTTATTTGATATTTAAATTTATGGTTTTGGATTTTGGCCTATTGGAAAGAGGCCAATATACATGCTTCCTATTGGAATGTCAGACTCACATGACATTCGTGTGCTTTCATGTGATTTATATAATTGAAGAAAGAGGGTTCAACTCTTTAAAGGGTCAAAAACAACTTATAAGACATGTTCCTATGTAACTAGTATACAGTATTCTAATCAGTTGAAACATGATATATTTTTTCTGATGACTGGTCTTGTGGATCATATGACATGATGTTTCTTAACGATGGTTATATATCTCGTCAATGAAAGGGAATAGTAGTGAAATTTAGTAGGTCAGTATATGCATTAGAAGTTTTAATGATGAACCCATTATGGGTGATTATGATGTGGTTTTGGGTACTTAAAGTGTTAAAAGTAACCAATATGAGGTTTTCATATATATATTCTTATTATAATTCTACTTAACCATATTATACAGCTATGATTTACTTAATATGAGTCATATCTGGGAAATGTTTTTATATATAGATGGATGTTATTAATACTTGAGGGGTAGTATGGTATGAAAATTCCTAATGAGGATGGGTACCCAAGGAGGGGAGGTTGATTTAACAAGTGATGTTACATGTGTATATATGAGACCCTAGAGTGGGTGTATTGGCATGTGAGTTTCCTTATGATATTAGATATGGTAGAATGGATGTTACCCCATGAGTTATGGATTATGTGAGATATATTTATTAGCTATGTGGTATATCCTAGTTCCTTTGAGATGTGACTCGTTATATTTAAGTTCCATGTGTTATGATTGAGTTACATAATGTATTTTCTATAATTGTCGAAGTATGTTGTTATATATAGAGGTTACCAAAGAGAAGGGTTATTTTGAGATTGTGAGTTCCCTTAGAGATGGGGAGAATAAATAAATTATTTTCATTGGAATTAATTTAACATAAAGAGATATAAAATATGTGACATACTCATAGAATGCTTTGTGGTTTTGGGAAGTAAGGAACTCTGAGTACTAGTTCTTCTAGTATCAATGTTATATTTGAAGATATTGATCGATTGGATGTATGGATCTATGATTTTGAGTGTAAAACCCAATGAAGTTAATTATATTGATTGTATATGCTTGGATCTAGGATCAGCGAAGTGTGAATAATTTTTTTTTCAAAATATTTCTTGTGTGGTTGGTTATCATGCAACTGGCCTTAGCATTAGTGAGATTTGGTAATTTTTGGAAAAGATCACAAGGGTGATTTTGATTATATGATATTTAAAAGTTATAATGTATTGTTAGGGATGTAGTCTTGTGAGCTTAGATTCAATGATGTCTGAATCAAGGGAGCATGAGTTGGTTTGTGTGATTCGGTAGTATGAGAACATACAACAATTTCATTCAGATTAGATCATGATAAATAGTGGGTAAGAGCTTATGAGAAAGTTCTTTAGAGGATCACTCTTCCTTAAGATAGGAGCATGAGGGTTGAAATGACCATTAGAGAAAAGTTTTGATACATGAGGATGAGAGTTAATTGGTTATTCATAGTTTCTATTTGGTTTATGAATTGATGAGAAGCTATCCATAGGAAAGTGATGGTGATATCATGAATGTATGGTGCTAGTGGTCGATAGGATGGGTGATTTTTTCTTAGGAGGAGAGACACACATGTTATTATGGAACCTGTCGGGAATTACGATCAAGGAGAAGTGTTAGAAAATCCATGTGTGGGGAGTGTACCATTGTTTGTTAGAGGGTGTTAAACTTGTTTCAAATTGAATTTTTATGGTCGTAATGAGTGAAATTATCAGTTATACAGGAGAGGGTGGATATTTTGTTTTATATTAGTATTTGGGTTTGAGTGGGAAAACCATGTCCAATCATTATGTGTAGAAATGGATGGATATTGGGATAGAGATATCTTTGTTTTTTATTATTTTAGTAATAATAAGGATAATCCATGTTAAGTAGAATCAAATTAGTCACATAGGTATAAAATTCATGCCGGTAGGGTACTGGATGTGATACGACTGGTTGATGTATCGTTGAAATGGAATTTATATGTTGGTGTGAAGGTGGATCTAGTTTAATTTGGTTCCTTACAGAATACCAAATTTGATATTTATATGTGAGATCAGATGGATTCCGAATGTTTTTTTTAGGATTAATATGGATTTGATATGATCCTAGAGTGAGTCAGATCAGATACATGATGGTACTCATGGGTGGATCGTGATAGTGGGTTTGGTTGGTTGAGGAACCAACCATGGAACTACCCTAGGTATAGGGTTGGGATTAAGCATGAGTGTTTGGATGATAATCATGATTGAATGATTTGATAGTACATTAGTGGATGTGGATGGGTGTTTTGAGAGAGATCGACCAAAGAAAGATTGACTAGTTTCATGCATGAGATTATGTATGGTGAGGTGGAAACTACACTAATCATGTTGATAAGCTATTGAGACTATATTATGGTATGATATTCTTATGGTGGGGAGCACCTTGAATTAGAAGAAAACATTATAGTTATGGTATCATGGCATGGAGCTCCATAATACTAGAGAATTATTGGTTGATAATTCTATTGTTTCTCAAGGTAGATGGGTGTAGTTGAGCGTCATCCCAATGATTAGTGGTGGTAAAGAGTGACTAACATGGATTTTAGAGAATAGTGTTCCTTGATGTTGGAGTTTTACAGTGGAAGTTTGTTTGATGTTCTATGGTATATCATGATGATTTAGTGGTGATTTTATGACCTAGGTAGGTTGGTATTGACCTCTATGGATTCTTAGGAATGAAAAGTGTTGTGGTGAGTAGTTTGTTATGACTCGTGTCATTACATGCTGTGAAATTCAGTGAAAAATTAAATTTTTTGCATTAAGTTCTTATAAGGGGTAAAATTATAATTTCCCCTAGAAAACAATATTACTATAATTTTCTTTTGGTTCTATTGGTCTTAGAATGAGACATTTACCATTGGTCTATAATTTGGTGACATTTCAAGATGGGTTTATTTTAAAAAATATTTTAATATTTTTTATAATCATTGATTATTCTTCTTATGAAAATATTGATATCTCCTAAACAAGGTTTTATATTAGAATTAGGAATTTTTATTTAGGTTTGGATTCACTAGTTTTACCTAGGTAGTGGGTAAATTACATTCATGTTTTGGGATAAGGGTCATGCCTCTAAATAGGTTTTTTATTTTTTTATTTTTTTATTTTTTTCCTCCCCTCCCCCTATTTCTTCTTATGTAATCCAAGAGTGAGGAGGTTCTATTTTTAAGTGTGATGCCAGGTTCAGAGGTAAGGAGGGGGAAGGAACCGTCGACTTCATCTACAGAGTCCAATCAGACTTGGATCAGGATGTAGTGAGAATACAGCATGGATCCGAGCTCAAGATTTGGTGATTTCACTATGATATATTCATTTAATTAATTTCTTCATTGATTCCCTATTTTATTTTCAAATTTAAATTTTTATGATGGTATATAGACTATTTTTTATGTTTTAGATCCCATGGTTGGGTGATTTGGCATGGAATGGTGGTTTTAGGTAATTCAAATGTGGGTTTAATTTATAAAATAAAATCACATGGTGTGTGGATCAATAGAAGTAATTGTGTGTTCTTTTCTGTGGTGAAGGTGGAATATGATGAATACAAGATTTGTAGTCCATAAGGACACATCATTTTGGACCTCTAGTGAATTACTTGGGGTCTATCTAATTAGACTGATAGACACCATGTGAGGAATAAGGTGTTTAGTAGTATTCACTGTATCTAGTTGCATGAAATTAGTTAAGCCAAGGTACATAGTTCGGTACCCCATGTTCCATTGACATTGTGTGTTCCTTGAGACACACTATGTACTTGGGATTTTACATGCTAATCCTAACTGAGATACATACCCAGTGGCCTTGTTTCCATGGTACATGATGTATATTTGGGAAATACATTCTAGGATTTACTAAGGTAAATTTCCCATAGTAGGGATTCGAAGGTAATCATCATGTACTGTGAGGTACACACCTTGTAATATTTCCCTTAAATAAATTTTCATGTTTTCATTTCTAGGATCCAAAATTATATAAGGAGTCCATTACAGGTATATTAGTGATATGATTTTATATGGATGAGGTATGAAATGATGTTTTCTTTTGTGTGAGGGTCATGGGAATGATCTAATGACTTCTCATAGAATTGTTAAGGTTTATAGTAAGATATTTCTTGGGAGGATACCTGGATTAGCAAGATATCATTATGATATAGGGAATGAGATGAGGATTTTGAATGGAGTCTTAATTCTAGTGTCATGAAGGGTGTACAGGATGAGGGAACACCATCAATTGTTGTGTATGGATTAGTGATAATGAGTAGAGACTTGGATGTATCTAAAGGTCTTTAATTGATGCCCATGAGGGAAAGATGATGAAATTGACTAGTTCAGTGTAATGTGGTTGTGTGGCCAAGAAGCCTTGGGGAAATAATCCCATGAGGTTGGTTAGATGAGGACATGTGTTTTGAGGGGAGGTATAAATGTAACACCCCACCCCTACCTCATTGGATTGAGGAGGTAGTGAGGGTTACTTGGCCTTAAGCGACATTCCCAAGGCACCAAAGGCTGGCAATAAATGCCAAGGGCTTCAAGGAACAGTGGGGAACGATTTTCCCTTAAGAAGGTCACCCAACTCAACCAACCAACTATGATAGATGCATGCACTATCAAACCCAACCATATGATACTAACAATGACATCACATAACCCAAAACTGTTCAACTAGAAATGTCCACCAAACATCATAATACAAAGCGAAAACTAAACAACAAAACAACATGAGCCATGACACCACCACAGCTCCACACTATGCTCCAAGCTCCAAGATCCACCAACACATCACAAGAATCACTACAAACCATTAGCAATGAGATGCCTTACCTTTAGTTGTATACTGGTACACGACATCTGCAACGACACCAAAGTGCCAAAGTAGGGGGTGAGTACAACTACTCAGTAGGTTTTCTCCAAATGAATTCCCTACACATGCCACTAGGATAAAATCATTAGCTCATTTATATAAAACGGTTTATATAAAATAATCACAAGTGAATCCATTACCATAAGCCAAACACACCCTTACCAAGCCATTTCACCCAAACCAAGTAAACCCAGGGAAATCCAAATAATCATGCCATGAGACAAACATGCCACACAAGGAAGTCCAATCAAACATTCCACACAAGGAATCCAATTAAACCATTTCACATTTCCACAACAAATTACATCTATGCAAAGCAACACGCAATAAAGCAACCATAACGGTGGGACTTCCTGCCCAACTCGTTCACCCCATCTTCAGCTAGTAGGACTTCCATCCCACTACCTAACAACCCAAAATGGTGGGACTTCCCACCCATCACATTCACCTTTTATAGTGAGACTTCACACCCACTTCCACACAACCAACACAATCCATAACCAAGAATGTAACCCTCCAAGTCCACAACAATATGCAGTTCACCATTTCTATTACATGTCAATCAACTTCAATAAATCAAACATTTATTGAAAAAAACCCTTAAATAATTTTCTATACCAAACCAAATTTCAATAAAACAACCCTTTTATTGGAAAAAATTTTCTCAAATCATCATAATCAAACCAAAAAACAACTCATTTTAAAATCCCATTTTAAAATCACATCATGAGCATTTCGCCACAAGCCCTTTTTCCCAAAAATCCCCAAACAATCCCCAAAAGGGATTTCCATCCAATTTTGCACATCAACAACACAATTAATTTTAATCAACACAAATTAATTTCAATCAAAACCACTAGTTATAACCAAGTGGAGTCTAGAGAGAAGCCACCTACCTTTAGGGTTCCGGCAAAATCGACCCACAAGAAATTACTCTTCAAATCCAGAGAACACACCACAGAAACCTCTCTATATTCCCTTACATAACATTAATAAGGCTTAAAATTAACATCCAAGGAAAAAAACCCTATATCTACACACAACGGGTGTAGATCTAGAAAATCGAGAGAGAGGGAGATGTAGATCTAGAGGAAAACACAAATAACCCAAGAGGAGAGACTTGCCTTGGAGAAACCACCTTCAATCCACCAAGAAACCTCTTCAAAATGATTCCAAAATGAGTGGGAGATCACCTTCAACCTATTTTTATGTGGCCGCACAGTTAGCCCGCACGGTTTGACAAAACGTGCGCTAACCGTGCGCACGCTACTACCTTAAGATGATGGGTATAAAAGGATTCCTCACATGGTTTGGAAAATCATGCACAGGTCATGCGAATCCTACTGTCTCCCCCTACACGGTTTCCTGGAGAACCTGCACGGTTTTCTCTAACCGTTCTCAAACCGTGCTCCCTAAAAAAATCCTCCAAACTTATTCAAAACCATTCCAAACTCACCCAACCTCTTCCAAACTCATCCCATGTACTTTAAACACCAAAATAAGCATAAAAAGGATACATACCTCAAACCGGGGTCACTACATCCTCCCCACCATTGGACTTTCCATCCTCGGAAAGTAGTGAACCCGCCCTTTGCTGAAAGAGATCGAGCCATTGCTTGACCATCTATTTCTCCCACTCCAAAGTCTCCTATTGGATATGGCCATGCTACCACAAAAACTGAACCAGACCAATGCTTTTACCCCACAAGACTTTCTCTTTCCTATCCACAACTCATACTAGCACATGCACCAACGAAGCATCTGTCTCTAGCTCAACATGATCCCATCGAATAACATGGCTCGGATCTGGTAGATACTTTTTCAACTGCGACACATGAAACATATTGTGTACCATACTGAACCTAGGTGGAAAATCCAAATGATAAGCCACCTCACCAACCCGCTCAAGAATCTCAAAAGGTCCAATATACCTCGGAGATAACTTTCCCTGCTTCCCAAACTGACAATTTCCTAACCTATGAGAGATCCATAAGAAAATATGATCACTCCCATCGAATGACAATTCCCATTGACGATGACCCGCATACGATTTCTGAGGACTCTGAGTCATCTACATTCTCTTTCTGATTAACTTGATCTTCTCCATAGTCTCCTAGACAAGGCTTCGTCGAACCGTTGAGGACTCACCCGTTTACACCCAACATAGTGGAGAACAACACAACCACCCATACAATGCTTCAAATGGAGCCATATGTATGGATTTATGATAAATGTTATTGTACGAAAACTCAACCAAGTACAACTTATCCTCCCATGAGCCTCCAAAATCCATGACACAAGCCCACAAAAAATCCTCCAAAGTTTGTATCGTCCTCTCGGAATGACCATCTGTCTGAGGGTGATACACCGTACTCATGGTCAACTTAGTTCCAGGGGCTTGCTGTAAGGATTTCTAGAAATGAGATGTAAACCTCGGATCTCTATTGGATACGATCAAAACTGGAACACCATGCCACTTTACCATCTCCTGGATATTTATTTTGGATAGATCCTACACCATATGATATTCACGAATTGGGATGAAATGCACCGACTTTGTTAGCTGATCCACTATCACCCAAATAGAATCGTGCTTCCTGACCGTTCTTGGGAGACCTATGACTAAATCCATCGCTATTTTCTCTAACTTCCAAATAGGTATTGGTAAAGACCGCAACATTCCCATTGGCCTCTGATGCTCTGCCTTGACCAGCTGGCAAGTCAAGCATGTCTAAACATACTCATCCACACTTATTTTCATACCAGCCCACCAGAACTACGCTTTCAATGCTTTATACATTTTCGGAATTCCAGGATGAAAAACCCACCTGGAATGGTGATACACCCTAAGAATATCCTCCAGACAAGAAACGAATACAACCATCCAATTCTTAAAACACAAAACTAAGTCTCCATTCAGTTGCCAACCCTCAATGGTCTCCCCACCATTGATTTTCAACCTCATGTTCATTCACTCGGAATCAGATATCTGTGCTTCATTAACCAGGCCAACCAAGTCAGGAATCAGCAAAACTAGGAATAAGACCTCTCTATCGCCCTGGTCCTCACATTCCAACCACATGTCAGCTATAGCCGACATCAACTGCCACTGGTCTGATGCATGTTTCACCACCTGAGCATATGAATTTCTACTTAATGCATTTGCCACCGAATTTCCCTTACCCAGTGTATACATCAAGTCAAAATCAAACATCTGGAGATATTTTATTCATCTCCTTTACCTCAAGTTAAAATACCTTTAGGAGAAAATGTACTTCAAGCTCTTATGATCCATATATACCCTGAATTTCTCACCAAAGAGATAATGATGCAACACATTCAAAGCATGGACCACTACTGCTAATTCCAAATCATGAGTTGGGTAGTTCATGTCATGCACCCTCAATTGTCGTGATCCATACGCAACCACATGATTCCCTTCCATGATAACGCACCCCAACCCTAATCCTGATGCATCATAATACACCACGTACCCTTTTCCTAGTTCCAGCAAAACCAAGATTGGTGCTGATGTAAGTTGAACCTTTATCTCTTTAAAACACTATTGACATTATTCATTCTTTTCTTGTCAAAGATGTCATCTGTGATTCCAAACGTGAAAAATCATGAACAAAACGCCGATAATACCCAGCTAGACTGAGGAAACTTCATACCTAAAACACATTCTTTTGTGGTTTCCATGAGATAATAGCCTCTATATTTTCTGAATCTACTAAAACACCCCTTTCAGAAATCACATGGCCAAGAAAACAGACTTCCTGTATCCAAAAGTCACACATTGAAAATTTGTCATACAAACGATGATCCCTCAAAATCCATAGCATTGTTGCTAAGTGCTACTCATGCTCCACCCCTGTATTTGAATACACAAAAATATCATCTACAAACACCACCACAAATGAATCCATATATCTCTAAAATATCTGATTCATCAATGCCATGAACACTGCTGAAGAATTTGTTAGACCAAAGGTCATAACCACATATTCATAATGTCCATATCTATTTTTGAAATCTGTTTTAGGAATATCTTCCTTCCTCACCTGCAATTGATGATATCCCGACCTTAGGTCGATATTCGAGAACCACTGGACTCCCTTAAACTGGTCAAACAAATCATCAATTCTTGGAAGTGGATATCTGTTCTTTTTCATAACTTGGTTAAGTTTATGATAATTAAAACTGAGCCTCAAAGTTCTATCCACATTTTTAACAAACAACATCAGTGCTGCCCACAGAGACATGCTAGACTAGATAAACCATTTGTTTTCTAACTCTTCCAAATGGACTTTCAATTCCCACAATGTAGTAGGTTCCATCCGATAATATGGAAGCGAGATAGGATTGGTCCCTAGAAAAAGATCAATCGTAAACTCCACTTCTATTACGGGAGGTAACCCAGAGAATTATTTGGAAAAAACATCCATGAATTGATCCACCACTACCAGAAGAACACTCTTCTCAACACCCTCTACCGATTCCAACGACAACACCACCAACTGATACGATAACATGCCCACTTCTAGTGCCAAAAAGCCAATTTCACCATGCCTTTCATGCCTCTCTCCTATAAATAGTTGTCTAACACCATCGTGTGTTGTAAAATCCATTATCTACGCATTATAGTCGATGTGGGCCTTAAACGCCACCAGCCAATCCATTCCCAAGATTACATCATACCCATCCATCTCAAGCACTAATAAATTACACATAATATCAACCTCACCCATAATGATACAACGTGCTCTACACAAGAAGGCTCAACACTCTCTTTGACAAAGAAGAGCTTACTGTTTCAAAACTGAAGGGATCATTTCTACCCTTAAAACCAATAACTCAACCACATATACAGCAATAAAAGAGTGTGAAGAACCCCTATCAAACATCACTTGTATCAAGGTAGAATTTAAAATAATAGTACCTCGCACCGTGGATGGTCCCGACTAATCATCCACCACAACCTGCTCGGCTCTGAACAATGCCTTGGTTGCCACACTCAGCTCTTTATTGCCCTGCTAAGGAGTTGTGGTGTTCCGAGAATCACCATAACTGGCTTTGCTCTGCTGACAAGGGGTATGGTGTTGTCCTGATCCCATCGAAGCATACGACGCTTGCAATCCCTGAGGAGTGTCATGTGCACCCGACCTTCGAGCATTCTAACAATAATGCTGTAGATACCTCATCTGCTTACAATTATTACATGATCGAGGTTATGTCGTATAGCCCCGCTTGATGTGGCTCGTAGAACTACACTGAAAACATCCCAGTTTGCTCTGGGGATTCGGAGGAAGATTTAACGATCATGCCATCAGATTATGTTCCATACTCCCACCCTGGGAATAAGTGTCCCTCCTCCGCTTGAACCTAGAGTTAGAGTTCCCACTATTCCCCATGGGTACCACCATGCTTCCTCCGCCTGGAGCTCCCAATAGATCCCACTCAGCCACCAATGCTTGATTCACCATCTTTGTGTATTCACCAATACACATCACTGCTATTTTTGAATGGATCTTTTGCCTTCAACAAGATTCTAAGATAAGAGCATTCAATGATGTACTACCTTCCACCTCGGGTGCAAATCTCACTAAGTTCATAAACAAAGCAGCATACTCCATCACATACATATGCCCTTTCTTTAGACTGAATAAATCAGTTGTGTGCTGAATTCTAAACATATGTGGGTAGAATTGGTTATTAAAAAATTCCTCAAAGCCTTCCCACATCATACCCTGGTTCATCCCCGTTTTTACTACCAACTCCCACCATTGATGGGAAATATCTTCCAACCTATACGTGGCCAACATCACTTTTAACTATACTGGTGTTCCCAAGAATTCGAAGATCTTGGTCTTTCCATTCAATAATGCTTATTCCCTCTCTGGTACTGAATCACCCTTGAAGATGGGTGGATTTTTCTTTCGAAACTGAACCGCATGATCCACATGCCTTGGTTCATCCGCTTTATTTCCACTTTCCACAACTTGGAAATCTTTCACTATACTTTGCACTAACTACTGGTTCACCTGAGGCTCAGGTGCAACCACATTTTCATCGGCCACTTTTGGTTGGTCTCTACGACGCCTACCCAGTGCCATTTCTATAAACAGAAAACAAATAACCATGAGTATCACTTCCGTAGACATCAAGAATTCCCATTTCAAACTGCATTACACAACACTATCATAAAGAGGCTTTCCACCTTTCCACATTTTCCATGTTTCACCATTTTTGAAAATCAAACCATTTTAAAAATACAAAATTTATTCACATTACAATTTCACACATTTGAAAAACCATTTCTCAATTCATCCCATAAATCATTATTCCCAATAAAATATGCATCCTAGAGGGAAGTCATTTCTACCATGCATGCCATGCTCATCTCATTGGCTACACCCACGACAATGAGATATCCAATGCCTATAAGTGTCTCCAAAACACTTATGTATCCAACTCCCTGGTAACATGAAGTCCAGCATAAAAGGGTTAGCTATGTCCTTTTATACTATACATTCCATGTTCTAATATTCCTACTCCTTTCTACCATCCTAACTGAAGGAATATACCACAATGAATGTCAACTCCAAATCTGAGAATCAACTCCAAAGTACCAAACAAGCTAATACCACTTGTAACACCCCGTCCCTACCTCATTGGATTAAGGAGGCGGTGAGGGTTAATTGGCCTTAAGTGACGTTCCCAAGGTGCCAAAGGCTGGAAATAAATGCCGATGGATTCAAGGAACAGTGGGGAACAATTTTACCTTAAGGAGATCACCCAACTCAACCAACCAAAAACGAAATATGCATACACTATCAAACCCAACCATATGATACTAACAATTCCATCACATGCCCCAAAACTGTTCAACTAGACATGTCTACAAAACATCAGAGTACAAAGTGGAAACTAAACAGAAAAACACCACGAGCCATGACACCACAACAGCTCCACACCAATCTCCAAGCTCTAAGCTCCACCAACACTTCACAAGCATCACTACAAACCACTAGCAATGAGATGCCTTACATTTACCTGTATCCTGATACACGACATCTGTAATGACCCCAAAGTACCAAAGCATGGGGTGAGTACAACTACCCAGTAGGTTTTCCCCAAATGACTTCCTTACACATTCCACTAGGATAAAACCGTTAGAACATTTATATAAAACTGTTTATATAAAATAATCATAAGTGCATCTATTACCATAATCCAAACACACCCTTACCAATCCATTTTACCCAAACCAAGTAAACCTGGGGAAATCCAAACAATCATGCCATGATCCAAACATGCCACATAAGGAATCCCAATCAACCATGACATGAAAGGAATCCAATTCAACCATTTCACATTTCCACAACAAATTCCATCTATGAAAAGAAACACGAAACAAAGAAACCATAATGTTGGGACTTCCCACCCAACCCATTCACCCCATCTTCAGCTAGTAAGACTTCCCACCCACTACCTGACAACCCAAAATGGTGGGACTTCCCACCCATCCTGTTCACATTTTATAGTGAGACTTCCCGACCACTTCCACACAACCAACAGAAGCCATAACCAAGAATGTAACCCCCCAAGGCCATACCAATACACAATTCACCATTTCCATTACATGTCAATCACTTAAATAAAGCAAACATTTATTGAAAACACCCTTCAATAATTTCCCATACCAAACCACATTTCAATAAAACAACCCTTTTTATTGGAAACCATTTTCTCAAGTCATCATAATCAAACCAACAAAACAACTTATTTTAAAATCCCATTTTCAAATCACATCAAGAGCATTTCGCCACAAGACCTTTTTCCCAAAAATCCCCAAACCATCCCCAAAGGGATTTCCATCCAATTTCGCACATCAACAACACAATTAATTTTAAGCAACAAAAATTAATTGCAACCAAAACCACCAGTTCTAACCATGTGGAGTCGAGAGAGAAGCCACCTACCTTTAGGCTTCCGGTGAAATCGACCCACAAGAAATTACTCTTCAAATCTGGCGAACGAACCACCAAAACCTCCCAAGATCCACTTCCCTAATATCCATAAGCCTTAAAATTATCATCCAAGGAAACCACAACCCTATATCTACACACCACATGTGTAAGTCTATAAAACCGAGAGAGAGGGAGATGTAGATCTAGAGGAAAACACAAAAAACCGAAGATGAGATACTTAACCTATTGAAAACACCTTAAATCCACCAAAAAATATCTTCAAAATGCTTCCAAAACAAGTGGGATATCACCTTCAACCTCTAAGAACCCAAAATCCCAAGTGAGGCTTGAGTGGGAGAGGGTTTGGAGAGGAATGAGGAAAGCCTGAGTAAACCCGGGTTTTAAAGCCCTATTTTTAAGTGTTCTCACGGTTAGACCACACGGTTTGATAAAACGTGCGCTAACTGTGCTCACCCTACTACCTTGAGATGAGGGGTCCTCACGGTTGCCTCACATGGTTTGGAAAACTGTGCACAACCTGTGTGAAGCCTATTGTTTCCCCCTTCACAGTTTCCTGGGGAAACCGCACAATTTCCTCTAACCGTGCTCAAACTGTGCTCCCTAACAAAATCCTCCAAACTTATTCAAAAACCAATCTAAACTCACCCAACCTCTTCCCAACTCATCCCATGCATTTTAAACACATAAATAATCATAAAAAAGGCTACATACCTCAAACCGAGGGTTCTACAATAAACCTCAAGTGATGATTCTATATTGTGTTCTTGAGAGGCTACATAAGGGGATGCATGTGGGTTTGGGTGAATGGAGAACTCATATGGTGTGATGTGATACCCTGGGAAGGATATTCCTTGTGAATGTGTGTTTTATGTTATATGTCATGTTTGATATGAGAAATCAGGGTTTGGGAACTAGGATTAGACATAACCTAAGGTAATGGAGGCCTGATACCTATTCTAGGGTGGGTGGGGGGGCTGCCCCCATGGCATATGTGATATGATTCCAGTGTTAGTTGACTTTCCCCTGAGTGTAAAAATCTAATATGGATCTAGGGTGAGCCGAGTTTCCCCTAGTTTTATTCTTATTATATGGTTTTGAGTAGAGGATATGACCTTTAAGTGTATATATATATGGGAAATGAGGGTTTAAGTGTTTTATGTGGAATATGAACCACAGGTAATGGATTTATTTTTCCTATTTCTTGCTAGGGGATGTGACCCCCTGGGTGTATGATTATATGGTTCCAAGGTTAGAAGTTGGTCAACTTAGGTAGTATCTTTATGTTTTAGGGTGGAAAACTCCCAAGGGAGTATATTCATGTTTTGGGTAAAGAAATATTCCGCATAAGTATGATATAAATATAAATTTGAGGATATTTTTCTCATGGGTGTATGCTTCTATATGGTTATAGGGTTGGATGTATCCCCCTAGGTGGTGTAATATATATAGAGACATCTGAAACTTACTGAAGTAGGTTTGGTTGATCATGAGTTTCAACTTAGAATCTAAGGATTGATGGTGGTTATTTATTTATTCTTCCACAATTTAAAAATTTATTTTGAGTATATCACATGTTCATACACAGCATGTATTGGTCAGGTTAGGGGAACATTGGGGTGGAATATTGAGCTTTTTTTTCTCACCCCCTGAATGAGCAGCCCGGTGCACGTGTAAACCTTATGTATACTTTTAGGTTGAACATGGGATGCTGAGTGTATTGAGTTGAGGAATATCCATAGGTATTTTGAGATTGGGGTCAATGTACGGCATGAGGATGGTGGTAGATCCTCTTATACATTTTTTAATTCCATATATGTGATCGGTCAGATGGGTGATTACTGAGATGTATCACTATATGCTTCCACACTTTCACATGTTATAGAACTATTGTTTTATTAATTTGAAATAATATAATTTATGTTTATGGATGTTCTATGATTATTTTCACCATTTTTATACTGTGATATATTGTTATAGTCTCTCCAAAACAACACTTTAGTCCCTTACTACTAGATGACAGCCTATAGTGTGTGAAAAAATCATTCATGAGGTTACATAACACCCCCATATATGACACTAGTGAGTGGTCTAGGTATGGAATGGAATCACAATTAACTACCTAGCCAAGGTATTCTGACCATATGTTGGTTTTACCTATAGATTATTCCCCTATGGGAACCCATCAAGTACCTGGTACTGATTCACTAGGTACAAAATGGAATCCACTATAAAATTCTAGTAGAACCACTAATGATTTATTCACCCAAAAACATCAATATCCTCTAAAACATCAAAATTTCTATCAAATAATTCCACTCCATATTTTAAAATATTAAAATTAAATTCAAAATATACATTAAAATCCATGGGGTGTTATAAACTTTCCACCATGGTACTCATCATCCTTGAGATGTGTCACCGGGCCCCCTATGTGAAATATATTAACGATTGAGTTCTATATTATCCTATCACTTTTAAGTCTCAATATAAATATGCTTATGTCCCCATTTCAAACCTACCAGTTATGTTTTCATGCTTTTTATTATATTATCACTTTGATCAATTATTCACACTAGTTGTTCCTAAAAAATATATGTCATCCTATAAATCTACACTATCGATACTAATCATGTGAGAGGGGTATGAATCATTCAATTTTGTATCATAGATGAAGTTAATATTAATGTAAAATGGATGGGTTTGAGCAAAGTAGGATCAACCTACCTGGTCTAGAGCTAGAATGTTTTTATAAAAGTACATATATAATATGAAAAAAAATTCAACCCCCCCCCCCTAAATAATCTTGTGAGTAACCTATGAGTATACCCATATTTAAAATAATACTAATAAATATTGGTAATTGGTTTTTTTCATTATTATAAGTATTACTAATTTATAGAACTCTAATCCAACTTCTATGTAATCATTTTTTATGGATCCGTACAAAAATTTGTAACATGGGTCACACTCGTCTATACATATGACTAATTTCTCTATACCACTACCTTATACTTCATATTACATAGATAAATTTTGCTTCCCATTCTATCATGTTGTTAATTCTAACCTACTCCTTCTAGAATTTGAGTTCCTTTCCAACTTTTTCTAGATCCTAAATAGATCCTTCCTCTAGAGACCCACCTCATTTTCCATCTTCCTGAAGTGACTTCCACTATGCACCAATATCCCATCCATTGATGTGTCGGTGTTCACCATAAACCTCTATAGGGATCCACCATTGGAAGTTATAAACACCCACAAATCCATTATAGAAATGGAATACCCTCTGGACAAGCTATCGGTGTACCACTTCAACAACGCCATTTTTACAATGATACCTTACACTATTTGGGAGGTATGGGGATTCACAAGGTCATGGGTTTCCTTCTATAGGTCGTGGATTTAAGTGAAATTTTCTACACGCTTACTTCTCCAGTGTGAGTTTATTCATGTTATGATCCACTTGACACTGGTTTATCAATGATCAAAGCAATGATCATGTTTTTTATTGTGTGATCATCATCATTCATAACTTGTTATGAAATGAAAAAGAGTTGATAACGAGATATTTTAAAATATATGTATGAGGGTTTCAAGAAGAATGCGCGGTTTATAGAAAAATAAATTTTTTGATATAATTTTATGTTTTAATAAGATCTCCTCTACCATATTTCCTTAAATTTTTCATTACAGAAGAGAGGTTGATATTTTTATATATATTTTTGGTGTGAAGTATTTATTCAATTAAGGAATGTAAAATGTATGGATGGTATTATGAGGCCCTCATGAGTATCTTAGACTTGTGAGGTCTATGTGGGGAGCTTTTATTATATATTTTGGGTTTTCTTATAGGATGAACTGCATGTGACAACCTATGAATTTTTAATTTTTTTAAAAACTAATCCCCTGGATAAGATCACTATTTTGAGGTATAACCCTCCATAACCCATATTCTTGATGTGTGTAATCATAAAATATAAATGGATGAAATATTTAGGCCCAACCCACACTATATCACCACATATCCACCAATCCTACAAGACACAATCTCATTTTAATTTAATAGATGTTCGAATTGGTACACCACTTTACCAATCCTCTCTAAAATCTTGATAAATACCATATAATGTGGAAATAACATCTTGTGTGCCTTTAAATATTAGTTTCCCCTCCTTGGAAACACTCTCAAGAAATTCTAATCACCAACCTCTAACCCCATAAGTCAATGCTATCAATCAATATAAGATCACTAGTTATTTTGTCCAGTCACCAACTTTCTCCTGATATCCTATATATAACTTGATGTATCTATTATATGACATAATACAATCATTAATGGATTCCTAGACTTAAATTAGGATAGAGGAGAATGGAATTTTATACCATACATTTATTTAAAGGGTCGTATCTAGATTGATGCCTAAAAATATATATAGGGAAACTCCACTAATGGTAGATGATCCTCCCATGTTACAACAAAATCTAGGAGATATTATTAAATAATTCCCCCAAGAATATTGATTTTATGATTATATTATCTTTTAATCTAAAGGATAGTACACTATATTTATCTTTTCTTGAGTACCTAATTTTTTTCAATCCCAAATTGAAATGGTAACTAAACCTCACATATCAGTCTAACACGAAACTCATAAGAATTATATCAAGTCATACCATATTTTGGAAGTATAATCTTAATATACCATTGATTAAATGGGTATCCTTTACCAAAAATAGGTGTTAAATCTTAATCACTCTATTATAAATGAACCACACTATATCCCATTCTAGGGGTAACCCTAAAATTTATATCATAAATTTAATGGAAATCACATCCCAATTATAATAAAAATGGGATGTTATTAGAGATGCTGATAATGCCTCTGATTCTCAACGTTAACCCATATATTGGTGAGGAACTTTAAATTAAATACTTATATGTGATTAAAGATCCCTATTTATGAGAATTTGAATTTTATATCATGGTACATATTGACCAACCTAGGGTGTACCTCACAACTCAGGCAATTGGAATCCCATATCGACTCTTCTATAATGATAATCAAAAACACCAACCTACCATTAATGTAATGGATATAATCCTCTCCCTAAGTCCAACCAGAACTATTCTCCATACCATATATTCACTCCCTCATCACCAAGAAGTCCAATTTGGTATCCTAGCCCTATTCTACCCCATATAGGTGCCAATCAAAGAATTTAGTACAAACATCCTCTAATCCTCATTGATATACAAATAAATATTCTAAAAGAAGATCATCAATTGTAACTCTTTACTAAACTCATGCACTACCTTCACCTACACCAACCAGCTTATACAAATTTCCACTACATTACCCTTTACATGGGTATAATACATATTAAAATCAAAGGATCATAGCTACTTGGACCATCTATTCTTTCAAATATTCTAGTACCATTGAGAGAATATATACATGAGTATCCTTTAGTAGATATAAACTAAAAACCTCCCACCAAAGTGATAGTGGAACCAGCATTTGAATACCTAGACCATAGTATCCAATTCCAAATAATGTGTTGATAGTTATTCTCATAAGGTCTCAAATTATAGTATCGATAAGTAATAAACCAACCATACTATATCAAGACTCCACTAATTCTTACTCTCAATGAATCATAATAAACCACATATAGTTTATACATATTAGGTAAATTCAAGATCAAATCCCAAGTAATTATCTTATTCAACAACTAGAAATTCCCCCCATGCCCATCATCCCACTAAAACATTTCCTCCAACTTGTTCATGTTTTTCATGGGTGTTTGGAATAAAGAGAAGTATTCAATACACTATAGTGACCTACTAGAAACAAAAATTCTTAGGAAACTCCCAATAAATCATGATATTAACCTTATCAAGGTATATAAAAATTTAAATATTATATATAACTTTCCCCAGTAAGGATACTTCTCGTATTTTGAAATGAAATATTGAAAACATGGAATAAAATCAATGTTATATCAGTGTACACAGTAGAATCTCTAGAAACCTGACATGATCATCATATATTTAGGAATATAATTTAATGTAATTTATGAATTAAACAATGAAAAATTGAGATAAGGATATAATATCATTTTCATTAAATCCATAAAAAAATATCTCATTCATCAAAATTAATAGAATCATAAGAAAATCATATGTTCCATATCCCCTTTGGAAATTTATGAACAGAAAATCATTCTCTATCAACCTATATTTGTCATAACTTAACCTTAAATCGATCATGTATAACTATTCCCCCCTAAACCCCATAAATTGACTAAATATGTTATCAATATGGAATTGGATACCAATTTTTTTATCATTAGTAACTCTCATAACAGAGATTGAAAGAGATAAGAGGTGGGGTGGATTATTTATCTTAAAAAATTTGAGTAATAAAAAATGTAAAAAATTGTGGATAAAAAGAATAAAAAATTCATCCAAGAAAATTTTTATAGTGTGGAGAGTATTGAAATAATAATAAAGTATAAGTGATAATGATTATTTTTATAGTATATTGGATAATAAATATCTTTTCTCTGCCCTCAAAACCCATATACTCCATGAGAGGTATGATAAACACTAAATAACCTCAATTTTAAAGGATAGTTTAAAACCTTTATAAGAAAAATTTTTTACCCTTTAGGAATAAACCCAAAATCCCACCTTTTATATACTTAGAGGTCTAAATATAGAATATTCCTTTTGAAGTGGAGGAAGAACCAACCATTCCTTTTAACAGAACAATGTGATAACCAAAACCTCTTAACTTTTACTAGACCAAATTCATAATAAATGTAAGTTTTTTTAGGTAATCCTTGCCAAAAAAATGTACCTTATATAGATCTATTAGCTTTTATGGTTCCCCAAAAAAATATAGTGTGGTTGATACAACTCAATAGAAGATAAAATAATGAATCCAATGAAATAATATAAAGAGGTTGGTGGTGTTGAAACAATAAGTTTCTACCCTTTATAGTAGTTTAACAATGAGGCTCGGGAAATATAGCAGAGGCAATGAGTGAATGATGATGCTTGCAAACTTTTTAGTACTTAATATCCAATATAGATCATGTATCATTTGTGTCACTACTTGTCGCATAGGATTTATTTTATAAGTAAAAAAGGGATAAATACATGATCTTCCTTTAATGATAAATGATAAATTTAACATGGAAATAACCTATAAAATATAACTATTAGAATAATATTAAATAATATAGAAATACATGCAACATAAATCATTCGTAGACTCTTAATAATAATTCTCCACTTCTCTATAAAACCTAAAATTAAAATTATCATTAAATCCTACTATAATACTCGATATTTAATCACCTGTAACAATTATCCATAAATCAATAAAGAGTATTATTATAATAAAATTAATCATTAGCCTTCCAATATCAAACATTTTTTTATAATATATATTATCACCCATATGGTGCAATTGATAATTATGTCATAAGTGGTAGTAAATAATTCTCTATGTGACTTTTTTTGTAATATTTTTTCCTTAGTAAAAAAATTGACTCTTTCAAATTTTTATTTGTTTAACTTTTGAACATATTTTATTATTTATTTCTAAACCATTATGAACTAAACATCAAAATATTTAAATTTAGATCAATGCGTAAGAAAGAAAAATTCAGCACAATACACTGAAAAAACTTCCCTTTATGAAAATTCTAGTTTTTTCATATGTTATGTATTTTCTATGGCCAAGAATAATTTTTAATAAAATTTACTTTATACTTTCAAAAAACATAATAAATTTCTTAACTTATGGTGATAAATAATAGTCTTCTTTTTTTGGAAATTTTATATGTGATTTTCAATATTCTCAATGTGAGCTATATGTAAAATTCATACACTTAATTGATTCTTTACATAAAACATATTATGTAAAATTAAAATTTTACATTACTAAAATAGATAATAGTTATGAATTTATGTAAATTAAAAATGTAAGAGTAACTTCTCTATTTGTAAGAGTTTTTTACATAAAAAACATTCCATCAAAGCCAACATCATTATTTTTTTCTATGTGTAGTGAAATATTTAAATTGTGATTGTAGTATAATTAATTATGAAATATGAAAATAAAATTATAATTATAATAAATTATAAATAATTAATTATATTAATAAAGTGATGAGTGAGATATGTAATTATAAAAACATGATAAATATTATATAAAACAGACACTCAATAACTGTAACCTAGTTTAGTCTCTGATAATCCACATACAAATGCAATCTATCATCACCCTTAGTGAATAATAAGGTAATACCCCAGAAAGAACGTATTGGGAAAATAAAAACCTTTTTTATCATCCCTATCTACCAAAACATAGAAAAATTTCATCAAAACCCCACATTTATTTACTTAAGTATCCACTCCCAGGCCCATAAAAAATTTAGACAAACCTAGTCACCACCCTTAACTGGGTTACCCTTGGTGATTTAGGACAAGCTTACCATCTTAGAGAAGGTATTCAGGTAGAATAATATAACCTAAAATATAATAGGATTCCTCATCCTGACCTCAAAATATTCATCCCTTGAATCATTATCCACTTCTAACATTGAATACAAATATAGAGACTCTAAAAAAATATATCATAATCTATCATCAAAAGATCACCCTGATTGAGTTTCATTTACTCATGTTTCTACTCCATCCTCAGTGTCTTATGGTATATTTTCATAAAAAAAATTTAAAGTCCTTTTAGGAAAACCACTCATAAAATAAAACTATGATTTTAGTACAACACCAACACTTAATACAACCTTGTAATATATAACCCACTAACTAGAAAACCCACTCAAAATTTGATCAATGATACTCTGAATCGACTCCACCCATTGATAGCTCAAATTTATATATAATTGTTTAAGGATTTTAAATGTTTCTATAGGTTAATACTAACTATTTTTTAGTATTTTTTATGTTTTTAAGGTATATTAAATCACTATAATAATTTATATTATTTTGAATATAATAGAAGAAAAATAGTTACAATATGTCTTTTTTTAGAAAGCCTTGTAGTGTTTCTTTTGAAGGAAGTAAAAGCAATGGACATTAAAGGGGGAGTAATAATTAAAGTATAGGTTATGGAAAACAAGGATTTTTCAATTCCTATAAGAAAACTTCAAGGACTATTACATTGTGGTTTACAAGTTATGGTTTGATGATTGAATCTAATCTTGAAAACAAGGAAGGTCAAAACTATAGTGCATTTATCATGGTTGAATATGGGGAATGGATGATAAAATGTCATGATTTTAATAATATTATATTATTATGTCAATATATATTAAGATATGAGATAAATATCACCACTATAGATCTTGGAAAATGGAATGGTTTGAGGATATATATATATAGATCAATATGCAGTGATATGGAATCCATGTCCTAATGAATCCCACTAAACCATTGTTGTAAAGGTTTTGGAATAAAAATGTGTAAAACATAATGAACTTTGAGGAACATTGGGATGATGATTAGATCACTTAAAGGGGTTTATTTTTTTAATTTAATTCATAGATGATTTTAGAGGACCATGGGATAAGTTTCAGAGAAATTGGAGGATTTTTAAGTGTATTTTAAAGGAAATTAAAATTTATAAAGGAAACAAAGCATAGAAATTATATATTTCTTCAGGTTTTTTCTTTTATTTATATTTTTGGGTGGATTTTGGACACCTCCTTCCACCACAAGGAAGTCACCAAGATTTTTTTGATATTCTTGGCTGTTTTTAGCCACTTTATTATTTTCATGGTGTTATATCACCTAAATATATATAAACATTGTTATAACTTTAGAGAGATATTTATTTCATCAAATTTAAACTTAAAGTAATATTTTAAACGGATTTGACCACCAATTAATGTAAATGAGATATGATATTTATAAGAAGATATAAGGAAGAATTTTCTCTATAAAAAGTGTCTGGCTTGGTGAATGAAACAACACACCAATGTTAATAGGAAAGGACTTAGGATATAGTTTATTAGAGCATGAATAATGTGTTTAATGTTTTTTAAGATTTTTATTTCTCTCTTCCATTTATAGAATAGATATATTAATGTATTTTTGTGAAAATATAAAGGGGTAAACATTTTATGTTTAGTTCTATAATGAAGGGTGATTGAATGATTGAATATTTTATTTTTAATAGTGATTCTTATTGGGTTTAGTAATTCACTTATCATTAATCATTCTTTATTATTTATTTATGCAAGATCAGTGTTTTTTGATTGATTAATTTATATTAAATAAATAAACTATGTACTTTAAATATATCATGATCATGGAATGAGTTTAATTATTCAACTTTTAAATGTGTTTTTAAATCACCTAATTGTTAAATGAATTAAAGTAATTGACCATGTAAAAGGAGTAATTTAGTAATTACAGTGTAAATACTAAACCAGGAGTTTAATTGGATTTAATTCTGATATATATAGTATTTTTTTATTAAGAACATTGGATTATTAATTATCTTATGAACATAAATTTATAAAAACATACTACACTTTCATCATTTAATGTTATTTTCATTAGTTTTAGTTTTATTTAAATCAATAAAATTATGAGTCTTAACATTTGAATTGCAATTTAATTATATGAATCAATTTTCATAGTGGGTTTTACCTCACATGAAAACTATACTACAGATTTATAGTTTTAGTTTTAAGGAATATAATTTGACATTTCTAAACTAGATTCTAGTAATGAATTAAGGATTCCACACATGTGTTTGAAGTTTTTTGAATCATTTCTAGAGATAACTGAACTTATTAGAATATTAGGTTCAATATATTATGATAAATGTTTTCTTATACCCTTTCTAATTTTACTTTTTATTCCTTTTTTTATGATTGATGTGTTTGTTATAGGATTATTCATGTTAGTCCTTGTAGATGTGTGAGTACCCAACCTATGAAAAGAAGCTTCTAGAGTATGATCACAACATTGAGAATATATTGAGGAAATATAAAAAAGAGGAGAAAACATCTACATATGATTGAGTTATTAAATAATATAGAGTCCTAAAGGGAGGATAACAAAGGAAAAGAGTGTTAATTGTAACTACCCAAAGTTTTTCAATAAAAAATTCCCTTCGTATATATATGTCATAAAAACACAAAATAATGAACTACTAAGTGATAAGTGACCTTTAAACATAATTTTGTCACCCATGTGTTTGGAATTTTAAAAATCGGACATACACGGTTGTGTTCAAGATAGTTTTTGGTGTCTAATGAAACAAAAATATTTTTTGGTGAATAGTAACCTACCCTTATGAATAGTAACCTACCCTTATGAATAGTAATATGACCCTTATGAATAGTAAATAAGAGAAACATTACCTATGAATAATAAAATAAAATTTAGACATCATAGAAACTGATAATTTGACCTTAGTAAACGTTTTTGGTATTTTATAAGTCATAAATAATTAATTATAATTAATTAATTAATTTAAAAGAATATTTATTTTCCTGTAATTTATTCATAAATTATTGAATCAATGTCTAATAGTTTTTAGATAAGACCCTACGTAATTTTTGAACGAACTGCAGAATCAGTTTAATTATAAAAACTGTTTTTTAGTAAATTATGATTTTAATTAAATATTAAATTAATACTATTTAGAAAATTATTTTTGAAAAATGGAATTCATTTTTGGATTCTACATGTCCAAAAATGGTTGTGGTAAATTTTTGGGATTTTTCTGAGATACTTAAATTTTTGATGAATAGTGGAATCCGATAATTCACAATAAATGCTAATTAATGTATTAATTGAGTCACTGATGATGTTCTGCTGATGTAAGCCCACTTGGTTCGGGATTACATTATAAAATTACTATTCTTGGTAATCCAAGACTCACTATTCCTTGTCTTTGGTGAAATTAATAAACTAATCAATTTTATATTAAGGAAACCCTTCTCCCCTCCACTATAAAAGCCACCCTTCACTCCCTCTTTTCCTCACACCTCTCAAGCTCCAAACCTTCTCTAAAATCTGCCCAAACACCTTCTCTAGCTCATCCCCTACGTCCCAAATCTTCTGGTCTCATCAAAATACCAATCCTATCTTCCTTAAGGAGGATCTTAAGAGGAAGATTCTAGAGGTAATTTCTCTCTCTCTTCTCCTTTAATTTCCTTTCAAGTTCAAGTTCCTTTCTTGATCTCTCCCTACCTATATTCATCCAAATTGTTCTATAAATCCAGTATTATATATATACTGTAATATTATGATTCTAATTTTATATTATATCACCCCACACCCTTTCCCTCTTCCATTTATTTTATTAAAGAGAACGTTGTGCATGAGGTGTTAAATTTATCACCTTCAAAAACGACATGTTCTCTTCTTCCATTTCTAACTTCAATCTGGTCATGAAACCATTTTATGGTTGAACCAGAATATTTTATATTTATTATGTTCTATTTTATGTTCTGTAAATAACCTATGGCCTTATTACTAAGTTAAATGTTAAAACAAGATCGTTGTGATCCAAAAACCGCCCAAATTAACCCAAATAACCATCATTAAATTTTTATCTAATTATTCGTCCACTTGGGTCTAATATAATTCACTATAAAATTATTAAAGATACTGTAATATCATTAATAACATGTAGTATTATTTCTGGATGTTTACCCATGATCTACCCAAACATCAATTTAATAATACAAGTGGACCGCTCAAGAAAACCATAAAAACGAACATCCCCGAACAATGTTTTTAAACTCTATAAGTCATCCAAAGGAATATAATATGAAATAATTAAACCATAATGAACCCTATTAATGTATAAAAGGTTATGGAATTTATAATTAATTAATATAATGTCATTATATAGGACATTAAAGAGAACGAGGCATTCGAGTACAAGGTAACGGGAAATCTCGAACCCAATTTTCTTCCTTCGGGTTCTCCCTCTTTCACTCCATTTTTGATATGGCTACTCCTCAAAGATAATTTATTCATCATTTCCTTTACTTTTCTGGGATATACATGTTTTTCACTGGTTTTTATGTCCATCAAAATTTCTTCCAAAAGAACTCTTCTTTCAAGATCTCACCTTTTACCTCTCGTTCAAGGTTGATGGTTCTTATATCAAGTATGTTGTTCCCTCTTTCTTTTGGGAACCCAAAGCTTATGAATGTGTTATTATGAGATGAAACCCATTCCTTTCCATGTATTATTTATTTACATGTTTGATATGTGTTCTATGTGGCAATCATGATAATGATAATGTTATGATGTGACGGGTGCGCCCGGAATTATATAGCGCAATATGAATGTTTAAATGTGACAAGTGTGCCCGGAATTATATAGAGCTCCAATGCTTTAGGTAAAGTGATTAATCTCATGAGTAAAAGTGAAATGATGTTTGAACATGATTCTAGATTTGTTCACAAGTATGTGTGGTAGTTAACCACTAAGACATGATGTTTCATTTTTATGCATTGCCACATTTCAAGTCTTTTACTTATGCTCCTCTCATGATCATGATCTTTTGCCTATGTTATGATTATGCTCACCCCATGATGTATTATTCTTATCTATCCTCTTACTGGGATTTTAGCTCAACCCTTTTGATGTATATCCTCAGGTGGATATATGTACTAAGGAGAGGACAAGTTCCACTAAGAAGCTAGTGAAGAAGAAATTAAATAAATGTTTATGCTTGATGTTGTATTTATTTTGTATTGTCCTAGTTTTCCCAAGACACTAAACCTATGTATCCTCAATGTGTAATAATATTATTTTGTTTATCTTTTAAATGATTTATTAGTAAAGTAAGAAAAGGCCGGGTCTCTATAGTTGGTATTAGAGGAAAGGTTTAGTTAATTTGGTAATTAGGATTAGTAAATCCTAGAGAAAACCACTAGCATAAGAATAAGTACAAATATGCACAAAAGGATATTTAACTAGGGATCCCATGTGTTATGTTTTTGGTATAATTTTTTAAATGGATAAGGTATTCATGAACTGTTACTTATGTTTTGTTCTAACCTTTTCTATTTTAGAAAATGGTGGGAACCAGGAGAAATCAGTCCAACAAATCTTGCGAGGACCAATGCAACGATTGCCCGAACGACATCCCCGATGATTTTGGAGGTGGAGTTCAAAACTCCATGGAGATGCTTACCCAATTATCTCGGGTTATGAATAATAACCATAATAATGGGGAACGTCCTCCTTCACCAAAGAGGGAGAAACTAGCTATCGAATGTTTTATGCGGTAACGACCACCGACGTTTTGTGGATCTTCCGATCCACTAGTTGCGGAACAGTGGGTCAACTCCATGGAGAAGATATTTTCTATTCTTTACTGTTTCGAGACGAGGAAGGTGACTCTAGCCATTTATTATCTAGATGGAGAAGTTGATCAATGGTGGGATTTGATTAAGAACACAAATCCAAGGGAGGAAATTGAAGAGATGGAATGGGAAGACTTTAAGATAATGTTTCTTAATAAGTACTTCCCACCAACTCTTCGCAGGCAGATGGAGAGAGAATTCATAGAGCTCAAGAAAAAAGAAGGAGAATATGTCACAACCTATGAAGAAAATTTTACTAGGCACGCAAGGTATGCTTCGAGTTTTTTTATCAACAATGATAGCAAAATTGATAGATTCTTTAGTGGATTAAAACCACATCTTTGAAAGGCTCTTGCAATTCGAGACTTTGGGAGTTATGAAGAAGTTGTTCGGTGTGCTCTCAAAGTGGAGATGGAGTTTGGATAATGGTCCCATGGCTATAGTGATAAGAAAAGAAAGATTGAGTTTCAAGCTGGTGGATCTAGTGACAAAGGTGTGAAGAAAAATCGACCCACATGCCAAAAATGTGGGAAGTTGCACAATGGGAACTACCTCAAAGGGATGGGGAAATGCTTCAAGTGTGGGAAAGAAGGACACCTTGCTCACAAGTGTCGAAAAGACATGAAAAGGAAGGATAATGTAGCAGATGAAAGGAGAGAACCACTCGTGGTTCAATGATACAACTGTAGGGAGCTAGGGAACTATTCAAACCAGTGCACTAAACCCCAAGCTCTCGAGGGTAATCAGTGCCAACAACCACCAAATCCAAAGGAACAAGGGAAGGCTTATTTCATAACTACTGCGGAGGTGGAACATGATAATGAAGTCATACAAGGTACAATTCATATTCACTCAAGAATGGAAAAAGTCTTATTTGATTCTGTATCTATGCATTCCTTTATATCTTGAAAGTTTGCTAGAACTATAGAATCAAAGCCCTGAAACCTTGAAGTAGAGATATCTGTAAAAACACCAAGTGGTGCAATCATTGCAACCCAAGTGTTTGACTCTTCTCTTGTTGACGTATGTGGGAAGATTCTTCCGGCAAATCTCGTAATACTTCCCTTGGTGGAATTCGACGCTATAATGGGAATGGATTGGATCTCGTTATATAGAGCACATATCAACTGTCGGGAAAAGGAAATATATTTTCATATTCTGAACCATCCCATGCTCCTCTACAAATTCAAGGAAGATCATGAATCTCCTTTGAGAAATCCTTCAATGGTTTGGGTGTTGATTCCCTATGAAGAATCATACCTCGCCCAAATGGTTGAGTCAAAGGAAAGTGCCAACCTTGAGGAAATTCCCATCGTGAGGGAATACAGTGATGTATTTTCCGAAGAGTTACCCTGAATTCCCCCGGATCGTGAGGTAGAGTTATCAATTGAACTCATACCCGGAGCTACTCCTATCTCGAAGTACCCCTATAGGATGGCTCCTATCGAATTGGAGGAGTTAAAGAAGTAGCTGAAAGAGCATCTGGACAATGGGTTCATATGCCCTAGTGCATCACCTTGGGGTGTGCCAATGCTCTTTATAAAGAAGAAGGATGGAACCATGCAGCTTTGTATCGATTATCGGGAACTCAACAAGATCACCATAAAGAACAAGTATCCTCTCCCAAGGATTGATGACTTTTTTGACCAGTTAAGAGGAGCTCAATACTTCTCAAAGGTGGATCTTCGTTCTGGATATCATCAAGTAAAGGTGAAGAAGGAAGATATTCAGAAGACTGCCTTCCATACAAGGTATGGGCACTATGAGTTTTTTGTGATGCCCTTAGGACTTACTAATGCCCCTACAATCTTCATGGATTTTATTAATAGAGTCTTTAGAAATTACCTCAACAAATTTTTGGTAGTGTTTATCGATGATATTCTCATCTAATCCAAGAGCAAGGAGGAACATTAAGAACATCTAAGACTTGTGTTGGCGACATTGAGAAAGGAGAAGTTGTATGCCAAGTTCAGTAAGTGTGACTTTTGGATGAATCAAGTCACGTTCTTGGGACATGTGATCACAAGCGAGGGAATTTCTATGGACCCTTCAAAGACAAAGGTGATTGAGGAATGGCCCAGGCCCTCTAGTGTCACAGAAATCCGTAGTTTTCTTGGATTAGCTGGGTACTATCGATGTTTTGTGAGAAATTTCTCACAATTGTCAAGCCCGCTAACTAAGTTAACAAGGAAAGGGGTAAAGTATGTCTGGACGGATGAATGTGAAGGAAGCTTCAAGGAGCTAAAGAGAAGGCTGATCACTGCACCTGTACTCACACTACCAAAAAGTGGAAAAAGTTTTGTGATATACATCGATGCTTCAAAGAAATGCTTGGGTTGTGTACTCATGCAAAATTATAATGTGATAGCCTACGCCTCACGACAGTTGAAGATCCATGATCAGAACTACCCGATGCATGATCTAGAGCTGGTAACCGTGATTTTTTCCTTGAAAATCTGGCGGCACTACCTTTATGGCGAAAAGTGTGACATATGCACCGACCACAAGAGCCTAAAGTATGTATTCACACAAAAAGATCTCAACATGCGTCAAAGGAGATGTTTAGACCTAATCAAGGATTATGATTGTTCTATTCACTATCATCTGGAAAGGAGAACAAGGTAGCTGATGCTCTAAGCAGGAAAGAACCTGCTACTCTATCCATGTTGAGGATTGAGAAAGACCCTATCTTCTTGAATATGAAAAAAATGGATTTGGGAATCGTAAGGGCAGGGGATACATCCTACCTTTCCCAAATGATTGTGAAACCATCCATCCAACAAAAGATTAAGGAAGCACAAAGGGATGATGTGGAGATACAAAAGAGGGTGAATGTAATAAAGGAATGGAAGCTGCAAGATTTCCATATCGACGATGATGGTGTGATTCAGTTTGGAACACGGCTTTGTGTGCCTTCATCACCCGGGATAAAGAAGGAGCTATTGGATAATGCACATAGCTCAACTTTCTCCTTCCATCCTGGAAGTACCAAGATGTATCGTGATCTCCGAGAACACTTCTGGTGGGATAACATGAAGAAGGAGATTGTGGAATACATATCAAGGTGCTTGGTATGTCATCAAGTTAAATATGAGTGACAAAAGTCCAAAGGTATGATGCAGCCACTGCCTATACCCATGTGGAAATGGGAAAATATTACTATGGACTTTGTCACGGGTCTCCCAAAGACGTCAAATGGAAATAATGTGATATGGGTTGTGGTTGATCGACTCACCAAGACTCCCCATTTTATCGCAATTCGGGAAGACCTATCACTTGAATAGCTTGAAAGGATATATGTAAAGGAAGTAGTGAGATTTCATGGTGTTCCACTCTCGATTGTCTCTGACCGTGATCCAAGGTTCACATCTAAATTCTGGAGGAGCCTTCAACATGCTTTGAGTACTGAATTAAATTTCAGCACGGCCTATCACCCCCAAACTGATGGCCAGTCTGAAAGGACTATTTAGACACTCGAAGATATGCTAAGAGCAAGCTCTCTAGAATTCAAAGGTGGATGGGATCAGCACCTTCCATTGGTTGAGTTCTCAGACAACAATAGCTTCCACTCGAGTATTCAGATGGCTCCGTATGAAGCTCTTTATGGGAAGCGATGTAGAACTCCAACCTGTTGGGATGAAGTTGGAGAACGAAAGCTACTTGGTCCCGATCTTGTTCAAGAGATGACAGAGAAGGATCAAGTCATCCAGAAACACATCAAAGCTTCTCAAAGTCGGAAAAAGAGCTATGCTGACAACCGTCGAAGGGACTTGGAGTTCGACGTTGGAGATAAAGTCTTCCTTCAAATATCTCCATGGAAGAGAGTCATGTGATTCGGGAAGAAATGGAAGCTAAGCCCAAGGTACATTGGCCCCTTTGAGATCCTTGACCGTATAGGAGCCGCGGCCTATCGTCTGGAACTTCCACCGAATATGGCTCAAGTTCATGATGTGTTTCATGTATCACTAATGAGGAAGTACATACCAGGCCCCTCACATGTACTAAACTCAGAGGTGGTACAGTTGGAAGATGATCTCTCCTATGAGGAGCAGCCGGTAAAAATTTTGGATCAAAGTGATAAGGTTCTACGCAACAAGACAACCTGCCTTTTCAAAGTGTTGTGGAGGAACCAAAAGTTTGAGGAAGCAACTTGGGAACCGGAAGAGGAAATGAAGGAGAAGTACCCTCACCTGTTTGTGTAAAGTGAAATTTTGGGGGCAAAATTTCTTAAGGGGGGAAGAATGTAACGACCCAAAGTTTTTCAATAAAAAATTCCCTTCTTATATCTATGTCATAAAAACACAAAATAATGAACTACTAAGTGATAAGTGACTTTTAAACATAATTTTTTCACCCCTATGTTTGGAATTTTAAAAATCCGACATACACGGTTGTGTTCAAGATAGTTTTTGGTGTCTAATGAAACAAAAATAATTTTTGGTGAATAGTAACCTACCCTTATGAATAGTAACATACCCTTATGAATAGTAATATGACCTTTATGAATAGTAAATAAGAGTAACATTACCTATGAATAATAAAATAAAATTTAGACATCATAGAAAGTGATAATTTGACCTTAGTAAACATTTTTGGTATTTTATAAGTCATAAATAATTAATTATATTTAATTAATTAATTTAAAAGAATATTAATTTTCATGTAATGTATTCATAAATTATTGAATCAATGTCTAATATTTTTTAGATAAAACCCTACGTAATTTTTGAACGAACTGCAAAATCAGTTTAATTTTAAAAACTGTTTTTTTAGTAAAATATGATTTTAATTAAATATTAAATTAATAATATTTAGAAAATTATTTTTGAAAAATGGACTTAATTTTTTGATTCTACATGTTGAAAAATTGTTTGGGTAAATTTTTGGGATTTTTTTTAGATACTTGAATTTTTGATGAATAGTGGAATCTGATAATTCACAATAAATGCTAATTAATGTATTAATTGAGTCACTGATGATGTTATACTGATGTAATACCACTTGGTTCGGTATTACATTATAAAATTACTATTCTTGGTCATCCAAGACTCACTATTCCTTTTCTTTGGTGAAATTAATAAACTAATCAATTTTATATTAAGGAAACCCCTCTCCCCTCCACTATAAAAGCCACCCTTCACTCCCTCTTTTTCTCACACCTCTCAAGCTCCAAGCCTTCTCTAAACTCTTCCCAAACACCTTCCCTAGATCATCTCCCACGTCCCAAAGCTGCTGATCTCATCAAAAGACCAATCCTATCTTCCTTAAGGAGGATCTCAAGAGGAAGATTCTAGAGGTAATTTCTCTCTCTCTTCTCCTTTAATTTCCTTTCAAGTTCAAGTTCCTTTCTTGATCTCTCCCTACCTATCTTCATAAAAATTGTTCTGTAAATCCAGTATTATATATATATACTGTAATATTACGATTCTAATGTTATATTATATCACCCCACACTCTTTCCCTCTTCTATTTATTTTATTAAAGAGAACGTTGTTCATCAGGTGTTAAATTTATCACCTTCAAAAACGACATGTTCTCTTCTTCCATTTCTACCTTAAATCGGGTCATGAAACCATTTTATGGTTGAAACAGAATATTTTATATGTATTATGTTCTATTTTAAGTTCTGGAAATAACCTATGGCCTTATTACTAATTTAAATGTTAAAACAAGATCGTTGTGATCCAAAAACCGCCCAAATTAACCCAAATAACCATCATTAAATTTTTATCTAATGATTCGTCCACTTGGGCCTAATATAATTCACTATAAAATTATTAAAGCTACTTTAATATCATTAATAACATGTAGTATTAGTTTTGGATGTTTACCCATGATCTACCTAAACATCAATTTAAGAATACAAGTGGATCGCTCAAGAAAACCATAAAAACAAACATCCCCGAACAATGTTTTTAAACTCTATAAGTCATCCAAAGGAACATAATATGAAATAATGAAACCAGAATTAACCCTATTAATGTATAAAAGGTTCTTTAATTTCTAATTAATTAATATAATGTCATTATACAGGACATTAAAGAGAAGGAGGCATTCGAGTACAAGGTAAGGGGAAATCTCGAACCCAATTTTCTTCCTTCGGGTTCTCCCTCTTTCACTCCATTTTTGATATGGTTACTCCTCAAAGATAATTTGTTCATCATTTCCTTTACTTTTCTGGGATATAAATGTTTTTCACTGGTTTTTATGTCCATAAAAATATTTTCCAAAAGAACTCTTCTTTCAAGATCTCACCTTTTACCTCTTATTCAAGGTTGATGGTTCTTATATCAAGTATGTTGTTCCCTCTTTCTTTTGGGAACCCAAAGCTTATGAATGTGTTATTATGATATGAAACCCATTACTTTCCATGGGTTATTTATGTACATGTTTGATATGTGTTCTATGTGGCAATCATGATAATGATAATGTTATGATGTGACAGGTGCGCCCGGAATTATATAGCGCAATATGAATGTTTAAATGTGACGGGTGCGCCCGGAATTATATAGCGCTCCAATGCATTGGTTAAAGTGATGAATCTCATGAGTAAATGTGAAATGATGTGAAAACACAATGCTATCTTTTTTCACAAGTATGAGTGGTAGTTAACCACTAAGTCATGGTGTTTCATTTTTATGCATTGCCACATTTCAAGTCTTTTACTTATGCTCCTCTCATGACCATGATCTTTTGCCTATGTTATGATTATGCTCACCCCATGATGTATTATTCTTATCTATCCTCTTACTATGCTTTTATCTCACCCCTTTTGATGTATATCCTTAGGTGGCTACATGTACTATGGAGAGGACAAGTTCCACTAAGAAGCTAGTGAGAAATAAATTAAATAAATGTTTATGCTTGATGTTGTATTTGTTATGTATTGTCCTAGTTTTTCCAAGACACTAAACCTCTGGATCCTCCATGTGTAATACTATTATGTTTTTTATCTTTGAAATGATGTAATAGTAAAGTAAGAAAAGGTCGGGTCGCTATATTAATGGAGTATGGTTTATTGGTGTTGTGAAAGAGTGGTTTAAATTGATTAAGGGAACCAGTTTAAACTGGTTGATTGAAACCAATTATATTAATAAAAGATATAAAATAAAATAATTATAAAATTAAAATCATATTAAAATAAAATATAAATTTATGTCAATTTATATATGTTTTAAAATTTTATAAACAAAAAATACTATTTACATCATTTCTTAATATATTTTATAAAATCTATATAGAAATTCAATGAGTTTGGTTTTGGTTTTCATGAAACTAATATAAAAGGTTGATATATTTATAATTATTGAAAAAAATGTGGGATATCATCTTATTAAATTCATTTGTCTTTTATTATTTTATTTTTTAAAATTTAAAATTGATATTATAATTATTTTAATAATATTGTAAACTTACAACTTGATATTTGAATTTTTTGACAATGTAATATAAATGATCCTATTTTTTTAATTATATACTAGTATAAAATCTTGGTTCATGACACTGCTACAGAAATATAATCTATTAAAAACAATAATGGGTTTGGATAGCAGCTAGCCTAATACATTTAGTAGGAAATAAATGGTACATATATCAACTAGTTTCAATTCATATTTGTTTAAAAATAAATATATAGTTATAAATTATCAAACTAAAGGAATTTATCCAATAAACCTTGCATTCTAAAAATCTCTATCAAGATTAAAGTGATAAAAAAAGATCTATACTAAAAACAACTAAATCATAAGTAGTAAAGTGATATCCATGGTCATCCATACTAATTATCAAATCCTCATAACCTTTACATGATCCAACTTAATATGATATCAATTATAGTTTTTCTAATTTTTTATATAACATATGTACTTGAAATAAGAAGAATCATACCATAACAATAGAAAAAATAATTGGAGGCTAATGGATTTGAAATGAATTTATCACTTTCCAAGGATTCATGATCAACAATTCCTCTTATGAGAGTAATAATTTTTTTTCATATTTGGTTGAAATAATTCAATGTTTTTAAGATCTTTTTTAATTTAGGTGATTCTAGACACAATACAACTAATCAATGTTATACACGAACATTTATGTCACATTTAAAATGATATAAAAAATACATTTTAAAAATGAAACTAATTTTAAATAAGATAATCAATAACCACACTAACAAATTTTTAAAAAATATTTCTTAGCATAGGATATATAAATGACTAAAAACCTGTTCCCCATTTTAATAAGTGATACACTATAGAAAAAATTTAAAAAACTAGAAACAATTTTTATAAAAAGTTACAATACTGAGTTCAATCACTAACATCTATATTAAATTATAAATTATAAAAAAAAATTTAAAAATAATAATAATAAATAAAGGTCACATTTTAAAAAAGTCAAAAAATCTTTTTTTATCATAGGTTATAGCAGAAATAAAAAAAACATGTATTTTAATGGGATACAGTCTGTAATATGGATTGAAAATAAAAAATACCAAAAAACCCATAAATTAGGTTTCATTGATTCAAAATAATTAATAACAATAATAATAATAATTTTATTACATCATTGGGAGTACAAGGCACACACAAACCCTTGGATTCATGAACCCAAGAACTCCCCCCATAACCATATGGGTGAAACCAATTGGTTGTGCTTCATGAGGGAATAATATAAAACAAAAATAATTTAAAGATTCTTATATTATGATGTAGGTTGTGGAAATACACAATGATTCAAAAAAATATATAATTTATGTCATCATAGAAGTGGTTTCCCAAAAAATATCATAAAATAATAAATCAAAACAAAAAATAAGAAAAAAAATTATCCATAACACATATAGTAGGTTTCATTGATGGATTCCATACAAAAAAATTAAAACATTAAGATAAATTAACAATCAAGTAATCAAAATTAAAGTACCTATAATAAATAAACAAAAAAAATATCAAAAATAATAGTGTCATTAGTCCATCAACTTTTACTCCATTGTAACAATAATGCATGGAAAAAAAATAAAATTAACATTAAAAATAATTCATATATAAAATTAATTTGAAAAATAATTAAACACAAAACCTTTTGTACCTATAATAACCTAAATCATTTCAATATTCATAATAACTCCATATAACATGATTCTTTCGGTGTCAATCCCACCTTGATTGTGACTTCCTATAGCTATAAAATAAAAATATATATAATTCAATCATTAAATTAGCAATATATATGAATATTATATTGTTAATAAAAATTAAATACAAGATTATATAATTATTTCTTCAAATTCACAATTCTAAGGATCGTCCTCTTATATATAATGTATGTATTCCTCATATAAAGGGATAGTTCCATATTTTAACCAATTTTGTTTAAAAATGTGAACCTAGATTATATTTTGGAGAGGATGAATTCTATAAATATCTATAACCCTACCTACTATAATAAAATAAAACTCAAAAGGAACTATAAAAATGTGAATAATAAGAATATATCATGACATTTTTTATAAAAATATTAAATCTTCATGCATTCACTTTTGAACAAATCAAAGAAGAAAATTTTTATTTTTCATCCTCTAATTTTTTATATAGATAATAATATAACTCATTTATATTTTAAAATTATTTTTTCTTTATATTGAGGATTTTGAAAGTGAAGATTCTATAATTTAGCACTTTCCTAAAAAACAACAACCCTCATTATTTAAAATTTCTCCCATTAATGGGTTGTGGTGAAAGAAATTTTTTATATTTAAGTGTTTTAATTTAAAGATCATTTATTTCCATTATTACACATGGAGGATCGAAATAGATAAGTACACCTTAAAAATTGTTGTCCATATTTAGGTTAGTGGAATCAGTAGTAGCAACAATGGTGTCCAAGTATAGGATTGTCGAAGGATAAAAAGTCCAGACACATTCACTTGTAGAGAAACTAAATTTATAATAGATTAATATGAAGGAATTATTTTCTAGATATTTCATGATAGTTTCATAGGAATTGGTAATTATGAAAAAAAAACTATTTTAAAATGATGGGAGTAAACAATATGACCTCACATATGAATCAATCTGAAAAAATTTCCTAAGGTTTCCTTATAGTTTTTTAAGGATAAGAATGATAATCATAAGGATGTGAAATGATATTTTTTACTTTTAAATGGAAGAAAAAAATTGGGATAGTGATTTTAGATAGTTTCTTTGGTCGAATGGATGATATTGAAAAAAAATCAAGGAAGTGCAACTAGAATAGATTAATGGAAACTTTGATAAACCACTATAAATATAAAGTGTTGGATGACTTGTTTGATGGGATAGGATTGACTGATACTTGATCCAGATGGAGTGTTCATAGTGGTGTATATCTCCATGGGACATGATCTTCCTAATGTAAGCACTCGTGGCTTGTAAGAGATGTTGGAAGTGTTTTCAAGAGGTTATTCAAATAGGGTGTCTTTAAGGAGTCCCTTGTAACTTGGTTTCTATTCTTTAATGAAATATGTATTGTATTCCTCCATGTAGTAAGTCTAAATTTTGAACCATATAAGTTTTATGTGTTGTTATTATTCAATTTATGTCATGTGATTTTTTAATTATTATTATTTCATTATGAAATATATTTTTTATGACCATGAAGTTACTTGAATCAAGGTGAAGGGTAGATAAATATAATGGATAGGTTGTTTAGTCTTCCTAGTTATGAACAATGGATTTATAGGGGTTTTTCATAGAATTTTGGACCCTTCTAGGTGATATGTTATATAGGTTATGGTTTTAAAGGTAACTTTTCATGGTAGGAGGTTGGTTGGTTATGATTCACTGGTTCCATTTTCTTAAATTCGGTATGAAACACATGGGATTTTTATAATAGTGCTAGGGTAAAATTTCCCAAAGAAGTGGTATCAGAGAACTTGTGGTGTTCTATTTCCCTGACATAACATAATAAATGATATCAAAACCATGGTTTTTTAGTTCTAGTATATGATCTTGGTTATAGAGAATTGATGAGTGGTTTATTGAGGGTTTTAGGAGACACGATCTAGGGGTTTTGATCTTGGTTACAATATTTTTGATTACTTATATTAGAGTTGTTTACTATGTTTATAGAATAATTTCATTAGTAAGATAGTGGCAGTACCTAAGTTTCTATGTATATGAAAATTCCTCCCTATATTGGGTTCCTTGAGGTATGATCGATTATTAAGGTGGAATTTATAACTTGGTTAAAAAACTGATAAAGAGTTTTGAAAGACATACTTGATACATTGTGTTTTTTAGATTATGTGGGATCTCATTGATTTTGGAGGATGTCGTTAAAAATGGGTAAGGTTTGGATTTATGTTCAAAAGTGGAAGTTTTGGATTTTGGATAATTAGTTTTCTACTCCTAGATAATATTGATTCTTTCTTGATGATGAATCATCCAAAATTGAGATTCTTAGTAGAATTTGAAACAGTGATAAGATAGAATATAAGGGAATGTTCTAGAAGGTGTATCTAGTTGAACTGGTATATGACTCGGAAAGTGGGTTCGACATCAAATTTAATAGAAATAATTTTATAATTATTAAGGATATGCAAGAATTATCCAATGGAATTTTACCTGTTCCTTGATCCTATATCTAGAATTGTGAAGGAAATGGATATTTTAGTAAGACTGCTACGACCATAAGGTTTATTCTGGAAGTTAATATTTTTGATGTTCTAAAAATATCAATGCTGAATGGGGTGGATTTGTTTTCTACCAAGTGATGATCAACATTCCTATTCTAGGATTTTTTTATTATGGGGATTCATCACTAAATAACCAAGAAGTGGGTTAGGTTCTTATTTTGGAAACATTGATTAGAGTATTTCTCAATACAATGAAAGTAGTTGTTATATTTTGATAAGGAATGGAAGAAAGGACTACAAAATGGTCTCAGTATTATTGAAGCTGTGTTTTTTATTCATATAGATTGGGGGTTGTTATATAATAGTTTTGATTGGAATGGTATTAACATATAGTATTCATGGTTATGGAAAATTGTGAGAAAGGAGTAAGGACGCTTGGTTGTTGAAATGTTTTTTGGAACTTGAATACAAGTAGTATGAAACTTTTGGGTTGTATGATATTCATAAGTAGTGAAAGGTGTTATAATTTTGATATGAGTATGAAATATAAATCAAAATCATTGTTTTTTCTGTTTTTTATCATGGTATCATTATACTCTTTAACTTCAACAATGAGGTAGCATGAAAGTGAGGGTTTTGTTTCCTCAAGAACAATTCCCTTTTGTTTTAGAACATTCATAGAGAAAAACCATGGTGGTGGTGTAGATACCAAAATATAGCATAGAGGCTTGAAATCTTGATCTAGAGGATGAGTGTTCGGAAGTAAAGTAGTTTCAAAGGATATGTTGGTAGTTTTTTCTTTTAATTGGATGAGAATGAACCTCAAATACTAGATTGGTTCCACATAGTAGATGATATTATTTTTGGGGTAGGATTAGATGCTACAAGTCAATAAGAAATATTCTTTTTTCTCTTATCTATAAATTAGTTAAGAATTCAACCATGACTGCATTAATGATGGAAGAGGTGAGGAGGTCCTTAGATGATTTAGAACTAGGATGTAATGTAATGGGAGCAACAGACTAGTGCATGACTTAGTTACACAGATAAATATAGATTTTTTTTAGATTGTATAAGTGGGAGTTTTCTAGTTTTATAATACCACATTTTTAAGAAGTTATTTAATAGAGGTTGTTTCAGTAGTATCAATAAAGTCATATATACTATAAGATCTCATATTACATAATCTTGGTGGAAGAGTTTTATAATGTGGGGTCGAGAAGGATTTGTGTATATACAGTTTACATATCATAACTTAATAATTGATTTCAATAAATTCATATGTTGGTCAACCTATTTCCATAGAGACATTCAGAAGATTTTTTTGGAAACAATGTGGGTGGTCATAGTCTGGGAGAGGAAGGGTGGATTTATCTCGGTGGGTCTTGGATGATCGCGTTCATGGTTTGGAACCATTATAACACTTCCAAGGGAAGAATAATGAAATTTTTTTGGTAGACATTTTTGAAATCCTTGAGAGTGGTATTCAAGTATGATATTATTAGGCTTAACTTGTAATAATAATTCTCAAATGGGATATTGTTTTGTTTTTTTGTGAGAAATATTTTTTAGTTAAGTTTTTGAATTTCATAAAAAAAATATATTTAATTATACTTGGTAGAACCATTTGGATAAGTTCACTTTCACCAGGGTTGTCAGAACTTAGATAAACAGAAGTAGCAACCGTTGAAACAACAACGTTATACTGTGGGAATATAGAATAATAAAAAGTGTCAATGCATGAAATTAGGGATAAACCATGTTACATATGGAGTGATGTGAGGTAAGGATATTCCATATATGGAAGGAATGTTCTAGAGGAAGTCGGAATGCTAATGGTAACTATTTTTGGATAATGGGAGCACAGAAGAAAATATTGCATAAGAAACAATTTGAAGGGATTGCATAAGGTTTCCATGTGGTTGGAAAAGTTTATTTAAGAATATTTATAACTATACTTAATGATATATTTTATTTATTTTTTAAAGGACTCTCTCATGTGAGGATGTTCATCTCATTACTTTTACTGAATGGAGGGACTTTCACAATTTTTGAAAGGTAGTGAAACCAAAAAAATCAAATAAAAGTTGTAATGAACCTCTATAGATAGATAGTGGAGGCTCACTTTTTTGATGTGATAATATTGAGTGTGACTTGATTAAGAAGGAGGATTTGTATTTAAATCCATCCCCTGTTGGACCCCGGGACACCCTGAGAGGGGAGGGGTGAAAGAGGGTGACAACTTTTTATTTTAATGTCAAGGATATTGTTCCCACATTGGTAGGAACTTGTTAAACTTGTATGATGAAAATGATCAGAAAGCTAACAATCACATGCCCAGAGATGACAAATCAATTTTTACTTGGTTCACCATTAAGGGATATGTCCAAGGAGCATATGCCGATAGGTTGTCGGTCGTACCAAATTTTACTAATCTTCAGTAGATGTGTATTACAAAGGTTCGGGTAGAGTCACTTTGTACCAGGCTCACTTCCTTTATAAAGGTTCAGGGATAGCTCACTACATCCCTCGGCTCACTCCCGTTGACTCCCCCTAGCTCCCTGACCTTGGTGAAGTCCCACTCAGTTTATAGACATGAATTTCTATCTATAATTGAAAGATAATGCATCCTCAATTATATGTAGATGCGCTGTTGAAGTCCAACTCTCACCAGTAGACGAATCTCACTTTGCGCGGAGGGTACCGGGAAATCTTCCAGCTTTCGTGCATCTTCAAAAAGGAATGGGCGAACTTCAACAACACCTGGAGTGCTTCCCAAAGTTGGCGCGCAAGTTTCAAGGATGGCGTGAAAGTTATAACTGGCGCGCAAGTCCACCTCCAACACTTGCGCGACTCAAACTTTTTCAATACCAAACTTGCACGACTCACACTATTTTCCACCAAAACAGTTTTTGGCGCGCAACAAACTACTTTCATGCAGCTTATACTTGTGTGAACCACAACCACTTGCATGACCACTTCACCTATGTGATGGGAGCACTGAATTTCACCATGTCTTTAACTTCATTACAAATGAGGAGGGGTGGTCCACTATTTATAGACAAATTGGACACCATGTGTGGTGGTGCACAAGCCTCCTCTCAGCGCGCAAGTTCCGGAACACAGCTCCATCCGCCATATCCTATGTCCCGCAACTCACTTGCGCAACCCAACCAATACTTGCGCAACCCTCTTTACTTTTTCATATTTTGAAGATATGATCACGAAAAACATATGGCATGCAAATTTCCAAACCTCCTAAGTACCGGCATGCAAGTCCCTTCATGGTGCGCAAGTCACTTGCATGAAGAAACCAATACTTTCACAACCCTCTTTCCTTTTCCATATTTTTAGGTTCTGTTCTTCAAAAACAACAGGCGCACAAGTTCCAAAGCCTCCATGTAGTCGTCGTGCAATTCCCTTCGCCAAAAAACACTATTTTCACCTTTTGTCAATTTTGAGGTCTACAAAATTTGGTAAGCACTGGAAAACAATTCCATCTTTAATACTGTTATCAGCTTGACCTGTATGAACACTTTACTGGCATACATTCTGAACTTCCTCTGAGGATTGACAATAAAATCAAACCATTCTCTAATTTATTCATAGATTACCATGGTTCCAACATCCCCATGGGTGTACTTCCCCACATAAACTCTTGTGGTCTACAGAAGTCACTAAAGGTGTTTCTAGGAGGTTATTTGAGTAGGGTCTCTAGAAGGAGTCCCCTATAACTCAAGATGGGTAGGTTATTTTAAATTAATCTTTTATAACTCAATTTTTATTACTTAATGAAATATATAGTGCATTCCCCCATGGAGTATAACTAAATTCTGAACCATGTAATTTTAATGTGTTGTGTTCTATTTATGTCATGTGTTTATTATTAAGTGTTCATTGTTTATAGATTATATTTTCAAATACTATGATGTTACCATAATTATGGTGGAGGGTGGATAATTTTGTTAGATAGGGTTCTTGTTCTTCATAGTTCTATATGTTATATTCATATGACTTTACCCTGGAATTTCGAACCCTCTGGGTGCCTTGGTTCATAGGTTAAGGACAAGGAGATAACATCCACTAACAAGAGGTTGTCTAGTTCTGATTTTTTGGTTCCATTTACCTAGATTTGGTATAGGTCACATGGTATCTATATTTAAGAATCGTGAATTTTTTTCCCAAAAAGGTGATATTAAAACACTAGTAGTGTTTTAGAATCTTGATCCAACACAAACCCCACCTATGTCTCTCAATAATTATCCCAATGAATACTATTTTTTCTTCAAATTTAATTTTATACCAATTATATAACATAACACGTGATTTGAGAAGTATATATTTATTTAAACCCAATTTATATATGATGTCTTAAATCTTTGATCAATGGTGTTATTAATAAAAATTAAAGGATTGATTATTACAATTTTACTATAATACATGTTTAGGATGACCATTATTTTATTTTCCATCATTAATATATTAGATTCTATGTCTACAACCAATTTTTTTATTCTAGTCTACATGTTTGAAATAAATTCATAAGTATAATTTTATGTCATCACTAATTAACCTAATAATTCTAATACCACATCATGAAAAAAACAAATGAAACTTAATAACATTTTATCATTATTCTTGTCCTATTAATTTTGTGTATCTCCACTATTTTAACTATCATAAAATTACATATAGTCTCTATTATCTTACCATAATCATTGAATTTACTTTTTTAATTTTAATGTTAAATATAATATTTTGTAGGTAGAATTCCATCAGGTAGGCTCATCAAATAATAAAAAGGCCTTTAGATTTATATTTTCAACTTAAATGGATTCTATAGATCTTTTCAAAGGACTAGGATATGACCTTCTATACATCAATACATATAAAGTTTTAGTAATTAATACATTATATTACTTTAATATCTTACTTACAACTAGAATTAGAAAATTTCAACAATAATAAATATGCATCATATCACCTTTAAGAAAAAAAAACACCCTTAATATTTAATTTTGAATATTTTATCTCCCCATAATTGGCACTAAGAAAATAAATTATCATTGTGAAAATAGACTTAGTACCCAATTTAGACAATAAATCTTGGATATATCTTCCAATTTTCTCACCTTTATGGATGAGAATTAGTCAAAAATTAAGAATGTTTTTCATCAATGTCCAATCCTAGTCTATTAAGTGTGTAACCAAACATGTATAATTTATATTCTCAATTTCTTTTAATAGTTATACATCAAGAACACACATAAATAATCATTTTTGAGTAGTTTTCTTACTCTTTCTTAATTATTTAAATATATTTTCTTGTAACCACTTATAATTATGTATCTAGAAGGAATGTTTAGTTGAGAAAACATATATGAAAATGTATTTAAAACCTTTACACTACAAAACCTTAAATTTTATTTCATCAAAAATGAAAAATAATAGAATTTTCTCTTCATAATAAATTGAAAAGGGAATTGATCCACTAAATTTCTTTCCTAAGGAATCACAATCAAGTATTGACACTTTTTTAGGTCATAAGGTATACCAACTGTATTTTGGAACATTTTGATATGAACAAAAAAAATTCTATGCACAATTTACTTTTAGGTCACATCTATATCCTTATAATGTTTTAATTTAGTTGTTGGGTAACTAACTTCAGCATTGGGATATTTTTGAAACATTTCTCATGACTTTGATTTTTTTATAAAACATCCCAGCTTCCTTATTTTGACTAGTTTTTCTTAAATTTACTTGCTTCATATTTTAGAAGATATAGGATTAAAAGATGAATTTGGATGACTTTTATTGTAAACAAGAACGTATTAGTGGTATTCATTTTGTGTGGGTGTAAGAGATACTTCACTAAAAATATGGAATAATTGTGGTTTACTTAGAGTTAATGAATTCCTATAATCTTGTTTTTTAAGTTGGATTATATTATTTTATGTTGGTACCCCACCTATATGTGGGTAATTGGATTCCATTTTATAGTTATCAATGTGAAACTTTTAATAAAAATGACAAAAATTATAAATTGAAATAATAAAACATTAACAAAAGTTAACACTATAAAATAAAAATTTATAATTTTCATTAATTACAATGAAATGTAGCCTAAAAAATTAGAGATATGATCTAATCTAAAAAAAATATAAAATAATATCATTAATAATTGAAATTATATAAAAATTAATTAAAATAATATATTATTGTCAATTATAAAAAGGAAATAAACTAAAAAAATAATAACAATGATTATTATATTTAAATGAATTTTCCATAAATTATAGAACATAACATAAATTGAATAATTATTAAAAAAATTAATAAATATAATTAATGAAAAACAATATTTTTATTTATATCCCATCTATTTTATTGAACTAGTATTACATAACATAACCAAACAAAGTTTTAAATAAAAAATAAAACTTGAACCTTTCTATATTTCAAAAAAAAGAGGGTTTGGATGTAGAGATCATATAAGAAGAGTTAAAGCAGTAGTGAAGATTTGTGAAATCATAGAATAATTGGGGGGGGGAAATATAGGGATATTTAATTGAAGTAATGGGTTGGGGATTTCATCATTGGAGAGTTAGTTTTGTTTTGGGGTTATAGTAGAGAGGTCACTTGGTTCGAGATTCAGTAATGTGTTGTGCAGATGTGAGATTCTTTCACAAAAATATTGAAACATAATGGTGGGATTTTTCTAGTTTAAATTGGTAGGGTAGTTATGAGAGTATCATAAATTGTGAGTGATCTAGAATTAAGAGACTATTAGATTAGAATGGGGAGGGGATAGAGCAAGGGCACAACATGGGAGGGGTTTGGAAGTGCTTCATCTAATTCAGGTGTGAGTGTGACCATCATTTCATACACAATATTTAAAAGAATGGTATTAGAGGAGATAAACCCCACAAAAGGTTTTTATTCACTTTTCTAGCACAGAATTTAGATTTTCCTAAGGTTTAGTTTAGGAGGATCTAGTTAAATTTGATAAATTTTACTTTCTAGTGTATTTTCTCTTGAATGAGATATATAATGAGAAAATAAACTTAATGCATGAATTAAAGTAGTTGTTTATTATAAGGAACAAAATTGATGTACAATTTGGGTATTTATCTTCGATATTTTGTGGTTAGTAAGTTAAATTAATAATTCATTGGGTGATTAAATTTTTTTATGAATATGATTAGGTTTTGAGTAAGGGCAATTGGGTGAAAATTGAGGATTTTGTTTCCATTAATGAGAGGAAACAATGAGATAATGTTTGGAATAAATAGAAGATATCAATATCTAAAAATAAGGATAAAATAGGTTTAATTAAAAGGATATAAATAGTGGAAAATTTATTGAAGGATAAGAAATAAAATAGGGCCAAAAAGTTTGGTTGGTTTATGATTTAATCTTTTATTTATTAAGATTAATTAAAAATTAGTGTATAATTCCTAGAGAAATGGATATGGTTGGTACCTTAATATGTAGTAATGTAATTTTATATAAATTAATAAGACCCATGTATATATAAGATACTCAACTTAGACCATTATTTTATCCAAATTGTGTAACTAATTTCCAATCTACAGTTACTTGACATGGTGAGGTCAATTTTAGATAAAAGATTATAACAAATTATTTTACAGGAGGTATCCTAAAATATATATTTATTCATTAGGAATTTGTATTTAGGAATTTATATTAGGGTTATTTTATAAGTTTTATTTAATCACCCTTATATTTTTGATATTTAATGGAATAGATATTTTAATTTCACTTGTGTGTTTAGATTTTGTGGTTTAAAGATGATGGTATAGGAAATAATAAAGAAAGGAGAGAAAGTGGATAGTCTTTAATGGATATAGAAGTATTGTTTTAAATTTTTTAAACAAACCTTATTAACAATTAATTTTTATGGTTAATAATTTTCATATAAAACTTAGATTTCTTGTTGTATTTTTTATCTATAATAAAAATATTTAATAAGTAATTCCACGATTCCTTAGTTTAAAAGTAACTTTTTATATATTTTAATGAGTAAGATGATTGTTGGATGAGTAAATATAATCATTTTTTTAGTAATGGAGTAATCATTATTTGGGGAGATGTATTTATATAAATAAATGAAATTATTCTAAATTTTGGATTAAAACAATTTTTTATATGATAATTTCTTACAGTATTTTATGAAGAATTATATACTTTAAATTTAAATTTATTCTTGGGTTTATGGATTTTAAAAAAAAAATAGAGAAGAAAAATATAGTTTAAAAAAAATTAAATTACATTGCATATACCTATAACTAGAAACCTTACCCCTTATTATGATAACTATTAAAATTAGTATTGTGAGAATATTAATGGTGGGGTTAGAGTTTCTAGTTTTATTTTACTTTTAATTATGGTCTTTTGATGAATTTATGATAATCAATACTCAACTTGTGATTTTTTTTCTAACTATTACAATTAGTGTTTGAAGTAGATCAGACAAAGGTAGTTTGGTGGATGTCATACATGTTTATTTAATAAATTTAATTTAAAAGGAATACAAATAAAAGGGAAAAGAGTTTGAGTTTATGTGACCAAGTGTAATTTTTAATAAAATTAAAAATAAATCATTTTCAACTAAATAATTTAAAGTACCATATCAAAATAAGTTTAAGTGAAAATTTGTAATGAAAGTAAAATACATGATTGATTTGTATACATGAGAAGTTAGGAGTCGAGATATATTTTCATGTGCTTCATGAAAGTATAATATCGTTGGTAATTGTATTATTTCATTTATTATGATTTTAAATTCTTGGATATGACATATTCTCTTTATTATGGTGTGGAGATCTTTGCTTGAGGAAAATAAAGTGCTTAAGTGTGGGGGGGGGATTTGATAACTTGAATTTATAGAAACTTTTACAATAGTATTATAAACAAATAATGAGTTAATCATAAATAATTAATATTTTTTTTGAATCTATATTTAAGTATTGGAATAATTTGGAGTGATTAAAAAATAAAAGAAGAAAAATGGAGAAAAAACATTATGGTGTCTAGAAAAACACTTCATGATTCTTTTTGAGGAATTGAAAATAATTAATAATAATGAGGAAATGGTCATGTGAGAATTTTTCATGGAATTTAGGTATTTTGAAATTATTTAATGAAAACCAAAGGGACCACTACACCATGATTCACAAGTAATGGTTTAATTATTGAAGATATAAAGGGAAATAGGGATGATGGTGACAGGAGTGAATTGAGTATGTATGAAGATGGGGTATTATTGATATGATGTCATGGTTTATAATATATCACCCAATGGTGTGAGGATATATTAAGATATGAGATAAATATTATTCATGAATATATTTAAAAAAACATGGTGTGAGTTGAATTTATATGGAAACAATGTTGTAATAACACACATCACACCATCAATCTGAAGACATGAAAAAAAAGATGTTAAATTAAAAAATAATTGGGGAAATTTTATATAATTATTTAATCACTAAAAATGGAATATATTGGTTAATTTAAATCATTTATTATGTTATGTGGAAATGGGATAAGTTTCAGAGCAAGTGGAGGTCATTTGAACTACTTTTAGAGGACTTTAAAAATAGATAAGGCACTACCATGTGGTGGTTGGTCATTTTTAGGTCTCTAGATGTTTTTTATATGCTTTTTAGATTTCCACCACCTCTATATACTATATAGAATCCATCATGATTTTTTTTTATTTCCTAGGTCAACAAGTTGAAACTTTTGTCTTATTTTGAAGGTTTATATCTCCAAATGATATGGAAATTTTGCGACAACATTAAGTAGATATTTGGTACATACCACATGAATTTTAAGGACTGTTATGAATTTATTTTATCTCTATTTGAAGGATATATGATATGGGAGATATAAAAATATATAATTTTGTATTTTATCTATAAAATTAGGCCTTTTCTATATAATTAAAGAACACATCAACATTAAGAAGATGAAACATGGGTTAGAGTATTTAGAATATTTAAGTTTTTTTATAAGAATTAGATTTTAATTTGTATCTCTATATTATGTATAATATATATATATATATATTCATGAATTTGTTTGAAAAAATAGGGGGTGAACTTCTTGTGATGAGTTTTTGATAAATAGGGGTTGAATTCTTGAATTATTATTTTTTAATTGTGATTCATGTTGGATTTATTCACTTTCTAATTCTTTTTAATAATTTATTATTTTTTTCTTCATGATAAATGTTTATTTATTAATAATTTTCTATTTAATTCATGAATTAATATAATGAATTATTCTTTGATCTTGGGATGATTTTAAGTATACTATTTTTAATTACATTTTGGAATCACTTAAGTTTTAAAAGAATTGAAGTAATTTATTCTATAAAAATACTATAAAATTCCTATATATCAATGGTTTAATATCCACAGCTAGTATAACCATTTTTTTGGGGTCATATATGGCCAAGGGTAATATTACTTATTTCCATAGGTAGACTTTTAATGGCCTTCTTCCATGGTCTATGTGGCTAATGGCCATAAAATGGTTTGAAAAAGACATGTGTGATATGGGAAAACATGAATAAAGTGGGAAATGACTATAGACATAAACCATGTGTCCCATGACGATAGGTAAATGTAGGAAAATATGTAAGAAATGCGTGGCTAATACAAGAAGGACCTTCCACTATAGCCCATATGTCCTATAGAGGTAGGCCCATATGTGAAAGGTCTAAGTCCAAGGATAGTATGAATCATGATTATCGGTTGATATGGAAATGGAATATGTCCAGGAGCCACATGGAATGTGTTCTTATGCCTCACTTATGGTCACATGTCATCTACCTCATGGTCGTAAGTGAAATAATAATACATTTTTAAAACATATAATACTTTTGAACAAATTATATTTAATAATATATATATATATATAATAAATTTCATGCATGTAAGTGGTAGATTTCCTGACATAATAATATTGAGGCTTACATATTAAAACCCAATGGTGAAATTATTTAAAATTTTATAAAAAATATCACCATAGGCTCTAACCATAGAGATAGCTTAAGATAATACTATTGTAATTTCCAAATAACTATTGTCACAAACACATCCCATGGAAATATGACTTAAAGATATTTTTATTTCAATATCCCTTATGAGCTAAAGTATTAGTTCTATAGGATACAACCATGGTCCTTGGGATTACAACCATGTTTTTATATTGTGGTTATAAATTTTTTATATAGTAGTATAAAAATGATGAATTCGGTATTTAGAGGTTAAATACTAGACATAGGGTTAACTTGGATTCAATTCTATCATCGTTAAGATCATTCATTAAGAACATTGGTATATCAATTGTAACATGGTCCAAGATTTATAATAATTTAGTACACATTCATCATAAAAAATTATTTTCAATAGTTTATGTTTAATTAAAATCATTCAAATTGTCAATATTATCTTTTTGAATTGACAGTTCATGTTGAGGATCACTTTTATCTATGGGTTTATCCTCAAACATAAACTACAACGTTCCTTAATAATTTGAGTTTTAAGGAAGATAATTATAAATTTTTAAACTTTATTGATCTTGGAAATGACAAGGTAGCACGAGAAGTCACCCAATATTTTATGCCCTATTATCTTCTATCACCCTACAATATAGGCGGGTTTTGTATCTGGAACTCTTTCGTGATGTATGGAATAGATGCCTCTCCCTTAGCTACCTTATAATATATAGACAAAATCACAAAATTAAATTTATCATTTTTATCAATTAAAGGATACTATGTCAACAAAGGTAGAGAATGCTCATCTCCACCATCCTAACACTCAATCAAAGGTTTTCATATAGATATATTATAATTCTTGATATCCTAGTTTATGTAAAGGAGTAATAGAAAACACATACTACTTCTCTACTATCACACTCAACCCTTCCCTAGAAGGATAATATCTAACTATCATTGGATCATACATCTAACCCAAATAAGGCTATCATATGACTTGAGCTATCCTTATTTCCAAACAACCCACTCTCAAGGTTCAATTTATAAAACACATGAAATTCATATCATTAATAATTATATAGTATCCATAATAAACATTAACCAATGGATCCATTAATTAAATCACCACAAATAATATTTTCTAAAAAACATTGGATGATTTATTATTTGTTTTTTAATTAACCTAATAACTTTTTATAACATTTTATAAATTAGAAATAATAATACACATGTCATGTGAACCTATATACCAAATATGATACATGTATAGTGTCAATCCAAGGTTTCAATGAACTTGTATCCTTATACCATATATTAAATAGTAAAACAAATAAAAATAATGAACAATTATAATAATTTTTAATTTCCTCAACCTAAATGTTGCATGTGTGGCCCAAACCAAAGCATCACATTCCTTAAGAATATCTCCCCATATTTTTAAGGATGATAACTAGTGAAAAGGGTCTATCAATGTCGTAGGGAGACTATAAGCTTTATATGATAACCATAAATGATATTGAAATAAAATAAAATCACGATACCCAAAATCATAACAAAATATGTAAATTTATAGTAAGAATACAACCATAACAAATCTTATACCATGTTATAATAAAAACAGAACCCTTTTATTTCTATACAAGCCATACATTTAAAGAATGATCACCGAATGGGTCAATAATATACATTTTATAAAATAAAATTTTTTTAAAAAAGAAATGATAATATACCAAAAGTGGGTCATGGACATTGATCGATCCCATATCCAAGTCTCTACCACCATCTCTAGATCACCCTTATACTATCAAGCCATTTCTCTTTCCTGCATCATAAATTTTACATACAAATCATGGTTTATTTGTAGGGTATGAGTAATATACCTACAGTATACTTCCACTAGACCCTAAAATAATCAAATAAATAGGTTGTTCATGCACAATATAATATATAAGAAATAAAAAATATAATACCATGTCATTCCATATAGTGATAAATGAGACACATAGATGGGGGACTTATCCTTATTTATCCAGTTCTAATGTATTGAGAATAAATTACCATGTTTTGATCACACAAGTGGAACAGAACTCCCATAAAATGGGTTATTAATGGTTCACCTAATAAAGAGATGGAATATATATATATATATTACTCCATGGTATATGTTAAAAAGTTCAATCGGGAAAATTCATCCAAAAAACTATAATTAACTTGGGTAATAAGTTGAAAGAACACAAAAAGCATCCACGCTTATAAATATTAGACATGAATATGAAAAAACACCAAACCCATCCCTATTAAAATACACATGAAACGATAGGGGAATAACACCCAACCTATCATATCTTAAAACTATTAGGGTTTAAGGTTGGCATAATTCTCAACCACCCATCATTAAAAATTATGAGATAAAAGGATGGCATTGAACCCAACCCATCCATAATTAAAATATTAGGTCACTATATTTAAAATGAATATAAACACCTATCCCCATAAATATCATGGCACTAGTTTATCAATACATCCAACTTCTCATGTGTAACGTCCCAGTTTTTTTCGTAGGTCATTTTTTTAGGTAAATTTGAATTTCTAAGTTGGTGGTAAGACCAACCATTTTTATTGATCTTCATAACCTCATTATGGGATATTTTTTAATCCAAGACCTTGTTTTATGTGTGTTATTTGTTTTTTTTTTGAAGTATCGGGGGTTCAATCAAACACTAAAGGAAGAGTAGATATCTCATATTGCTAATAGCTATTGTAGACCAATTACTTAGTGTGTATTTAAATTCATGGTGTTTTATTTTTTAATTCATGTGTTTTAAATGAATACCATAGAATCCCCAAAATTTAACCTATATATAAATATAACAAGGTGTATAAATTATAGTGGTAGTTTTATTTAGAGCTAGGGTCTTAGAACCCCTCTTTCATTTATTTCTCCTATACTGACTAAGGAAACACCCATCTCACACACCCCTATATCCCTCTCCTAGGGATCCTGATATATCCACCATTTGAGATTCGGTCTTTAATCTGTAATTGGATATAGATTCTTATTGGTAATACCTTCAATCCTCTAGCATATTTTATTATTTTATCTCTCTATATGGTGTGCTAAATATGTACAATCTGTTTTACCATATTTTTATGGAGTTTGTCTAAAATGATGATTTATTCTGATTCAGATCATGTTAGTGGATGATATTTGGAAAGAGAACATATATCAATATGAGGTATTAGTTACAAGATTTCTATTTTACTTTTCTCTTGTTTTGGTTATGTGTTATTGAGTGTGATGTTGGGTTGTCCGAGAGTGAACCTAATATTTAATGTTTTTCCTTTAAATTAATTAATGGACCTATGAGATTCCTACAAGAATTATCTTCCAAGATACAAATTTTTTAAGTCCAATGAGAGTAATAAGACCTTATTAATATTAGCTCAGGTGTTTATTTATTTTAAATTGACTTATTAGTGTTTCTTTTGATGGTTCCAAGGAAAAGTAATAGGCTAGGACCAAGGATTGATATGGTGTTGACCATCTAGATGAGTCAACATAGTTCATCAGGTTGGGTGAGGCCTGGATACTATGAGTGATGTTGATCATAGGTTGAGAAAATTGGTCTTCGGGTTGAGGTGATGAGGTCTTCAGGTTACGATAATGGATTGTGTGATGTTGGATGGTGTCGACCGTCAGATTAAGAAACATAGTCATAGGATCAAAATGTGTCAAGATGATGTGGATTGGGTACTTTGTTGGTGATTTACTCTCATTTTGATTTGAAAACACGTCATTGGAGTTGTTTAAATATAAATATAAATCTGAATAAAAGGTTGTGTTGACCACTCATGTGGGTATAGGACTTTGTTATATGCATCTTGGGATAATGTTGACTATCAGTGAAGTTAGAGTTTCTTTCATTGTAAATCAACATGGATGGTGTGGATATTCTAGTTGATAGTGTTGAGGCCATCGTTTTGGGGATAAGGATCGCCCTATTTGAGGATATTGGGATAGTTTTAAGTGGGAGGGTGGATATATCCGTTCCTTTATGAATCAGGCTTCAAGCTGATGGGGATTATTCTGAGCTGAGGTCCATGGGACCAGGTACATGATTGGGCATGCCTTCAGGATGTCAGTTATTTATTATGAAATGATGTGTCGATTGGAATGAGGTATCATTTTATACTTTTAGAGGTGGAACCTGATGGTTCACCAGGGATGATTTTCAATAGAGGATGCCTCAAGCTATATACTAAGGATCCTCTCCATTATAGATATATCGACGGTGGCCGAAGTACGTGATTTCTTCTTTGTGGTCGTTGAGCATAAGGGAAGCATATTATTTATGTGTTTTTCTTTTAATACTTCATTATTTTAGTATATATCTGTTGTATCATAGATGTGAGTTAGGGATATGTTGTTGGAGGCCTATTAAGATTTACTCTCACACCCTACATGGGCCCTTCGGGATGCGTGTAGACTTTATGCTTATGTAATTAGGTAAATGTTCAAGCTTAGGATCTAGAAATTAGTGATATTTTTGGGTTTTTTATCATGGGATGGATGGCAGGAGACCTTGAGGTTCCTGCATCATCTAGAGTTACTCTTTTGAGTATTTATTTTTTATCAACATGTTTATATATATATATATATAATGATGGTCATCCAAGAGTGACCCATTTATTCTTTTTTTCATGTATGATGTGATATTATATGAAATTATTTGTTTAATATACAAATGGTGTGTCTAGAATTTATTATTCCAGTGCTAATTTTTTTTATACTTTTGTTATTGCTTATTACTTATTCCATTGTAGTGGGTTACTAGTCCCATCATCCCATTGTCTTATTTTTTGATACTATGTTTATCTATAGACCATTATTATTATCAACAATAGGGTTATAGTCTCCCCACTATCATCTATTTACACCCTCCCTACTATTCATAATCCTTTGGGGTATGGGGAGGTGCTCATAAGGCCTAGTGGCCAACCAGCCTTGAGAACTGTTCGGGTGGAAAAACTGGATGAGGCGCTAAAAATTGTATAAAAGGTGTTTATTTTATCAATTTTGGATCTTACTATTTGGGTAATGGTAGATCAATGACAATGAAGTATTAGAAATTAGTTTTTGGGCTCATTTTTTGGGTGTCTACAACCCCATGCATGAGGGACAGACCATGTTTCCATGGGTTGTAAATTGTTTTTCTTCTGGGTGATTTTACATTTTATATGATTTCCACCTAAAGTGGTGTACTTGGGTGTGGTTATTATTTGTTTTGATATGTAACCATTTTCAGGGTATGAAAAAGAAGTATTTTGGAACCTTTTCCCAGAATTGTTAGGGAATTTATATTATGATTTCCTGATAGGCACATATGATGATTTATTATATATGAATGTGTTGTGAAAAAATGCTTCTAATCGTCATTGGGAACATAGATTGTTCTAATAGGGTATGGGTTGTTTGAATTTTCAAAAAAATAATCTAATAAGTTTATTATTTCTAAGACTCTCTTTGGTGGAATTATACTCTACCAACATGAGCATGTGGTTCCAATTGGACATGTATGTGATATGTGATATATTTCTATATGGGCATGACTTTTATAGGAGTGAAGATATATTTATATGTGATTCTTGACTCTGATTTGGGTAGTCAAGGGGCCATGAGGCTATATTTATAAGTGATACATGGCTCTAATATTGGATTGTAAGGGGCCAAGAGGCTGGATTTCAAGAAACAAGGTTAGGATGGGGGAGTGTAAGGGTGGTGAGATCTCACTATTTGTTATAGTTTTCCTTATATGGATTACATATATATATATATATTATGACTAAATGAACAATGTGTTGGTGTTCAATGAGATTTCACCTAGAAAAGATCTAGGGAGAGTCTGGTGGGAGGTGATTTATTTCTTCAAAAGCATGCATAGGTTGAGACCCCTAATGGTTGTGATGAGGCACTAAAGTGTCTGGCTAAGCATGAGTTGAAGATGTAGGAAGAAGTATAGGATACACTACATTTAGGGAAGCTACTTAATTTTACATATTTTGGGCACGTATTTACAAGCATATCAGAGATAGATTGGTCTATGTCATCTAGGGGATTAATTGGGGAGCTTAGGGAGTGTATCTTTCTAAGTTTTATCTAACTTGAGAGTTCTAGTCATAGAACCCACCACTATTTCCGGGTGTGGGTAGACCGTAGTGGATGAAAACTAGATTGATTCAATTTAGATGATCTGAGAGTATCATGAGACACCACCAGGCCAAAGTGTGAAGATGGTGACATACATGGTCAGAGGACCAGCAAAGCGCTAGTGGGATGTACAGGTTTAGGTAATCAGACATGAGGGACTAGCTTGGAAATATTTTGAGGTTAGGTTCTTTAATAACTTTTTTATAGATATTCTAAGGGAAAAGAGATCTCAAGAGTTCTTAAGCCTACAACAGAGTGACATGTCCACCATGGACTATACAGCTACCCTCATCGAGTAATCACATTTCACACTCAGTATAGTAGATGATGACACCTCAAGAGTGAGGCATTTTGAGGATGGTTTACAGAACACCAATAGGGTATAGGTAAACACATTTAAGTTAGCAACATTCTCATATTTTTTGAATCAAGAACTGATATCCAAGGGAAACTTGATGTAATATTCATACATGAGTAGGGTGATAGCATCAGGTGATTACATCGACACTTTAGATTGCAGAAAGTGAGGTCGTGAAAAGTCCCAATAGAGTGTTCAAGACAAATACTCGAGAAGACCATAGAGTACTGGGGCATCGACGGTGTTCTTATAGTGTGGGAAGTAGAGTCATGCATAGACACAATGTGATTAGGTACCGAAGGAGTGATGATCTTGAATATAGGTTGGGAATCTAGAGATATTTTTAGGAGTCCTCCTTGGATAGACGGATGTTAGGTACTGGGGTATAATCAGGGCTTTGAGGTTGGATTAGGAGTGGTACCAAGTGCTGGTAGTTGGGATTCAGCTGCATGAAAAGGTTGTGGAAAATAAATTGGGACCCATTAGTGGGGTAAACCATCATTAGCCTGTGAATATCTACCAGGAGGCCAAGACTCAGGTAGTCGGGCTCCAATCCAGGCGAATTTCATTGAGCTTATAGGTTCACACATGCCAATGAGCTAATGAGGGTTAGAAGTACTTCGTCGGTGTGACTGGGTACTTTTTATTTTGACATGGTCTTTTTGTAGGAATGTCTAGTTTTGATGCATGTGGTGCACGAGATATATGTTTTGGACTCACCAGGTTCTATTGGTAGGTTGCGATCAACTCAAGTGCTTATATATATATGAGGTGCATGGAACTGGGATTTACTATTGGCATCAATGTGGTGTGGGATTTATGTGAGGTATTTTTGCATCTAGGCAGCGGTATGATTTTGTAACTATGTTATGTGTGTAACACCCCAAGATTTCATAGTACGTTATTTCTTCAAAGTAATTCAATAACTTTCACTACATATAACACCGAGTTCAAGCGCTTCACGACTTACCAAACTATCCATTAAAAAGTGGTTATGAATAGTATTAACTAAATTTTTAACATTATATAATCCTTATAATTTTATAATCCATATTATGAGTTTCTTAGACATAATGAAAAAACAAATTCATTTTTTTCAGATAAAATAAGTATTTTTTAAAAAATGAAATTTTACAGCCTTTTAATGGAGAACCCTTTTTAAATCCAATATTTGAAACTTATATCTATTCAGTTTGAAAAAATAAACTTCTTCTTTAGAATCTGGACAGAATAATTTAGTTTCAATAAATTTTTGGTGTTTTTCTAATAACATTCATATTTGGGTGAATAGTGAAAAAAAATCTATTTTAACTGAAAAAAAACTTTTTTAATCAAAATAATTTGTAGTGTTAAGTTATATATTTTAATGTGTTTGTAAGTGTAAATAGATTATATTTTTACCATTTAATCCAATTTTATTCATTTCAAATAATTTCACTTTGAAATTGAATAAAAACAAGTCGCAATCTTTTGTTAATTATTATTTCTTAAAAACACGTTTTTTTGTTTTGACGACAGAAATTAATTTTAAATTAATAAATGCAACTTCTATGTTTTGAATTTGGTAAAATAGAAGTTAATTTTTGAATTCAGAATATCAAAATTAGTTTAGGGTGAAATTTTGGAATTTTTCTAAAAACATTCAATTTTTGATGAATAGTGAAAAACAGTGAGTTATTGGTTAAAAACGACTTTTTATTTAAATAATTATTTATTTTATTTAAATTTATTTTAGGTCAAAATAGATACATAATACCAATATAAGTTCAATATAATTCATTGGAGTCATTTTATAATAAGTCTATATATATAAAAAATTTATTGAACTTTTTACCGTCTTTTACCAACCTCTTAAGAGAATTTGCAAATTCACATAAAACTTAATTTTACCATTTTTATGATTTTAATTTCAAAAATCCGAGAGACATGGTTCACCTTATTAAGTAAAATTTGGTTTAATAAGATGAAAATAATTTTTGGTGAATAGTAACTTTTGACTTTTAATTAATGCGGTTAAAGGTAAATAGGGTAATTCAAGGTAAAATGAATATTATAATAGTACAAAATTAACTTAACATTTGTCCTAACCTTATTGGATGAGTCATGGCCGACCATGGACATCCTTGGGTAAATTTTGGGACCCCATGGAGCCACTTATGAATGATAATGACACTTTATTTTAATTAAAGGCAAAAATGACATAAACAAATATCTTTTAATAAATAAATTTTTATAAGGGGTTATATAAGTTATCATTTCGACTATAAATATTCATTGGAAAGATAAAAATATTTCCTACATAATGGCGTTTTATTTATATTTTTTAGACATTAAATAACTTAATTTATTTATGACACAATAATGATGCAGTAATTACCTTATTAATGAAATATTTAAATAATGTATATTATAAATATCCAAATAAATGTAATTTGAGACTTTGTATGAATTAAAATAATTTTATAGGTTAATATGACATATTAGGGTTGATTAAATGAATTTTTTATAAGTAATAATGTAGTTATGAATTAAAAAAACAAAATATAAAATAGTGTCAAAATTGACATAAAAGAGTTTTTAAAACAAATATTATATTATTAATTGATTTCTATTCCTAAAAATCTAAGGTTCAGAAAAAGGTATTAAATAATATTATATATGTAATTACTAAACCACTTGAGGTTCTCTTGGATGTTTATAGAAAATTTATTAACCATATAATATAAAAATACAAAGAGACATGGAAAATGTAAAACTAATTAACTAAGAGTTAAATCTAAAAGATGAGGTTATTATAGTGACCCAAACCTGTCTAAAACCTATTGGTTGAGTAGTTTTCAACTCATCCCTACCTTATCCTCGAAATAAATCCTTTTGGAGCCATTAGAAACTAAAAATGATATTATTATAAAATAATATTTCAATCTTTTCCTAAGGTTCCCCTCACCCCTCTTATAAAAGGGCACTCCCCTTTATTTCAAATTCACACCTTCAAAGCCATTTGACTTGGCCAAACCCTACCCAAATATCCTCTCAACTATCCTCCCTTCATCCTATAGGTCTTCCTTTGGTTCGAAAGCCAACCTAAGGAGCCCTTTTGATCAAATCAAAAGGAAGAAACCAAAGAAGAAGAGGTTAACGTACCCTCGACCAAGGAAAATTACTATGTAATGGTTAATTATACAATATCTTCATTATCTGAGGTTGTTTATATGTAATTAACTGCTGGGACCTCTTTATCATCTACATCCATGTTTCTTAAAATGTATTTCAAAACATTTTTACTATTTACTAGACAATGGGTTAAAGTCATTTATACCTTTATTTGACCTTATACGTTTTTGAAAGGAATCATTCCATCATTTTCCAAACAAGGTACTTTATAAACTTTTCAGAAAAAATTAAGGTAAGAATGTCTTTTTTAACTTATAGGGTGGGTGTGTCTATTTTCCACCGTTATAACATCATCGAATCTTCCCTTAAAAGATGATAAGAATATTTTCAAAATAAATGTTTTCTTTATAATTATGTGACTCTTAAATGATTTTAAAATAGAAAGAGATATTTCTCTCAAATTGTCTTGATTTCATCTATGTTAACATCCTTTGATAAATTTTACACTTGTTTGAAGTTGATTTATTATGATACAGATATTCCATATTGTATTTAAGGTTTTGTGATATGTTTGACTATGGATGAGTTATTTTTATTCCATTCATTTTTTATGGTTAAAGTATTGACATTTCGTATGCTAGTTTTAATATGAATGTTTGTGTTATATTTCAACCTCTTCTTAAGATGAATGTGTTGGACTAGTATGTTCCAGTTTGGGGACCAGTAAATGTAAGCCCTCCAGGTTGGGGTCTGGTTACAATAGACCCTTTGGATTGGAGTCCGGTTACAGAGGATCTCCGGGTTGGAGTCTGGTTATAGAGACTCTCCAGGTTGGATTCTGGTTATAGAGGCTCTTCGGGATGGGGTCTGGTTACAGTTAGTACTTAGGTCCTGGAATGAGGCCTTGACACAGAAATTAAATTATGGTACTATACATTCTCTCCTTATGAAATTAGTTATTACATGTGATTATTTGACTAGTATAATATCCATGTGCATGTTAATATGGTTATTTTTTATTTATTTTTACCATATTATGTTCAAGTTTATGTTTAAATGCTTTTGTTTTTATTACACATCTTGCCTTAAAAGATTATAGCTTCTACTAAATTATTTACCCTTACTAGGCATCTGAGCTCAACCCTTTCTTATGTTTTATTTTCCCAACATCCCAAGAAGTGTTTTATGTTTAAGATGAAGGGTCAAGATAAAGGAACAATGGCATTCTCAAAGGATTTTTTTGTGTTGTATGTTGGAAAGTGTAATGTAACGTTCATTTATGTAATCTATTTTCCAATACTGCTAAACTGATCGGTATTTAGTGACTTGATTCCTTGTAATCATGCGAATGTATTAAAATAATGCACCGACTCTGGGAATCTAGGGTCAGGGTGTTATAGTTGGAATCCGAGTAAGTTTAGCAATAACCTTGGAAACTAGATTTAGATGAACTCTGACTAGATCACATTACCCTAATATAGACTTTAAGGATTAGTATAGAAGAACTTCCTTAAATTTTGGTAATTTATAGATTTTTAAATTTTTCCAAGAAAATACATCTCTGTCTGGATACGAGCATGTAGAGGCGGCTCTGGCACAGATGAACCTAGGGGTAAAACCAGAAAACACCTCTTTGAGCTAGACTCAAACGAGAACTGGTGCATGAAAATGAGCCTTGCTACACTCTTGGTTATGACACTCTCGGGGGATATGCTTAGGATAATTCTCATTTTTTTACAAGTCATTATGAATAATTTACGAGTATATACCTACTCAAAGAAAATATTTTTATGATTATGGATTATATCCATAAACTATTCAATTTACGTTAGGTATTTTACAAGTTTGGAATTATTCATTGCAATTCATAAACTGACCTAGTGTATTCCATTGTATAGAAATGGTGCCCAGTAGAAGGAATGTGAACTCCAGCAATACGTATGATCCAAAGAGTAAGAAGGATCATATCTTTCATGGTATTAAGCCAAAATTTAGAAGGGAAATAGTCTCCCATGTATTCTCAACATATAAAGAAATAGTATCATGTGTTAATAAGATAAGTACATAATTCTATATGTCTTATGTCTTTGAAGGTAAGCAGGAGAAGAAAGGGATGGAAGAGATAAAGATGGATAAAGGGAAGAGGGAAAAGAAGGACTTTCCTGTCACATACATGAAATATTTAGAGGTATTTTTCATTTAATTTACATCCTTGATTTTTTTGGTGGTTTTTCATGCATTTTTAAAGGAAATAGTGGGTTTCCAAAATTTGGGCCAACCTAAGAGCCCATTTCCAGTTTTGAAATTATATTTTGTTTCTTTAATAACTCCTTAATTTTTCAACATTTTTCAACCATTAAACTTCCAAAATAACCTTCATTTAAATATTAAAACCAAAAAATAATTTTGGGCCCCTTAAAAATTCATTAGAATCATGGATTTGGGAGATAAAATTAGGTATTGGGCCAACCCGAAAGCCCATTTCCAGTTTTAAAATTGTTTTGTAATTCTTTCATAAAATATTTATTTTTTATCCTTTTTCGGTGATTCCACCTCTCAAACATTCCCATAGAACCCAGACACACCCCCATCTTCGTTTTCTCCTCTTTGGAGCTCATATTGATCGCGATTTAGGTCCAAACTTCTGAAGCTCCAAAAAAACGTCCAAATTTCTCAAGTAAGTTGTTTCTCTTCCTTATTCATCCCTTCTTCTTAGGGTTTATTCCTTTTTTATTGAATCCCCAAATGTCCAGAAGATGGGGTTTCGTACCTAGGGTTTTAGTTTTGATTTTCTTGGTCCAATCCTCTGGTTTTAGGTTCAATATTACTCCTTTGTGGTGCGGCAGAGGTGCGGTTGAAGTGACGCACAAGGATTTGGGGGTTTTGACTCTTTTGGTAGGTGATTTCATATGTATGTATTGTATAATGAGTTGGCTTGATTTATTTAGGTTTCCATTATGTTCATCATTCAGTATTTTGATTTCAAAAATTGATTTGGGTAGCATTTTAAAAGTGGTATATTTTTAAGTGCCAATCTTGTGTGAAAATGGGTGTTTTACATGTGTAACACATATTGTGCCTCTTGGTGTTGTTTTATAATTCAGGGATTGGATTTATAAAAATGTTTTGATGCTGAAATTTATGTTTTGGTATAATATTGGTCTCCATTTGGTTTTAAATATGGGATTTTAGATGAATTTAATGTGAAACATTTGATTAATTTTCTTGAAATTGTTTTATAGAAATTATAAATGGTTTATTGAGTTATGCAAAAGGTGAAAAGAAGTTGTAGATACTGTTTTGAATGTGTGTGACCAGAACGGATATTTATATGTGAATATTGATTTTGGTAGCATGTGGTGACTATTTGAGCACAATACGGGAAACCCGGGTATCTAGGTGGACTAACGTGTACTAGTACGCTAGTGAACGGAGGGGTTTTGACCATGGTTCACTTAGCAAGTCTGACATGGATAACACTAACAAAACAATAATGGAGATGATTGGAGACCACTAGGTTATGGGTATTCTCCCTACTAGTGGCTCGTGCACGAGAACGAATTTCGTTATGGTTACTTTCACCGAGGTACGAGGTACTTGGAGCTCACAACAAACTAGTACCTAGGGGGGTTCCTACGCTTGGTTCTCGTGGACTTTTTTTCATTTAAACTTTCTTTATGGTATTTTGGGATGTGAAAACCAGAATTTTGAATGTTTTATTCAATTTCACTAATTCTTTATAGTTATCCCCATTAAAAGTTATTTTCTTTTCAAAGTTTCACTTTTAGAAATAAATGCCACTATTATCTATTTATAACTCTTGCAAGCCTTTTATTTTACAATGCCTATCACTTGAAATCCTTGGGTGATATCCTATTGGGCTTAGTCTCACACCCTACTTACACCTTTGGGTGTAAGTAGACTTGATCATGTTTGACATAGGCAAAGGAAAAGCCTTGGGCGATGGCGGTTCGGGTTGCTAGTTTCTCTCGATGGTGCGGTGTTGTGGAGACGGCTTGTGGGTGATGACCCCTTGTCATGTAGAGTCTCATGGGATATTTGCTGCTACTTTTATGTACCTTTGGACCTCTTGTGTCTTGTTTAAACTCATATACTAAGTTCTGAATTTTTATTAATTCTTGTTTGGCATAATTTTTCAGATTTGGTTTGTTGTTTGTTTTTGGTTATCTTATGAACCCAAAGTCGGGTAAATCGTTCCCAAATGAATTTTTATGATACCCGGGCACTTGTGACAGCCCGTGGGGATGGGGAACGCCCTTCGGGTCTTTCCATGAGATGGGTTTGGTGCTGGTTTGATGGCGACCAGATTCGGTTCGTGACAAAATGGTATCAGAGGAGGTTAATGTTTTTGGGTTATATTGTTATTTTGGGATGAGTCAGGATAGACAGGAGCTAGGACTGTCGGGGATCGGGGTTTTGGTTGTGAGTAGGGTGTCTGGCCCACACCTCTCATGGCATACCCTGAGTCACCTGGGGATGTTGGAATTTAAAGATTGACTTCACTTCCAGGTGAGACGTGTGGGCTGCAGACCACATGTGGACATCATGCAGATGTGTTGTAGTTGTTTATTTTATTACTGAAATGTGTTTTGACTATCTATATTTGAGGTATTTGATTAAAATTTTCAAAATTGTGGTATTGATTATTATTTTGTGACTGTTACATTTTGTAGCAACATGCCTCCCCGGAAAGCTCTCACGCACCCACGGGAGGAAGCCGGAGAGAGTTCTCCCACACCAATTGATCAGAGGCTAGTCGAGGTCGTGGTTCGGGCTGTCCAGGCTCTAGGATATGGACCAGCTCCAGTTTCAGCACCTATTAGAGAGGATGAGACTGGTCCTAGAAAGGACAAGGCCCAGGAGTTCCTGAAAAATAAGCCTCCAACCTTCCGAGGCAGCTCAGAACCCCAAGAAGCAGAGGAATGGCTCGAGAAGATCGAGCGTATGTTTGAGTTCCTGGAAACACCCGAGGAGCTCAGGGTGAAGTGTGCCTCCTTTCTGTTAGAGGGTCTCAGCTGTAAATGGTGGGAGTCAGTGCTTCAGGCTGGGAAGAATGAGCAGATGTGCTGGGGAGATTTCAAGGCTGTCTTCAATGAACAGTACTGCCTTGAGGTGTTGGCTTATGCCAGGTCTAGAGAGTTCATGGAACTTGTTCAGGGAAATCTATCTGTGATGAAGTATGCCAACCGTTTCACTGAGTTGGTTCGGTATGCTCCAGAAATTGTCTCTAATGAGAAAGCGAAGGCCCAGAGGTTTGAGAAAGGCTTGAGACTAGAGATATACTCCCAGGTGTTCTTGTTTAAGCTGAGGACATATGCTGAGGTCGTTGATCGGGCGTGCATGGTGGAGATTTATAGAAAAGGAAGGGCTGGTTTCTATGGTTCTGTATCAGCAGTGGGAAGTGGAAGCTCCTCAGAGAAGAAAAGGAAGCGGGAGGATCATGTGAAGAAAGGAGGAGGCAGTTCAGGGAACTCTTCTAGACAGTTGTCATCAGCGACTTCTGATGCGAGATCGGTCGTGTGCCACCATTGTGGGAAGCTCGGGCACATTCGTCCAGCATACCCTCATCCTCCGAAGACCTGTTTCCAGTGTGGAGGTATGGGACATGTGAAACGCTTTTTCGGGATAGCGCGTCCACTTCAAAGTGGGGCAGGATCCATGGCTCCCAGAGGAGTGCCAGCACAGTCTGAGCCGTCGGGGACTGGGGGATCTCGATTTGGCAGCCGTGGTGGTAGGGCTGGGTCATCTTCTGGGCAGAGCCAGTTCAGGGCACAGCCACAGACTAGCAGTCGTCTTCATGCAGAGACTGGACATCTCCATGCGGTGGATCATGCACCACCAGGATCAGAGGCGGGACCGTCGACTGTTCGAGGTACCGTTTTGATTTCATCTTCTATAGCTGCTGCTCTTTTTGATATTGGTGCCTCTGTTTCATTCATTTCTGCCCGTTTTGTGGACATTCTGAATCTGCCAACTGATTTGATGTCATTCACAATGGAGTTGGTGACACCGCTGGGAAAGAAGAAGGAGCAGGGTCTCAGGTTCCCATCATGTGCGCTTTCTGTGTCAGGGGTTGATATGGAGTGGGACCTCTTGGTCTTAGATATGAAATTTTTTGATGTCATACTCAGGATGGATTGGCTAGTACACTTCCAGGCACACATCGATTGCTACAGACGGCGTGTGAGTTTCATGGCACCTGATGGGAGTCGTCAGGTTTTTCATGGAGAATGGGATCCTCGGTCAGGTCGCGCAGGGCCTCCACTCCCAGAGTTGGGAAGTGTTATCTTCCAATTATCTTCTCTTATGTTAGAGGATGGTCTTTCCCCTGAAGTTGCACTACCTCATGTAGTGAATGAGTTTCCGGAGGTATTCCCAGATGATTTTTCAGGCTTGCCCCCGGAGCGGGATGTGGAGTTTTCAATTGATTTGGCATCAGGAACACAACCGATATCTCTTCCCTCTTATCGCATGTCCCCCACCGAGCTGAGGGAATTAAAGATACAGCTGGACGACTTAGAATCCAAAGGATTCATTCGCCCGAGCGTCTCTCCTTGGACTGCTCCTGTATTGTTTGCACAAAAGGCTGATGGATCCCTCCGGTTGTGCATTGACTACCGAAAGCTGAATAAGGTAACAATTAAAAACAAATACCATTTACCCAGAATAAATGATTTGTTTGATCAGTTGAAGGGGGCAAAGTGGTTCTCAAAGATAGACCTACGTTCAGGATATCATCAACTGAGGGTGAAGGAGTCAGATATCCCAAAGACAGCCTTCCAAAGCAGGTACGGCCACATTGAGTATTTGGTCATGCCCTTTGGATTGACAAATGCTCCAGTAGTCTTTATGGCACTTATGAATAGGTTTTTCCATCAATATCTCGATTCCTTTGTTGTGGTGTTCGTGGATGACATTCTGGTATACGCTAGCTCTGAGGAGGAACACGAACATCACTTGAGGGTCATTTTGGGTATATTACGGGATCACTGCCTCTATGCAAAGTTGTCAAAGTGCAGTTTTTGGATCAGGGAGGTGAGATTTATCGGGCATGTGATCTCATAGAATGGAGTTTCATTGGACCCTGATAAGATTAGTGTGGTTATGTCATGGGAGCAGCCGAAGAATGTGTTCGAGATTAGGAGTTTCCTTGGCCTGGCTGGTTATTATAGGTGATTCGTTCGGGATTTCTCTCGGCTTGCTTCACCGATGACTACCCTCACCCGAAAAGGGGTGAAGTTTGTATGGGGTCTAGAATGTCAGGCATCGTTCGAGGAGCTAAAGAGGCGATTGACTACTGCCCCCGTGCTGATTTTACCAGAGGCAAGAAAGGGATATGTGGTTTATTGTGATGCCTCAGGTATGGGTCTTGGGTGCGTGCTTATGCAGGATGATCACGTGGTGGTGTATGGCTCTCGCCAACTCCGGACACATGAAAAGAACTACCCAACTCGTGACTTGGAGTTGGCAGCAGTGATGCATGCTTTAAAGACGTGGCGTCACTACCTCTTTGGGGAGAAGTTTGTGGTCTATTCTAATCACAAAATCTTGGCTTATATCTTCTCACAAAAGGACATCAACATGAGGCAGCGTCGCTGGATCGAGTACTTGCAGGGGTTTGATTTTGACATTGTCTATACCCCAGTTAAGGGTAATGTAGTGGCCGACGCCTTGAGCAGAAGGGTTCCAGTGCAGGCTTTGAGGAAGTCCAGTGATGAGTGGACATTGATGGGGATCTTTTCTTAGATGCATGTGGAGACCAAGGAACATAGTGGAGGGGCATTCTTGGCGAGCATCCAGTTGACTCCTTCTCTGTTGGAGTTGATTCAGCAGGAACAACCTAGTGATGAGCTTTGTCAGCGATCGAAGCAGTTTCTTCATGGTGGGGAGACATCCTTTGATTGGTCGTCGTCTCCCGAGGGCATCTTGTGCTTCAAGGGTCGTTTGGTAGTGCCGTTATTTCTACAGAAGGTGGTGATGCAGGATAGCCACCAGTCTCAGTGGGCTGTCCATCCGGGTGCCACTAAGATGTATTATGATGTCCGTCGGCAGTTTTGGTGGCCTGGTATGAGACAGTACATAGTAGACTTTGTGTCGAGATGCTACACATGCCAGCAGGTGAAAGCAGAGCACCAAAGGCCCTCCGGTTTTCTCCAACCACTACCCATTCCTACCTGGAAGTGGGACGAGGTTGCCATGGACTTCTTTGTTGGATTACCTCGTACACCTCGATCTAAGAATGCCATTGGGGTGTTGATTGATCGTCTAACCAAATCAGCCCACTTCATTCCGATCAGAGATACATCTAAAGTGGATGAGTTGGGCCGTTTGTATCTTCAGGAGGTGGTGAGACTCCATGGTGTGCCATCAGCAGTTGTCTCAGATAGAGACCCTCATTTCACATCTCGATTCTGGGAAGGCCTTCAAAAGGCCTTGGGGTCCCAGATTAAGGTGAGCACAGCATACCATCCGCAGACGGATGGTCAGACAGAGCGGGCGAATCAGATTTTGGAGGACATGCTTCGTGCATGTGTCCTAGACTTTGGAGGTTCTTGGGATACCCATTTGGGATTGGTTGAGTTTTCTTATAATAACAGTTACCAATCCTCGATTCGAATGGATCCTTTTGAGGCGCTCTATGGTCGGCCTTTTCGGTCCCCCCTCTGTTGGGATGAGGTAGGTGAGACCTCACTACTAGGGCCGAGTATGGTGCAGGAGACATCTGAGAAGGTAAAATTAATCAGGCAACGTTTATTGACAGCTCAGAGTCGTCATAAATCATATTCTGACCGGAGGCGTCGAGACCTAGAGTTTTCTGTGGGTGACAGAGTATTCTTGATGGTGGCCCCTCGTTTAGGCCATCGTCGATTGGGGAAGCAAGGTAAGCTGACTCTGCGGTACGTCGGGCCATTTGAGATCATCGAACGTATTGGAAAGGTGGCATACAGGTTGGACTTACCTTCTCAGTTGACGTCCATCCATGATGTCTTCCATGTTTCTCAGTTTAAGAAATACTACCCGGATCCGTCCCACGTGTTGAGTTGGGAAGAACTGGAGATAGAGCCTGACTTGTCTATTGTTGAGAGGCCAGTGAAAATAGTGGACTCCCAAGAGAAGATAATTCGAGGGAAGTCTATTCCATTAGTCTAGGTTCTATGGCAGCATGGAAATGATACAGATGAGACATGGGAGCGAAAGTCGTGGGTCGAGGAAGAGTACCCGTTCTTGTTTTCCAATCAAGCCTCATGTTGACTTTCCGGGGCGTAAAGTCCTTCATGGGGGGAGAATTGTCACATACATGAAATATTTAGAGGTATTTTTCATTTAATTTACATCCTTGATTTGTTTTGGTGGTTTTTCATGCATTTTTAAAGGAAATAGTGGGTTTCCAAAATTTGGGCCAACCTAAGAGCCCATTTCCAGTTTTGAAAGTATATTTTGTTTCTTTAATAACTCCTTCATTTTTCAACATTTTTCAACCATTAAACTTCCAAAATGACCTTCATTTAAATATTAAAACCACAAAATAATTTTGGGCCCCTTAAAAATTCATTAGAATCATGGATTTGGGAGATAAAATTAGGTATTGGGCCAACCCGAAAGCCCATTTCCAGTTTTAAAATTGTTTTGTAATTCTTTCATAAAATATTTATTTTTTATCCTTTTTCGGTGATTCCACCTCTCAAACATTCCCATAGAACACAAACACACCCCCATCTTCGTTTTCGCCTCTTTGGAGCTCATATTGATCTCGATTTAGGGCCGAACTTCTGAAGCTCCAAAAAACGTCCAAATTTCTCTAGTAAGTTGTTTCTCTTCCTTATTCCTCCCTTCTTCTTAGGGTTTATTCCTTTTTTATTGAATACCCAAATATCCATAAGATGGGGTTTCGTACCTAGGGTTTTAGTTTTGAGTTTCTTGGTCCAATCCTCTGGTTTTAGGTTCAATATTACTCCTTTGTGATGCGGCGGAGGTGCGGTTGAAGTGACGCACAAGGATTTGGGGGTTTTGACTCTTTTGGTAGGTGATTTCATATGTATTTATTGTATAATGAGTTGTATTGCTTTATTTAGGTTTCCATTATGTTCATCATTCAGTATTTTGATTTCAAAAATTGATTTGGGTAGCATTTTAAAAGTGGTATATTTTTAAGTGTTAATCTTGTGTGAAAATGGGTGTTTTACATTTGTAACCCATATTGTGCCTCTTGGTGTTGTTTTATAATTCAGGGATTGGATTTATAAAAATGTTTTGATGCTGAAATTTATGTTTTGGTATAATATTGGTCTCCATTTGGTTTTAAATATGGGATTTTAGATGAATTTAATGTGCAACATTTGATTAATTTTTTTGAAATTGTTTTATGGAAATTATAAATGGTTTATTGAGTTATGCAAAAGGTGAAAAGAAGTTGTAGATACTGTTTTGAATGTGTTTGACCAGAACAGATATTTATATGTGAATATTGATTTTGGTAGCATGTGGTGACTATTTGAGCACAATACGGGAAACCCGAGTATCTAGGTGGGCTAACGTGTACTAGTACGCTAGTGAACGGAGGGGTTTTGACCATGGTTCACTTAGAAAGTCTGACATGGATAACACTAACAAAACAATAATGGAGATGATTGGAGACCACTAGGTTATGGGTATGCTCCCTACTAGTGGCTCGTGCACGAGAACGAATTTCGTTATGGTTACTTTCACTGAGGTACGAGGTACTTGGAGCTCACAACAAACTAGTACCTAGGGGGGTTCCTACGCTTGGTGCTCGTGGCCTTTTTTGCATTTAAACTTTCTTTATGGTATTTTGGGATGTGAAAACCAGAAGCTTGAATGTTTTATTCAATTTAACTGATTCTTTATAGTTATCCCCATTGAAAGTTATTTTCTTTTCAAAGTTTCACTTTTAGAAATAAATGCCACTATTATCTATTTATAACTCTTGCAAGCCTTTTATTTTACAATGCCTATCACTTGAAATCCTTGGGTGATATCCTGTTGGGCTTAGTATCACACCCTACTTACTCCTTTGGGTGTAAGTAGACTTGATCATGTTTGACATAGGCAAAGGAAAAGCCTTGGGCGATGGCGGTTCGGGTTGCTAGTTTCTCTCGATGGTGCGGTGTTGTGGAGACGGCTTGTGGGTGATGACCCCTTGTCATGTGGAGTCTCATGGGATATTTGCTGCTACTTTTATGTACCTTTGGACCTCTTTTGTCTTGTTTAAACTCATATACTAAGTTCTGAATTTTTATTAATTCTTGTTTGGCATAATTTTTCAGATTTGGTTTGTTGTTTGTTTTTGGTTATCTTATGAACCCAAACTCGGGTAAATCGTTCCCAAATGAATTTTTATGATACCCGGGAACTTGTGACAGCCCGTGGGGATGGGGAACGCCCTTCGGGTCTTTCCATGAGCCGGGTTTGGTGCTGGTTTTTTGGAGACCAGATTCGGTTCGTGACATTTCCCATATGTGATAACTGTGGAAAGAATCACCTTGGTAAATGCTTGATGGGAATGGTAGTTTGTTACATGTTTAGAGAAAAAGGACACCAAGTATGTGATTTCAAGGGTAAGAAAAAAGTTTCAAATGTACAATGATTCATCTTCAAGGCATTGGGACACTATGCGAATCAATGTCCCAGTCATCAGAGTATACCTTAAATGATGCTATTAGATAATAATCAAGTTATGATACTACCTCAGATGAAGAGTAATGACTAGTGTTCTTTTGTTGTTATTATAGAATTATTTCATTTGATTGTTGTATCAACAATATACTAGTTATATGAATTATGGAGATAAATAAAGATTGTACTAGAGTACTATTTTATTGAGGATTTGAGATTATATAGTTCTTAGAAAAGTGACTTAATATTAAGATACACTTTTTGGGAAAATACATGGTTGAAGGAAATATAATCCTTAATATGGTCCTGATAATGAGGTAGTGATTTTGGAATAAGAGATGGTTGATTTGGATAAATTATATAGGATATTCTTGAATTACTTGGAACTGATTAATAGTGTGTTTATTTCATCATTGTTGGAATATTCAATATTTTTTGATATAAGGAATATATCCAGTATTATATAAAGGATAAGGGAGCATGAATGTAATCAATATGGTTTTATTGTAATTTAGGGTGTTACCATATTTTAAAATAATATATGATGAAGGTGTTCACATGTTATTACATGGAAAAAAGGATCTTCATTGTGTTTAAAATTCCTTATAAATTTTGGACTGTGAGTTTGGATAAAAGTATTTTGGATAAGTCTAAAGGTTGGAATGGATTAAGTTTGAAATTGGATACTATTTTTAATGTTATTTTTGGATTTTTATAAAAAGGACAACACACAGACTGTGTGATAACCTGTCGGATTAGACAAAGCGGTGGGAATTGAAACCACAACCATAGGGTGATTGGGATTTGTCGCCTACCACTGGACTATGTGAAGTCCCTGGATTGTATAATGTAGTTTCTTTTTTTAAAGGGTCTGATAGGTGAATTATAAATTAATTCTTTTTGAACCCTATAAAAATAGGAAAAATAGAATATTTTTTTATATTCTATTATCTTTTAGAGTGAAAGATGAGTTTGTGGTATAAATTAGTTAAAGGATGGAACTCTACTTATCAAGTATTTTTTTTCTCTTATTCTATGAAGAAATTAATTCTTAAAATTTAGGTAAGGAATATTAAAACTAAATTTTTTTTATCCTAATACCTTATGTTTTTTTGAACCGATGATATTTTAAATCATCATAGATTGATGGATTTGAGTCCCTCAATTCTACAATTGTTTGTGACTGATGACCTCAATCACTGCCTATAAATATTTATGTTTCTGCTCTAATTATGTGCCTTTAATTTCCACCAATGTTCTATTAATCATGATCATAATTTTGTGGTGACTTGTTCATTCCCCTTTCCCTCTTATTAAGAATAAATTTTATTAACCCAATTTCTGATGTGGGTTTTCCCACAATGGTATTTTCTATTTTCAACTTTTTAATTTTGAAGAAAAATTTCAAATTGTGAGAATGAAATTTATTAAAGGAGGGAATAATGTAACACCCCAAGATTTCATAGTACATTATTTCTTCAAAGTAATTCAATAACAAGCACTACACACAACACCAAGTTCAAGTGCACCACGACTTACGAAACTAGCAGTTCAAAAGAGGTTATGAATAGTGTTAACAAAATTTTGAAATTTATATAATACTTATAATTTTAGAATCCATATTATGAGTTTCTTAGACATAATGAAAAAACAAATTCATTTTTTCAGATAAAAGATGTATTTTTTTAAAAAAATGAAATTTTACCGCCTTTTAATGGAGAACGCTTTTTAAATCAAATATTTCAAACTTTTATATATTGAATTTGAAAAAATAAACTTCTTCTTTAGAATAAGGACATAAGAATTTAGTATCAATAAATTTTTGGTGTTTTTCTGATAACTTTCATATTTGGGTGAATAGTGAAAAATACTATATTTTAACTCAAAACAACTTTTAAAAAAAATTGTTGTATTAAATTATAAATTTTAATGGTTTGAAAGTATAAATAGATTATATTTTTACCATTTAATCCAAAGTTATTCATTGGAAATAATTTCACTTTGAAATTAAACATAAACAGGTATCAATCTTTTGTTAGTTATTATTTCTTCATAACACGCTTTTTGGTTTTGACAATGGGAATTAATTTTAAATTAATTAATTAAACATATATGTTTTGAATTTGGTAAAATAGACTTAATTTTTTAATTCAGAATATCAAAATTATCTTATGCTGAAATTTTGGTATTTTTCTAAAAACATTCAATTTTTGATGAATAGTGAAAAACACTGAGTTATTGGTTAAAACCGACATTTTATTTAAATAATTATTTATTTTATTTAAATTTATTTTAGGTAAAAATAGATACATAATACCTATATATGTTAAATATAATTCATTGTAGTCATTTTATAATAAGTTTAGATATATAAAAACTTTATTGAACTTTTTACTATCTTTTACCCAACTCCTAGGAGAATTTGCAAATTTACATAAAACTTAATTTTACCATTTCTGTGAGTTGAATTTCAAAAATCCAAGAGACACGGTTAACCTCAGTAAGTAAAATTTGGTTCAATAAGATGAAAATAATTTTTTGTGAATAGTGACTTTTGACTTTTATTTACAATTGTTAAAGGTAAATAGGGTAATTCAAGGTAAAAAGAATATTATAATAATACCAAATTACATTAACACTTGTCCTAACCTTATTTTATGATTCATGGCCAACAATGGGCATCCTTGGGTCGATTTTGGGACCCCATGGAGCCACTTATAAATGATAATGACACTTTATTTTAATTAACTTAAAGTAAAGGAAAAAATGGCATAAACAAATATCTTTTAGTAAATAAATTTTTACATGGGGTTATATAAGTCATCATTTTAACTATAAAAATTAATTGGAAATATAAAAAGATTTCTTAAATAATGGTATTTTATTTATATTTTATAGATATTAAATAATTTATTTTATTTATAACACAATCATGATGCAGTAATTACCTTATTAATGAAATTTTAAAAGAATTGATATTATAAATATCCAAATAAATATAATTTGAGACTTTTTATGAATTACACTAATTTTATAGGTTAATATGAAATGTTAGGGTTGATTAAATTGATTTTATTATAAGTAATAATGCTGTTATGAATTTAACAAAAACAAAATAGAAAATAGTGTCAAAATTGACATAAATGAGTTTTTAAAAAAAAATTATATTATTAATTGATATTATATTCCTAAAAATCTAAGGTTCAGCCAAAGGTATTAAATAATATTATATATGTCATTAATGAACCACTTGAGGTTCTATTGGAAGTTTATAGTAATTTTATTAACCATATAATATAAAAATACAAAGATACATGGTAAATGTCAAACTAATTAACTAAGAGTTAAATCTAAAAGATGAGGTTAATATAGTGACCCAAACCTATCTAGAACCAATTGGTTGAGTATTGTTCAACCCAAACCCACATTATCCTCTAAATAAATCATTTTGGATCCATTAGAAACTGAAAATTATTTTATTATAAAATAATATTTCAATCTTTTCCTAAGGTGCCCCTCACCCCTCTTATAAAAGGGCACTACCCCTTATCTCAAATTCACACCTTCAAAGGCATTTGGCTCAGACAACCCCTACCGAAATATCCTTTCAACTATCCTCCCTTCATTCTAGAGGCCTTCCATTTTTCATAAATTCAACCTAAGGATCCCTTTTGATCAAATCAAAAGGAAGAACCTAAAGAAGATGAGGTTAATGTACCCTCGACCAAGGAAAAGTACAAGGTATGAGTTAATTCTATAATCTCTTCATTATCCGATGTTGTTTATATGTAATTATCTATTGGGACCTCTTTATCATCCACATCCATGTTTCTTAAAATGTATTTCAAAACATTTTTACTATTTACTAGACAATGGGTTAAAGTCATTTATACCCTTATTTGACCTTATATGATTTTGAAAGGAATATTTCCATCATTTTCCAAACAAGGTACTTTATATCCTTTTCAAAAAAATTAAGGTAAAAATTTATTTTTTAACTTATACGGTGGGTGAGACTATTTTCTACCATTATAACAACTTCGAATCTTCCCTTACAAGCATATAAGAATATTTTCAAAATAAATATTTTCTTTATAATTATGTGACTCTTAAATGATTTCAAAATATAAAGAAATATTTCTCTCAAATAGTTTTGATTTCATCTATGTCAACATCCTTTGATAAATTTTACACTTGTTTGAAGTTGATTTATTATGATAAAAATATTCCATATTGTATTTATGGTTTTGTGATATGTTTGACTATGGATGAGTTATTTTTATGCCATTCATGGTTTATGGTTAAAGTATTGACAATTTGTATGCTAGTTTTAATATGAATGTTTATGTTATATTTGAACCTCTTTTTAAGATGAATGTGTTGGACTAGTATGTTCTAGGTTGAGGACTGGTAAAAGTAATCCCTTTGGGTTGGGATCCGGTTACAACAGACCCTCCAGGTTGGAGTCCGGTTATAGAGGCTCTCTGGGTTGGAGTCCGGTTACAGAGGCTCTCCGGGTTGGAGTCCGATTACATAGGGTCTCTGAGTTGGGGTCCGGTTATAGTTAGCCTCTAGGTCCTAGCATGATTCCTTGGCACAGTAATTAATGTCTGGTACTATAAATTCCCTCATTATGAAATTAGTTATTGCATGTGATTATTTGACTAGTAAAATATCCATGTACATGTTAATATGGTAATTTTTTATTTATTTATTCCATATTATGTTCAAGTTTATTTTTAAAAGGCTGTTTTTTATTACACATCTTGCCTTGAAATTTTATAGCTTCCGCTAAATTATTTACCCTTACTGAGCATCTGAGCTCACCCTTTTCTAATGTTTTATTTTCCTAAGATCCTAAGAAGTGTTTTATGTTTAAGATGAAGGGTTAAGATAAGGGAAAATGGCATTATCAAAGGATTTTTTTTGTGTTGTTTGTTATAAAGTGTAATGTAAGGTTAATATATGTAATCTATTTTCCAAGACTGCTAAACTGATCGGTCTTTCGGGACTAGATTCCTTGTAATCATGTCAATGTATTAAAATAATGCACCGACTCTCGGAATATTGGGTCGGGGCATTATAATGTGCAAGGTAATAAGACTGGTTTTCAGAATATGATGAGACATGGGACCTCATAGGTTCCATGTGTGGTATGTTCATGAGGTGGGAATCTAATGAGATGTGGTACTTGAGGGGTTTCTAATGTTACATGGGATGATTTCAGCACCTGATAAGTTGTGGGAGTGATGATACATCATAGGAGGACTTTTTAACCTAGGGATGGTTAGAAGATAATTATTTTGTTTGATTTTCTTGTCTGGAAGTGATCAGGGTAGGTAACTCGTTAGGTGGGGAGCACCTTGAGAGAGTTCAACTTTTACTTGATAAAGTGGGTAGTCCATGTTGCTTTGAAACAAATGGTTATGTTAAGTGCCATTTTTTGTATTCCTTGTAACTCGGGGATGATCTATGTTATGGTGGGGATATTTTAAAAATATATGTTTTTGAGTGGGTCATTTTTCATGTTAAATTTGAAATTTTGAGTTTGTGGTCAGGCCAACCCTTTTTCATGATCTTCAGATCCTCATTCTAGGATTTTTTTAACCCAAGATCTTGTTTTAGGTGATTTGGTGGAAGTCCCAGGGGTTCCAAAAAATTCTAGAGGAAGATAAAATGGACCAAGATGAAAAAATATACTATAATTTAATTACACAACATGTATTTAAATACTCGTCGTTTAATAAATTTAATTCATGAGTTTTCTGGGTAGACTAGTGAAAACCTCAAATTAACACGGTGTGTAAATTCCCATTATATGTTTTTTAAGATATATAGGAACTGGGCCCCTATTTAATTTATTTCTCCTCAACAAAAAGATGTAGTTCCTAGATCACGTTCCCCTCTATCCCTCTCTAAGATATCTTGATATCTCTGCAGTCCGAGCTCTGATCTTTGATCCATCAGTGGCTATTAATTTGCCTCCGCAATACCTTTGATCTGCTAAAATCTTTTCTTCATTTCTATTAACATATGGTGTGGTAAATTCATGCAAGACGTTTTACCCTATTTATATGGTGTTCATCAAAAAAATTTATTTATTCCGATTCATATCGAGTTAGAGGTTGATATCCGGAGAGAAAACTTCAACTAGTGTGAGGTAGGTAGTTCCTAGATTTATCTTTGATTTCACTCATGTATTAGGGGTTCTTTATTGAGCATTTCACTGGGTTGTCTGAGAGAGACCCTAATAATTTGTGTTTATCATTTAAATTACTTAACTTAACCCAAGATATTCCTACGAGAATTCTCTTATAGAATAAGAATGGTTTAATCCTGGTGTGAGGCTTTAGATCATGGAAATATTTGGCTGGGATGTTTATTTATTTTAAATTAATTTATTAATATTTCTTGAAATGGTTCCAAGGGAACGTGATAAGATTGGCCCAAGGATGGAGATGGTTTCGACTATCTGGATGAGGCCCAGATACTATGAGTAATTTTGATCATAGGTTGGGAGACTTGGTCATCATATTGAGGAGATGAGGTCATTAGGTTATGGGCATGACTCATGTGATGTTGGATAGCGTTGACCATCAAATTGAAAAACGTAGTTGTATGGTAATTACGTGTTTGGATGATGTGGGTTAGATACATTTTTGGTGATTAATACTCACTCTAATTGGATGACGTGTTATTGGAGTATTTTTCACAAAGATAGGGCTCAGATTATGAGGTGGAGTTGACCACTCATGTTTATAGAGTCCTCCTTTAGATGTTTCGTAGGATGGTGTTGAAAATCAGTGAATTGGGAGTTTCTTACTGTAGAAATCCACATGGATGGTGAGGATCCATCAGTTTATGGTGTTGAGACAATTTTTTTGGGGATAAGGGTTGCAATATTTCCAAATTTTAGGATGAGATTATGTGGGAAGAAAGATATCACCATTCCTCAGGGTTTTAGGCTTCAAGCCGATGGGGATTATTTTCCGGTGAGGTTAATAAGACCATGTACTTGATTAGGAATGCCTTTGGTACATCTTCTATTGATTATAACACAAGGTGTTTGTTAGAATAGGGTATCAGGTGAAACTTTTAAAGGTATAACCTAAGGGATCACCGTGGATGATTTTCAACAGAGGATTCCTTAGGACATATGCTAAGTATCCTCTTCACTATATATATACCAGTCATGGTTGAAGTAGGTGATTGCATCCTTATGGATATTGAGAATAATGGAAGAATGTTATTTATGTGTTGTTCTTTTTATGATTCATTATTTTAATTATACACCTACTTTATCACATATTTGTGTTAGGGATACATTAGTGGTGGCATACTAAGATTTATTCTCACACCCTACATGGTCCCGTTGGGATTCATTTAGAATTTATGCTTCTATGATCAAGTAAATATATAGGCTCAAGAGGTGTACCTTAGTGATCATGTTAGGATATTTATCATGGGATATATGGTAATGGACCTTAAGGTTCTTACATAATATGGAGTTACTCTCTTAATTCTTTCTTTTAGAGCTGTATGTTTATATATATATGTACAGATGGTCAGCCATGAGTAACCCTTTTCTTATTATTGTCATGTATGACCTGATATGATATGAAATTATTTTTTTATTCTAAAAATGGTATTTTTTTCATTTATTATTCTACTAATTATTTTTTTATGATTCCGCTATTACATGTTACTGTTTTCGCTACAGAGGGTTACTCATCCCATAATATTATGGTATTCATTCCCATTTATATGTTTATATATAGACCATTATTTTTATCAACACCGTATGATATAGTCTCCCCACCATCACCTCTTTACACCCTCACTTCTAGTCAGTAGCCTTTGGTGTACAGGGAGATGAGCCTAAGGCTCAGTGACCAACTGTTACTGAGCACTCTTCGGGTGGAAAAAGGGTTGGGGAACCACATAGTGCTCATAAATATTAATAAACTGGGTTATATATACATCCAATATCCCATTCTAATAAATATAAATTTAGTATGTTTGAAATATATCCAACCACCCATGCTCAAAACTGTAGAGTCTATGATTTGGTTCACCTACACTATAACCAAACTGAGTTTTACATTCCTCAAGCATTACTCGTCATACACCAGATGTCATCAACCTGTGTCAAGGGTCTATGTATAATGTTTGGAGACTATACCCTCTTTTATATAGATATCTATAAATAATAGTTCAAGCAATATATTAACTAAAAACACATAAATAAAATCAAAATAAAGAATGGAATAAAAACTAAAATTCCATATATAGTAATGATATCACCCATGTTATAAAAAAATGATAATATAAAATGTCATACAATCATACATTAGTAAAAAAGATCACTCATGTCCAAATTGTATGACCAATCTACCAATGTATGAAAAATAATGGAGATTATAGAAAAACAGGCCATGATTATATGCCTGGTCTCATCTCCTAGCACCTACCATGATCCATAGTTTATCCATAAATAGTACAGACCTTTATCCTACCTAGATCTTGAACCATAAAATGTTTTTTGGGTGCCCAGAAACCTGATTAGGGTATAAGTACAACTAAGTAATCCACCACTATTTGTGTCCCAAATCATATCCAGTAAAATAGGTTCATGTATAATGTGATGTGGTTATAAATAAAAGTAAAAAATAAATAATAATAATAATAATAATAATATCACACCCATGGGTTTTACACACAACCTTATGTGACGAATGACTACTTTTCTAGTATTGGAGTGTCTCTTAACAAATCGTATGAAAATAACCATTCACCATGTCCCAATTTATATCAAATGGGTATATTTTATAATCATAGTATAATGACTATTACATAGTAAATGTATCTAGATAAAATCACTAGATCAATGGGAATAACACGCCCATGATAACTTGATCATCAATACATGGGAAGCACATCCTGATAACATAGTCACATCCTTGGGCATAGTTTCCTCGATTTAAAATATTTAAGTGGGAACCACATGCTATCAATATCATCAAGATATGTAATTTTTTCACTATACACAACAATAATCTCAAGATAAAAGTGTGTCCTTAGTCTTGGGACACATCATATAAGAGAGGGTATCACATACCACCATCACCAATATCATATGGGAATCACATCTCTTTCATTGGAAGTGACTCTTCATGGGAAGTAAGTCCCACTTTCAAGGGTAGTATAGGATAATTGTTCATAGATCCCCATTATGTTCATCAAGATCACATGGGTTTCCAATCCCATTACCATGGGCATGGCTTCATGGGACTGAAAAAATAATCACAATGAGCATAATATCCCTCATCATATCCAACATGATGTAATTAGGCATTATAAACTAATAATAATCCCAATAACACAAGGTTATAGTGTCTTATATCCCTAACCAAAACATGGTATGAAAATATCGTAATAATATAACACAAACATTTCATTCTATGTTTGTAATATCATCTAACTCACATTGAAGATCATCTTGTTTATCTCTCATGCACACAACCTATTTTCATTACTATAACTGATCCATTACCTTAAATGATAATTTTAAAGTAAATTAGGAGGAAAAATCTCCCTATAATAATCTAATAACTATCTAAAAATGGATAAGGTAAATGCATGGGTTCTATATTGTTCAAACCTAATCCATTCATTTCTAATTCCATAATAATACTATAACTATGAAGGATAAAAGGAACTTAATCATGAAAATATTCATTATAGTATGACTCAAAGTAATTCTTAATGGGTCCTGAGTAAGAATTCACAAACACATTAAATCAAGAGCATGGCCTTCAATGGATATCTCGTTAGGATAAATCAACAGGAGGGTCCATTGTATCCCTAAACATCCTTACCCACCTCACATAGGTCAGGGGAAACAATTTCAAATTAATTCTATGTCAATTTCACATGGTAATAAGGATTATATATCACATATCACATGAAATTAGTATAAACCATAATGATGTGTTAGGGAATACCTACCATATTCAAATAGAAACTCTCTCATCGAGTATCACTAGATGAATCATCTTCATCCAGTGGAAATAAAGAAATCTAAAAATAAACGTCAAATCATGGAATAAACTATAGAATATTACAAAAAAGTGGAAGAAACAAAGAATAAATTATTGAGGAGTCTAATCCTTATCATAGATGACTCACCGAGATCAATGACACCTCAAACTAGAAATAAATAAGAGGAAACCAGTGCTTAGAAAGGAAAATAGATATGAGATAAAGAGGAGTGTGTTGGCATCTTCTTCTACCCAATAAATGAGAGTATCCATCATTAATTTAAATTAATTAAAAAAATAATTAATTAAATAAAAATTTGAAAAAAAAATAACAATGGGTATTAGGAACCCACCTTGGGGTCGTCAGGCACTTGATAGACATTCAGGGGTTACTACCTTCCATGGTGGGCCTACTGGGTACTCGGTACAATCCAAATAGCTACTTAGTGGCATCTTTCATATGAAACATATGACCTAACACCCTACTTGACTTGTAAAATAGGACCCTAGTCCCTTACAACACCTAAAAAACTTAAATCATTAAAAAACATGAGGTTTAGTTAAAAATAAATTCAAATCATACCTTGAATAGATAGGAGGAAATACATCTTGAGACCTACACACCTAGAAATGATTATAAAAACATGATTTATTTTTATTCTTATAAAATTAAAATAAGAAATATATAGTATTTTACATATCCAAGGATCTTTTTTGTTTATTTTTGGGATGATTTGGAAACACCCTAAAACAAATTAGAGTATAATACAAAATATCTACAAAAAATTATTTAACTACACTCATGATATATTTTTAATGAAACTAAACACCTTGGAAAATCATAATGAGCCTATAAAAACATTTAAAAAGTAGGTTGAGGAAAAAATTTCATATTAAGGGGTTTTAAAACCAAATTTTAAATCATTTAATAAATATAATAAAAATTCTTTTAAAATAATTCCTTTGCAAACAATTTTACTTTAAATCAAATGAATTTTTTTTGATATAATAAATTATTTTAAAAATATACACAACTAGGTTTGTCATGAAAAATCCATAAGAAAATAATTTTGAAACATTTAAAATAAATTTTACTTTGAAAATTCATTTAATTCCAAAAACATAAAAACCTTTTAAAAATACATGGATTTCTCCTTGAAAACATTGTAATTTTACATTGAAAATAATAACTTATATAAAATATAATGATAATTGGAAACCCTTAATAAATCAATGATGTCACAACTGGTATCTCTTTTAGGATAATTTCCCACTGAGGTCATAGTTTCACTCATCATTCCTTATCATCACATTTGATACCCAAGTGCTAAAATTTTTAGATAACAAAATTTTTCAAGGCCTAACTTTCTCATTATAATTATAATAAAATATCATTTAAAAAAATTACATATTTTTAATTTATTTTAAAAAAAGTAAAAAATTAGATATCTATAAATATATACCCCCATTAAATAGAAATTACACATTTCCATAAAATTCAAGCACTTTATAATTCATAGAAATTAAAAATAGAAACTTTTCTAAATAGGAATAAAATTTTAATGAAATACATATTGCATGGTCATACCTATATATATGTGAAAAATAAATAAATTTTTTAATCCAAAATATGTATAAAATGATAACTATAGAACCAACTTGAAAATTTTAAATGAAATTCTTGAAATAATATCTTTTGAAAAGGGTTTTAAAAATAGAATAAAATATTTTCTCCCAATATTATGGTTTTAGAAAGTGTTTAAGGAAATTATTTTCTATATAACATGTGTTTTTAACTAAAATACATAATCTTTATAAAACAATTTCCTTTAGAGCTATAAATAAGAAAAAAAATCACTCTTACCTTGAATCTAGAAACCAAAAAAAAGATTAGAAATGGGTTTTTCCACTTCAATGTTGGAATAATAGGGATAATAAGTTAGTAAAAAGAGAGATCTTGGTCTTGTTAGGGGGTTCCAAGAAAAAATATGGGTGTCTTTATATAGGGATAATCTCTCACATTTCTTTTATATTTACAAAATATTAAATAAAAGTTTATCTAACAAAACTAGGGATCTAATGAAATCCTAGTTACAATGATATTAACATGAATATTATTTCCAAGATAGGCATTCAGATTTCATTCATTTATCATCCTTCAAAAATAAAAAAAATGAGTTTTAGATTCTTCTGGATTGCTAATAAAGCTTAAATATGGATTGATAATATATATATATATATAACTCATCGTCACTTATTCTATAACATAAATAGGAGAAAATGATGAATGAGTCTAAATGAGGTTCCACTTTCATGTTCAAGTCGCTGATTAATATAGAAACATATATATATATATATATATATATATAATTTATCCTTATGGTTCACCAAGCTTATTTATAAAGCTTCACTAGACAAGACAACACTTCCAACATTATTGACAATACAACTGATTTTACATGATAAGATGTTATCATAAAAGGGTGCACCAATATTGGATAAGGAGAAAAATGGTGAAAATAGAGACATCGATAAATATATAGACCAATATATATTAAAACGTATATTTTTACGGTTTTAAAATTTGATAACTTCAGGTTTTTCATTGAAAGAGGATGAAAATGTCATTTTGACATCGAGTTAGGTCTTGTGTGTGTAGTTGAGGATGAAACCGACATTGGAGGAATGGAAGAGGCTAATTTCGAGGCTACTAGGTTTCTATGTGAGGTTGAAGAAAAACACTCAGATGATCATATGGCTAGGATGGATTGAAATAGATGGTCATGTTATAAGCATGAGTTTTTAAATGGATATATAGTAACCTGCGTTACTCGTCCCACATCGAAACAACGCTTGGTTAAGACACTCTATATATTACAACTACTTTTCATTGAATTTCATGCCAAGGAATTATGGGATTGGTGCTCGTAAACACATACACACACACACCCGGTCTCATAGGTTGTGCTGACCCATTCTAGACCACGACCATGCACTTTCATAAGAGTTCATTATTTAGGGACTATGGAATCCCATTAACACACCACATAAGTTCAATGTTCCCACCTAGCCAGCAAGACTGTTGAGTTGAACTTCCTCCCATGTGGTTGACCCCTGGTCCCACATGTATGGTGTGGCGGGTTTCTAGTGGTCTTGGTTCGCCCATTTTTTTTATATAAGTAAAATTTAGTATTAATTAAGAATTAAAATGAAAACAATAATTATTTAACATATGTTATACTGGCAGTTTCGATATCAAATTAATATTTTACAACTATAAAATATTAAAATGGATTTTAATTATTTAAATTGAAAATAACGAGTCATTAAAAAGTAATATTATTTTAATCAAAATATTTTGAAATTATAAATTTTCATATCAAAATAAAACTGTTTTTAAACCACTTGTATTTTTTAAATAAAAATACTTAAAATTTATGAAATAATTTTAAAAGGTTTTATTATGTAAAATTAATCACATATTTTAAAAATATTGAGTAAACTTATATTTCATATTTTTTAAACTATAACATTTATTTAATTAATATAAATTAATATAAATTAATATATTTTTATTAAAATAGAATTTATTTTTTCAATAAAAATATTTTCGCTTGAAAATTATTACAAAAGTAGTATTTCTATAATTTAAATATCTTAACATAATTTATAATCAAAACTTAAATTAACTATAGAAAAACATGTAATTTTATATTAAATCATACTTTAGATTGTTTTAATTATGAGACAAACTATTAGATTAACATTTATTAAAAAAGGATATTCTAGGATTCTTGGGATGTAACAAACTCCCCCACCCTAAAAGGAATTTCACCCTAACAATTATTTCATCATACTTAAGGAAATTCTAAATATTCATTTTCATAATTTAGGAAAACTAAGATCATTAAATTTCTATATGATTAAGAGTCTCCTAGGATCTAATTACTTAAATCCTCAAAGTAAAATCTCTATCTATTAGATTATTCTAAAAAACATTCTAATCATCAAATTTTTCTAAATTGTTACTCAAATACCAAATGTGATAGCCCGAGACCCACACTCCTAGATCTGGTACTAAAAACATGTTTCTTTTTCTTAAAAATCCAAATGAGAAATATAAATTTCTTTACACATCCAATGAGATTTTTTGTTTAGGTTTTGGAGGATTAGGAAAAACATTACATTAAATCATTGTTTAATACAAAATATCTACAAAACATTATTTTAATTTACTCATGCTAACTCCTTAACATAACCAAAAATATTAATAACTTCTACTAAGCCAATGAAAATAACATTAAAAATAGGGTGAGAAAAAAATTTCCCAATATGGGGATTTAAAAAGAGAGTTGAAATAATTTAATAAATACTATAAAAATTCCTTTAAAAATTGTTGTTCATAAGGATTGTTGAATCATTATGGGGTTCAATCAGTGATTGTATTTTTACAAATTTCAACATTAAGAAATTTAACCCCATAAACTTTTTATAGTTTCTTCTTTTCCAATTTAGTAATCTCAATCGAATGTAGAAATATAAAATTAAACATGTCATGCATGATTTACAAGGTTTTCCCTCATTGTGAGAAACTATATCATTGCCGTAACCACTCATCTAGCTCTATGAAAATTAACTATTATGAATAAGTGAATAAAATATATTTCAAATCCCAATGGATGCCTTATATCTTTAAATAGAAATTATGATAATGACTCTTGTTAGTTTAAAATTATGTTTACAAAAATTGATCTGCAAAATAAAATTAACTTCAAAACTTTCAACACCATAGAAGACTATCCAGAAACATGGTCTAATGTACCTACATCCAATACTCTCAATTAAATTAACCCATCATAATGAACTCAGTCTGATGAACCCTTTATCAATTTGTTCCTATACCAAACTTTCTGATATTTCTATTTAACAAAGTTGTGATTATAAAACTTCTTCTCAAAAACTCCATCTAATCTCAAAGGTCTGGCAATAAAAACTTTATACAAACAAATTTTCACTGAATCCACTTTTTAGAAACCCCTTTAGACATAAAAGATTCATCACTTCTGGTTTTTTTCTCACAGTAAATAGTAAAATGTACATATGTACTATTAACATCTATTCATAGTTGCTCTGGTAGATGAAAGGGCGGGAAACCAATTATTTTTTCCCTCACACTCAAATTAAAAAACTATGAATTTTATGTTCATTTGGTCTTTATTTGACCAATTCTCAATTCTTTTAAACTCTTCTAGTGACTTCTTGAAACTTCTTGAATTATCTAAAACATCAACATTTCTCATTTTTATAACATTTAAGAGTTCTAAAATAATTCATGTCTGATGGGTTTACATAAAACAACTCTTCTAATGGAATGGAACTTAAAATATTCATAATTTTGACCTCATCCTTTAATAAAACATTTCTCTTATAACTTCATAAAATTCCCTATCTGGTAAAAATCATTTTATACAATCTGATGTTCTTGACTCAATCAAAATAACTCATATCTTTTTCTCTTGACCCACTATTACGATGGGAATTATATAACTGAGGAAAACCTCTCTGAGGTGGTACCAGTTGGGATAAATTTTTTATTATATGAGATTCAACCTTTTCCACAATCATTAACATCGGATCATTATTGTTCTTAATGGAAACTCCCAACAGTTCCCTCATCCATAACTGGGTACAAATATAATTTCTAAAGGTTGGTGGTTAGCTAGGGTTTCATACCCAATGATACTTAGGGACTCGAATTGGTTTAGAGTAAGGAAAGTCAGGCTCATAACAACCTTATTTGGGAATTTTTTCATAATTTGGGACTCTCTTATAGATTTAAGTTATGTTTTCAAATCTATTATTAATCACAATATGAGACTGGTTACTCTAACGAAATGAATATAGTTTAGTTCTCCTTATATGAAAAATAAAGTTAATATATGTATGTATCTAAGGATCTTCATCGAGTAATGGGTAGCTACTTTTTATGCATAAGTCGTATAACCAAGTATATCAGAATTTTCTGCCATGCAGGGAGGTGATTAATATCTTGAGGAGGGGATTAATCCATTATGAGGTGTCTTGTATATCCTTGTTATTATAGGAATCAAAACCCACATAGTTTATTGATCTCATTCATTTTAAGATCATGTGGAAAGGACTTGTATAGGTACTTTGGGACTCCAGGTGTTCATGTTCGAGTCATGGAGGGACATCCTATGTATCTTGATTATAGCAAGAATCAGAGTTGTCATAGTTCATTCATTTTATCAGTCCACTGAAAAATAAGGTATAGTGATCATCCCATGCGAATTATTGGGTCCCAATGGTTGATATTGAAAATATATAAGAGTAATTTCACTAGATTAGGTGTCTATTTGATATCGGGGCTTAAAAATGTGCCCTATGTATCCTGGTTATGGTGGGAATTAGAGATCTCATAGTTCAGTCATTCCCTTAGGAATTCCCCCAAGGTAAATGCCTTTGTGTTGAGGTGAATATATAATATCACTCAGTGGGTATTACAAGTTATAATTTCACTAGTTGGTGGATATTCTTGATGTGAATGATATGACTATTTTAATTCCCTAAGATTATGTGATCTATTATCGGTGTGATAAACAAGGGATAATAATTAATCAGTCTCAATGCATACAGATATAGGGATTATGCACTAGGACAACCATAAAAATATTTATTATAGATATTGGGCCTCTAGGATGAATCATACATATCCTGGTAATAGTAGTAATCAGATTCATCATGTTAATTTGATCGGGGCCTACACACTTAGGTTTCCCTTTTCATTATAGAGACTTATAGTGCAAATGATATGACTATTATAAATCCCTAAGTCCATTTGAGATATTATCATTGTGAGAAACAATGTATGGAAAGTACTTAATGTCATTTCATATAGATGTGGGACATATGTTTTGGGAACACCCTTGGAAAATTAATATGGATCTAGAGTCTATGGGAGGTGTCCGGCATATCATAGTTATCATTTTAATTAGAGACACCATAGTTCCGTTGACCGAGGATTACACACTAGGGTTTCTTTATTTATATGGGAATACATACCATGAAAGAACAATGTCATCAAGTTCTGGGTTACCCTAGTGACCTGGATTTTTCATCTAGAGGGTGTTTCATAACCCAAGTGACTTTTACAGAGGACATCGCTAGACCTAACTGGATTTTCTAGAGGGTGTCATATAACCCATTTTACTTGAGTTCTTGTCATCGCAAGATCTGGATGACACATATGGAGAGTGTCATGAGAGTCAAGGATACAAGTATCGAAGGGTGTCTCATATCTTGGACGACATTTAGGGAGTGTATCGCGTGTCATGGCTGAAATTTCTAGAGGGTATCACATGTCCTATATGACATGTTTGGAGGGAAACACGGGTCTTGGATGAATTGCTCGAGGGATGTTGCGAGAGCTGGTTGACATGACCATATGCTACAGTGATACTTGAATGATATGATAGAATGTCATTATATGAGTTAGGTGATGTATCTAAAGGATATTATAAGGTATGACTGATGAGCCTGGAGGGATTTGCGAGACTTATGTGCTGAAACTAGGTGAACCATGTAGCTTATGACCCAAATAGTATGTCTAAGGAGCGTCGTGATGTCTGGGTGATATGTCTTGGTGTTCTCATGTGTATTGGATGAACCACTAGAAATACATGAGGGTTAGAGAACAAGTTTTTATTTATGTGTTCCACATTTAGTTTTTTTAACCCATTATATCTTGAATGCCTTCTATTTATTTAGTTTCAGCTTATTTTATGTCTCACATGATCTGGAATACATTCAGTATGTTACACATATGTCCTTATATAATTCCTTCATGTGATATATTAGTGATTACCTAAAGTGATTTAAGAAAGTTTCTTGACCTCTATGGATATTCTATGGTATATTACCTGATGTAAGACTTGTCGATCGTGATATTAGATACTTCGAAAAATAGACTCTAGTGCTTGGGTGTGCTGATGCACTTGGATGTGAAAAATATAACCCCTTTTTTTGATGCCAGGGTAGGAGATTTATGGGCCTCACCACCCTAATTGTTCACCTTTTTTATGGAGTATCTCGCGTGAATCCATGTTGGAGTTGGAAAAGGGTTCTGGAACCATTTGTTTTCACAAACTTCTATCCTGGACCTCTTTTTTGGGTGTCTCCTGATTTTTAGCTATGACAAGTCCCTCCCATCATATTTTACTTTATTGTATTATTTCCAACTAATGGGTAAATTTTGGTCATGAATACATATTTAAGTAATTCCTTGTTTTCATATCGGCATGTCCAAGGGCCTTCGTGAGATCAGGGCACCAGTTGAAATGTGTTCGCATGATCTTAGATGAATTGTCATGGATTTTTCATGGCACAAGGATGGCTTGTCCAGGGTCTTCATGAGACTTTGTTTTTGACTTCATTATCATGTTGGAAAAGTTTTATGTCCATGTGAGGCTTCTGAATCCTCCCCTTTTATATTTCCTTTGTCTATTTTTCACTATTTTGGAGTCATGAAAGACTAGATAAGTAATTTCAATGTCAATTACTCTACCTATTGATGATGCATCATTTTAACAATAAAGGTCCTATGGATATGTGTGGATTTTGTTTTGGAAAACTCCATTTGTTTGTCCTTTAGGAGCCAAATGGGGTGTGTGAGGTAACCTGGACATACCCCAGGCCTTTCATGCAGCGATCCTGATAAGATAAAGGGATTTTGTGAGATGAGGTGAGAATATTTCAAGGGACTCATAGTGTCTTTCAGATTTATAGTGGTGTGTCACAAGTCTTTTATAACCATGAGTAGCTCCTGCATCCTATTATTTTATTTCCTTTATTTTTATTCTACAAAGAATTGGGGGTTATGTGAGTCTACTTGAATATTTTCAAGGAAATTTTACTTTCCCATCATTGATGTGTTGCACGATCTTTATTACTGCTAGAGGCCTCCAGTTTTTGGGAATTTTCCTCCCATTTTCGAAGGATTTTTGGATGGGTTGTCAGGAACTCTTCGAAGACAAACCATATGACCTGGGGGAGATTATCCAGCTTTTGCCACATGACTGTCGTATTTTCAAATATCTTTTGTGAGATAAGGACTTATCAAGAGAGGATTTGTGAGACCTTTTGCAGACAATCTGTGGCACCTAATTTCATCACGAGATGTTGTGATGGGCACACGATCACAAGTCTCTTGAAGGATTACGCGATCCACAAGCTTTGGCTACCTCCTCATTCATATGATTCTTGTGGGGGAATAATACCTATATTTAGGTATTCCTTCCTTTGTGAGTTTTTTTATTCTCATTTGGAGGGTGTCAACAAATACCCCCCCCCCCCACCCTCAAGATAGATGTCTTTGGGACAAGGTCTCAGTTCTATGGAAAGTAAATTTCATCCTGATTCATTGGCATTGTCTTGAATTGGTGTCTTGGGTGACGGTTATTCTATCAGAAAATTCTTGGTATTATTTGAAATTTCCTATATATAGGGTGAGGAGAGTCATTCATTTCACCGGACACCCCTCCTTTATAGTGCTCTCTCATTTTCCCCAACACATTCCCCAGTCAGAAGACTTCTGTGAGACCTGATCATGAGACCTATTTGTGAGCCTTCACCATGCGCCCATTTCATGATAATCCCTTCACAATACCACTTTTTCTTAGGTGCATGTTCGATCCATCTACGAACCATACTTCAGTAATTACTTGAACTTTGACTATAAGTATTGTGATTGTCTTGAGGTTTTTGTGGGATCCACTGGCTTAATAATTTGATCGACTGATTTTCATACAATTCACATGACCATTGTTGGGAAAACGTACCTCAAGGTAATATTGCAGCATTTTTGGGTTGGTTGTGTTTGTTGATAAAAAAGTTTTTCATGGTGAACTGTTGAGTTCTAGATATATTGTTGACAATCCATATTGACAAAGAACCGTGACAAAGTAATGAAAGATCTAGAGGTGGTACGAAAGGACAGATACATGGTAGCATCATTTTCCAGTGTTTGCTAAATTTTTGAGGTCCAAATTTTGGGATTTGGTGAGCATTTTGAAAATTTTATTTCCTTGAATATATCATCAAAATGTGAAAAAGGCATGGGTTTTTTGAATATAGACTTAATGAATTGTATTTCTCAAAGACATGAAGAATTTTGATGGTGAGATCTTTGATTATGATAATCTTCACGAACTGAAAAGGTGAAGATCATTGTGGGGGAGCATTGTGGTGGTGGCACAAAGGAATTTATGAAACACTCTGTGATTACAACAAGCTCTACAATCCAAGAATTTCCATGGCGCTTTTCAATATAGATATAATTTCTGTGGGAATTTTGAAGCTTTGCAATTTGAGTTGGCGTGGTGCTCATTTTTCATGGAAAGTTATCGAGTTGGTGGAATCTCTTATAAATAAGCATCAACCCCCTTGAAAATATTAGATAGTCTTTCAAGAAAACTTTGAACCTCTCAAATCGAAATAGAGGTTCATGGAGGCAGTGTGCTTCGCTAAATGTAGGAGCTTCGCAGTGGATAATCTAGCTCTATGAAAGAGGTGTGTTCCGTGTTGGCTCAGTGAGCTTCAAGAAGGAAGTATATTTGAGATGGATTGAGATCTATGATTTCCTAAGCTCTGTAAAGGTGGGTTCTCTACGAAGTATCAGGGACTTCGCGCAGGCTTGTTCGAGATTTTTAAAGTTGGGAGCTTCACGACGTAGGGATCTTTGCAAAGGTATTTCTAAAGGTTGTTACCCAGTGATCAGTGGAAAAGGTGTATTCAACAATGGATGAAATTTGGACTTCAAAATAGCATATACATATAGTGAAGGATTCACTCATTAGAGATAATGAAAGGACCTAAAAGTCTTTAAACTATGATTGGATCTTCTGAAGAAGCAGTGATCTTACTTCAGTTGAGAGAGTAGTGAGTTCTCAAATTGTTAATGGTTGTAAACTAGGAGGGATAGTGAGTCCACTTTGAACTTGTAAACAATAGTGTGGTTTTATTGGATTTGGTTAATTGGTACATTTTTGGTGTATTCTCCTTTGATGTAGCCTAGTGAGGGTGACCTAAGTAAAATTTTCATGTCAAGTGCATGCTTTAATATTTGTTCATAATATGCAATGGGAAGGAGAGATAAGAGAGTTTTGTCTAGAAATGAAACAATATCAAAGGGGTAGCTATTTTAAACTATCATTCCCTGATTCACCCCCCCCCCCCCCTAGGGTATCTAGCCTAGTGGACCTAACAGCCATGTTCAGGTTACATGATTGTGAATCTACAAGGGTTCAGGAAATTGCATAATGACCTATGATATTATATGACCTATGAGACTTTAGAGGATCAACCAATTCACAAACTCCCTATGTGGTTCAAGAATCTCCCACCAATTCATGTGGTGTGCCTGATGGTGCTGGTTTATCATGTTTTTTCATTTGAAAAGATTTTATATTCTCTTTTTCTAACATATGACATCTTTTTTAGATGGATTCCAATACCCATTAATCATCCCACATGAATTCAAAGAATGAGGTGAAATTAGTTATTTCCCATCCCAACCCTTTAGTAGAAAGTTTGGATCCTACTTTTCATTGTTCTATTAGGTTATACCAAAATAGTCTGATAACATTGATGGGGTTAAAATTCTAAAAATATTCTCTTTTGGATTTCTTTCCCATTTACGAGTTTGGTCTTACTAATGATGTTCCCATTACTCCACCAAAGTCATCGTTCCTACCTTCTTCTAGGTTCTAGAGGACCAATAACACTTTCTATGAGAACATATATCCTAGGGATACTTTATCTCCCATGGGGGACTATTAATATGGTAACCTACTAAAATTCATGTCCACGTACTTCAATGGGGACCGATCACACACCTGATGCATACATTCATATGTACCACTCAATAATGTGCGATTTTTCCTCTAATCACATGTTTGGGTGGATTCCCATCTATGAAATCCAATCACGAGTTAGATATGGACTGGATAGGGGATGTCCCTTCTCGTTTCAATATATTATTTCTGAATTTTCTAGGGAGTTGAAGAAAATTTGAATGTATGAGGCCATCTAGATATCACAGTTGTTTGCTTATTGCAATAAGGGTCTAATGATGGAGCTATTTAGACAATGAAGTCTGGATATGAAAAATTTTCATTTTATGTAGGGTTTGGTAGGCACTAGTATTGATTATGTGTAATATATCTTTGGTTCACCCATTCTAGGTGGTATGTATTATGAGTTCTTTCCCCCAAGATTTGTTTCGGATGACGTAACAAGGAATCATCCTTTAACCTGAGAGATTATTAAGCTGGCCAAAAAGGCCCTTCTAAAGTGACAGTTTCCTAATGTATATTTTCCGTTTAGGACATGGGTAGAATGTTTCATCAATAATATTGGCTCTAAGACGGATGTTAAGAAGCTGAAGACTCATCTTACAAAGGATACCCACACTGCACCGGGTGCTTACTGGACCACGGTAGAAGAAGGGAAGTTCAGAGGGTGGGGATGGGAAGTTAGATTTTGGTTTGATCAATCCATCCAACTATCTGGATTGTTTTTCATGTACATAAGTGGGTACCTTCTTCTGATAAAGGAAAAAAGGGGGAGTCAGGGTCTCCACTTTTGCAATGGAGACCTCCGTGGTAGGGGGCATATTAGGTTGGTCATCCCTATACTAGCCAAAATCTATCACATTTTTCATTAAATTTATGATGGTAACTCTTCTTATAAGATTTTGGTCCCCTTTCATGTATTATGGTGTTGGATAGGAGGTCACTTGGGAGGTTATGAGTAGATAACCATCCTGGGTATCCTGAATTACCACTTTGTACCATACCTACAATTTATTAATGGGGTAAGGAATGTTCCATTGAATGGTTGAAATATTAGGTATTATGTGACTTGTTACAATCATTTTTGTTTTAGGAAATATGGACGAGTGTCTATAAGATATTTTGTTGTAAATAGTGAGTCTAGTCTCAAGGAACTAGCTTAAATGATGTCACTCTATGAGGGAGTTATTTCTACTCGTATTGATGGATATGCCAATTGCGAGTGGTATGAACCGTGTCAGTTCAGCCATAAATTATTTTGTGTCAAATCAAGGATTTATCACTCTATTTATGTTAGATCTTAGGATAACCCGATGGAAGCTCACCAATTTTGGCTGATGTTTTTCTGGGAAGAGACTGATACACAGATACACCTTCCTTTAAGTAATGCAGCTATTAGTTTATCTCTTGGTTATGTGAATATTTATATTTTCTCATGTCCAAGAGTAAAATTATCCAATTTGGTAAATGTGACTTTTGAACCACTAACTGTTGAGAATGATCCCAAACCTGGAAAGAAGTTAGCTTCTAAAAGTCCAGAAGCCCCAGAAGCACCTCACAAGGAAGTCAAATTCTTACCATTGTCAGATGAAGCACCTACAGTTATGGATTTAACAGATGTGTTTTCAGGGGTGAGGCTATTCCATATTTATTATTTCCTATCACATCTCAACATTGGGTAGTTTGGAAGGTGTGGAGCTTAGAGTATGAGCTTTTGGGTTTATTGTGATACTTAGAGGTGCTTTGGATGGTTTTTCCTATCTCACTTCCCCTTGAGACATTACTTCTAGAAACTAGAATAAGGAATTGAGGTTTTTTATCCAATACATTGACTTGGATTTGGAGAGTTTCAATGGTCATATGTTTTTCTATCCAATCTTCCACCAACTAGTTGTCTCGGGCACACATAAAATTTCTATAGATGAACAGGGTTACCCTTTCACCGAGGAAGTAGTAAGTCCAGGCATACTGTAGTTTTTAAGGTTTCATGCATCCTTATCAATTGTATTAATGTTATTTATATATGTTTATGTAGTAGTAGGTTTCTAAAGATCATTTGGTGATGTTTTCACCTAAATATACTTCATATGGTATGACTATGAGAGAGGAATTCAATGGCGACTAGGGAACCAATGATTATGGGTCCCCAAGTCTACAAGCTCAGATGATGTTAACATTTTTTTCCTTCCAAAGAAACAGTTCCAACTTTAGCACCTTCTAGAGGGCCTTATTCATAAGTGAATAAAAATAAGAATAATAAGAAGTGATCTGAATTGTCAGGTATTTATCATATATAATCCTTAATTAAGTGTATCATTTCACTCATGTTTTATCCTAGATCATTCTAGAACCACATTTTTATTTGTAAAAAATGTATAGGTCCCCATCGAGTTCCCTTAGAAAATCATTCATCTACTAATTATAAGGATGTAGGAAAGTGTTTGGTTGATATAGTAGACCCTTCACTATTGGACCCGATCCACCAAGAAGAAGAGGTTTCTAAGGTTCTCGTTCTTTCATGTTTGTTGCCTGCTGTAGAAGTTTATGTGATTGTAACATCTGATCCAGCATGGGTGGACACACATTTGTAGGATGCTGACACATGTATCTATTCTGCTACCTTGTTAGCCTAAATGGAAGAAATTTTTAGATAATGTGAATACTTCTTCAAGACTGGACACTTTTTTTACTTGTTTTATATTTCTTGATATTATATTTTGTTCTTCTAGTCATGAATAGTGGTGACCAAATCACATATTCAAGAAAATAATCGGAGGTGTCATGAAGTCATTCATCACAAGGAGTTGTATCTTGACCCAAGTATGGGGTGGGGGAAGCAGATTTCTCCATTGATGTGATCGATAAAGGTATGCTTCTAACCTTGTCCCTATCTACCGATTGACTGGTGGTACTTTATTATTCATCATATAACTGATATACCCATGTACCCCTTACTTTAGTATCATTACCTCTAAGTTTATAGGATTTGATGTCTGCTCCCTTGGGGGTCCCTCTAACTATGCCAACCAATGAATAGGTCGGCTCTCTTTCCTAATCATATAAGACTATGAGCATGACCCTGCCTTTGAGAAACCTATTCTTGGAATATTTTCTTGTTCCCAAGATAAATATAGACCAAGGCCCCAGGTTCACATTACCGTATCATTCAATGCGGCAATAGATGTGGAGGGAGATCTATATTTTAGTGTCAAAACCCCATTGGATGAGTTTAACGTCTGATTGGATCATCTCTAAATCATATTCCCTATTCTTGGTTATGATGTTTTTAACTATTTCAACCTTCACTCTCGATTTAATGAGGTGATATTATTGAGAGAATAGAAGAGGGAGCTCAAATTGATCGTGGAAGCTGCTGAGGATTCCTCTTTAGTGATGAAAAATTGGTACAAAACTATAAATGAAGCTTCCCATCATTTTATAGAGGCAGCTACACACCAGGACACAGTCAATGATGGGAAGATTGAAACCAACCATCTCTAGTCTGAAATCAATAGTCTTGAGAAAGAATTATCCCAGTTCCAATATGCACTTCCAATATTAGGAAAGTCCATTTTGGAAAAGCAATAAATCTGTGATGTAGTGTAGAAATCTTGATATGATGTCGCTATTGGAGTAGAGGAGCTGCAACATGCCACAGAGGTAGAGACTGAATCTTCCAATCAATTATTCCAATATTTGGCTTCCCTAGAGTAGAGACTTACGGATCTTAAATAATGATATGATCATATGTTTCGATTGAGTCATAATTTCTCAATCTTTATTTGGTTTTTATATTCAAGGGAGAGACTTTGATATGTGTAGATTCCTCTTGTTGCATGATTTTTCAGTGAATAGGTTTATTGAACTTTTTATATGTTATCTATTTTTTTTTATCCATGATATGAATGATATTATTCTACTCCAATATTACAAGAAAAAAATACCCATCCCTTCGGTTATATCAAATAAACACAAATTATAGGAATTTAATATTGGGGTTCTAATAGACTCACCATGATAGATTCTCATGAATTTTCACCAACATGAGATTATTTATTGAAAAAATCTTCAGGATATCTTGAGATCACCTGATTTATATAAGGATTTCTTGGGTAGGATGCATGTTCCATAGGGATAGTGATATTCTTTTTCCAAATATGGTAGGCTTGGATAGAGAATCTTTATTGTGTTAAGGCCATGTAGTGGGCCTGACAAGATTTTCCATTATTTCAAGGTAAATCCCTATTGGCATGCTATAGTTTAATGCCTTTTAGGTCGTACCAATATTGCTTTAGTTTAGGTTATTTTATCTCGAACCTTATATCACTTTAATTGAAGCTATTTTTCCTTGGACCTAACATTTGTTTAATATATGTTCATTTAAATCAAACCTTATATTTCTTTAGTTTAAGGTATTTTATCATGGACCTTATATTTCTATATTTTAGGGTATTTTAGCTCATAAATGATATTGCTTTAGTTTATGGGATTAAACCTGATATTGCTTTAGTTTAAGGTCTTTTATCTTAGACCTGATATTTCTTTAGTTTAGGGTTTTTATCTCAGACCTGATATCGCTTTAGTTTATGGTATTTTAGCTCGGACCTGATATTGCTTTAGTTTAGGGACCTTTATCTAAGACCTAATATTGCTTTAGTTTAAGGTCTTTTAGAATGGACCTGATATTTCTTTAGTTTAGGTTCTTTTAACTCAAACTTGATATTGCTTTAGTTTAGCGTCTTTTAGATTGGACATGATATTGCTTTAGTTTAGGTTCGTTTATCTTGGACATGATCAATGACCATGAGACGTGGTGCAGACATTCCATGAATGACCCAAAACACACTGGGGTGCTAGGTTATATCATGTTTTTATAAGGGATCGCAAGGATCAGAAATCCCTTTTTCATAGTAAAACATTTGGTTGATTTCCATATGCGCATATTCAGGATCCAAGGGTATGTATTCATAGTCAAGAAAAGGATCCTTGAATCCAAGTATCTTTTCTAGAGGATATGGAAGATTAATGAAGTTAATATCAGTTAGAGTGAGAAATACTAGGAATGCTTGGTCTACCTTGATAGTTGGAATACATGTGATGTAAACCATAACCCAAAAGTTTTATTATGTGAATATGAGATGGGGAAGACAAACCAGGTATGTTCCATGACATTCAAAGATTCCAGGTCCTTCTTCAGTGTTGTTAGGTCCTATAAGGATTGAAGTTCCTTTCTAGAAAAGAGGAGATTCATTTATTTGGGGATTCAAGGCCCTTATGGATCGATATAATTTCCAATAAAAATATGATCTCTACTCTTCTCTGAGGGGCATGAAATATTTTTAAAGACTCAAACATCTAGATGATGAGGTTGGGAATAGAATGGGGTCTATATAGGAATGTTTTTGGAACCTTAGGGCAGTTTAGCTCATGATTATCAAGATCAATACATATTCCATGTGGTTTCGAATCATGAGGTGTGGGACATCAATGTCTTGGGAATGAAGTGTCACAGTTCGTCCTTGAGAAAGGGTATGAAAAATGGTGATGTAATGTCTTGAATGTTGAATTCACTTTGATAGTTTGGTGTGGGGACTATAATTCATGACCCAAATTTCTCGGGTTAGTATAATGATATGGGAAAATCATACTGGGAAAGGTTCAGATCACACTGGGGGTTTGAGTTCTGTCGTAGAACTTTTAGGGCTCACAATGATTGGAAATCCCTTTTTCATTGTGATGCATTTTTTTGACAGTTATAGGCACACATGCAGGAGTCATGGAAAAGTATGTATAGTCAAGCAAAGGTTCCTTGAAGTTGAGCATCCTTTACAATGTCCATGGATGGTTATTGTTATCTGAGGCACCAAAATCATGATGTTTTATTTGTTAAAATTGTAAGATCTAATAAACCTTTCAGTATCCTAAAAGTTGGGTGATCACTTATAGAACACATTCTCATGGTGAAGAGATGTGAAAAATCATTACTTTAACTTTTTCTTGAACCAGGGGGTCTAATGAGCATATCCTGACTTTTACTAAGGTTACTGAGTATACCTTATGATATTTATTCCTTATTTATTTGTGCCATATTTTTTCCTAAACACTAAATGTGAAGAGTTTAGTGAGAATAATACTTGAATTGTGATTAGGCCAACCTTTGTGGATTTTTATACCGATATGATATTTTTCTCTTTCACTAGCAGTTTACAGTCTTGTGATTTGGACCATTATAGGCTAGAGTTTTAGGTCATATGACTTTGACCAAAGTGAATTCACTTTAAGGTCATGATGAACATGAACCTAATATGGGGGATGATTCACAAGAGCCTAATTAGAATACCCATAGGTAGTAGTACCCCATAATCCTTCTAAGAAAGATATGAAGATATTTTAAATCATGGATCGTGGTTCGCAGGTTGTGAGTGATGATATGGGATATTCATACAGGGAGAGGTTATGGTCACAATGGGGTATTTATTTCTACCTCGGTGACATCAGGTCTCACAAGGATTGGAAATCCATTTTGTAGAGTGACGTATTTGGTTGCTGGTCATAGGTGCATATTTAGAATCCCTTGGAATGTATTAATAGTCATGAAAAGGGTCTCTTGAAGATAGGTATCCTTTATAAGGTCCATGGAAGGTTGTGATAACCTTAGTTTCTCAATACATAAAGTATGGTTTTGGATTGAGGTGCTTTAAAAGATGATGGATGTGCCCTGTACTTTGTTTGACTAGGGTAAGGTTCTTGTATCCATTTGATAAGGAATGAAACATGGGTGATGGTCTACACGGTTTATTTTCTTGTAGTAGGGATGTATTTTCCCCTGTGCAGTTTAAAGTAATGTGGTAAGGACATGTTTTGTGCAGTTTACAGTCATGCGGTAAGAACACTTTCCGTTCAATTTAATGTCTTATGGTAAAGATGTTCTTGTATTGTAGTTTTTAATGTCATGTGACCAGGAAATTTTCTTAGCAGTTTTAACATAATACAATAAGGATGAAGGAACTGTTGTGAAAGATTTGTACATGATATAGCGTGTTCACAATCATCCCATTTATATATCAATTGTTGTAGATGGATCCAAAATCGGGGATTTGGGCATTACAACATATCTTGTGATGGTAGGAATCAATCCACACATAGTTATTCAGGGGCTATGAATTTTAATGTCATACGGTAAGGATAATGATTAACTGACCAAAAATCATGAAAATGTTGTGATTGGGACCAAGGGTGGGAGTTTGGGTGCCAGTGCATATCTCATGAGGATGAGAATCAAGAAACATGTAGTTCTGAAGGGATGTGTATTTTATCATTGTACGGGGAAGAGGTGGGTCCTCCAATGTGAAATTTTGGTATTGTGGTTGGGACCACGAATATAATTTTGTGTGTCACTATGTATCCCATAGTGGTGGTAATCAAGGCATATTTATTTCTTAACGAAGTTCCCTACACAGGTTTGACCCATACAAAAAAGAGGGAAATTCTTATACTTACCTATTGTGACTGGGCATGGAGTTTGAAATATGGGCATCATTACGTATCCTGTAAGTAAAATAATCAAGTCACATGTAGTTCTTTAATGAGAAACACTCTCTTCACCAGTCTGTCCTGTATGGAGTGGCGGTCATTATTTCCATTGATTTTTGTAGCTAGGCCCAGGATTAGAGATCGACACGTCACTACATATCTCGTGATGATAAGAATAAATCCACACATAGTTCTTGATGGGTCATGCAGTTTTATGTCATGGGGAAATGAAATTGATCATGCATTTTAACATCATGTGGTAAGGACTAATGGTGTTCAATTTACAGTCTTTCATTGAGGACTATGGTGAAACTTTCATGTACTTTCATGCCTTGTCCATAAGGGTAATCCCTTATTGTAATTCCTAATCTCACGTGAGCTATGCTCAGTGTGAGAAACAAAGAATAGTAAGGGTTTCTCTCATAATATAGATGCACTTGAGGGTAAAACATTTGTATATTATATCATGTAGTGGTTGGACCAAGATGTAGGATCAATGGGTGTAAATACCCTAGCTTGACATACATGAACATTACATTACATTTATTGAATACTTAATAAATGACATAAATAGATGCCTAAAGACCATATTACTTTAGTGTCTTTAGAAACTGGGAAAACATAAACAACTGGTTCATAAAACATCTATATTATCTCTTTCTTTTTTCTTCATAACTAGAACCACTTTTTGACACATCTTACTTAATACCCTTCTTTATATCTTGGGGAAATGAAATATACAAAGGGTGATATCAGATGCTCAGTTAGATAAAACAAGTAAAATATCAAAAAAAACAAAAACATAATAATGTAATATCATGCACATAACTTTTGAAAATCATAACATGTATAACATATATCAAAATTGTGAGTTGTAGAATAAATCTTGGAAGTTCATAAGGCATAAAAAATAAATGAACACAAGCATGAGAAAATAAAATTGGTATAAAATATTTAATTGTAGAAAATATATAATCATAGAAATAATTTTTATATTATCCAAGGCTCATTTACAAGACCATACGAGTGGAAAAAGTCATTTACTGAACTGAGTTCACTCCTCGTTCTAGCCCTGTATTACTGAACTAGGTTTACTTACCATTCAAACCCTATATTCCTAAACTGAGATCATTTCTCATTCTAGTCCTATATATCTCATGAGATATAAATTTTTACCCATGCATTGGAGGGAGATATAGGTCCCTCCCATATCATAATGAAATAATTCTTACATGTTCCAAAAACCACAATCATTCATCATAACCCAAGGAATAAAATGGATTTTTTTAAACATCATTCTCCCATAAAATAATCAATGTAAAACAAATGAACTTCATAAATAGAATTCCATCATAAAAACAATGAAACCATAGGAAAAATATGGATTGTATACTTGAAAAAAACCCTATTAAATAATTACAACTTAGATGGAAAATAATTTTGGTAGAATGCTTGAAAATTAATTCTTGACTAATATACCCTTTCTTCTTCAATAACGTTTTCTTTTCCCAAAATTCTGCACAATTTTAAAATAAAACATTTTCTGTGAAAATAACCTTGAAATCTTGTAAAGTAAGATTCGTGGAAATAAGGTGGTATGAAAACATAAAAACCAGTTCATGTTGTATAAGTTAAAAGAAAACATTCTTTTCAAACATTTGTCGAATAATTCAAAAAGTACCTTATATCAAAAAAGACAAAAGATTCCTTTCACACTGTTTAATAAAAAATCACCAATGGGTAAAATTAAATTTAAACCATTTTATAATAATAGAATGAATATTTTAGGAAAATAAATTTAAAAAACATGGACATGGATGAAAAATATACCCTAGTAAATACTTACGTGTAAACAATCTCAGATGATTATGATATTTCCAAATCATCCCTTAACTTAGGTCTAGGTTCCTTCATATGTGTTCGAACCTCTAGTATAAGTGTTTAAATAATGTCATTTACTTATTCCAGAATCATATTCATTTTTATAATAACATAAGTGATCATATTAGGGTTTCTTTCTGAAACATTCTTCTCTCTCGGCTTCTTCTCCCCCTCTGTCCTCCCGTATTGTGCTTATTCCATAAATTACCCCCGTGTTCTTATCACAGATCTCTTTTACAGCTGGTTATTTCCTAATTTTCCTATCATCCATGCTTCTCTATTTCACTTCGAATAAGGTGTTTGGTTTTTTCCCTAGGTCATCATTGTCGCGCTCTGGCCTCGAGATCCATCGTTCCTCTCCAAGTCGGATCTGGAGCGAGGGAATATCTAAGGCTTAGAGATTGAGGCTTAGTGATTTTGGGTCCTATAAGGTATCTTCTTCTTCTTTTCTATGGGTTTCAGTCCCCCTTTTCCCATCTATTTCTAGTTTTTATCTTCTATTTTATCCAGGTTGTTTTGTGTGTGGGTTTTGTTCTGTGGTCGGTTTCCTGGTGGGGAGTATCGAGGATGATCTTCGACATCCTTTGTTCTGATCACTTATCTAATATGGTTCTAGGAATCCACTTCCATTTCTGAGGTGATTTTTTGAGGTGGTCTTCCAGGTGCTTTGGGATGTGCGTTCGGGTGGCCGGTGGCTTGTGGTGGCTTCTTTATCTTTGGCTTTGGGTGTTTTCAGTGATGTCTTTGTATGGGTTTCAGTGTTTTCCTCTTCAGTTCTTGTTTTCATTTCTACTTTCAACTTTTTGGATGAGGTTGGTTTGTTTTGATGTTCTTGGTGATTTTTTTTCTCTGTTGGATCGACTGCTTTTCCAGTGATGTGTGTTGTTTGAAAAAAGTCTTGGGGTTCAGCGATGTTTGGTTTGACGTTCGGCAATGGTGATGACAGCAATGTGAATGGCGGTGATGTGTCGGTGAAAGTGGTGATATTATGATAGTAAAAATGGAGTGGTTGTTGAATTAGTCTCATCTAGTTTCAGGGTTCATGGGTCGAGGCATTGATGATGATCTGTTTGAATTTTGAACAGGGTTCATGCAATGTTTCGATGCGTGGTGAAGCAGGGGCTGTTTGAATTTTTTTGAATTTTTAAATATATAAGGGGTCAAATTTATTTCTAGAGGGATGTATGATGATACAGTGAATTTTTCTGTATGGTTCCCACTTTTCTTTAATGTGTATTGTTTATAAAATAAAATAACATATGATTTGGGGAATAATAATTACCCATTTATTAATAACATTATTACTCATCCTTCGGGTATTAACTACTTTATTTTCTTACGCATGTTTTGTCAGATAAGTTTTGGGTCCTCTTCTTTGGTTATAGTTATATGAATTATCTAATGCTATTATAATAATATATATCATATTTATTAATTATATTCATTTATATAATCATTATTTAATGAATATCATGTAGAATGAATTGCATCACATCAGGGAGAAGGTGGGTCGTACGTACGCATGAGTGACAATATCATTCCCATAATTGCGGAATGTTATTTAAGTGGATGGTGTATATACTATTTTAGAATCAATATAATTTTATAATAATCATATATAGTTATTATTTTCATCATTACACCCATCCAAGTAAAGTGGTGATAAAAAACAAATTATGCCATGGCGTGGAGATGGTAATTCATACGTACACACGCGTGGTGATTTCATTTTTCATAAGAAGGATAGATTATGGAATATAGTTTTTAAATAACTATAATAACATCTCATCATATAATTGATGCTGGAGTTATTAATTTAGGATGGAAACAACTCATGAAGAGGGAGTAGATTAATAAATAAGTTTGAAAGAATCGATAGAGGAGATTACCACTTCTTCGATGAGCTCCCCCTAGATCTCCTCTTAAATCCAATAGAGTTGTTCTTTTGAGAATACCAACACATCTAAAATCTGACTAATGAAGATTATAAAATAAATGTTAAGGGGGTGTCTAAGATTTAAGGATCGGTTTTAATTGAAGTTGTGAGGGATGATGTGCCCTTTAATAATTGAGGTGAGGAGCACATTTGGAATCTACAAAAAAAATTAATTTAAAATAAAATCAAAACACATAAAAAACATACAAACTGGCATATTTTCAGATATTTGACGATATAATGTTGTAATATCATAAAAAAATTAATTTTAGACAATTTTTTCTATCAATTTAAACCTTATCATTTTAATTAACTCTTAGTTATTCTATTTAATTTTTAACTAAGGTAACAAGTATTTCAATACTAAAAGGGTGAAGAATTTACATATTTTATATCAATTAAAACACAAATGAATAATTTAGATCATTTTACACCATATAATAATAGGTATATATTTTTTAAAAATGTTTTATGATTTTAAAATAATTTAATAATACATAATTTTGATAAATAGTCAATAGTGTCAATTTTGACACTATTCAGTTCATTGATTTTTAAAAATATCAAGATAATATTTTATCCTAGAAAATATTTTATTATATAACTAAGGGTTAAAGATCATCTAAAAAATTAATTGGATAAAGATATTATCCCAAATTATATTTATTTTAATATTTTTTATAACATTTATTTATCATCTCTATTAATAAAATAATTACAACATCAATTTTGTGAAATTATCTAATATAATTATTTATTGAATAAAAAATAAAAAAATGAAAAATATAAATCATATTTTTTAATAATAATAGTTATAGTTTAATATAGAATCTGTAAAATCCTTCATTAAAAATGTTATATTTAATAAAACCTAAATGTGACAACTTTAACATCCCTTTACATAAAATACTATGAGTGTCATAATATTTTACATATGGATCAAAATGGTCAATAACTCAAACCATAGATGATTATTTTTTATATATATTTGACCAAGAATATTTTTTCAAGTGTTTTGGTCTTTTAATGGTTATTATCATTTTAATAAAAAAACATTTTATTGATTTTTCATCAATTAAATAATTTATGCCTTATCAATGTATAAGTCTTTAAGGTAATTATTTATTTCATAAAAAATTACATATAAATTACCATGATAAATAAAAACATTTTCAATTTAAAATGAGTATTTATAGCCTAATTTAGCTTCTTTATAACCTTGTTTTAAAAATGATAAATTTATTAAAATTAAAGTAATACATTTAATTGTTCATTAAAAAATATATATTAAATGTCCTAATCTCATAAAAGTTGATTCCAAAGGATGAAATTTAGACCCAGGTATTCTTTAGGTCAAAACATACTCATCCAATGATATTAGGACAAGTGTTATGGTAATTTTATAATATTATTTTTACCCTTAATTACCCAATTTACCTTTTTACTCTATTAATAAAAATTGCAAGAGATACAATTCATAATTCCCCAAAAAAATATTTACATTATTTGGATCCTCTAATTCCAAATATGGATTCCATTTTTCGAAATTCAAAACATATAAGTTATAGTAATTAATTTAATGTTAATCTTTTTTTTCAGAAAGAGATAACATGTTTTAAAAGATAAAACATTGCAAAAGATTGAAATGTTTTTTACATCTAAATTCATGGTAAGATTAATTTCAATGTACTAAATTATATTAACTGATAAAAATATAATCTATTTATACTTTAAAACCATTAAATAATATAATTTAACCATATATATTATTTTGATGAAAAAAGTTGTTTTCAATTAAAATTTAGTATATTTTTACTATTCATTAAAACATGAAACTTATCATAAAAATATAAAAAATCGTTACAGTGTAAATTTTTATATCCCACTCCCAAAGAAGAATTTTATTTTTTAAAATAGAATACATAAAGGTATTAAAAATCATATTTAAAATGGGTACACCCTCAAAAGTGGGGAAAATAATATTTTTTGAAAAAAAATACTTCTTTTATCCAAAAAAATGAATTTGTTCTTATATCATGTCTAGAAAACATAGAAGATTAGTTTTAATCATTATATAGAATATATTACATATATATTTCATTAATAAAATCCACAAATATTGATTTTATTATTTTATAAACTCATTTATCTTCATTCAAATAGTTTTTCAGCAAAGAAATTCCTTTTATTTAGAAAGGGTTTTATTTCCATTTATATTTAATTTCTCACCAAATAATTAAGAATATTTTCATAATTAAATTAATACTATTCATACCCATCATTATAATGACTAGGTTATAAGTTAAAATAATAACCTTTAGTTGTTTTCTTAAACTCGATCTTACATGAAATGAATTTTATTAAATTAACTTAAACTTGTGTGTAACACAATCCAAGCATAGTGTTGCATACACCGGAAACTTATCTTGGTGTATCATACAACACAAGACATCAATGAAATTAAAAAATATATATCATATAAAAATATCATGGTGTTACATTCTAACCCCCTGAAAATGAATTTCACCTTCCAAATTCATCTGGGTTATAAAGGGATTAATACTTAAAAGTTTCCTTCATAGAAAACCACATCATAAAAACAAAGACTAAAACTTACTTTTAAAAATGAATAGTTGGAAAATAATATTTACCAAAAGTAAATTATAATTAGATCTCTATGTAGAAGAAAAGGTGAATATTTGGGCATGGGGGAAAATGTAAATAATTAAAGAGATTGATAAAGATCACTGATCATAAGAAAGTGGGTGATCTAGAGAAATTTAAAAATCACAAAATTGTAAACTAAAGAAGTATGAAATAGGTCATTTATATCATCAAAAATGATGATAATAAGACACCCTTTTACATCATGATCCCTTTTATTAATGTTGAATAATTTGTATGAGAAAATATAATTAATTTATTTTAGGTATGATCTCACTATTGGTTGTTCCTTGAAATGTTTTTCACTTCATCTCTTATTCAAATAAATGAAATTGAATTTTTCATTCTTGAAGTTTTATGAGATAATATGATCCATAAATATAATGATAGGTCATTCCATTTTTCTTTATCACAAAAAAAAGTTAGAACATTTTATCTAATATGTTTAAGTCCACCTATGTTGAGATAATTCTTTATTCTAACAGACTTCATCCAATGTTCAACTTAATTTTTCCCTAAATTGATAACCTTAAAATCCTTCTGAATGTTGAAAATCAAAAACTTTAGAAATAGGGTAACTAAATTGGCTTAAAATTTATCTCCCATATATCAGAAGTTATCACTTTCTGTTCACATTCCAAACATCTGAACACCTTTATCATGTATTCTCTTGATCCATGGTAATAACTTGAATTACCATATATACTTATTGAAAATATGCATGCTTCCTTATTCCAAAACTAATTAGATATAATCCTTAAGTTCCAAAAAGTTTTACACTTTATCCATTATATCATAACCCTCTTGAAAAAAATCCATAATTAGTACCCAAGTAACTAGTATCATCCAATTTACTTATTCATATCCAAAATATCTTTATCCAAACATCATTATCTTAACATAAGAGACATATTAAGGGTTATATTTCCCTTAATCATGTGTTCTACAAATATATCATCTTACCCTTAAAACATTTTTCTAGGTATTAAGAACTATTAAATATATTCATTCCAATCCTTAATGAAAAACTTCTACAAAAAACACTTATTTGTAACATAATTCATAAAATATTTGAATTCCAAAACATATACACCTCAATCATCCAACTTTATTCTTAACAAATTACTAGAGATACATCATCTAATTATTTCATAAAATATTAATCATGTCTTAAGGTTCCTCAACCATAATATAACCAAGCTTCTTAGGTTTACTATAAATAGTAATTCTTGAACATATCATACCTTTCACATGTCATTTACAATATCTTCATCCTTAGTAGTATAACTAATACTCATACCACCTTCATGATTCTCTTTATGATATTTCCACTTAGAAAATCGGTTTTCATATTTCTCATACTTTCCACATTTGAAACATTCAAGGTTAACTATATTCTATCTAGTTTTGTATATTAACTAAGACCAGAAATAAATGTGTGAGAAATAAATATTATATATTAAAAAAATAATTAATGTAAATTACTTATTTTATTTAAATATATAATATATTAGGTTTAATCCTAGGTTATTCATGATTATCAAAAAAATTCTAGGATTGTAAACTATGCTTAGGCTTACCCATAGGAAATCCCTAGACATATCCTTACAAATAACTCTTGGGATTCCACTAATTTTTTTCATCCTAGTTTCCAAAGTTTGACTACACCTTCACTCTGATACCAATTGTAAAGTCTATAACTTTATGTATATGGAAATTGCATTACTTTTGTAGAATAATTAATACATGTCACAAACAGATTCCCAAATACCGTATTAGTTTAGTGTCTTTGTAAATTGGGAAAATGTTAAAAATTGGTTCATAAAACATCTACATCATCTCCTTGTTTTTCCTTCATAACTAGAACCCCTTTTTGACACATATTACTTAATACCCTTCTTCATATCCTAGGGAAATGAAATATAAAAAAGGGTGATCTCATTTGGTCAGTAAGGGGAAACAAGGAAAATATCAAACAAAACAAGAACATGTGAATGTAATAACGTGTGTATAAATTTTGAAAATCAAACCATGTATAAGATATATCATAATATTGATTCATGGAATAAATATTGGCAGTTCATAAGGTATAAATCATAAATGAACATGAGTTGTGGGAAAATAACATTGGAATAATACATGGAATTATATAAAACACATAATAATAAAAACTAATTTCCATATTAGACAAGGATTATTTCCAAGACCATCATAGTGGAAAAAGTCCTTTAATGAACTGAGTTCACTTCTCATTCCAACCCTATATTACTAAACTAGGTTTACTTACCATTTCATCCTTGTATTACTGAACTGATATCATTTCCTATTCTATTTTTGTATATCTCATGAGATATAAATATTTACCCAATGAATTAGAGAGATATATAGGTCACACCCATCTCATAATGAAATCCTTTTTATGTGTTCCGAAAAAACATAAATCGTTCATCATAACCAAAGGAATAAAATGGGTTTCTTTAAACATCATTCCACCATAATGTAATCCCTATAAGGCAAATAGATTTCATAAATATAATTCCATCGTAAAAGAAATAATAACATTGGAACAATAGGTATATTATACTTGAAACATAACCCTATTAATGAATTTAAACATTGATCGAAAATAATTTTGATAGAACACATGACATTAATTCTTGAGAAAAATATCCTTTCTTCTTTAAAAATTGTTTTCTTTTTACAAAATTCCATAAATTTTTAAAAGAAATAAATTTCTTTGAAAATAACCTTGAAATATTGTAAAGAATTATTCATGTAAATAAGTATTTATCAAAACTTAAAAATCAATTCATGTCATATAAGTTAAAAGAAAAAAAATATCTCATAATTTTTTCAAATAAGTCAAAAAGTGCCTCGTATCTTAAACGATAAAATATTCATTTAATACCATTTAATAAAAATTCAACAAAGATAAAATTTGAATTTAAAACATTTTAAAAGAATATAAAGAATATTTTTAGTATATATTTATGAAACATGGACATTGATGATAAATATACTCTAGTAAATACTTACGTATAAAAAATCTCAGATAATAATGAGATTAGAAAATTATCCCTTACCTTAGGTATGAGTTCCTTTATATGTGTATGTACCCTTTATATAATGGTTTAAATTATTTCATTAATTTATTATATAATAATATTCATTTTTATAATGTCATAAGTTATCATATTATTACCCATTTATTAATAACATTATTGCTCGTCTTTCGAGTATTAACTGCTTTATTTTCATACGCATGTTTTGTCTGATAAGTTATTATTCCTCTTTTTAGGTTATAGTTATATCATTTATAGAATGATATTAGTATAATATATATAATATTATCCATTCTATTTATTTATATAATCATTATTTAATAAATATCATGTAGAATGAATCACATCACTCCATGTAGACGGTAAGTCGTACGTACGTACATGCAACAATATCATTCCCATAATTGTGGAATGGTGTTGAATTGGATGGTGTATATGATATTTTAGAATTAATATAATGTTATAAAAATAATATATAGTTATAATTTCAATCATTACACTCATCCAAGTAAAGTGGTGATGAAAAATAGATTACACCACGGCGTGGAGACGGTAAGTTGTACGTATGCACGCGTGGTGATTTCATTATTCATTAGACCGATAGAAGGTGGAATATGGTTGTTCTATATCCAAAATAAAATATAATAATATAAGTGATACTATAGTTATTAATTTAGGATCAAAAAAACTCATGAATAGGATTTATAATAAGAAATAAGTTTGAAAGAATCGGTAGAGGATACTATCTCTTCTTTGACGAGCTCCCTCTAGATCTACTCTTAAAGGCACTTTAGTTGGTTTTTTGAGAAAAACAGAACCTCTAGAATGTGAAAAAGTAAGTTTAAAATGTAAATTGGTATGTTATGGCTGATATTTAAATCTCAATTTGAATTGAAGTTGTGAGGGGAGATGTGAGATTTTATAATTTAGGTGAGGGCATATTTCGAATCCCCCAAAATATTAATTTATAATAAAATAAAAAACCCATCTAAAAACATCAAAAATGTAATATTTTAGAATATTAGATGAGATAAGGTTGTAATATCATCAACCAATAAATTTTAGATAATTTTTTCTATCAATTTAAAACTAATCCTTTTAATTAAAACTTAGTTATTCTATTTAAAATTTAGCTAAGGTAACAAACATTTCAATACTAAAAGAGTGAAATATTTACTTATTTGATGTCAATGAGACCATAAATTTATATATTAAGGAATTTTACACCATATAATCATAATTATATATTTTTTAAAATTTTTTATTATTTTTAAATAATTTAATATACCTTATTTTAATAAAAAACCAATAGTGTCAATTTTGAAACTATTTAATTTAATGATTTTTTAAAATATCAAGATAATATTTTAATCTCGAAAAAATATTTTATTATATCCCTGAGTTGTAAAGTTAATATATAATTTTTTTTGGTTATTTTAATTATACCAAATTATATTTAGTTTAATATTTTTAATAACATGTATTTGTTATATCTATTAATAAAATTATTACAACATCATTTCTGTGTAATTATTTAATATACTTATTTGTTGAATAAAAATTAAAAAATATACTATGATGAATATAAATCCTATATATTTTATAATAATACTTATATTTGAATATATATTTTGTAAAATACAACATTAAAAATGTTATATTTAATAAAACCTCAATGTGAAAACTTTAACATCACTTTAAATAAAATATTATAAGGGTCATAATATTTTCCATATGGATCAAAATGTTAAATATCTTGACACTTGGATTATTATATTCTATATATAATCAAAAACTAATATTTGATCAAGTTTTTTGGTCTTTTAATGGTTATTATAATTTTAATAAAAATCATTTTATTGATTTTTCATCAATTAAATAATTTTTTCCTCATCAATGTATAAGTATTTAAGTTAATTAATTATTTTCTAAAAATTTATAATTATATTATCATGATAAAGAAAAAAACTATTATCTTTAAAATTAATATTTATAGTCTAATTTAGCCTCTATATGACTTTATTTTAAAATTGATAAAGTTATTAAAATTCGAGTAAGACATATTTATCGTTTCTTTAAATAAAATATATTAAATGTCCTAATCTCATAAAAGTGGATTCGAATGGATAAAATTTAGAACCAAGGATACTTTAGGTCAAAACTCACTCATCCAATGGTATTAAGACAAGTTTTAAGGAATTTTTATAATATTATTTTTTCCTTTAATTACTCGATTTACCTTTTTACCACATTAATAAAAATTATTGAAGATACGATTCAAAATTCCAAAAACTAAAAGAAATATATTTACATAATTTTGACCCACTGATTCCAAATACGGAATCCATTTTCCAAATTCAAAACAATGAATTTTTAGTAATTAATTTAAATTTAATATCATTGTCGGAATGAGATCATGTGTTTTAAAAGTTAAAACATTATAGAAGATTGAAATGTTTTTACATCTAAACTCATGGTAAAATTAATGTCAATTTCCTAAATTATATTTAATGATAAAAATATAATCTATTTATACTTTAAAACAATTCAAGAATATATATTATCCATATAAATTATTATTGATGAAAAAAGTTGTTTTCAATTGAAATTTTGTATATTCTTACTATTCATAAAAACATGAAACTTATCATAAAAATATAAAAAAATACTCCAAAGTAAATTTTTATATCCCACTTCCAAAGAAGAAGTTCATTTTATCAAATATTATATATAAATTTATTAAACATTATATTTAAAATGGGTGCACCATCAAAAGGTGGAAGAACTACATATTTTGAAAATTACTTCTTTTTCTAAAAAATTGGATTTGTTCTTATATCATGTCTTGAAAACATATAAGATGAATTTTAATAATTATATTTAATATATTACATATATATTTAATTAAAATCCATCAAGAGTGATTTTATTATTTTATAAACTCATTTATTTTCATTTCAATAGTTTCTAAGAAAAAACAATTCATTTTCTTTAAAATGGGTTTTATTTTAATTTATAGTTAATTTCTAATCAAATAATGAAGCATATATTCATAATTCAGTTAATATTGTTCATACCCACCATTAAAATTACTGGGTTATAAGGTAACATAATAATATTTAGTTGTTTTCTTAAACTCGGTCCTGCATGAAATAAATTTTATCAAAAGAACTTGAAATTGTGTGTAAGAAAAGCTAAGCATAGTATTGCATATACTACATTCTAATATAGTGTTGTGTGTAGTGCAAGATTATCTTGGTGTATCATACAACGCAATATGTCAAATATATTAAAAAAAATCTATCTCATAAAAATATTAGGGTATTACAAGGAGTCCCTGCGTATTCTATTGTGAAATGATAATCAAGTCATATATAGTTCTAGCTGAGTTATGCAGTTTAAAGTCATGTGGCGATGGCATTAGATGTGCAGTGTAACATCTTATGATATGGACATAAACCACTAGATGTAGAGGAAAAGGAATTTTCTGGTTGGTCCCAAAACATAGAGGTTCAGGTGTCACTACATATCCTTTGATGGTAGGAATCAAGTCATACATAATTCTTGAAAACTTGTATAGTTTAATGTATTGTAGATAGGACATCAGTCATGCAGTTTCAATGTCTTGCAGTACGGACATATCTATACATTTTAACATCATGCTATCAAGATGAGGGGTATTGTGTGTTTTAAATTATGTATATTATGACTAATTGCGGGACATACACTGAGTTGGATGCCCATCTGATGATAACTATGAAAAGTGTTTCTTGAAAAATATCTCATTGGTGGACGGTGTAACACACACCCCATCCATTGTGGAAAATGAGCAATCTCCATTTTTATAGACCTTATGTATGATGTAAGGTCTATATAACTTGGGTTCCATTTTTGAGGGCATCTTTTCTAGTACCATTGGGGCTTTGATCACCAATACTAGTTCTATTTAGAGGAATTATCAGAGAAAAACCTTTTTATTAAAGGCCCATGCAATCCAATTCTGATGGACTTCAAGGTTGTTTGGTGTGCACATCCTATTCTCATTGAGTCGCTCCAATTCGTCCAGACACTTTTGTGATTTCTCATCATCTAAGATTTTTTCAAAATTGGATATTTAAAGTGAGGGAAGCTAGAATTTTATGGGTATTACTTCCTCAATATCATACACCAGTGAGTATGGAATTTCTTATGAAGTAGTATGCATGGCAGTACGGTAGGCTCGTAGAGCATGGAGGATTTTTTTTGGACAAAACTTCTTATCCTTGTTCACCATCTTCTAGATTATATTCGATAGATTATTATTAAAGGCCTCTATCTATCCATTTTCCACTCATAATTATATGGGACATTATGAAGTTGATGATGTTCTTTATCCTGACTTCATTGAGATTTATTTTTTTAGACCATTTGGAAAAGAAGTTAGTAGCAGTAAGGGTGTACTTGAACTAATTGGTTGTGGTCGGGGGATATGGCCCCACAATATCCATCCCCCAAACAGAAAATGGTGAAGAATATTTATTTGTATATAACAATTATCGGGGTTGATGGATGAAGTATTCATAGATCTGTCATGCATGAAATTTCATGATGAATTGCACGTCGTCCTATAGCAGGGTTTACTAATAGTATCTCAACCTCCTGATATGGTGGGAGAGCCCAGTCCTGGATTTATGGGCACTGCAAGAGCCTATATAGACTTCTTCCATAATGGTGGAAATCTCTACTTATGCTATGAATCTGAGGAGGATTTCGTCAAAGAATTATAGAGGTTTTTCTTCTCATTTGGAGTGTCATACAGAGTGTATTTTGCTGTATGGTGCTAAATGTGTTCTCTTCTGGCTTAGTCTATTGGGATAGTTATGTTTTGGAGATAACTGATTATGGGCTCCATCTATCTAGGGGTGTCAATTGGTTCATCATGATATATGGTGGTGTTGACCTGATTTATTTCTTCTATATCACAAATGACGATTATCAAGACAATTCTTTGATTAGTGATACAAAATATTTCTTTTTCCTGACCAGGTTCATTCAGGATGGTGGCTTTATTTTCTAATTCATCAGCATGAGAATTTTGTGAGTAGGGAACATGATAAAATGCGGGCTCAAAAGGGAACTCTTCCATCATTACTATGACATAGCTAGTGAGAGGGTCTAGTTCTTCATTTTTCATGGCATATTCACCATTGATTTGTTGTATCACTAGATCTATGTCCCCTTTGAAATTCAGATAGTATATTTTCTGCTGTAGGGATAATTCCAATACAACATTGAGGGATTGGTATTCTAACTCGTTATTTATGAAACCTTAAAATATTTAAAAATATTAGGGAAAATACTTTTGTCTTGAGATATAGATACAACCCCTAAGCCAACCTGATTAAGCTTAGGTTTTTCCATCCTTTTTCTGATAGGACATTAGTATATGACATGAAAATAAATCTCCTATGTATGGGGAGTTTCATGTGTATAAATTACACCCTCATCTAGATTCTTGGTGTCTTATAGGTTATTTTATGGGGCGAGAAGTGCTACAAAAAAATTAGTCTGGTCTTTCCCTTTCACTAACTTTTATGATACGAACTAAATGTCATATTTCTGTAGAATGATCGCCCATCAGGATAGGTTCCCAGTTAATATAGTATAACTAATTATGTATGTGAGAGGATTGATATGAGAGTCCATATGGACTTCATGGTGATACAAGTAATGCCTAATCTTTTTCACTTCAAATATGAGTGCAATGAAGTTCTTATCAGCATCAAAATATCTAGTCTCAGTAACTAGAATAATTTGGATTATGTATAAGAGACAATTCTCACTCCTCGCATCATTTTTTTGTGTGAGGATGGGTCCGAGTGAGAACTCTCTGGTGGACACATATAAGATGGGTGACCTCCCTTCCATCAGACGCATTAGGACCAGTGGGTCCAAGAATTACTACTTGTTATTCTTTTATGATTTTGGGATATCTTCGTCCCACTAATAGGTGATTCCCTTCTTCATTATCCTGGTGAAGGGGATATATTTTCTAGATAAGTTGGTTATGATTCTCTGAATGAAGGTAAGGTGCCATTGGAGCCCCATCAGTTCCATGATATTTTTGGAGGGTAACACTACTAAAATAGAACTAGTCTTCTCTAGGTCGACCTCGATGTCGTGGTGGCATACCAAAAATCCAAGGAACTTCCCTGATGCTACCTCAAAAGTAAATTTTATCAGATTCAAATCCAAATTTTTTTATCACAACTTGTCTAAGATTGTTTGAAGTCCTATGAAGTGATCACATCACTGTCAGTATTTTACCACAAGGTAATCGACATAACATTCAGCTATCCTTCCCAATAATGTCTTAAAAATATGATACATGTCGTATTGGTAAGTGGAACCATCATTCCTTAAGCCAAATGGCATGGTCTAATAGAATAAGATCCCCTAAGGTTCTCTGAAGGTAATGGATTCTTCATCTTTGGGGGGCATCTTTATTTGATTATATTCTACCCTAAATAACCATCCATGAAGGAAAAGTCTTGGAATCCAACAGTTGCATTGATCAAGAGTTATGTGATCAACAATGGTAATTCATCCTTTGGTCAATATCAATTAAGGTATCTCAAGTCAATGAAGACCATAATCTACCCATTATTATTCTTGATAGGGTGAAGTAGGAAAGACATCTTATGTATTTCACTTATTGTAAAAAATGATCAATTTGTCAAATTCTGCCTCTACACTGGTGGATTTAGAGGGGTTTATCCACTTATATTTCTACTTGAAGTCTTGATACTCATCATGTAGTTTGAGATGGTTTATAGCCACATCTAGATTCAATCCATGAATTTATATATAGTTCCAAAAGAACACACATAATTTCTTCTTTATAAATGTGACGAACATCTCTTTATCTTTAAGGGGCATGGAGGCACTAATCATAGTAGGTTTCAGGTCCTCTTCAGTTACCATATTTATCTGCCTAGGTTAATCAATGGTGGTGGATACACCTTCCTTTAATGCTAGAGGGGAATTACTACGGTCATACTCATCTTCTTCCATCTATGAATCTGTGGAGACATATCCAAATGAATTTGGAAATATAGTGTAATATTTTTCACTATCGGGGTGAGAGAGTCTAGGAGAAGAGACATCATCATCCCTTTCTATTTGATTCATTAAAGAGAGATGTTGGATCTGATTTTCTTCTGTTCTATCACATCAGATAGTAGGGTCTTGGAACTCTAGGGTCAATCCTATCAGCACAACCATATTTATGGGGAGCACGTAATTGTAGTTGAACAAACTTCAACTATTTATAGGGGTGGTCCCTAGGCCATTGGGGGATTCAATCTATATATCATCATCTGCCATTGGTTTCTTACATCCCTTTTTATAAAAAAAATTCTTCCGCATATGTGGTTTTGTAAGTCCCAAATGTGAAATTTTCACCATGTAATATGTTGACTTTTCCATCAATGGGGTACTTTAGATACTAGTGGAATGTTGAAGGTACCGCTAGGTGGCTATATATCTAAGACCTTCCAAGAAGAACATTATATGTGGTGTCTTTCTAGATACCCATAAACTCATAGTCTGATATAATTTCCCCAAACTACAATTTGATATTAATCTTCTTGAGAGATCTATGATCACACTTATCATACCCTTTAATGGTCGTCCTTGTGGGAGACAAATCACTTTTTACATATCCGAAATGCAATAGGGTTAGAACTGTGATAAGGTTGATCCCAAAACCATTATCAATTAGAGGCCTTTGGACATTGAAATTATTGATTATGCCTGAGACATATAGGGGTTTGATGTTCCCTTAGATTACCTCTTCCTGATCCTAGTCAGTGAATGAGATGGAAACATGGTATTCTGATGACATGGTCTCTACTAAATAAACCTCAGCTGTAGTGAATTATGTATTGAACTTATGTGGAATTTGTAGAGATTCAATGAGTGCCTACATGAGTTCCTTTGAAAGATGGTGTGAACCTAGGATTGAGATATTATATGGGAATGTCTCTAGCTATTTCAAAATGTCATATTTTTTATCCATAGTTTGGCTCTTTCTGATGTAGGGTTACTCCCGGATATGTGGATCAGGACCGAGGTATTTGAGATGGATGGTCCTGGTGCTTGTGAATAGGTTTAGGGAGTATCTTATTCCAGTGATGCAGGTCATGTCGGCCTTTCTTATTGTCTAGGTTGATCATATAATCTAATCCCCACTAAGCATTTATAAAAGAAAATTGGGTGTGGATGGCCGCTGAAGGGTTCTGGGATGCCTCCACGCATCATTTGAGACTACTAGAGAATTTTCCCATGGGTCTCAGCTACACATATATTTTACATGAGGATATAAATAGGATATTGGGTCCAACCACATTTATGTTTTCCTTTGTATCCTTAGTTCTAGTGAATGATGCCTCTCGTTCCCCGGTTATGTGCGAGAAACTCATGCTCTGGAGAATATTCATCAACAGAGAAGGGGTCTTCCAAGTGTATCACATTCACAGAACCAAATATGTACTCTTCATTCAATGATGATTCCATTTTTTGGGGAAGTTCCTGTTATCTAGATATTATAGGGAATAAATCCTCAAGAGTTAGCTTGAATTTGAGAAGAATATAACTCCTCTTCTATTTCTTCCTACTTCTAGTGACCACACCCACTTTTGGGATCATAGTTAATGTTTCCTCCTAGGGTGTTATAGCTATTATGGGTCTACAAAACTGTGATCTTACGATGTTATTAGCTCAGCCAAATATTTTTTGAGTCATCCAGTTGTCAAACCTTTAAACATGCTTAGCTGAGATCTTCTTTCAATCAACATATTCTTCTAAATGGTCGATGGTTATGCAAGCTACCTGCTATGAGGAGTTATCAAGAACCGCCTATCCAAAATTTACCATTCCTTGAAGGAAATATTTTAAGATGAAACGGTCTTAGATATTATGACCCAGACTTTTATGGAAAGGGTTGTAGTCGAGATGGTTGGTGAGGTTAGCCTCCTTGGGTCTCCTAGGCTATGGTAACATGATCATTTAATTATCCATGGATGCCCAAAAATAATCTAAGACTTTTTCATTTCAGAAGGAGTATGCTTTATTCATTCATTCCTCAAATCCTTGGCAACCCTAATTTCTCTATGATTCTTCATGAGGGTGATTCTATGGTTTTCACTACATGACATGAGGTGTTTGAAAGTTTTAGACCTTTCTAGGTACTTGGATAGGCATTGTTACTATCTTGATAGTGACAGTCGTAGCTTCTGCTTTACCTATACTTTTCCCCTACGTTGCAGTCATGAGTCAATGTTTGGATCGGGTTTTCCAAATGGAGTCTTTGAGACATTTTTTGGTTTCTATGAACTCATAGAACACACTTGGATACTTCATCTAGATCAAATGTGTCTTCAAATCATCCTATATATTTTCATCATAGATTTTCAATAGTTTCTCCTATGAGAGAGGGTTGTTGAGAGAATAGGTTAAACCTTTTCATCTCATTGTAAAGTCAAACACCCTCTCATTTTTGCATTGATTTCAATTAATTAGGTTGAAAATTTTCAATTTCATTAGCGTGGAACTAAATTGATAAAGGAACTGATGACAGAGTTCTTCCCATCCTACAACTGATCCTGTTGGTAGAGTGTTATACCAAAAAAGTCTATCCTTGTCAAAAAATTTATGAAATACCTCACATTTGCAGCCTCTTGTTGATCTTGAGGGCCCATCATCGGCCCAAATCCGGATACAAGGTGTGTGAGATATTTATCAGGGTCTCTCGCACCATTAAAGGTAGATAAGGTAGGATTTATGGAACTATGTGGGGCATAGTGACATCCACCCATTGGGGATATGGATTTCTCTAAGGATGCAGAGGTGTGCATCTCTCTTCCATGGCTTTCATTCAAGTATCCAAGGACTCAATAAAGTGAAGAAACTATGAGAGGAATGGTTTCTGAGCCATCTTTCATATACAAAGATCAGGTAGGGTTTGATGTGGTGGACCCAACTTTATCTCCCACTAATTCTCAATTCATCCCAATACTGAGTGATTTCCTTAATGAGGGATAGGTTGTCGCCACAACGGAAGGAAGTCATAATCGTTTTCGACTTCCTCATTTATATAGACTATTTTCCTATATCTGAATCCATTTTAATTCTCAGATTCCACTCTTTCTAAAGGATCATCTATAGGTGGTAGAATATTATTTTCTACTTGAAGACGATACCCAGTGGGAATATTTCCCCTGAGTAACTCCTCATTGAGCTGTCTGAGTTCTTGTATCTCACTCTCATAGAGTGACAATTTTTCCTTCATCAAAGAAACATCAAAACATTAGGTTAGTGATTATGACATAGTTGTACCTTTCCTTTTGGAAATGTTTCTCCACGGAGGTGGCAACTCGGTATTCGGAGGTTCCAGGTTTTGGATCCTTCCACAGTTCCAGGTTTGGGCAGCCTCATTTGGTGCTTCCAAATCACCCTCCACACAAGTTATATTTTCTATTTTGTGGCCCTCCACATTTTTTTTCTTGATCCATAATGTCTTCTATGTAGATAGTGATGATATTCATAGAGGAATATCAGAAAATGGTGGTTGTGCCATTACGTTCGACGCAATAGGATGATTCTGCAATGCTTTCATCGGGGTCGTTATTTGAACCCTTGGAAATATTTTGGCCATTTTGGAGTGTGACCTTGGTCACATATGATTGGAATATTCATATTTTACTCTCATATTGGTTCTGGTCAGGATTGTCAAACGAGCCCTAACTAGCAGAGGTTTGTCTTGAGGTGGTAGGAAGAGGTGGGATCCCAACCATTGATTTTTCACTCTCAACCTAGAGAATATTGATTCTCAATATGGTGGTGATGATGATGAAAGTGAACCCATACCAATAGTATGTTGGTTATTCGGGGATGAAATCAGTGTTGATTGGTCCTGTTATTGAGGATCCATTAGTTATAGTTAGGGATTTGATGATTCCCGGGACAGACATGAAGATATAAATTCCACCAACCTAGTTGGATAGGGTTGATATAGAATCATTTTTGATGTATCCAAGGCCCTCTCAAGGGATGATTAACCCAACGATGGTGATTTATATATAAGTTCTCCCAGCCTAGGGGGTGGGTTTTGTTCACTGTTGCTGCCGACGTATCCTAAATATTCTCAAGAATAGAAGATCTGAGAGTTGGAGGAAGTGGTAGATATTCCACTGGGCCATTAAGAGGGTTCTAGATATATGATATAGAAGCTACTACTTCAACCCATTTTATGTGGCATATTTATGATCATGTATGATCAAGGTTCGATGGTAGCCCAAGATGATAATCATTCATTATGGGAAGTTGTCTAAGTGGCCACAACTTCAGTCTCTATGTATAAAATAAATTCTCATTGGTTTGAGGGGCCCAGTTTGGAATATTGTTGTCTATCCTCTTACTCTATCTGTTTATGATATTTTGGCACTGTTGAAGAGGGAGAATTCTATTGTAGTGACCAACTTTCATGATCATTACCCAATTCCCTAATTTCTCTAGATTCTATGACATTATAGGAAACCTTATCTGAGGGGTTCCACTGTTCCATGGGTGCAGAAAAGTGTAACGCTCCATAATGTCCCCATCCTTGAATATGGATGCATGGTGTGGCTTTGAAAATCAGTTTCCTAAGAGTTGTAATGCAATGGAGGCAATAATGTTGAAGATTTTCACTTTTCTTTCCTGATTTTGGATCCCAGGTCATGGAGACAGAAACTAGGTCTACATAATAATACAGTATCTTGATGGTCTGAAGGTGGCCCTTGTATCCTGGATAAGCGAGGTATCTAACCTTCAACCACTAATTACTAGCCCACATATTTTGGCATAGATAATTTATTCACTCCTTTTCTAGTTCACCTGGGATCTCATAGTCATAAGTGGAAAGGGGCCAGAACATGATGGAGGGTTGCTTCCGGATAACTCTCTTCGTATTCCAGTATCATCCACCTCTCTATTAGACTTACATACCTCCATCTAGTCATACCAAAGATGATTATTATAATGGTCACCTACAGATAAGAGTGGAGTGTTTTCGGAAGTTGACGGATAACCATATGCAGTTAAATCCAATGTTTCAATCACCTTTCTATATGAAGTATTCGGAGTTTTGAAACCCCTCAATAAAAGGGTGTATGGGAAAGGAGAGGATTTTTTTGCCTGAGGGAGATATCATCATGGGGAGTTTTACCACAGTGGATGTTAGGAGTAGAGTCCCTACAATCCATCTCCACACTACCATGTGGAGGAATATCATGGTAATGAATGTCTTATACTTCAGTGGAAGAGTTGGAGGATCCTTTTGGTTTGAAAATGTGTCTCGAACTACCTCAAGTAAACTGGAGTTGAGAAGACTAGAAATATGGGGACATGTTTTGCATCGTGGTTGGAATATGAAAACCTGAATTTTAGAATTGTGAAGGTATTTGATATTGTTTTATGATGGTTTTTGGAACTTTATTATAACTATATGATGTTTTGGTAGTATGATATCATAGCTATTAAGCTACTAGAATATGATGATGATCTATCTCATTGTTGACAAAAATATGAGCCTGTCCCGAGGCATGTTTCATTCTCACTTGGTGAGACTTATTCCAGATGGGAGTATGAGCCTAATCCTAAGTCTTTGGGATATGTAGTTGGTATTTATTAGTAGATATATGAGCTTTTACACTCTCACTTGGTGAGGTTCGGTTGGAATGAGAATATGATCCTTGTATGAATATGAATTACCTACTAGAATATGTGGATGGACCTTTATAATGGGAGAAGGGAATATGAGCCTCCTCATGTATTGCCTCAGAATGATGCGGTCACATTCGTTCATCGACAAAAGTATGAATATGAGTTTTATTTCCTTGATCTTCTAGAATATTCTAGGAAGATTCACTGATAGAAATATGAGCATATCTTGAGGCTTGTGACTTCTTCACTTGGTCATCCAAAACCATAATGGGGATACCAATCCTGGCCCTTTGGAGTATGTCAATAGAATTATTTGATAAGAATATGATCATGTCCCAATGCTTGTTCCCCTCTCACTTGGTGAGCCCCATCTAGAATGGGGATATGATCTTGATCCTGGGCTATTGAAATATTCTTCCAAACATTTTTGATAGGTATGTGACCCAATTTTTAGGAATGTGTCTCTCACACTTGGTGGGCCCCAGTGGGAACAGAAGTATGATCCTAGTCTGATGCCTCGTCCTTTATCAGAATATACTGATAATCCTCTTGAACTAGAGCAAGAATGTGGTCTTTCTCTAGTTCGTCCATTTCTTCATGATGATCAGAGTTTTGAGTTATCTTGTATGTAGGGATAAGATTATTCACATTTCCCAATATCTATAACAGTGTCGGAATATGCTGGCGATGTTCTTCAGTTGTTTCTAAAATGTATTTTCATTTTAGAAAATTGAGTGTAGGGATATAAGCCTTCACATTTCCATCTCCATTATACATTGGGATATGTCTTTGATTTAATCGAGAATATGTACCCACTTTTATCCACCATGTTCCACCGGAATATGTTGATGTACGTTGTGTATAGGGTAGGGATATGTGCATCCTCAATTCCTCCTATGGGGATATTACCGCATACTTTTTCCAAGTGAGTAGGGATATAGGGATTCTTGCTGGTTTCTATTAGAATATACTGGCAGGTATCTTCATTAAGAGTGGGGATATGATCCCTCTCTTAGATATCCAATGCATTCCTCATTAGATGTGCCTTCCTTATTACTCGTTCATGGCTTTCAGAGTTAGCAGTGTGTTGGGTGGTACCCTTAGCCGGTGTATAGTGGGTACTGGTAGGATGATTCTGGTGATGGAGGATGAAAGGTTCCCTCCATGGAAGCACTAGAACCAAAAGGGATCCATATTTTTCTTCTTGATCTACCTTCATCATAGACTGAAGGAGATCGTTTTCATGCTTTGGGGATAATATTTCAAAGTTTTTTGTTATAGTGATAAGGGATATTGGTTTAGCAGTAGATTTCCTTAGGAAATGCATACTTTCTAGTTTCTGTGCTTGGAGAAACTTGTGGGCAATTTCCAGAGTCAGTATTGTACCAATCCAGTGGTATTCTGGGACCATAGTGTTATCCACCTTCATTTGAAGCGATTAAGTAGGAGATATTGTTTTTCAACCCTTGGGGGCTTAAGTCATAAGTTATTTACTAGAGTGAGTACTGGATGAAAAATACATTATCTTGAATCTGGATTCTGAGAGAAATATCTGCAGTTGTGAAGACAACAAATAAAAAGGTTACTGGTTAGTGAAATATTATAGTCATAATATTCTCAATCAGATATGCATGGTTAAAAAAAATTCTTTTATTCCAGATTCATCCATTCTTCTTGCTTGGACTTATCAAAATGAGGATTAACTTATTTCATTAGAACCCCCTTTACATAGGATCATCTATTTGATCATGTTGGTCTTACTTTTTTGTTTTTATAGGGTATGAAAAACAAATTTACATGACACATGATTCACTGATAATTTTATTTCTTATTATGTTCATGTTGATTTCCCCATTTTTTTTCAAATTGTGTGTAGATAAAATGGCTTGATAGATAATAACCAATTATTTGTTATTCCATAGATTCATTTAGATTTAACAATTTTTTTTTGATGGGAAAGAGACGATTGGAGTAACCCTCGATGAGGTAGGCTCGGTTGGTTCAGATGGTTGATTGTCGGGGATTCGACCTTTTTCACAATCATTAACATCAGATCAATTTTATTATTAATGGAAAATCCCAATGATTTCCTAATCCATAACTGGGTATGGACCTACTTTCCAAAGGCAGGTGGTTAACTTGGGTTTTAGACCCAATGACACTTAGGGGATCGCATTGGTTGAGATGATGAGAGGTTGGGCTCATCACACCCTTATAGGGGGAGTTTTTCCTACTTTGGGTATCTCTTGTAGATTTAAGATATGTTTGAGAATATCTTCATAATCCCAATAGGGGAAACGTTACCCTAAAGAAATGATTATACATCATTTATCCTTGTATGCTTAAAAAAGGGAATCTAATTAGTGGATCCATCTATATGTATCTGAGGTTCTCCATCCAAATCTAAGTAATGGGTAGATGCTTTATATGTTGAAGATGTATAATCAAGTACTTAAGAATTTTTTCCTACACAGTGTAGAAATTAATATTTTCAAGAGGGTATTGAGTCATTATGAGGTATCCTACATATTATGGTTATTGAAGTAATCAAAACATATGTATTTCATTGATCCTTTTCAGTTTAACATCATGTGGAAAGGACTTATATAGGTGATTTGGGACATTATGTGTTCAATATTGTAATGCCCCGACCCTAGTTACCCAGAGTTGGTGCTTTATTACATAACATTGGCATGATAACAAGATATCATATCCTGAAATACCAATCAGTTTAGTAGCCTTGGAAGTACTAGATATATACATAAGTTTTACATTACATTATGAAATGAAAAACAACAACATTGTGTCTCATTTGAACAAACATGTATCCCTTATTTTTTCCATGGAAGTCATTCATAATATACTTCTTTGTATCCTGGAAAAAATAATACATAGAAAGGGGTGAGATCAGATGATCAGTAAGGAAAACAATATAGAGGAAACTTTCATAAATAAGCATAAAAATTTAAGTCAATGTATAAGACTAAAACACAAGACTTTTAAACTTAAACTTCAGCATAATATGGAAAATATAAATCAAATAATTCCATTAAATTATTAAAATAGATATTCTAATAGTTAAATAAACACATGTAATATCAATATCCAATTTCATAATGATAGAATGCATAATGTAGGACATCATAACCACATAGTAAAGGCCTCGTTCCAAGACTACAAATAATATTTTTTCAAGGCCTTATGCCAAGACACTAGTTTTTCCCATGAGACCTATCGATTCAACGAGGAGCTATATCAGGCTACACCTATCACTTACTATGTTGAATTCATTCCTTATATGAAAAGGTTGTAACATAATCTAAACATTCGTATTAAAACTAGAATACGACATATCAATATTTTACCCACAAACCATGAATGGTATAAAAATAGCACATCCAAATTCAAACATAACTCATTCAATATAATATGGATGATTTTATTATAATAAATCAACCTAAATCAATAATAATGAAGGATATTGACATAGATGAAAATAATCATCAAAACTGTTATAGAGAAATATTCCCTTTTCTTGAAAACATTTAAAAGTCTCACTATTTATCAAGAAGTCGTTTAAAAGATATTTTTGAATCAAAGTGTCTCATACCAATTTGAAACTTTTAAAAGTAATTTTAATTTTAAAACATTCATTTCCATATAAATAAATCCTTAAAACCATTTTTAAAACATGTACATTAATGAGAAAGATTTTGAAGAATAAATCATTAAAACATTTAAAATGGTATTTTAGTTAGAGTTCCTAACCAAATTAGAGACACTTGAATAAAAATAATTGAGGTAATAAAAACTTTATAATATTATGAGAATAAAGGGATTCATGATATACTATGTCAAAGTACAGTGTATACACCATATAAAAGTGAATTGGCTCATAACAACAAAGAACTATCAATGAAATGTAAATTCAGATGAAATACATTATGAAGACTGTATCCATATGTTAAGGATAAATTAATGACATACTTATGTGTGAAAAATATAAATACACTTGATATTATTGGATATTCAGTGTAAATAAATCAGGGGACATTCACACAGATTCTTGTAAAAACAACACCAATGACTTGAATGTCTAACTAAATGAATGGAAATTTAGTTAAGATTACTCTTATCAAGTTCATATCGATGACTTGAGAATTTATAAATGGAGTGATTATGGGTATCAAAAGTATATCCATGCAATGGGGAGTGAAAATTACTACATAAATAAAAAAATTGTGATTTCACACATAATCATGGAGTAAAATAATCAATAAAGTTTGTGTAAAACACAATGAGTGGAAATCGAAATTAAAAATTCCCTTACCGATTTGGTAACTTATGAAACATACACCCCGTGAAAGAAGGATCATAAAATGAATATTTAAATACCCATAAATTAAATTATATTACACAAAGAATAAACTCATGGGCATTACATACACCACAAAAAAGGAAATAGTGGCAATATAGCATGAATCTCACAGGCATAAAAAGTGAGATGAAAACCCCTTACCTTGAACTTTTCCTTAGTTGAGGTTACTTTAACCTCCTGTATAATAGTTAAATAATTGTTATTAAATTATTTCAGAACCACATACATAAATATTATATCATATATGATCTTATAATATTTCTTTGTTAATAATATTTCAGTAGTATCATTGTTTCACGTGTTAACTGATTCGTTTTCCTTTATATGTTCTGTTATGTAAGTCATGTTTATTATGAATAGGATGTATTTTATTCATATCCAGAATGATATTAAGTTCTTAAAAATTATTTTTAATCATAAAATTAAAATTATTCTTGAATGGTTACGATGGAGAATGACATCTCATCGCGTCGTGGAGATGGTAAGCTGTACGTACACAAAAGCGACAATATCATTCTATTAGTGATGAAATCGTATCTAATTGGATAGTATATTATATATAAAGAATAATTAACATGTTATATTTATTATTTAATTCATTTTTAATAATTATTATACCCATACACATAATTAAGTGTTGAATAAAAAACTACACCACGATGTGGAGACGGTAAGCCGTATGTACGCACGTATGGTGACTTTTTTATTCATAGGATGAATAGAATAATGAATATGGTTGTACCATATTTATAATAACATAATAGTATATAGAAGGCATTGTATTTATTATTTTTATGTAAAAAACAATGAAAGATGAAGTGGAATAATAAAATAACTTTGAAATAGGTGATGAAATTATTACCTCTTCTTCGGGTGCTTTCTTTTGATTTGATCAAAAGGGATCTATAGGTTGGATTTCTGATCAAATTAATGACTCTAGCTTAAATTGAGGGTAATTGGAAGGATATTTTAGTAGGGTTTGTCCGAGACAAATGTCTTTGGAGGTGTTATTTTGAAAGAGGGAAAGTACACTTTTATAAGAGAGGTGAGGGTCACTTTAGGAAAAGCTTGAAATATTATTTTATTATAAAATCATTTTCAGTTTCTAATGGCTCCAAATTTATTTATTTAGAGGATACGTTGAGTATGGGTCGAAATATTTTCAACCAATAGGTTTTAGACAAGTTTAGGTCACCATATTAACCATATCTTTTAGATTTAACTCATAGTTAAATAGTTTGACTTTTACAATGTCTTCTTGTATTTTTATATTACATGGTTAATAAACTTACTATAAAATGAAAAGAGAACCTCAAGTGGTTCATTAATGACATATCTAACATTATATAAGTCTTTTGTCTGAAACTTATATTTTTAAGAATATTATATCATTTAATAATATAGTATTTGTTTTAAATACTCATTTATGTCAACTTTGACACTATTTAGTATTTGGTTTTTGTGAAAGTCAAAAAAAATTGATTACTTCAAAAAAACATTAAATAAAACCTAAAATTTTATATTAACCTAAAAAATTATTTTAATTCAAAAACAATTTCAGTTTACATTTATTTTAATATTTATAACATCAATTAATTTCGTCTTTCATTAATAAGGTAACTACTGCATCATCATTGTGTCATAAATAAATTTATTTATTTAATGTTTAAAAATAATTAATAAAATACCATTATGTATTAAATAATTTTATATATCTAATTAATATTTATAGTCGAATTTATCTTATGTGTAACCCTATATTAAAAATGTTATAGTTATTAAACTTTGAATTTAACACTTTTAACTCTTCTTTAAATAAAATATAATAAATTTCCTAATATAATCCATGTGAATCAAAAAGGATCATATTTTCATCCTACTGTTTATTTTGGTAGAAAAAAAACTTATCCAATAGAATTATAACATGTTTTAGGGTAATTGTAATATCATTTTTACCTTTAATTAGCCTATTTACTTTTAACCGTGGTAAATAAAATTCTAAAGTTACAATTCACCAAAAACATATTTTCATAATATTGAACCACATTTTACTTAATGATGTCAACTGTGTCTCTTGGATTTTTGAAATTCAATTCACATAAGTGGTAAAATTACATTTTGTGAAAATTTTCAAATGTGCCTAGAAGGTGGGTAAAAGACGGTAAAAAGTTCAATAAAATTTTATATATATAATCTTATTATAAAATGACTTTAATGAATTAAATTTAACTAATATAGGTATTATTTCTATATTTTTAATTTAAATTAAATTTAAATTAAAAATAATTATTTAAATAAAAGGTCGGCTTTAAACAATAAAGTATGGTTTTTCACTATTCATCAAAAATTGAATGTTCTTAGAAAAATACCAAAAATTCACCCAAAGATAATTTTGATATTACAAATTCAAAAATTATTTCTATTTTAAAAAATTCAATATATATAAGTTTTATTAATTAATTTTAAAAAATATTTCCGTTGTCAAAACCAGAAAGCCGGTTTTTGAGAAGTAAAAACTATCAAAAGATTGATATGTGTTTATGTCCAATTTAAATGTAAAATTTCTTAAAATGAACAACATTGGATTAAATGATAAAAATATAATCTAATTATACTTCAAAACCATTCAAATGTATAATTTAACACTATAAATTAATTTGAGTAAAAAAAAAATTTTGATTAAAATTTAGTATTTTTCATTATTCATCAAAATTTGAAAGTTATCATAAAAGCACCAAAAATTTATCCAAACTAAATTTTTTTGTCCCACTTCTAAATAAGAAGTTTATTTTGTCAAATTGAATATATAAAAGTGTCAAATATTGGATTTAAAAAAGGTTTATCCATTAAAATATGGTAAAATTACATTTTTAAAAAAATACTTCTTTTATCTGAAAAAATGAATTTTTTATTATATTATGTCTAAGAAACACAAAATATTGATGTTAAAATTATATGTAGTATATAAAATTTAAAATGAAGTTAATACTATTCTTAACCACTTTTTGAACATCTAGTTTAGTAAGTCGTGGTGCTCTTGAACTCAGTGTTGCGTGTAGCGCAAGCTATTAAATTAAATTAAAGAAAGTAACATACTTTAAAATATTGGGGTGTTACAAATCTTGAGTCCTGGAGGTACATCATATATATCCTGATTATGGTGAGAATTGGAGTTTTCATAGTTTATTCATTTTCTCAGTCCACTGACGGATAATGTAAAGTGATCATCCCATGGGAATGATTGGGTCCTAATGGTCAATATGTTAGAGATATAAGAGGACTTTCATTAGAGTTGGTGTTTATCTGATATTGGGCCTTAAAACGGAATTTTACATATCCTCATTATGGCAGGAATCAGAGTTCCCATAGTTCATTCACACCCTTGGGACTGGCCTCAAGGTAGATGCCTTTCTGTTGATCAGAATATATCATGGCACTCATCAGGGATTACATGTTGACATTTCCTTAGCTGGTGGAGATTCATGATAAAAATGATATGACTATTTCAACTCCCTTATCTTATGTGAGCTATGTTTTGTGTGAGAAACAATGAATAATAAGTAATCAGTCTCACTGCATAAGGATGCAGGGCTTACATACTGGGATAGCTCTAAGAATATTTATTATAGATCTTAGGCCTCAGGGAGGTTTCCTATGTGACCTAGTTATAAAAGGAATCAGAGTCATCGTAGTTCAGTTGACTGGGGATTACACGCTGAGGTTTCCCTTATCATTGTACCAACTTAAGAGTGTAGATGATATGATTATTAAAAATCCTTAAGCCTACATGAGCTATTATCATTGTGAGAAATAAGGGATGGAAAGTAATAAATGTCATTTCTAGTGGATGTGGGACTTATATGTTGGGACTTCCCTATGAAAATTAATATAGAGCTCGAAACATTGGGAGGTGTCCTATGTATCTTGATTATGGTAGGAATCAGAGTCAATGTAGTTCCATTGATTTGGGATTACACACAGGGGTTTCCCTATTTATCAGGGCTCACACACCAAGGACGGACAATGTCATCATGTCATGGGATTCCCTAGTGACCTAGAATGTTCTTCTAAAGGGTTTCGCATAACCCAGCTAACTTTCCCTAGTGTCATCATAAGAGCTGGTTGACACATATGTAGAGTGCCATGAGATTCAATGCGACATGTCTTGGAGGGTGTATCATGTCTTTGATGATATTTTTGGAGGGTATCACATTTTCTAGATGACATGTCTGGAAGGTATCACATGTCCTAGCCAATATGTATAGAGGAAAATGTGACTTTTGGCTGAATTTCTTGGGCGGTATTGCGAGATCTATTTGACATGCATGGGTACTATCGCAAGACTTGGATGAAATGATATGATTCCAATATATGATTTAGGTGATGTATCTAAAGGACACCACAAGTCTTGGGTGATGAACGTGGAGGGATTTGGGAGACTAAAGTGGTGAGCCCAAGGGAACCGTGTGGCCTGCTCTAAAATGATTAGAGGACTTTTCATGACCTAGATAACATGCCAACTGAGTATCTTCAGTTATGGGAAAAATTTCCTAAATATATTATGTGTCTTGGATGGATCACACAAAACATTTGAGGTTCAGAAAACATGTTTTTTTAATTCTTATGCCTTTAGTCTTTTTTCTATCCCTTATATTGGGAATTCCTTAAATTTATTTTGTGTTAGTTTATTTTAAGTCTCGCATGATCTAGTAAGCATGTGGGGTGTTACTCTTGTGTCCTTCCCAAAATTATTCATGTGATCTGTTAGTGATCACATGAAGTGTGTTATGAAAGGTTTCTGATCACTTATTCTATTTGATAGTATATTTTCAGATGGAAGACTTGTCGATCGTGAGATCAGCCTCTCTAAGAAATCTTCTTCGATGTTGGGTGTGCTAGTCTGCTTGGATACAAAAAAGAAAATCCCTTTCTTTAAACTTGGGGTGGGGTATTTATAGACCTCTCCACCCTGATTGTTCTCTATTTTTCATGGTGTATCTCAGGAAAATCCATGCTGTATTCGGTGAAGGGTTCTGGTGCCATGCATATTCGTGAGCCTCTATCATGGACCGCTTCTAATGGCATCACCTTATTTTCATCAACCGCAAGTCCATCCCCTCATTTTTTACTTTATCAGATTATTTCCAATTAATGGGGACTTGTTTGATCATGAATACATATTGAAGGACTTCATTGTTTTCATATTTACATGTATAAGGGCCTTCATGAGATTAGGGTTCCTGTGGAAAGGTGTTTGCATGATCTCGGATGACATGTTTGGGACGTTTCATGAGACAAGGATGGATTTTCTGAGGTCTTCGTGAGATGATGTTATGAACTTCTTCATCATGCCATAAATTTTTTACCACCATGAGAGGCTCCCACATCCTCCCCTTTTATATTTCCTCTATCTACATTTCATAGTTTAGGAGACATGTGAGATTTTATAAGTAATGTCAAAGATAATTAATATACCTCTTTATGATGCATCACATGACCAATTAAGGTCCTATAGAGGTGTGCAACCATTTTTTGGAAAACTACATCCATTTTACCTTAAGGTTCCAACTGGGGAGTGTGAGGTTTCTTGGACATACCCAAGGCCTTTGGGGTGATGAGGCTTACAAGATAAAGGGATTTTGCGAGGCAAGTTGGTCATATTGTCGGGGACTTGCGGTTTCTTGTGGGTCACCAGTGGTGTGTAGTAAGTCTTTTATGACAACAATTATCTCCCAAATCCTATTGTTTTTTCCTTTGTTTTTATTCTATAAAGGTTTAGGTATCTCATGAGTATGATTTAATGTTTCCAAGGAAATTTTCCCCTCACATAAATAATGTGTTTCATGATCTTTACGACTACTAGAGGCACCTCCATTTTGGACATTTTCCTCCAATTTTTAAAGGATTTTAGGATGGATTGTCAGGAACTCACCAATGACAAACAGTGTGTCTTAAAAGATCTTATATGGATATCATCACATGATCGTTGGATATTTAAAGCACATTTATGAGAGTATAAGGACTTTTCAAGAGGGGCTTCATTGGTCCTGCTGCATACTATCTATTGCTGCTGGTTCCTTCGTGTGACCTTATAATGTTCACGGGATCACAAGTCTCTTGGAGGATTGTGTGATATATGAGCTTCATCCACCTTCTCCTTCCTTTTCTTTTTGTGGGTGAAATAATACCCATATTCAGATATTCCTTCCTTCGTGAATTTTTTTATGCTAATTTGGGGGGAATCAACACCCACTAGAAACAAAAAATATATATATTTTTGGGTGCTCTAATGCTTTAATCCAACTAAAAATGGTTGAACACATTGTTGAAAATTATAATGACTCCAAAAACCTAAAATGGATGTCTAAAAGAAAATTCTATATCTCTCACATTTTCATGCACTTCATTTTTCATCCTTTTTTATTTTCACACAAAACATAATGTTTTTTAAAACCCACAATTTTATGTTTTGGATATCCTTTTTCATATTTCTGATTTTTATCTTTAGTTTAATAATTTGTGTCTGATTACAATGATGATCACATCCTTTTTATATTCTAAGATATTCAAAACTGAATTCTTGAACCACTTTTATTTTTCTTCCATATTTGAAACATCGTAGTAACTCAGATGTAGGAAACTGAAAAACCTAGAAATACTAAAAAAATAATTTTCTGATGATTTGTGTCCAATTATGTTCGTCTGATGGAACTATGGAAATCAATTCACTCTTACAAACACCAAATCTGGTCCATTTATTAATGTTCATATAATTCCTTATTTATCTGACTAAAAAATAGTATCTTTGATTTCTCACATTCTTAATCTCTAAAGTGTTCTATTAATTAGAAACAGAAACCAATGGTTTTTTATATGGTGCATCTAATGGTGCATCAGATGGTTAATATGATGGTGTATCAGGTGGTAAATTTGATGGTGAATCTGATGATTCATCCAATCAGAAACATTGAAAAACTTTATAACTTCACAAAATTCACACATCCATGTTTTCATCAACTTCTATGTCTGATACTTTTCATCTAGAAGACTTTAATTAGGGAAACTCCAGAAATTTTCATTTCTCCTTTATTATAAAAACTAGCTTATATCATGAACTATTCGAGATGATTAAGGAACTTGAAATAATTGAAAAGTTTTTCTGACATATTTTTTAAAGTTTTATGTCTCCCTAACTTTTCAAGTCTTGATAAATTACTAAATTTCTTCAACTTAGCATCTTCTGACTTTCCAACAAAAACGGCGTCTGATGAACTATATCCCATGGATCATCCAATCACTAACTTTTCAAAACACATTCTTTATCCAAATTTTTTGAAAATTCTCAAAAAATATTTATAAAATTCCATTGACACATATTTCCCTAATTTAAAAAAAAATATTATTTATAAAAATTTTGTTGTTAATAAAAAAAACCTTGTTAAATGGAAACATCACAAAGGATCATAAAAAACATTCCCTTGAAAAAAATTAATTTGTATCCAATACAAAAACATTAATATAATGAACACTTCTACAAAAATATAAAACTAAGATATTCAATAAAAATCCATAAGAAAATTTTGTTCATGAATTTTAAAATACATATTATTTTGAAAATCAATTTAATTTAAAAAAACATAATAACATTTGAAATATACTTGGATTTCACCTTGAAAACTTTAAAACTTTATTTATAAAATAGTAACATTATGGAATATAATGATACTTGGAAAACCTTATGAAATCAATGATCCCGATAGTAGTATCTCTATTAGGACAGCTTTCTCTTGAGGTCATGGGTTTACTCCTTATTCTTCATCATCACATTTAATACCCAACTGTGTAATTTTTAAATAAAACATTTTCTCAAGGCCTTAATTTCTCATTATAATTAAATTAAAATATACTTTCAATAAATTTACATATATGTAATTTATTTTCAAAAAATAAAATAAATACATAACTATAAGTCTTTACCCCCTTTTAAAGATAAATTCCATATTTCCATAAAATTCAAACACTTTATAATTATTGGAAATTTAAAATGAAAACTTTTCAAATCATAACTGGAATGATTGTGACATACATAGTGGATGAACAAGCCAATATATATGTGAAACAACCATAATTTAAAAACAAATTGTGCAAAATGATGATAACTTTAGAACCCACTTGAAAATTGTAAATTAATTCTTGAAATAATATCTATTGAAAAGAGTTTTAAAAATAGAATAAAATACTTTCTCCAAATATTAAGGTTTTATAATATGTTTAATGAAACCATTTTCCATATAACATGGATTTTGAAATAAAAACATAATCTTGAAAATAAATTCCTTTAGAAACATTTATTATAAATAAATCACCCTTACTATGAATCTTGAATCCAAAACGAGCTTAAGTGGTGGTGTTTTCCACTTCTAGTATCGGAATTGTATGGATAATAAGTGAAGAGAAAGAGAGATCTTGTTCATGGGGATTTTTTATAAAGTAAATAGGGGTGTATTTATATATGGTAAAGCCCTAACTATTCCTTTATAATTAAATAATATGAAATAAATGATTTTCTAATAAAACTGGGAATTTGTGAAAATCCCACTTATAATGATATTCACATAAAATATTATTTCCAATATCTATATTTTGGTTTCATTCATTTAACATCCTAAAAAATACAAATAAGGAGTTTTGGATTATTTTAGATAGCATATCAATCGTAAACATGGATTAAGAATATATATATATATATATATATATATATTACTCATCTTTGATTCTTGTGTAAGATAAGGTGGAGAAAATTGATGAGTGAGTTTAAATAAGCTTCCACTTGCATGTTCAAGTCACAGATTAACATATTAACATATATATATATATATACATTATTACAAATAGTTCATCAATATTCTTTATGAATCTTTGCTGGACAAGACAACATTACAGATATTATTGAGATTGAAACTAATCTTTCAGGCCATGATATCAACATAGAAGGGTGCACCATTTTAAGATGAGGAGAAAATGGTGAAAATAGAGACGTTGATGAATGTATAGGTCAATAATTCTTCATATATGGAGTTTTATGGTTTTAAAATTTGATAACATTGGTTTGTTATTGAAATAAGATAAAAATGGTGGTTTAACATCAAGATTGGTCATCCACTCATAGTTGAGGATGAAACCAGTTTCAAAGGAGCAGAAGAAGATAACGTCAGGGAATCTAGGGTTTTCTATGAGGTTGAAGATGAACATTTAGATTATTAACATCTAGGATATGAAATTTACAAGGATCGTGTAATCACACTGAGAGGGGGTGAATCAGGTGTGACATGTTCTTACTAAATTTTTTTCACCTTTTAATTAAAACCTTTATAACCTTCCAAGATGAGGGGACATACCTGCAATGCAGAAAGTAAATGAAGCACAACACACAATATTCTTATAATGTTCGATACTAATACCTACATAATTTCTATGTTGGTTAAACCCCCCAACATAGATTATCCACTATAATATTCTTATCCATTAAAATGGTTCATATAGAAATTGGTTATACCCACCATTAATCGTTCCTCCAGTTGATTCTGATTATACCTTCGTAAATCCAACTCTTTTTCCTCGGTTGGTTAGACACACCAATTGTTTGACTGATTATACCCCCTTATCTCGCGAGCCTATTCAGCAATTGGTTAGACCCATGGTTATAATCTCTTTATTCTTTTCATAATATCTGATCCATAAATAGGATGATCACTTTATTTTTTCCACATTCCTATTGGATTACACTAGATCATGTATAGTTCATGAACCTTTCCACTGATAATGGTCTTTCTCAAATAATTATGATCACTTGAAGATGATTATTTAATTTAGTACAACACTACCCAGGCAATAATTCTTTTTCCACAAAAGACTCAGCCACACTAAACACTGAAGACCTGGATACAAAAATATTCAAAAATAATACTCCATCTTTAGTCTCAATTTAATACACACTAATCTTGAAATTTTTATCCCATGTGCACTTTTCAACCTTCATGCATGTGTATAAAATGCGTGATCTTCTCAATTTTGGTATGTATGCAGGAAATCGTGCATGTAACATGCAAGAGATTCGTGAAAAAGGTGTGTATAAACTTTCGACCTTGGGTCTTTAAATCACGCATTATATACATAGAAACACTTCTCACCTAGTTCTTCAATGTTATTCAACTATTTCAACCAAATAAAATATCCCATATATACACTATCCACTTATTTGTTAAGATTCAATCCCGTCAATATCAATCATGTGTTCATGAGAAGCATAAACTGGTCATTTTTCAACTTACACGCTAACCAGAATGGGTGTTAGCTGTATAATTCATGAAATTCAACTCAAACTCTTAATAAAAGTATGATATGAACTATTTTACTCAATAAAACTGCCACAGTGGTATAAATCATGGGATCCTAGTCCTTCGTGAAAACTCAGACAATACATGCACAGTGTATCAAATTGTCTCACTATTTTTCGCAAAATATAGGAAGACACGTGTAGTTCTATCCTGAATACCTTGTGGACATCAAAATGCCAGCCATTTTTATGATCCTTTACAACACAATGCATGTCTCAATTCTAGAAGAAATGGTAACCAAACATACATAATGTGCTGGTGTCGCCCCGTTCTTGCACCCACATTTGATGTCGTGCCACCCTGCATTGTGGTTTTGTTTCCACTCCCTTGTGCCTCTATTGGGAGATCATATTCCCCTATTCCACCTGCTGTCTTGTATGAGGTATCACCTACCCACCTATGCAATGGTGTAGGTCCCTCAGGCTGTCTAGTAAGGTTGGAAATATTTTTTATCAAAGAGATGATATAAAATATTACTCAAAAACATGCCAAACCAAGCTATATTAAGAATATTATGATATCCAATATTCACCAAAACTCTTCTTTCTTCTCCTTTTTAAATTTAATCATAAAATACAAAGGTTTAATTCTTAACAATTTTTTAAACATTTGTGATAAACTCAAATAACCAGTGACACATGTTTTTCTGAACTAAAAACCAACACTGCAATCATCATAATAAAACACTCATTGACTTTTTAATATTCAAATGTTATTGAAATAAAATTAAACTTCACCAAACCAATTATCCTCTTAAATATCTGCCTTTGTAATTTTTTTCAATATCCAGTTCATCCTAAATGTTAATTATATATTCTCCGTCTTATTGTAAAGAAAGTCAAAGCTATAAGAATGGGAAGGAATTCTCATTTCCAAAGTTAAAATTATAATAAAATTCTATTTTCTTCTGGATATTATTATCTAATTTACTTATGATAATGATGGAATCAATATTATTTTATAAAATATATAAAATCAATGAACTCTATGTCTATGTGAGAAATTCTCTATGTATAAAAAAATATTAATAAAATTTAACAGCAATGATGTCAATAAAATTCCAACATGTGATACCAATAACTAATTTTTTTAGGAATTTCTAAAATTATATTCAACTAATCCCTTGCATACATCTCACAAAATATATTAGAAACATTCAAGTACAAGAATGTATTTCCCCTTAACAATTTTTTTTATCAAGAAATAAATATCTCCCTTTTATAATTGATGGATTTTTTAACATAAAAATAGAAGTATGTAAACAACATACCTCAATAATGAAAATCATCAATTTCTAGAAATTTAGATTTTAGAATTATCAGATGCATACCTCAATAAAACTTATGATAATCATAATATATAAACTAAAATAGAAATATCTTGTAGTTGATATTTTTTTAACCCCCTCAAGAGATGAACTCAAATATTTCTTCATCGTGATCTACTTTCATCAAGAATTATCTCCAAGTATCTTCTGAGATTATTTGAGATGTTTAAAAGAGACAACATAAATCCAATAGTCTTCCATGATGGACAATTTTTTAGATGTAATATTTTTACATCTTTTATAAATTCAAGTCTCTCCCTGAACATAGGCTTCACCTTCAATTCCCTTCATGAAAAAAACACAATATATATGAAAATAAGGTGTTACTTCAATTCTCCTTAGTTACACAAACAGGGAAGAGGGTTTCTTCTCAACCCAAAAATATTATTATATGAATAAGTCTTCTTCACAATTTATAACAAAGAAGTTTCATTTTTCTCTTCTTGTTCCAATTTTATTTCCTCTTCCAACTATTCTAGCCATATGATCAAATATTCTTTTAGAACATGTCCATTATTTACTTTTTGTGTAGAATTATTTTTCCCAACACTAGTAATCATATATTCTTTACCTTTCTTCTTCATGAATTATTCTTGACCAGATAACCATATCAAAAAAAATTACTTAAATGCTAAGAAATGTTGCACCTTTGAAAAAAAACTTTAGAATTCAATAAGTTAACTCTTTTAGGAAACTTTTCAGATTCTTCATCAAAGTCTTCTTTCACTAAATCAATCCTATCATTTCACTACTCGGCTTATTATATATTTTATTTCAAATTTCTTCCTTTACTATGAATGATCATGGCCAATTCACAATGATACATGATGGGACCTTTCCTACCATAATAGAAACATCTTTTATTTGGTGTGACACTCTTCACATCATTATTCACAACCTTCATTGGAGTTTTTTGTTTTAAAATCATCTTCTTTTGTTCATATCCCAAGGTTTATATTGCCATATTGATTTCTTAACTACTTCACTATTTGTTGTGGTCTTCTATTTTAATCAAAATATGATTGGTATATACTAGCATTCATCATAACAATGACCATTTATACTATAATAATCATTGAAATTTTCAAAGTAATCATATCTATTCTTGATAAATTGATTCTCTTTCTATAAGTTATTTTTTTTTGGTAGGTTTCAAATTCTCTTCAAGTTTTCTCCCCTTAAATGTAGGCATTCTATAATTTTCATATAATGAAAAATTATTCCAACAATTCATTTCTTGATTCCCAAACTTCCAATAGCTCCTATAGCAGACAAAAAATCTTGGTTTCTTCTTATATTTATTCTTTGGGGAATAATAATTTCTACACTTCTTCACATTCATCTTTAAAGGTAGTGTGGATTACTTAGAATCTTTCTTCACCCATTTTTTTCAAGATCTTAAGGTTAAATTTGTGCTAAACATCAAAAAAATATTAGCACACACAAATTTATCAAGAAAAGGGATTACTTTCTTCAATGATACCATAGTAGCTTTCTCCTTGGATAATATCAAGCTCTTCTTACCATTTAATTGAGTATTTTTAGAAATAAGACTCTTATCAGATGAATCATTGGAAAAATTATTTTCTCGGTATCTTGGGAAGTCTCAGCATGTGTCTCTTCTATATTTATTTTTTTCACTTCTAGTTCAAGACATTTTAATTTGAGGTAAATCTTATCATTTTCAACTAGTTTCATGCCTTCTTCCAACTAAATATTCATCTTCTAAATCTCATCTTCATACATCTGATTTTCCTTTAGTAACAAATTCTAAATCTCCTTGATTCTTTTTGTTTTATCATTCAAGAGGTCATATTTTACATTCATGGATATATTATAAAGATTTTCATGTTCATAGATAAATTATCCAAAAAACAACATCGAAAGAATATTTCTCACAAACATTACTTTGGAACACTTCAATATATCCAGTATATCGTTCTTTGAAAACATATATTTTTTCATCATTTTATTTCATAAGTTTTGTGAGAGTTTTTGATACACAAAAATTTTTAGTTTCTGATTATTTTATAATATTTTCATGTTCTTCTATTTGTAATTTTTTATCCTGAAGTTCCATGAAAACTCTAGTCATACATGTGACCACTTTTTTGGGAAATTTCTTCAAAATATTTTCTAATTTCAAGATTGATCAAATCATCGTCACAGACTGAACTTGATTCATTAGAATTATAGCCAACTAATTTCACTAAATAATTTCTACTTTGGGTTCTTTCAACTAGCAATTAATATTCATTTATCTTTGAATTCTTATTCGTTTTATTTTCCACTCTTCTCTTCCTATTTTTTTGATTCTTGACTAAAACCTCAAGATTTATAACACCAGGAGTAGAGATAGTCTTTTCCATCTAAAGATCTTCTGAACATTATTCAAACTCAAATATGCACTTCATATAATTTTGATAAAAACAACTGGATAAGTAATGTAGATCCAACCATAGGAGGCCTAACTTCTTATAACAATTGAAGTTTCCAAAGATCATGTAGTCACACTTAGAGGAGATTGAATCAGGTGTGACCTATTCTTTATAAATACTATTTCACATTTTAACTCAAACTAATTCCACCTATTAAGATGAGTGGATCATATATGTAATGAAAAAAGTAATTAAAAAACAACACATGGTATTTTTACAAGGTTCGATACTAAGAAATATATCCTTTCCATGTTGTATATACCCCCTCCCAATATGGATTATCCACTATAATATTTTTATCAATTAAAATTTTTTTTGAAGAAACTGGTTATACACCCTAGTGATCGATCCTCCAATTGATTCTGGTTATACCCCCAGTAATCCAAATCTTCTACCTCGATTGGTTATACACCCCAAATGTTCAGCTGGTTAGACCACCCCAATCTCTAGAGCCTATTAAACAACTATTTATACCCACCAATAATGAGATATTTCTTCATTTAAGATTATCTAATCCATAGATAGTATTATCCCTTGATCTTACTTCATAAAATTTCTAGATCACATTGGCTCATGTACAATTCAATAACCTTTGCACTGATGTTGGCCTTACTCAAATAATTTTAATCACCTATATATGATTAGCCACCGTAGTAAAACACAGCTCAGGGAAGAATTATTTCTTTTTTTGAATACCCAAATTCACTAAATGCTAAAAAACATGGATAAAAAGTCTTTTAAAATAATTCTTTGGATTCAGTCTCAATTTATTGCACACTGATCATGCAGTTTATATTTCATGTGCACTTGTCAACCATCATGCATGTGTAAAAAATGCATGATCTTCTCAATATAGGTATGTATTTATAAAAGCATGCATGTAAAATGAAGGTGATTTGTGAAAAAGGTGTGTAAACACTTTCCACCTAGTGTATATCAATCTCACATTGTATACACAACCACACTTCCCACCTAGTGTCTCAATGTTATTCAACTCTTTCAACTAAAAAATATCCCATACACACAATATCCACTTATTTATTAAGATCCAATCCAATAAATATCAATCACGCTTTCATGAGTAGGATATACTAATAATTTTTCATCTTACATGCTAAATAGAATGGGTGTTAGTTTTATATTGTATAAAATTCAACTCAAACACTCCACGCAAGACTGATGTGAACTATCTCTCATGAGAAAACCTCCACACAGGAATAAAGCACAGGATCTTGGTCTTTCTTGTAAACTAGGATAATACATATGCAGTGTATCACACTGTCTCAATTTTCTTCGTGAAAGATAGGGAGATACATGTAGTGCTATCCTGGTTGACTTGTTAATCTTAGATCTTTATGAAACAAAATGAGTGTTCCAGGAACATTTAATTTTTATTTTGGGAATTCTACATCTTCACACACAAAAATCGCATGGAACTTCATTCCATGAACCAGAGATATTAATGGTATTACATTTATCTAGAAACAAGAACTTATTAAAAGACATCAACTCATAAAAATGAACTTCTCATATGGTATTTATAGAAAAGCTTCCACCGACATGTGTACCGACTCACTCCATGATTTACGTCAACAGAATCATTGTCAATGAAATATCAATCTTCTACACACCATAAATCCATGGTTTGTTCATCATTATATTATGAAAATTAAGCTATGTTATGATTTGAATTACCATGGAATCATCAAAATACTCAAAAGGATATTAGAGGCTTGGATAAAGATTCTTTTAATGTCTCTCATAGAAATCCTTCGATAAAAAAACTCCTTCAACGACTTGTTGGAGAAGACGACACAGCTAAAGAGATCGTATGGCCTAGATGATCAGATCATCAAAACGGACGACATTAGTTACTTTGGAGATATATTATTTTGATATCACATCAAAATTCCAACCATTTTCTCATTCCTTTATAATACAAATAGTGTCTCAATCCTGGTGTAAATGGTTATTGACCATACATAATGCACTGACATCACCTCATGCCTACGCCCCCACATGGTGACTTTGTCACTGCTCCCTTGTGCCTCTATTGGGTGCCCATATTCCCACCATTCCACCTTATATCTTAGATGAGGTAGCACCTTCCCTCCCAAGTGGTGGTGAGGTTCCCTCAGGCTGGATAATAAGGTTTCCCATTTTTTATCAGATATCTAATATAAAATGTTACTCAAAAACATACCAAATCAAGCCATATTAAGAAGCTTATGATATACAACATTCACCACAACTCTCCTTTCTTATCTTTTTAAAATTTATTCATAAAATCCAAATCTTTAATTATTCCCAATGTTGTAAACATTTGTTTCAAACTCAAATAAAAAATAAAACAAGTTTTTATGAATTACAAACTAACTCTATAATCATCACAATAAAACACTCATTTACTTTTTCATATTCTCATGTTATTAAAAACAACATCAACTTCACCAAACCAAATGGACTCAACATGAAGGATTTTATCGCATGACTGTATTATAAGTAGTTTTTAAATGGATCTACAGGAACCCTCATGACTCATCCCACATTGAAACAGTTCTTGGTTGAGGTATGCTATATATTACAACTACTTTTGATTGAACTTAGTTCCAAGGCACGAGGGAATCAGCTCCCAGACACACATACACACACACATGAGCTCAAGGGTCACACTAACATATGCTGGTACACACCCATTCGCAAACCTGAGGCCATGCTATGAGCGAACTATTTAAGACCATTAACACACTACATGGGTGTTATGTTACCACATTGCTACAAATTTTACAGGTTCGACCTTCCTCCCATGTGGTCGACCCCTATTCTTACATGTATGGTTATAGTGGGTTCCTAATAGGCTTGTTTGGTCTAATTTTGTTTACATAAGTAAAATTTTAAATTAATAAATAATTAAAAAATAAAACTGTAATTATTAAACATTTTTTATGTTATTAGTTTCAATGTCAAATTAATATTTTATCACTATAAAATATTAAAATGTATTGGAATTATTTAATTTGAAAATAATGAGTTATTCAAAAGTAATAGTATTACAAACAAAATATTTTAAAATTTTAAATTTTCATAGAAAAATAAAAAATATTTTTAATTCACTTGTATTGTTTTATCAAAAAAAACTTAAAATTTGTGAAATAAGTTTAAAGGGGATTAATATGTAAAATTAGATCATATCCTTTAAAAATATAGTTTTAACTTGTATTTTAACTTGTTTAAATTATAAAATCTCTTTAATTAATACAAATATATAGAAATTAGTATAATTGAATTGAAATAAAATTTATATTTTTCAAAAAAAATATATTATACCTGGAAAAATATTACAAAAGTAATATTTCTATAATTTGAATATTTTATATTAATTTATATTCAAAATTAAAATTAACTATACAAAAACATATAATTTTATATTAAATCATACTTTAGTTAGTTTTAATTATAAAACAAACCATTAAATTAATATTTATTAACAAATAATATTATATAATTCTTGGGATGTTACAAGAAGTGTCACAACCTCCCCACCATAGACTATATCATCCCCAAGATGCATCACCGATCTTTTTTAGTGAACAATTCTATAAATTTTATCCATATATTAAATTTCCCATCAATTTTATGATGATATGTAGTGCTCAAACGCACTTGAGTTTCCAATGATTTCTATAGATCCTACAAGAAGTATGGTGTAAAAATTGAATCATGGACTAAAATGATACTCTAAGGAGCCCCATAAAGACACACAATCTCATAGAAATATATCTATCCCATATTATTAATAGAGTGGGTCTCCATGATCAAATATAGGTCTGAAAACTTGCTCAAAAAATCTATAAAAACCCATACTAAATCACTACCTTGGGGTTTTCTCAGAAACCCCTTCATAAATTCCATGGTCACATGATTCCACTTCCACTCAAGAATGGGTAATGATTGAAAAATAAATGTAGTCTGTTTATGATTTCCCTTTACCCTATAATAAATAAATAATCATAAAATAAACCCTTCTATGTCTTTCTTCATCTTAAGCCATCAACATAGCTTGAGAATATCATGATATACCATAGTAATCTCTATGTGAACAACCCATATTGAGGAATATGAATCTTATATAAACTCATCATATATGCTTGTAGGGACCAAACTATGACCATTTATGTAAATGACCACATCAATATCAAGGGAACAATCAATGGTGAATTTCTACCATATATATTGTCCATCATCACCAAAAAATATGATTCAAAAAAAACTAAATCTCTTTCATCATCTCAAGGAGTGAGGATGTAATAATCATAGATGTTAATTTCTCTCTACCCTGATAATACTTAACATCAAGGTTCATCTTAGTGAACAGTCATATCATCTTCCACTCACTATTATCCACCTAAACCAGCTAAACTTGAGTCTTACAGCTCATCAAATCAGCAATAATGTACCCATTCCCAGGGGTATACACCATCTTGAATTATAAGGACTAGATATTATCAACCCACATCACTTATCAAAGTTTTATGCCACTATATGAAAATATATACTTCAGGCTATTATAGTTATTATATATGAATAACCTCTCACCCAGATAATAGTAATACTAAAATCTCAAAGCATGTACTATCGCCATTAGCTCTAGATCATGAGTTGAAAAATTCCATTTCTGTGGTCTCAGCTTCCAAGAACCATAGGAAACAACACACCCATATTGTATCAATACTTATCCCCAAATAACCTCTAATTCACCATTATATAAGGTATACTTGTTACCCAGATCATGTAAGGTCAAAATCATTGTAGATTTCAACTTACCCTTTAGAAACTAAAAGTCCTTCTGACAAGAATCAAACCACAGGAACTTATCCCCCTTCTTGTTCAAGGTTATTATTGGAATTTCCAATTAGGATAATCTATAAAGGATTCTCCTATGAAAAATTTCCATTACTTGAAATCCACATATCTACAAGATTGTTGAGGTTTTATCCCATAAAACTTTGACCTCAATCTTATTAGGGTCCACTAATAAGACTACTTCATGTATCGCATGACCTAAGAGGTTTTCTTTAAAAATATAGAACTAATGCTTAAAAATATAAACATAAAGGTGATTCTCTCCCAGTATACACAAAAATATCACCAAATATCAAGCAAGGTCCTCCCTTGAATAGAGTACACCAGAATATCATTGATGAAGACAAAAAATGAGTATAGGCATGGATAAAAGATGTAATTCGTTAAGACTATTAGCACAATTGGTTCATTATTTAAACCAAACAATATCTCAAGACACTCATACAATCCATTCATACTCCTGAAAGTAGTGTGAGGAATGTGATAAGTCCTCATTGAAATTAAATGATAGTATGGCCTCAATTAAATCTTGGAGAACCACTTAGCTCCCCTAAAATGATCAAATATATCATAAATGTAATAAATAGTAAATGGTTATTGATAGTTACTTGGTTCAACCTCTAGTAACCCACACAAAAATGTAATGAGTCATCCACCTTATTGGAGAACAAGAAAAGATCTCCCAAAGGGGATAATATTTGGTGAATGAAACCCTTCACTATCAGATCTTGTAACTGATCCATCATCTCTCTAAGATCTATATGATCTATCATATAAGGAGAAATTTTTATTGGTTGTGTTCCATGAACTAGCCCTATTATAAAATCAACCTCTCTCATAGGTTTAAATCTCTAGAATTCCTTATGAAAATAATCTTGTAATTAGTCAACAATAGGAGAAAATATTTAATTATGCATCTCCTAATAATCTAGAAGTACACTAATCATGATGGAATGATCAAAAAAATCAATACCTAAGATAAGATAAAAACTATTCATATATAATACAAATAAATTACAAAGATTTCGATATCCACTAATCATGAGGGAATTCTCAAAACATCGATAAATACCCACTAATCACATCCCCAAGGGTGTATCGATAGACATCACCTCATATAGGAACTTTATGGTCAACCCCAATTACTAGAATATTAAAAAAGATAGAAAAATATGATTCACACATATAAAATAAAGTAAATTTAAGGGTAAATTATACCAATATCAAACCTTGAATGTTTGAAGGTCCCTCATTATAGTAAATAGGTATCATCTCTATGAAATGAAGCTAGCTTGGCCCTGAACCTCAGCCCTAGACTCTTGACCCCTAAATACCATATGGAACACCACTCTAGTACCTCTTATGATCTTGAGAAACTCCACTACTGGAATGGTGGGATATACCAACACTTTCATGCCAACAGTTTGAGAAAACCATTAGCATGGTTCATTTTTTCCAACGGTTTAAGGAAATTGTTGGGACATCTCCCATTAGAACACTTTTTCCAAATAGTTTCCTTAAACTGTTGGGAAATCACTATTTTTAACATCCTTTACCAATGGTTATACAAAACCGTTGGTAAAGAATACCTTTCCCAATGGTTTTAAAAACCTGTTGGGAAAGTTTTCCTCCAAATACATAGAACCCCCAATTCCCTATCCACGCGCGACTACCCTAGCTCACTATCTCTCCCAAATGTATCTCATTACCTACTTTAAGAAAATCCTTCCATCCTCTTCAATCAACACTTTTCTTGTTCTAAACTGAAAATCGGTAAGTGCTATCTTTGTTTTGTTGTTATGATTCTATGATTTTTTGTTTTCTGTTTTGATTTGAATTTATGAATCTATGAATTTTTTTTTTATGTTTTGATTTGGTTGAATTTCTGTTTCAATTTGGGGTGGGTGAGGGTGTGCAGATGGGGTGGGGGAGGATATCGAGGGCTATCCAAGTGGGGTGGGGGAGGGGCTGTCTAGGTAGGTTGGGGGAGGGGGCTGGGTTGTCCAAATGGGGTGGGGGTAGGTATGTTTGGGGTGGGGGAGGGTGTCCAGGCAGGGTTGTCCAAGTGGGGTGGGGAGGGTGTCCAGGTGGGGTGGGGGAGGGGCTGTCTAGGTAGGGTGGGGGGGATGGGTTGTCCAAGTGGGGTGATGGTAGGGTTGTCCAGGTGGGGTGGGGGGCTGGGTTTTCCAACTGGGGTGTGTGGGGGTAGGGGTGTCCGGGTGGGGTGGGGGATGGGTTGTCCAAGTGGGGTGGGGGTAGGGCTGTCCAAGTGGGGTGGGTGAGGTGGGGGTAGGGTTGTCCAAGTGGGGTGGGGGTAGGGCTATCCAAGTGGGGTGGGGGTGGTTGGGTTGTCCAAGTGGGGTGGGGCGGTCCAAGTGGGGTGGGGGTAGGGTTGTCCAAGTGGGGTGGGGGGGGGGCTGGGCTATCCAAGTGGGGTGGGGGGATGGGTTGTCCAAGTGGGGTGGGGGTAGGGATGTACAAGTGGGGTGGGGGGATGGGTTGTCCAAGTGGGGTGGGGGTAGGGTTGTCCAAGTGGGGTGGGGGGCTGGGTTGTCCAAGTGGAGTGGGGGTAGGGTTGTCCAAGTGGGGTGGGGGTAGGGCTATCCAAGTGGGGTGGGGTGGCTATGAAGGTGGATGAATCTCATAACAGCCTTCGTGATATCATCCACTGAGCCCATTTTTAGATCATGTGCATCTTGGTTCTAGAAAAAAGTATGTGATTTTCATATATTACAGTCCAGGTACCCTGACCCACGTGCAAGAGGGTCCCGAGGTAGTTTTTCAAGCATCAATTTGTGTTTAATGTGAGAAGAAATATGAGCAAGAGTGAATTATTCCGCCTACATCAAACTGAAAATCGAGAAGACATCAGAAGAGCAGTCAAGAGACTCCTGCTCTTCTAGACAATGAAAATCCTTATTGGGTCTTCCCAAACTTCTCATTGCACTCATGCTCCTGGTCCTCTACCTCAACTAATTCAGCCCATGAAGAGCTGGTAGCCCCATCTAGTTCTGATTTTCCTCCCTTCACCAGACCAGTGTCCAAATATTTCCCCTTTTCAGGATTATCACTTCCTTTTCCTCAAATAACCTCCTTCCAGGTCGAGATGGTAGGGGATAGTTTTACCAGTTTTTGCAGAACATGACAGTTATTTACCAAGTGTCCAACCATTTTGCAATTGTTACAAGTGGGGTGGGGTCTAGGTTGTGAAAGTGGGGTGGGGGTAGGGTTGTCCAAGTGGGGTGGGGGTAGGGCTGTCCAATTGGGGTGGGTGGGGCGGGGGTAGGGCTATCCAAGTGGGGTGGGTGTAGGGTTGTCCAAGTGGGGTGGAGGTAGGGTTGTCCAAGTGGGGTGGGGGTAGGGTTGTCCAAGTGGGGTGGGGGGGCTGGGTTGACTGTTATGTGAATTTTCAATGTTTATTGGTTGTAGTTTTATTTGAATTTCATTTTCTAATTTGGAATTGAACTGTATTCAAACCTATTCAAACAATATTTCTAACTTGGTGAACATTACAACTTGTATGATTTATTAAATCCATTCAAGATATTCTAAAACAATTGATAGCTAAATTACCAATTAATCCCCCTATTCCCTCATATATTTATTTTTTTGGGTAACACATTAGTTTCATTTTTCTAATTAATTACATATTTGTTTTCAAAAGCATGAAATGTAGCCAATTGAAGAGAGACGAAGGAAAAAAATGATGGAGAACAATCGTCGAATGACAGAGATGTGCGTTCCACCATTAGTGCCTATAGTGAGTACTTTATTTCAAATATATATATTTTAATAATATATAATGTCATGTGATTAATTTTTTTGTAAACATCTTTGTAGGATACACCTATACATCGACAGTTATTCGATGAGGAGCCTATTACTGGTCCTAGTACTCAGGCCGGTGGTATGAGGAGGGTTCGTACCAGAGGTGGACGAGCAGCTTCGCGTACCCGACTAGACCCTACCCCTCCCACTGACATGTCATCCTTCCCACATTCTGATTCCGGTGTATCGTTAGGGACACACGGTATATTTAGGCCTCCCATGTTTTCTCCACCTTTTGTATATTCTGGCCCATCTTTTTCATATCCCATGATGATTCCCACTCCCCGGTCAGAATCCGGTCATACAGCTATCCCATCTTCTTTTCCTTTTACTTATATCTCTCCAATATTCTATATTCCAACAACCTCCCTATGGTGCCACGCATGATCCTGTGATTAGTCCCTAATCTCAGCCAACATTATGACCATTAGAAGGCTGATAAAAACTCAGGTAGAAGTGTTGTAGAACCCCTATCTTACCACAAGAATGTAACCCAATTGGAGTTCTATGGAACTATGTTTGAGTACTTTCCATCCTTCCACAGTAATAGCATACTATTGTAGACCTCCTATAATGGGAAGAAGAAGATATGTGTCTCTAACTATCCTTCTGATCACCACTCCAATGTGAATCAATGAAAATACACTTTCAAAAACCTAAATATCTACTCTTGGACCCATTATAAGAACCTAAATTCCTAAAAGTATCTTCCCTATCTATCTTATACTCTATAATAAGTTCTAATTCAAGACCATAATGAAATAAATAAGTTAAAAAATATTTTATTTTGAGAATGAATCAAATGAGTCAATCTATCCTCAAAATGAAAAATAAATGTAGTCTTTTCACTCACCATGGACGGATAAAAACTAAGTTACTCAATAGATAAAGAAGAATAGTCTATCACCAAATTTCTACATTGATTCAAATTAAAAAACTCTTGATCTCTATCAACTATCGTTATCTTGATAAGGTAATGATTAGGAAATAAATCCTGAAATTCTTTTCAAGACAACCCCACATGCTGATCATTCTAGACTAAGATATCCTACCAGAGACTCATTGGTCCTCAAAGCATATGAAGTTATAGTTTCACCTTCCTCTCAAGAGGTATCTCTTGATGATTGAAGATATCCTACATAGACTCAATCCACATCTCAGTAGCCTAATGTACACCCAAACTAGAAAATTGAGGTGGAATATGAAGTTGAAACTTCCTAATTAGATCAAACATGGAAATATTTCCTATTATAGCTACACATCCCACAAACTTAATAATATAAAGTAATATCTCATCGAGCTTCTATTTAAGTGGATTTACATGTATAACTAGGGGTCTTGGATCAACAACTAATGGGGAATACTCAACCCCACCCTCCTAGAACCCAATAAGTGTTTGTCATAGTGGAATGTCAGTACAATGATAGGTTCATGACTCAGAATCACATATATAACATGTTTTAATATAATAAATAGGATTAGAAGTAACAAGAAAATAGTTCTACTATGATATACACACACCCTAGCATGTCATGGATCTCTCATAACCTCATTCACTCTCTATATCCCTAGTTACCCACTCTCTCTTAGTGGTGAAATAAGATACAAATAGGATTCAATTCATCAATTTAATTATATCATAATATGATCATGTCTCAGTTAAGTAAAATGGCACTATCTTTTTATATAGGAAAACATTATATAAGTAATTTATTATACTTTAAATAATTGAAAACCATATCATTACTAGAATGATCAAACACAAAAAAAGCATGTGAATGTCATGTCAATCCTATATTCCAACAATGATGCATGAAAATACACTCTCTTTCCACCTCATGACAAGAGTTAAAACCAATAAATAAATAATACAAAAATCATCTTTATAAAAAGTAACCCAACTACAAAAGTGAAAACCAAGAGTGAAATATTATCACTAATAACAAAAACAATCCCAATACATGGGTTGGATATGAATAGAAATAAGGTCCAGTTATATTCTGACCATGTCTTATCTCTTATCTACCACATCCCAAATAGTTATAAAAATAAAAAAGAGTAAGTCTATATTAACCCTTTATATCATCCTCAATCTAGTTCACCTCCACCATGATAAAACTGGGTGTTACATACCTCAATCATGCCTCCCCGTACACCAAAGGTTTTTGAAAATCATCGAGGAATTTTTTATAAAGTGGGGAGATTATGCCCTCTTTAGTACAAATAGTCCAAAATCACAGTGAAAGTGATATAATAATTGATTCCACATAATTGAAATCATAATAATTAATTAAATCTTAGATTAATTCCATATATTGTAATAACATCACCCATGATATAACAAAATGAGAAGTTGTAATATCAAACAATAATGCATAGGCGGACAAGATCTATCCTTGGTAGATCATATAATAGATGTAGAAAAATTAACCAAAACATTAGAGATAACAGAAAAACCAATCCTAAGTCTAGCTCGGTCTCATATACCAAATACTACCGTGCTTCATAGCTCATCCATTAATTGTATTACCCGTGTTCCTACCTGGATCAAGAATCATAAAATATGCTTGAGCACCAAGGCATCTAAGTGGGATGTGAGTACAACATAGTAGGCCACCACCAATGATGTCCCTAAACATATCAAGTATAATTAGGTTTATATAAAGTGTGATATGACTTTAAATAAAATTAAACATACCTTGATAATAATAATAAATATGTTGTACCCAAGGGTTCTACACAGTAACCATCTATTAATAATACCTTCTTCGGCCAATTTCAGGGTGTCTCTAAACACATCACATAACAATCAACTAGGAATAATTACCCAATTCATATTAAATTGGAATATCATTTTTTCATAGTATAATGATCAATGCATCCCAATACCCTAACAAAATAAGTGATTATAACATCCCCATGACAACTTAATATTTAATACATGGGAAGTATATCCCAATAACTTAGTCACATCCTTAGGAAGAGCATCCCTGGGTCAATATATACAAATAGAATCCACATCCTATAAATATCATCTAGAGAGTTCATACCATCCCTTTTCATGGGTGTAATCTCAAGAGGAAAGAGAGTCCCTAGTATTGGGCCACATCACATAAGAGAGAGAATCATATCCCACCATTATCATTATCATATGGGTATCACATCTCCTTTATTGTAAGGACCTCATCATGTGAAGTATAACCCACTTTCAAGGGTAATAGTAGATAATTAGGCATGGAATCTCATCCCTATAAACATCAAGATCACATGGGAATCATGCCCCAATACTATGGTTATAACTTCATAAACACAAGAAAAAATCATAATTGGAATAACATCCCTCATCATAGAAAACATGATATGAGTGGGAATTATATACCAACAATAATTAAGAATAAAATAAGGGCATATAATCCCACATCTATAACCAAAACATGATATAAAAATATCCTAATAACATAGTATAATCATTTCATTCTATGTTTGATATATCATTCAATTCACATCGAGAATAGGCTGGGTCGACCCTCATACATGTGACTAACGTTCATAAGCACAACCAAGGTATCACCTACTTTGATAATTAAAATTTGAAGGAGGAGGAATACTCACCCCATAATAATCAAATAACTATCCAAAAAGGGTTAATGGAAACACATGAGTTCAATATTAAACAAACCCAAGCTGACCCTTTTCAATTACACAATACTTATACATCTAAGAATTCAAAAAGAAACTAAATCATTGTAACACCCCAAGTAAATAAAGAATATGACATTTTCATATTTATCCATATTTGTGAATAAAATATTAATATGAATTTAAAGGGGACGCTATGCTCGATGGCGTACCCAACACGCAACAACGAGTTTCTTGGGAATCTTACGTTGCACTCTAATAATAAAATAATATTATTTTAAATGGTAGTTAACATGTAGCCGTTGTATTGGCGGGAATGGATAGAAATAACTAAAATATGATTATATTTTTTTTAAATGTTTTTACATTTATCCAATAAAAGATAAAGGCATAAAATACGGAAAGAATTCAATTTTAGGCTATATGCCCTAGTTTTCACTAAAGGTTCACTTATCGCCTTTTGATGGAGAACTGTCATTAAATATAGTTTTGTTCACTCTTATACATCCTTTTGTACCAAATAAAACTCTTCTTAAGAATTGGGACATCAAAATTTACTTTGTGTAAATTTTTGGTATCTTTCTGATAAAGTTCATTTTTTAATGAATAGTGTAAAATGTTGTATTTTAATTAAAAACATCTTTTTAATCTAATTTATTTATATGATTAGATTATATTTTGATTTGGTTTTAAAGTGAAATTAGAATATATTTTTACCATTAAATCAGATAGTGGTCTTTGGAATTAATTTCACTTTGAAAACAGATTTAAACTAGTGTCAGTCTTTTGATACTTATTGTTTCATAAAAACACGCTATTTTCTCTGACAGAGGGAATTAATTATTAAATTAATTAATGTGACTTATATGTTTTGAATTTTATAAAATAGACTTCATTTTTTAATTTGGAATATCAAATATATATTAGGGTGAATTTTTGGTATTTTTCTGAAAAACTTAAATTTTTTATGAATAGTGAAACCACTAAGTGGTTTATAAAAACTGATTTTTCCGTTTAAATGAAATTTTTCCATATTTGTGTTTTGAATTTCAAAAATCCGACATACATGATTGTCATTAAGAAGTAAAATGTGGTTCAATGGGATAAAAATAATTTTTTGGTTAATAGTAACTTATTAAGTTTTTAATAGCGATTAGAGGTAATTAGTGTAGTTTAAGATAAAAAATATTGTTTTAATAATATGAAATGAACTTGACACATGTCCTAACCTCATTGGATGTGTCATATCCTACCAAGAAAACCCATGGGTCAACTTGGGGACCCCATGAAGCCACTTTGGTTGGAAAATGACATTAATATCTTTTTATTTAAAGTTAAAGTAAAAATGAGACAAACATGAAATGTTTTACTAAAACAATTAATACATGGGGTTATAAAAGTCAGATATTTGACTATAAATATTCATTATAAATATAAAAAGATTTCCTACATCATATTATTTTTGTATAATTTTTTTACATTAAATAAATTAAATTATTTATGACATCATGATGATGCAGCGATGACCTCATTATTTAACGATTTAAATAAAATGGAAAGATAATGTAATATCTAAGACATAAACATGTCCAAAGCCTATTGGATGAGTGGATTTAGAACCCTTATCACCTTATCCTAGAAATAAATCAATGTGGGACCTTTAAAATCCGAAACTCTTTTGAAAATAAAGTAACATTTTGTAACTTTACAAGTGCCCCTCCTTTTCTCTTATAAAAGGCCCCCACCTCTACCTCCTTACCCACACTCCCAAAGATTTTGACTCGGCCAAACCCTGCCCATTTTGTCTCTCCACTTCCCTCTCTTACTCCTTGAATCCTCACTTTGGGCAGAAGTCTTCCCAAGGAAGCCTTTGAGCTCAAACCAAAGGGAGTTACCCGATTGTAAGGTAATGTCTTCACTTGAGTCCTTTTGTTTTATTTTGCTTCTCCAACCCCCTAAACTCTTTTTATTCATTTATTTGGTAACAACTCCAGTATAATAAATATACTAGTATGTTGTTATAATAAGGATTCAAGCTACACTTTCACACACCTACATCTAATGGTTAAAGAACATACTGTTTCTGTGGATGGCGAATTTCTGCCTCCCGAAACGATGATTGTTCAACATTCTTCTAAAACCTTCAAAGGTGGCCATTAAGATGACACTATATTTATATATGATATATAATATGTTTATGTTTTCCTTAAGATTCTGTATTTTTTATTTTGGGCATACCTTTATGGTTTCCATTATGGGTAAACGCGATATCTTCATTTAAGGAAGTGCGGACTACCGCCCCCTCAAAGTGATTTGATTCATTAATACCATTTTTGGTACGTATAAAGGATATATTTAATGATATTATATATGATACCATAATTGAATTAAAATACTATTATGTATCATTATGTTTTAATTCCATTAAATATGAAATAGAAATGGAAGTAGCGTTCATGCGTACGTACGGCTTACCGTCTCCATGAACGGTACATTTCATTTCTTATCTCAAAATGTTATGTAATATTATAAGTATATATATATAATGGATATATATGTAATATATTACATCTAAATTATGGATATCATTCTGGAATTATAACATATATATATCTCTCATTTTGTTTTAATTCCATTAATATGACAAAAAAAGAAAGTAGCGTTCATGCGTACGTACGGCCTACCGTCTCCATGAACGGTGCTTTTAATTTTTATCTCCAAATGATATGGAATAGTATGAAATGAATATTTACTGGATATATATGATAATTTAATCATTAATACTATTCTGGAAATTATTTACTTATAACTACATGGGCAATCTTTTTTCAAACAAGTTCATTTTTGACTCATGTACCAAACATCAGCAAAAATGTCTGATATGAACTAACATTATTAAACAATTATTATAACATTATAATATGTGATATGAACTAAATAATAATCTATAAAGTAGGTACTTAGGAAATTATTAATTGACCAAAGTTTATTATTCAGGAATATAAAGAAACGAACAAGACAAGTTGGACTTGAGGTAAAGGATCCTACTCCTCTCTTTCATTTTAAGTACACTCTTTTATGTCATTCCTTATAAGCTCATCTTTCATGTTATTGGGATGTTATTTTATATTAATATTACTGTAATTTTTATGTTCATATGATGAGAGACCCTATTCTCTCTCATCAATCCATTTTGGAAGTTTTGAGTGGCGCCGTTAGGCTGCCGAATTTTCGTAAGAGATCTAACCTCTCTCTTTCTCTTTAAGTACTCCCCTTTATGTCACTTTTTTTAAGCTCCTCTTTGTTATGATGGGGGATGTTATTTTATATTCCTCTTTCTGTACATTTTATTGTAATGTGATGAGATACCCTATTTTATTTCATCAATCCATTTTTGGAAGTTTTAAGTGGCGTCGTTAGGCTGCCGTATTTTCGTAAGGGATTTTTCATCTCACTTTTATTCCTGTGAGATTTATGCTACATTTGCCACAATTTCCTTTGAGTGGTGTATGTACTGACCATTATTTTACTCATTGTGTAATATTCTTTAATTTATGAGTATTTACATCAATGATGTATTGTCCTTCTTTCACGGGGCGTATGTTTTGAAGGATACCCATGTCGGTAAGGGAACCTTTCACCCTCCTCTTTTTAAAAGACTTATTTTGTTGGGTCTTTTAATTTACATATTTTTATGTTTGGATATGTTCTCATATATCCTTATTTATGTAAATTTTATCTCCAAGTGATGAGGTACCCTTTTTTTATTATCTCTCATCAACTCATTTTGATGTGACGTTGTTAGGCTGTCAAGGGAACTTCTTAACCCAATTTCAATTTCTTTGGGTTCAATATGTAGTTATTGAATATGGCATCCTTTGAATATGTGTGAATGACCTTTGATTATTTTACACTTAATATCCACTTATATTTGGTGTATTCGTTTGTCACACATAATTATGTAATTGATTTATCCTTAAACCAAGGATACCGTCTTTGTATGGGACTTCGTCTCAATCTCCTTTCGTTGACCCATATTTTGTTTTATAAACAACCATCTTTTATACGGTGTATAAACCCCTTTGACTTTTAAGTTTATTCAAAAGGAATCTTTTTTATACGAAGCATTTACTAAATGACAAAAGGGAATGTTTTTGTCGTACGTATGCAGCGACAATGACTTCTCCACCGTCGTGACCATTATTTGAGTTTCGGCTTCCTCTACAAGCCATACCTTCTTTTTTAAAAGAAAAATAAATACCATGTTTTACTTTTCTTTTATTTTGGTATTGAAAATGGTTTTCATAATGTTTTTATATCAATGTGTTGTATTGATATCTTGTGATTGAAAGGTGGAAATGTTATGTTTCCTTTATGCATGTTTTATGTGATACGATTATGTTGAGGTTCTTGGGCATTATTATGAATACGGGTGGTTCCGTGATGAACTAAGGGCGGGTGAGCCCGATATAGCTCTCCAATGCATTGGGTAACGCGAAGGAGTGAAACTTTAAGGTTTCTCCGAAGAGATTTAGGGAATATACTATGATGGGTATTCTAAACGTAACCAAGAGGGTTACTCCCTACGTAAGAATGTTATGAATGCCTCAAGTTACCTTTATGTCTTATGATTTCTATGATTTATTCATGGTTTGATGAGGTATGTTAAAGTGCCTATGTTTTATGGGTAAAGTATGATTTCATTTTTATGTATATATGAACTCATGTTTCCTTTCCATTTTTTTATAACCCTTACTGAGCTTTTTATGCTCATCCGAAGTTTTTGAAAAAAATTTCACAGGTTAAGGGAAAGGTACATGATGTGATGATAGTGTCAAGGATGTGTCAAGAAAGAATCCGTGTTTTATTTTAAATATGTTTCCATTGATGGGAAGAATGAATATTGTATTTTATGTAACCACTTTCTTTAAATGTGGAATGTAATGCAAGTTTCATGATCTAATTCTCTAAAACTCTAAACCTAAAAATATCATCAATGTGTAATCTTGTAATAACTCAAGATTAAGTAAGGTTTAAGGCTGGGGCCTTATAGTTGGTATCAGAGGTCGGTTTAGATAACTTTAGAGGTTAGGGTATTCTTTAAGCATAAGTGACATTACCATAATGGTTAGGATTTCAGAAAGAGTCCTAGTTTTAGATAAAGTGAATGAGTAAGTATATATTAGTGTTTATCTTCCTCATTAGTACATGATGGTTTTGTTGATATACTCACACTGACAATTCTGTTTTTAGTGAATGGATGGATCTAGCAGGCACCAAAGAGACAACAGGTTTGAAGGAAACTGTGGTGGTTCTCTGATTAAGATACTAGATAAAATGGAGGATTCAATGAGGAAACTCGTGGTTGTTCTAAACCAACTATCAAAGAGTCATGATCAACCACTTGAACCTTGGTATGTTCTGTAATGCATCATGTACGAGATGACCAATCGATGTGGAAGTTCAGGTAATAATTATAAAGGTAACCATTAGAGTTTATATGATCCTTACTTTTGAGGTAATTATGGGTTACTATATGTTATGATGGAAGTGAAAGTCATGAGATAAAATTGAGGTTAAATTATGTTATGGTTATTTTTGATGATTTTATCTCTTTTTGGGGAATGATTTGAGATTTATATAGTTTTGGAAAAAGGACAACACGCAGACCGTGTGACTACCCGTCACGTCGGACAAATCTGCGGGAATCGAACTCACAACCAAAGTGTGACTGGTATTTATCACCTACCACTAGACTACATGAAGTCCCTGGTTAGTTTGACTGATTCTTTTTAGTTATATGATTTTATGAATTAAGAGTAAGTTTATTTTGGGTTATTTATGAAAATGATTAACCTATCATGGAGGATTTGTGATTAGGTTAATTACTTTTCAATACGATACTTTAGGAGCAACTGATGTTGTTTGGAGATAAATGTTATGATTTAACTTGGAAGACTATGTGACTAAATCCTTCAAATATTTGGGTTTCAATCTTATATTGGTTTACTTTGAAGAATTTTATGGACAAATTGTTTATCGGATGGTCCTCGTTGAACTTTGGGTTTTGTTGGACAAATTTTGGAGATTAAGAATAGATTTTCTTTTTAATAGGTTATCCTTTTCTGGATTATCTGACCTTGTACTAACCTTTTGGTTTTGGTTTTGGTTAAATCCTAAAGACATGGGAGGTATATAGTTCTCTTTTGTGGATTAGGTGATTCTCTAGAAGTTGATTATAGTACTCTTTATGCGAACAAGTCTCCCTAAATACTCGTCTTTTGGAAAAAAATATTAGTTTGATTAAGGAATCTAGTAAAATTTGAAAGTCAAAATGATAAGTGATTATGTTTCCTTATGAATAAATTCCTCAATAAAAAGTAACTTAAAACAAAAATGTTGTCTATTAACTTTTCCTACTGGGGAATCGAATACCGTTTAACCCATCACAAGTTTGTGATTTTCTTGTGGTTAACTTTCTCTTAAACATGTTTTCTACCACTCTCCATCAGAACATGACCCTATGTTTTCTCCTCCATGTCCATGTTTTCATACTTGGAATCCTATTATGGGTTAACTCAGGTGACCTTTGTGCTTATCTTTCTTTATTTTAAAGTGATTGTTTTACCGACTCTTGTTCCGATGTGGGACTTTCAAGGATGTTTCCAAGCTCAATTTTAAAAAAATTGCGAGGACGTAATTCCCAAAAGGGGGGAAGGATGTAACACCCCAGTTAAATAAAGAATATGACATTTTCATATTTATCCATATTTTTTAATAAAATATTAATATGAATTTAAAGGGGACGCTATGCTCGATGGCGTACCCAACACGCAACAACGAGTTTCTTGGGAATCTTACGTTGCACTCTAATAATAAAATAATATTATTTTAAATGGTAGTTAACATGTAGTTGTTGTATTGGCTGGAATGGATAGAAATAACTAAAATATGATTATATATTTTTTTAAATGTTTTTACATTTATCCAATAAAAGATAAAGGCATAAAATACGGAAAGAATTCAATTTTAGGCGTATATGCCCTAGTTTTCACTAAAGGTTCACTTATTGCCTTTTGATGGAGAACCGTCATTAAATATAGTTTTATTCACTCTTATACATCCTTTTGGACCAAATAAAACTCTTCCTAAGAATTGGGACATCAAAATTTACTTCGTGTAAATTTTTGGTATCTTTCTGATAAAGTTCATTTTTTAATGAATAGTGTAAAATGTTGTATTTTAATTAAAAACCTCTTTTTAATATAATTTATTTATATTATTAGACTATATTTTGATTTGGGTTTAAAGTGAAATTAGAATATATTTTTACCATTAAATACAATAGTGGTCGTTGGAATTAATTTCACTTTAAAAACGGATTTAAACTAGTGTCAATCTTTTGATACTTATTGTTTCATAAAAACACGCTATTTGCTCTGACAGCGGGAATTAATTATTAAATTAATTAATGTGACTTATATGTTTTGAATTTTTTAAAATAGACTTCATTTTTGAATTCTGAATATCAAATATAGCTTAGGGTGAATTTTTGGGATTTTTCTGAAAAACTTCAATTTTTGATGAATAGTGAAACCACTAAGTGGTACTTATAAAAACTGATTTTTCCGTTTAAATGAAATTTTTCCATCTTTTTGTTTTGAATTTCAAAAATCTGACATACATGGTTGTCATTAAGAAGTAAAATTTGGTTCAATGGGATAAAAATAATTTTTTGGTGAATAGTAACTTATTAAGTTTTTAATCGCGATTAGAGGTAATTAGTGTAGTTTAAGGTAAAAAATAATATTTTAATAATATGAAATGAACTTGAAACATGTCCTAACCTCATTTGATGTGTCATGGCCGACCAAGACAACCCATGGGTCAACTTGGGGACCCCATGAAGCCACTTTGGTTGGAAAATGACATTAATATCTTTTTATTTAAAGTTAAAGTAAAAAATGAGACAAACATGAAATGTTTTACTAAAACAATTTTTACATGGGGTTATAAAAGTCAGATATTTGACTATAAATATTCATTAGAAAGACAAATATATTTCCTACATCATAGTATTTTTTGTATAATTTTTTTACATTAAATAAATTAAATTATTTATGACATCATGATGATGCAGCGATGACCTCATTATTTAACGATTTAAATAAAATGGAAAGATAATGTAATATCTAAGACCTACACATGTCTAAAGCCTATTGGATGAGTGGATATATAACCCTTATCACCTTATCCTCTAAATAAATCAATTTGGGACCTTTAAAATCCGAAACTCTTTTGAAAATAAAGTAACATTTTGTAACTTTACAAGAGTGCCCTTCCTTTTCTCTTATAAAAGGCCCCCACCTCTACCTCCTTACTCACACTCCCAAAGATTTTGGCTCGGACAAACCCTGACCATTTTGTCTCTCCACTTCCCTCTCTTACTCCTTGAAGCCTCACTTTGGTCAGAAGTCTTCCCAAGGAAGCCTTTGAGCTCAAACCAAAGGGAGTTACCCGATTGTAAGGTAATGTCTTCACTTGAGTCCTTTAGTTTTAATTTGCTTCTCCAACCCCCTAAAATCTTTTTATTCATTTATTTTGTAACAAATACAGTATCATCAATATACTAGTATGTTTTTATAATAAAGATTCGAGCTACACTTTCACACACCTACATCTAATGGTTAAAGAACATACTGTTTCTATGGATGGAGAATTTCTGCCTCCCAAAACGATGATTGTTCAACATTCTTCTAAAACCTTCAAAGGTGGCCAATAAGATGACACTATATTTATATATGATATATAATATGTTTATTTTTTCCTTAAGATTCTGTATTTTTCATTTTGGGCATACCTTTATGGTTTCCATTATGGGTAAACGTGATATCTTCATTTAAGGAAGTGCGGACTACCGCCCCCTCAAAGTGATTTGATTCGTTAATACCATATGTGGTATGTATAAAGGATATATTTAATGATATTATATATGATACCATACTGGAATTAAAATACTATTATGTATCATTATGTTTTAATTCCATTAAATATGAAATAGAAATGGAAGTAGTGTTCATGCGTACGTACGGCTTACCGTCTCCATGAACGGTACATTTCATTTCTTATCTCAAAATGTTATGTAATATTATAAGTACATATATATAATGGATATATATGTAATATATTACATCTAAATTATTGATATCATTCTGTAATTATAACATATATAAATCTCTCATTTTGTTTTAATTCCATTAATATGACAAAAAATGAAAGTAGCGTTCATGCGTTCGTACGGCCTACCGTCTCCATGAACGGTGATTTTAATTTTTATCTCCAAATGATATGGAAAAGTATGAAATGAATATTTACTGGATATATATGCTATTTTAATCATTAATACTATTCTGGAAATTATTTACTTACAACTACATGGGAAATCTTTTTTCAAACAATTTCATTTTTGACTCATGTACCAAACATCAGCAAAAACGTCTGATATGAACTAACATTATTAAACAATTATTATAACATTATAATATGTGATATGAACTGAATAATAATATCTAAAGGAGTTACTTAGGAAATTATTAATTGACCAAAGTTTATTATTCAGGAATATAAAGAAACGAACAAGACAAGTTGGACTTGAGGTAAGGGATCCTACTCCTCTCTTTCTTTTTAAGTACACTCTTTTATGTCATTCCTTATAAGCTCATCTTTCTTGTTATTGGGATGTTCTTTTATATTACTCATACTGTAATTTTTATGTTCATATGATGAGATACCCTATTCTCTCTCATCAATCCATTTTGGAAGTTTTGAGTGGCGCCGTTAGGCTGCCGAATTTTCGTAAGAGATATAACCTCTCTCTTTCTCTTTAAGTACTCCCCTTTATGTCACTTTTTTTTAATCTACTCTTTGTTATGATGGGGGATGTTCTTTTATATTCCTCTTTTTGTACATTTTATTGTAATGTGATGAGATACCCTATTTGATCTCATCAATCCATTTTTTGAAGTTTTAAGTGGCGTCGTTAGGCTGCCGAGTTTTCGTAAGGGATTTTTCATCTCACTTTTATTCCCGTGAGATTTATGCTACATTTGCCACAATTTCCTTTGATTGGTGTATGTACTGACCATTATTTTACTCATTGTGTAATATTCTTTCATTTATGAGTATTTACATCAATGATGTATTGTCCTTCTTTCACGGGGCGTATGTTTTGAAGGATACCCTTGTCGGTAAGGGAACCTTTCACCCTCCTCTTTTTAAAAGACTTATTTTGTTGGGTCTTTTAATTTACATATTTTTATGTTGGGATATGTTCTCATATATCCTTATTTATGTAAATTTTATCTCCAAGTGATGAGGTACCCTTTTTTTTATTATCTCTCATCAACTCATTTTGATGTGACGTTGTTAGGCTGTCAAGGGAACTTCTTAACCCAATTTCGATTTCTTTGGGTTCAACATGTAGTTATTGAATATGGAATCCTTTGAATATGTGTGAATGACCTTTGATTATTTTACACTTAATATCCACTTATATTTGGTGTATTCGTTTGTCACACATAATTATGTAATTGATTTATCCTTAAACCAAGGATACCGTCTTTGTATGGGACTTCGTCTCAATCTCCTTTCGTTGACCCATATTTTGTTTTATACACAACCTTCTTTTATACGGTGTATAAACCCCTTTGACTTTTAATTTTATTCAAAATGAATCTTTTTTATACGAAGCATTTACTAAATGACAAAAGGGAATGTTTTTGTCGTACGTATGCGGCGACAATGACTTCTCCACCGTCGTGACCATTATTTGAGGTTCGGCTTCCTCTATAAGCCATACCTTCTTTTTTAAAAGAAAAATAAATACCATGTTTTACTTTTCTTTTATTTTGGTATTGAAAATGGTTTTCATAATGTTTTTATATCAATGTTTTGTATTGATATCTTGTGATTGAAAGGTGGAAATGTTATGTTTCCTTTATGCATGTTTTATGTGATACGATTATGTTGAGGTTCTTGGGCATTATTATGAATACGGGTGGTTCCGTGATGAACTAAGGGCGGGTGAGCCCGATATAGCTCTCCAATGCATTGGGTAACGCGAAGGAGTGAAACTTTAAGGTTTATCCGAAGAGATTTAGGGAATATACTGTGATGGGTATTCCAAACGTAACCAAGAGGGTTACTCCCTATGTAATAATGTTATGAATGCCTCAAGTTACCTTTATGTCTTATGATTTCTATGATTTATTCATGGTTTGATGAGGTATGTTAAAGTGCCTATGTTTTATGGGTAAAGTATGATTTCATTCTTATGTATATATGAACTCATGTTTCCTTTCCATTTTTTTATAACCCTTACTGAGCTTTTTATGCTCATCCGAAGTTTTTGAAAAAAATTTCACAGGTCAAGGGAAAGGTACATGATGTGATGATAGGGTCAAGGATGTGTCAAGAAAGAATCCGTGTTTTATTTTAAATATGTTTCCGTTGATGGGAAGAATGAATATTGTCTTTTATGTAACCACTTTCTTTAAATGTGTAATCTAATGAAAGTTTCATGATCTAATTCTCTAAAACTCTAAACCTAAAAAGATCATCAATGTGTAATCTTGTAATAACTCAATATTAAGTGAGGTTTAAGGCTGGGGCCTTATAGTTGGTATCAGAGGTCGGTTTAGATAACTTTAGAGGTTAGGGTATTCTTTAATCATAAGTGACATTACCATAATGGTTAGGATTTCAGAAAGAGTCCTAGTTTTAGATAAAGTGAATGAGTAAGTATATATTAGTGTTTATCTTCCTCATTAGTACATTATGGTTTTGTTGATATACTCACACTGACATTTCTGTTTTTAGTGAATGGATGGATCTAGCAGGCACCAAAGAGACAACAGGTTTGAAGGAAACTGTGGTGGTTCTCTAATTAAGATACTAGATAAAATGGAGGATTCAATGAGGAAACTCGTGGTTGTTCTAAACCAACTATAAAAGAGTCATGATCAACCACTTGAACCTTGGTATGTTCTGTAATGAATCATGTACGAGATGACCAATCGATGTGGAAGTTCAGGTAATAATTATAAAGGTAACCATTAGAGTTTATATGATCCTTACTTTTGAGGTAATTATGGGTTACTATATGTTATGATGGAAGTGAAAGGCATGAGATAAAATTGAGGTTAAATTATGTTATGGTTATTTTTGATGATTTTATCTCTTTTTGGGGAATGATTTGAGATTTATATAGTTTTGGAAAAAGGACAACACGCAGACCGTGTGACTACCCGTCACGTCGGACAAAGCTGCGGGAATCGAACTCACAACCAAAGTGTGACTGGTATTTATCACCTACCACTAGACTACGTGAAGTCCCTGGTTAGTTTGACTGATTATTTTTAGTTATATGATTTTATGAATTAATAGTAAGTTTATTTTGGGTTATTTATGAAAATGATTAACCTATCATGGAGGATATGTGATTAGGTTAATTACTTTTGAATACGATACTTTAGGAGCAACTGATGTTGTTTGGAGATAAATGTTATGATTTAACTTGGAAGACTATGTGACTAAATCCTTCAAATATTTGGGTTTCAATCTTAGATTGGTTTACTTTGAAGAATTTTATGGACAAATTGTTTATCGGATGGTCCTCGTTGAACTCTGGGTTTTGTTGGACAAATTTTGGAGATTAAGAATAGATTTTCTTTTTAATGGGTTATCCTTTTCTGGATTATCTGGCCTTGTAATAACCTTTTGGTTTTGGTTTTGGTTAAAGCCTAAAGACATGGGAGGTATATAGTTCTCTTTGGTGGATTAGGTGATTCTCTAGAAGTTGATTATAGTACTCTTTATGCGAACAAGTCTCCCTAAATACTCGTCTTTTGGAAAAAAATATGAGTTTGATTAAGGAATCTAGTAAAAGTTGAAAGTCAAAATGATAAGTGATTATGTTTCCTTATGAATAAATTCCTCAATAAAAAGTAACTTAAAACAAAAATGTTGTCTATTAACTTTTCCTACTGGGGAATCTAATACCGTTTAACCCATCACAAGTTTGTGATTTTCTTGTGGTTAACTTTCTCCTAAACATGTTTTCTACCACTCTCCATCAGAACATGACCCTATGTTTTCTCCTCCATGTCCATGTTTTCATACTTGGAATCCTATTATGGGTTAACTCGGGTGACCTTTGTGCTTATCTTTCTTTATTTTAAAGTGATTGTTTTACCGACTCTTGTTCCGATGTGGGACTTTCAAGGATGTTTCCAAGCTCAATTTTAAAAAAATTGCGAGGACGTAATTCCCAAAAGGGGGGAAGGATGTAACACCCCAGTTAAATAAAGAATATGACATTTTCATATTTATCCATATTTTTTAATAAAATATTAATATGAATTTAAAGGGGACGCTATGCTCGATGGCGTACCCAACACGCAACAACGAGTTTCTTGGGAATCTTACGTTGCACTCTAATAATAAAATAATATTATTTTAAATGGTAGTTAACATGTAGTTGTTGTATTGGCGGGAATGGATAGAAATAACTAAAATATGATTATATATTTTTTTAAATGCTTTTACATTTATCCAATAAAAGATAAAGGCGTAAAATATGGAAAGAATTCAATTTTAGGCGTATATGCCCTAGTTTTCACTAAAGGTTCACTTATCGCCTTTTGATGGAGAACCGTCATTAAATATAGTTTTGTTCACTCTTATACATCCTTTTGGACCAAATAAAACTCTTCTTAAGAATTGGGACATCAAAATTTACTTCGTGTAAATTTTTGGTATCTTTCTGATAAAGTTCATTTTTTAATGAATAGTGTAAAATGTTGTATTTTAATTAAAAACCTCTTTTTAATATAATTTATTTATATTATTAGATTATATTTTTATTTGGTTTTAAAGTGAAATTAGAATATATTTTTACCATTAAATCCAATAGTGGTCGTTGGAATTAATTTCACTTTAAAAACGGATTTAAACTAGTGTCAATCTTTTGATACTTATTGTTTCATAAAAACACGCTATTTGCTCTGACAGCAGGAATTAATTATTAAATTAATTAATGTGACTTATATGTTTTGAATTTTTTAAAATAGACTTCATTTTTGAATTCGGAATATCAAATATAGCTTAGGGTTAATTTTTGGGATTTTTCTGAAAAACTTCAATTTTTGATGAATAATGAAACCACTAAGTGGTACTTATAAAAACTGATTTTTTCCGTTTAAATGAAATTTTGCCATCTTTGTGTTTTGAATTTCAAAAATCCGACATACATGGTTGTCATTAAGAAGTAAAATGTGGTTCAATGGGATAAAAATAATTTTTTGGTGAATAGTAACTTATTAAGTTTTTAATCGCGATTAGAGGTAATTAGTGTAGTTTAAGGTAAAAAATAATATTTTAATAATATTAAATGAACTTGAAACATGTCCTAACCTCATTTTATGTGTCATGGCCGACCAAGACAACCCATGGGTCAACTTGGGGACCCCATGAAGCCACTTTGGTTGGAAAATGACATTAATATCTTTTTATTTAAAGTTAAAGTAAAAAATGAGACAAACATGAAATGTTTTACTAAAACAATTTTTACATGGGGTTATAAAAGTCAGATATTTGACTATAAATATTCATTAGAAAGAAAAATATATTTCCTACATCATAGTATTTTTTGTATAATTTTTTTACATTAAATAAATTAAATTATTTATGACATCATGATGATGCAGCGATGACCTCATTATTTAACGATTTAAATAAAATGGAAAGATAATGTAATATCTAAGACCTATACATGTCCAAAACCTATTGTATGAGTAGATTTATAACCCTTATCACCTTATCCTCTAAATAAATCAATGTGGGACCTTTAAAATCCGAAACTCTTTTGAAAATAAAGTAACATTTTGTAACTTTACAAGAGTGCCCTTCCTTTTCTCTTATAAAAGGCCCCCACCTCTACCTCCTTACTCACACTCCCAAAGATTTTGGCTCGGCCAACCCCTGCCCATTTTGTCTTTCCACTTCCCTCTCTTACTCCTTGAAGCCTCATTTTGGGCAGAAGTCTTCCCAAGGAAGCCTTTGAGCTCAAACCAAAGGGAGTTACCCGATTGTAAGGTAATGTCTTCACTTGAGTCCTTTTGTTTTATTTTACTTCTCCAACCCCCTAAACTCTTTTTATTCATTTATTTTGTAACAAATCCAGTATCATCAATATACTAGTATGTTGTTATAATAAGGATTCGAGCTACACTTTCACACACCTACATCTAATGGTTAAAGAACATACTGTTTCTGTGGATGGCGAATTTCTGCCTCCCGAAACGATGATTGTTCAACATTCTTCTAACACCTTCAAAGGTGGCCATTAAGATGACACTATATTTATATATGATATATAATATGTTTATGTTTTCCTTAAGCTTCTGTATTTTTTATTTTGGGAATACCTTTATGGTTTCCATTATGGGTAAACGCGATATCTTCATTTAAGGAAGTGCGGACTACCGCCCCCTCAAAGTGATTTTATTCGTTAATACCATATGTGGTACGTATAAAGGATATATTTAATGATATTATATATGATACCATACTTGAATTAAAATACTATTATTTATCATTATGTTTTAATTCCATTAAATATGAAATAGAAATGGAAGTAGCATTCATGCGTACGTACGGCTTACCGTCTCCATGAACGGTACATTTCATTTCTTATCTCAAAATGTTATGTAATATTATAAGTATATATATATAATGGATATATATGTAATATATTACATCTAAATTATGGATATAATTCTGGAATTATAACATATATATATCTCTCATTTTTTTTTAATTCCATTAATATGAGAAAAAATGAAAGTAGTGTTCATTCGTACGTACGGCCTACCGTCTCCATGAACGGTGCTTTTAATTTTTATCTACAAATGATATGGAATAGTATTAAATGAATATTTACTGGATATATATGATATTTTAATCATTAATACTATTCTGGAAATTATTTACTTATAACTACATGGGCAATCTTTTTTCAAACAAGTTCATTTTTGACTCATGTACCAAACATCAGCGAAAACGTCTGATATGAACTAACATTATTAAACAATTATTATAACATTATAATATGTGATATTAACTGAATAATAATATATAAAGGAGGTACTTAGGCAATTATTAATTTACCAAAGTTTATTATTCAGGAATATAAAGAAACGAACAAGACAAGTTGGACTTGAGGTAAGGGATCCTACTCCTCTCTTTCTTTTTAAGTACACTCTTTTATGTCATTCCTTATAAGCTCATCTTTCTTGTTATTGTGATGTTCTTTTATATTACTCTTACTGTAATTTTTATGTTCATATGATGAGAGACCCTATTCTCTCTCATCAATCCATTTTGGAAGTTTTGAGTGGCGCCGTTAGGCTGCCGAATTTTCGTAAGAGATCTAACCTCTCTCTTTCTCTTTAAGTACTCCCTTTTATGTCACTTTTTTTTAATATCCTATTTGTTATGATGGGGGATGTTCTTTTATATTCCTCTTTCTGTAAATTTTATTGTAATGTGATTAGATACCCTATTTGATCTCATCAATCGATTTTTAGAAGTTTTAAGTGGCGTCGTTAGGCTGCCGAGTTTTCGTAAGGGATTTTTCATCTCACTTTTATTCCCGTGAGATTTATGCTAAATTTTCCACAATTTCCTTTGAGTGGTGTATGTACTGACCATTATTTTACTCATTGTGAAATATTCTTTCATTTATGAGTATTTACATCAATGATGTATTGTCCTTCTTTCACGGGGCGTATGTTTCGAAGGATACCCATGTCGATAAGGGAACCTTTCACCCTCCTCTTTTTAAAAGACTTATTTTGTTGGGTCTTTTAATTTACATATTTTTATGTTGGGATATGTTCTCATATATCCTTATTTATGTAAATTTTATGTCCAAGTGATGAGGTACCCTTTTTTTTATTATCTCTCATCAACTCATTTTGATGTGACGTCGTTAGGCTGTCAAGGGAACTTCTTAACCCAATTTCGATTTCTTTGGGTTCAACATGTAGTTATTGAATATGGCATCCTTTGAATATGTGTGAATGACCTTTGATTATTTTACACTTAATATCCACTTATATTTTGTGTATTCGTTTGTCACACATAATTATGTAATTGATTTATCCTTAAACCAAGGATACCGTCTTTGTATGGGACTTCGTCTCAATCTCCTTTCGTTGAGCCATATTTTGTTTTATACACAACCTTCTTTTATACGGTGTATAAACCCCTTTTACTTTTAAGTTTATTCAAACGAAATCTTTTTTATACGAAGCGTTTACTAAATGACAAAAGGGAATGTTTTTGTCGTACGTATGCGGCGACAATGACTTCTCCACCGTCGTGACCATTATTTGAGTTTCGGCTTCCTCTACAAGCCATACCTTCTTTTTTAAAAGAAAAATAAATACCATGTTTTACTTTTCTTTTATTTTGGTATTGAAAATGGTTTTAATAATGTTTTTATATCAATGTGTTGTATTTATATCTTGTGATTGAAAGGTGGAAATGTTATGTTTCCTTTATGCATGTTTTATGTGATACGATTATGTTGAGGTTCTTGGGAATTATTATGAATACGGGTGGTTCTGTGATAAAATAAGGGCGGGTGAGCCCGATATAGCTCTCCAATGCATTGGGTAACGCGAAGGAGTGAAACGTAAAGGTTTCTCCGAAGAGATTTAGGGAATATACTGTGATGGGTATTCCAAACGTAACCAAGAGGGTTACTCCCTACGAAAGAATGTTATGAATGCCTCAAGTTACCTTTATGTCTTATGATTTCTATGATTTATTCATGGTTTGATGAGGTATGTTAAAGTGCCTATGTTTTATGGGTAAAGTATGATTTCATTCTTATATATATATGAACTCATGTTTCCTTTCCATTTTTTTATAACCCTTACTGAGCTTTTTATGCTCATCCCAAGTTTTTGAAAAAAAATTCACAGGTCAAGGGAAAGGTACATGATGTGATGATAGTGTCAAGGATATGTCAAGAAATAATCCGTGTTTTATTTTAAAAATGTTTCCGTTGATGGGAAGAATGAATATTGTCTTTTATGTAACCACTTTCTTTAAATGTGGAATTTAATGCAAGTTTCATGATCTAATTCTCTAAAACTCTAAACCTAAAAATATCCTCAATGTGTAATCTTGTAATAACTCAAGATTAAGTAAGGTTTAAGGCTGGGGCCTTATAATCATAGTCTTGGAAATCATTGTATAACTCAAAGTAATCTCCAATAGGTACTAAGTAATAATTTTTATACACTTTAAATATATAGAATTTCTTTTGGAGACTATTTCATCATGGTATAGAAACTAGGGGGTCCATTTTGGCTCTATGAATCCTTATCATAGGCTACCCATTGGGAACAATGACACCAGAAATCAGCAATAAATGAGAGGAAACCAAAACTTGGAAGGGAGAAGTAAAATAAGTGGGAGAGGATATTTTCAACAACTAATATTGGCTAATAAATGAGAGTAATCCTTATTTAAGTAATTAAATTAAATATTTAATTGATTTAATAAAATTATTTTTAAAAAAAGTAATTAGGGATGTATTATGTACCTTCCATACCTTCACCTATTACTCATTCCCCTGTTAAGTACCCCCTTCCAAGGACCATAGGGCACCCAGAGGCCCTTTAGGGGATACTGCCTCCCCTACTAATCCTATCAAGTACCTAGTACCATCCAACCAAGTACTTCATCACCTATTTCATATAGAACATATGCCCCGTCACCCTGAGTAAATTCCTAAAATAGATCTTTAGGCCACCGAAAACACCTCAAAAATCCCTATATCATTAAAAAACACAACAATTAGATAAACTTAAACAAAAATAATACCTATTATGGATGAAGGGTTTTATAATAAAAATGGTAGAAACTCTTAAGATAAGCATTTCCAACACATCAACCATTGTTTTACACCTATGCTTGCCTATCTTGGGACTAACCACCCTTGGATCAACTCATGATATCCCATAATCACCCATCATATTATGATAGATCCATAAATACTACTAATTAACCCAATCCAACCCTCAAGAAAATGATTACCACTATCCTATCACACATAGACTCTTCTCTATTCTTAGAGGAATTCCCAAGTAAACCACTAACTATCCAACTACACAAGTCACATAAAGGAATTCCCTTCACGGTCTCTAATAACAACTCTACATAAGGATGAAGGGTTTCAAAGGGGATGAAAATTATCAAAACACAGTGGTATTACATCAAACTAATTCCCAAAAACATAAAATATTCCACATTTACTTTATTGAATAATATAATGAAGAATAAATTGTTCACCTTATTCTTTTTCAATCCAACCCATCCATATGAGTTTGATATTGATCACTGAGAATCATTCAAAATACTTCTTCCTCCTAGGGTATCTACTATTTGGAAGAATATCCCAACACTCAGGAAATATCTATCTCAAACCATGGTTTTATAGAACCTTGAGTTAAAATATTTGAGAGAAATTAAAGCCAGATAAACTTGGTTTGAGGGGTTTTTCTTAGTGTCTCCACAAAATGAAATGTCACACCCACACAAATGAAGTTTGAACCACTATTATATAGGACTAAATAACTCAAACATTTAGTCTTGTATTCATGATATGTTTCATAAATTTTTCTCAATTCTACAACTATTATAAATCATTCTCAGTCCTCATAATGAGTTATTTAAAATTTAAAAGTTCAATCATAACATTCTAACTTCTCAATATCGTTATCTCATAATGAACTGATCGAGTATGATAACATGTAAAATGAGAAAGTGTTCATTCCACGCATTATCCCATAATACGACAATAACATACACAAATACCATGACATAGTTTCTTACACTATTACATGAAATGCACAAGGATAGACCATGATGTGTTCTAAACCACCATGTTGTGTTCCTTCCTTTAGTATGTAATTCAAAAAATATCCCACTTGAACTTAATCCTCAATGTAATAGAAAACCTTGACCTTGTTTAACATCATATGTGACAACTTTTGAGACTATATCCATATCTAATTTTGGAAAATCTATCATACATTTTCACTATATATTATATTATATACAACAAATGTAAAAATCCATCCAAATATTCTATTGAATATCCTTCAAACCACTTTTGGGATGGCTCTCAAAGTTTTATAAACTTGATCCTTATTCACACAACCAAAAATTGTGACATCAAAGGACATTATATAATTGAAAAAAAATTACGAATTGTCAAATCCATAAATTTTAGTAAAGAGAACCCTCTATCAAAGAATCAATACTACTCGTGCTATAAAGGGATCTCACATGATCTTTATCAAACACTTGTATCTCCCTACCTATGTCCACTATTTTTTTCATATAAAAATATTCATGATCATATAACCCATTTATCTATGAAATCAAGTTCCCATGGGATATAGAGTATTCCAATTCTATATAGCCTACACATATATTATTGATCCTCCAAGTATAGAATAGAATAGGTGGATAAACATATCACATTTAATTCACCCTAGTGGGTGAGAACATCTATAGATATATAATATCATCACATGTACCTTTTATATATATAGACATACCCTTACTAAATATATCTCAATTGAGGGCCCACATTTTATACTCATAATATGATAGTAAAAACCCATATTTGTTAAGCCTCAACTGATGACATGATCAATAATATTCCAAACCACCCCACTGATTAGATAAGTTATACGAATTATATAAGAAATGTATAGAAGTATAAGGTTCTAATTAAAAGTGTATTTCAACCCTTAGTTGTTGGGGATTCAATATGAAACATTCACACATAGTATACCAAATACATAGTGTATGGCTCTCAATGCGGTATACTTGGTGAATCATCTGGTATAAAAATCATTTTGTGACTCATGGGAATGTTTTATATATATATATATAAAATCTCTATCATAGTATTATTAACATTTCAACATTACCTATAATACTCTATAAAATGAATTCGTTAGTGATAACTCAAATTCATACATTAAGAGGTTAATTTTAATTACACTTCACACTATATATGTAGCTAATTTGAACATATGTTAAAGTGGATACTACATTTTATATAACATAATACATTTTATATTATTAAACAGTTTTAATTATATTAATAAAACCATACGTAAACACCTGTCTAATCATATCCCATATGATAGATCACCAAAAAGATTTTATATTTTTCCTCTTTTAGGTATTCGTTAAAATCATTACATCTCTATATAACTCCTTACACATATACATGTGACCATATGATAATGTTGATACCATGGATGATTATGTTGTATTTATTTTCAATACATTTCCTAATATTTAATACTTATAAAAATAATTTTAAGTGGTTGGGAATTTTATTGGGTTGATTTAAGTGGATAGAGATGATTGAATATTTTTATAGAAATCTAGAAACTGATGCATAATGGTAATAAAATACTTGGGAATTCGATATAAGAATAATTATGATTGGTATGTAAGAGTATAAATATTTTTAATAATCATACATAATATCTTAGGAAGTAGAATAATGTTAAGGGTAATACAAAAGATATTATAGATAATAAAACTATTGAAGTACTAGAATACATAATAATAACCATAAGTTATCACTAAAATATATAAGAGTAACTCATAGCATATGTAATAGTAATAAAGTGATACATAAGAGTGACTCTGGAGTTACATAGAGTATGTAAGATTAATTCTTGAGGATACATGAGAGTAACCTATGGTTTTAACTAATTTGTAAGATCTTTTTTGATATTATTTAATATTAAATAGATGTAATATTTTAATAATAAATAATAAATATGATGTGTTATTTACTGTTATTTATGTTTAAAAAATCATGATTTTATGTGATTATTCATGACTCAAGATGTTTTTTAGTGTTGATATTTGGCATGGAATATTTCACTATGATAAATAAATTTTGACCATAATTATTTCTATATGTGAGCATGTGGACATGGAAAAGACCTGTTGAATCTTTATAAGTTTTAATAGAGGAATAATATGAGAATTTATGAGAATTAAATAGTAAGATATAGAGATTTAGTGAGGATATTTGAATAAAAAGGTATGAGATTCAAAAGGAAGAATTAAACACTATCTATGAATATTGATGTTAGAGATTTTATGAGATTAGATATTCGAATAGTTTTAAATAAAAGAAAAGAGCATATTTTCAATTTATTTTTATATTCTAATTTTTAAATAGTATAAAATATATGTGTGATCAATGCTTAGTTTTTTTGGGGAAAGGGGTTGTGGTAACTGGTATAGATTTATTATTGTGATAATATTGTGAGAAAGATAGACTAAGTATATTGATTTGTAGATGAGGAAGAAGAAAATAATATTCATCTATTATATTAAAGAATCATATTTTATTTATTGATACATATTTAATAAGTTATATTATTTTTCTTTCTTTATAAAAAGTTGGTTCTTCTTTCAAACTGGTTTGTGTCAGAACTGTATAGAGTTTAAGTAAGCAATAAAGTTGTTATGATTTAAAGAAAAAATTGACACTAATTCACCTCCATCCACCCACCCTGCACAAGTTTTGATTATCCATTCAAGTGATTATAATAGTAGGTATGAGAATATAGGTTCACTATCAAATATATATCTTTAAATATTTTATAGATCATAAAGAAAATAGTTAGAAATAAAGGGAATCTAACTTTTTATGGGAAATGTTTTTAATATGCAATAATAGAATGGTAACTTATCTATTATATCATGTACTTAATATTATTGAGTATTTTATTCAATGTTTTATAGTTTCAAATGAGACCATCACATGGTCTTTATTTGATAAGAATAATATTAAGAGTGATGGAGAGGAAAGTAATGCACCATTTACATAATTATATAAGAAAAGGTTAATAAAATTTATGGGACACAAAAATGGTAAGTAGAAATAGATAAAACATAATATTATTTATGATAGAGACCAAAAGGTTATTTGGCTCGCTTCTTATAGTGTCTCCTTGGTAACTTCCTAGGAATTTTAGTGATTCAGGAACTATTTGATCAATTCCTCATGAAATGGTTTGAAAATGTGAATTCCATATCAAAAAAGGTAGGTACACGTGGTGTTCTTCATGATAACGTGTTGGGTTTTATGGGAAGCATAGAATGAATTAAAGAATCTATTCATTTAGGTTAGCATGACTCATGTGAAATCTAAAGTTCTTCCCTTAATCAATGAATTATACAAATATTTTTATGGTTTACCCTCCTTAAACCCACCCATTCAGTACCTTCATCCTCATCCAGGCTCAACTACTACATATTATAGGAATTGGGTTGTTTGTAAGAAGATTATAGTGGGACTGAAGTTCAATGTTGATGAATCTTATATCAATAGAAACATGTGAGGAGGAGGGATCATACAAGGTGCTCAGGGGTTGGGGGTTCTGTATTTTAGTGATTTATATAGAAAGGGTGGTTCTATAATTATAAAGTAATGGGGTATACTCTTAATTTTTATTATTTATAGGCTTTATAATATATCTATTTTGACTATGGAATCTGATTCAACCATTCTAATCAAGTTCCTATCATTTTTAAATCTAATTAACCGGTCAATTACTCTCTTTATTATGGGTTGAAAGAGGTTCCTAATGAGATATATTGATATTATTCACACCTTTAGGGAGGGAAATAAATTTTTTGATACCCTTTCTTCTAAAGGTGATTTAATTAATCCTCTATCTGTATTTATTGATAAAACTCCATCCCCCTGAATTGTATCAATATTATCATAGGTGATTCCATCATACTTAACTACATTATACCCCCATAATTCCATATTCAATGCTCTCTCATTTCAATAAAAATTTAAGTTATGATGATGTGATAAAAAGGTGAAGGATGTAAAGATACAACTTTAAAAAAATCAGTTTGAATATATGAGAATATAAGAAGATGAATCTATTAATGAATTATTTACCATAGTTAGTATGAATATTATTTCCATCGGAGGGTATGGTAAAACTCTTAATGAATCTATAGTTATGATAAAACTGGTGAGAATTATACCAAATTAGTTTGATGATAATATATCATCCCCTGAAGATAGAGATCCTGAAAACTACACTTTCTAGGAATTCTATATAACATTAATTATATATGAGACGAGATAAGAATATAATATTAAAAATAAGGTGAATAAAGAGAATTTTGTTAATTTTAAATCCTTTGAAAATATGAATATTGATGATCTTAAGGATACTTATAATAAATATGAAAACATAGAAGGTTTTGATGAGATTACCTCTTTATTATCCAAAACTTTGAAGAGAATAAAAGGAAAGTATCAAGGTAATTTTCCTTTAAATTTTTTTAATTATGGTAAAGTTGGTTTCATTTCTTCCAATATTCCTTTGATAATTAGTAATGAGAATGAATATAATGAATTAACCAATATATTATCCATGAAATAATATTCTTACAAGATAAATTAACTAAAAGTATAAAATAATAAGACATCCAAAATTTTATAGGAGAAACTTTGTATCACATGAATAAAGTTATTATGATATTGGGAAAGGTAGTATTGAAGATAAAACCTATAAAGATACCACTCAACAAGTCCTCATGGTTCATGAATCATAAGAAAGCATATCCATAAAAGATAGTACTAAAATTTATAGTGTTTCTGATGAAGGTGAGTCTTAAAATGATTAAACTATAATATTTGAGATTAAGATGCACCTAAATGATATTGGAAAGATAGGAGAAGAAAATTTAAATCTCAAAGAAAAACTTTATGAAGGAAAAACAATACAGATGAAAAAATAGTTATTTTCAATGAAATCAAGAAATTTAAATTTGAGAATAAAGAAATAAATAAGGACATTGATGATATGAATTATATTATCATCCTTAAAGATGAAAATATTAATGGGTTGATAATGAAAATTATTGAATCTGATAATATTGGGAATAAATTCATGTTCAGTTACAAAAAAAATCTATCACAAACACTTGTGAAATATCCAAGGTATGTGTGAATAAAATCAAAGCTACTAAACAATTAAATGAGTGCCTAAATCATTAAATTCCAATTACTCTTGGTTTATAAGGTCTTGGATATAAATAAGGGAAGTTTGAATATGAAACACTATAAAATGATTACAATGTTTATAGGTGAATATAGTAATAAATATTTTATTATGTGAGCTAATATTTGTAAAGAAAATTCAAAATAGACTCATTTTTAGAGGGATAAAAAATTAGTAAAAATATCTATGTCGACCCCAAATGTTCAAGAGTTTTATAAAAGTGTGTGGTGGAATAATCACAACATAGACCTAAAAATGTGGATATACAGTAACTTATGCAATGATAGAATTTTTATCAAAGTAAATTTCAAGTATTCCGCAGCTTTTTTGATGTATTTGTCCACAAATATTATAGTTATTAGAAAAAAAATCTCCAACTAAGAAAATGAGAGGGATTTATCCATGGGGGATAAAATAATAGCTTATGATAAACTAAATTCCTCTATGAGTTGAGAATATAATAGATATAGAAAATATTTGAGAAACTAAAAAATCATAGAAGGTTTGAATAAGATAGAAACACATTTTATTAGTGGATAATTATATTATAATCTCAGTTAAATATCAATTTTAGATATGAGAATTTTCAAAAGAATAATAAATCCAAACAGCAAGAAATTTTTGTTGAAGTTTATTTCAAGGCATGAAAAATTGAGAGTACATCATCACACATTAAAGGTGATTTGAATAATCTAAAAATGTTAAAATACGTGATGGAGTAATTTCTACCATTGGAAATGAAAGTTTATTCAAGATCAATGGTGTTATAGTGGAAATAAAATTAAAGAAAAAAAACAACTCCAACAATATGTTATTTGTTGATGGATTTAAGAAAAATATTTTTGAGTGTATCATAGATTTGTGATGATAAAAATGAGATTATATTTATTAATAATGGTTGAATTAAGAATAAATTGAATTATAAAGTCGTGATATCAAGGGGTTTGAGAACTCATAGTAACTTAATTTAGGTTGGAGAAAATAAAATTGGTTTTTATATAAGTATTCAAGCTGAAAATAATTTATGGCATATAATAATTGGCCACCTTAGACAAAATCCCATGATAAGGTTTATCAAATATAAATCTATGGGAAATTTTCCATTCTTAAAGGAATTCCCACACACGCCATTTTTAAAACATTTAAAAAGTATAATATTTTGAATAAAAGTCATATGGGGAATTGTTATTCATACCCAAATGATATTAGAGTTTGTTTAATTTGATGTTTGGGGACCAATGAGTAATAAGTCAACAAGTGAATAAAATTGTTTCACCACATTCATTGATGATTTTAATGTAAATACTTTCATTTTTTTATATCTCACAAATCCCATGTTTTAAGAATATTTAAAAGTTCTAGGAGAATTAATGAGAAGAAAAATGATTATTCTCTAAAGAGGTTGAGAATTGATAATTGGAGTGAGTATTAAAACTAATTATTTTCAAAATATCTTGAAAAACATGGACATAAGGTATGAGTTTAGTGCACCATACACTCCAAAAAAATGGATCATATGAAAGTAATAACATAAGTCTTATTATTATGGTTATAACCATCAAAATTGGGCATTATACTTCAAAGTAATTCCAAATTTATTCGAAAAAAGGTGTTTGTTAAGTCCAAATTTAGATATAACTCCATGTGAAATATAGTTCAATAATAATCTAAATATGAAATACTTCATAGTGTTTGGGAATTTATTTATGATCAAGAAAAAATGTAAAAAGTGGTCGAAACTTTAGTGAGATTGATTAATATGGTATATTTATTAGTTACACTTTAAATAAAAGTTTATATTTATTTTAAAATAAAAAAAAACTAAGAGAATAATTAATTGTCATTATTTGGAATTAATTAAAATTAAATATGACAGTACTAGAAAAAACATCATTTTTTTCAATCTTTTAACATCAACTCTTATATAAAAGGTGTTAAAAACATTTTGAAATTGGTTATTTATATAACTGACACTAAAAACCCTTTCATGATATGTTTTAACATCAATTAATATATTAATGAATGATAAAACCATTTTTTATATTGATTAATATATAACCAATTTTAAAAACTAATGTGATAAGGATTTTAACCTTAGTTATATAAACATCCAGCACCAAAACATATGGATTTAATGCCAGTTTTTTCATAATTGTTTCTAGAACCCACTATAGTGAGGGTTTTAATGTCAGTTATATGGATATCCAAAATTAAAATCCTTTTATACTAGGTTTTAACATCATTTATATATAAAATTATGTTAAAATTAAAATTTCACATAACATTCTAATGATGTTTCAAATTTTTCACGACACTCCCTTTCAATTCTAACTTTCTGCCTAAAATTTATTACACCATAGGGACATTTTTTCAAGTAACACCTATAACCTTTCATTCTCCTACTTTCTACATTTCTTATCTACTCTTACTATGATCCAATGTTTCAGCATTCCATATATTCTTTATTCCATTATTTTTCCATGGTATTTATAATAATTATATCCTTATTTAGTTTTTTATGATTTTTTTCTTCATATATATTTTTTGATGATTTTTTTATAAGGAATATGAATTATGTTTATTGAGTAGAAAGTATAAATATTTTACATGATATTTACCAGCTGTTGTTTAAAATTCCATACCATTTGGAGTCAAAAATGTATCATAGGTTTTTTATTAAAAATAAAATGAATAAAAATAAATCATATTGACATTTTAAGGAAACTTCCATGAGTAAGGAAAATAATTTGAATAATTAAGTCTTTTTTTCTTATTTTTTATTAGTTTCTAAAATTTCATATTTCTTATATCTTGTATTTTTCTCCAAGGGAGTTATGTGTATTAAAATACTTTTTAAAAAAATCAGTCACATTAGATAACAATTATCAAACTAACTGATATTAAAAGACTAAAAAATTAATATTTTAACATCATTTATAAAAATAAATGATGTTAAAATCTTAAAAATCAAAACATTTTAAGTGGGTTATTTTGATAACTAATGTATAAAATCACTTATAACATCAGTTATTAAAATAATTGACATTATAATCCACTTTTCATGTTAGTTATTAATTTTTCTTCAAATAAAGATTTATATATCATTTTATATAACCAAAATTAAAAAATTATTATGAATCCAACTATATTTACATTATTAAAAAATCTGATGTTAAAACTAGAAAAAATACAATGTTAAAAAAAGAACAAATAAAAGATTTAGAAAGAATGAAGATGCAGAAAACATCATTGGAGACCAGAATCATGGGGAATAAAAGTGAAAAAAATGAATTATCTAGTGTAACGCCCTGACCAGGGTTCCACATATCAGTGCCCCATGCTAGTTTGCTAATGACCTCAGGTGTGCCTTTGTATATGCTATAGGCTTCTAACTAGCAGTGAGGTTCAAATATATAACAAAGGGATGTTATTCCCTCATTATCAAAGCATCTCAAAAATGGAAATAAATAAACAATACCCAAATGATAATAACCATAACCAGAATAATACCAGTATCACATGATAACCAAAATAAGAATAAAACATCAAAACTAAAATTGTAGACATGTCATGCAACATATGTACCAATTTTCTAAATAAAACCCAAAAATAACAACATGGTGACAACTCCACAAATGGGTCCCAACAACACATATAGTTTCCTCATCCATTCTATATCCCAACTCAGACATCTAACATAGGGATATATCCCTTATCATTTCCCCTAAACATGAAATATATTGGGTTACCAATCAGGAATCCCAAGTAAGTTGTGATTACAATTCAGTAGGCCACCACCAATAGGGTCTAAAACAACATCTAGTATATAATAGTGTATGTAGTTGTATAAATAATAAAGTATAGTAAAGTAAATAGTTATCACATTTCATTACTCTTTAATTAGCCATATAAATTATCTAGGTTCATGATGACATTCGAACCATCAATACTATATTCAACTCATGCTAGAGTCTGAACTATCCCCAAGGGGTATCTTCTCTCATTATAACATGGGTTTAATTATTTCAATTCATTCAATTTTCATATCACGGTTACCTGAAACCATAGTATAATGCAAATATATTAGGTCTAAAATTCCATGTTTAGTACCCCATGGGTATTTGAAGAATCATTCCATGTCCCAAAATCCATTATTATCACATATGTTATTTTAAAGTATCATTCTATGTCCCACACTCATATATTAGTCAATCACATATGGCCTTTTGAAGCATCATTCAATGCCCCGCAAACATATATCACATTTATTAAAATATCACATTTATCACAAATATATATCAACAATAAAGGTTAATCATCATTAACCATCTTATCAAACATTATCATCACAGTATACAATTTCAATTTATCAAAAAATAATGTTCATCACTTTATTTCACATGAAATAATATGAATAATTCACCATTAACCATTTATAAAAATTTAATCACATAAAACATTAACCCTTTATGTTTAATCGAACCGTACCTTAATTTCCATTAGTTAATCAATTCATAATCCTGTTAATTTATCAATAACATAATTCTTAATCCCATAAATTCCATAATCCCAATAACCCATCAATTTCATCATTTCATTAATTAATCTACCAATTAATTAATCAAATTCATGATTCAATTTCCCAAAATGGAAATACAATTTCCAAAATTAATTACATTAAATATAATTAAAGTCTATGGGAATTGAAATTTAGACCAACTACCTCAAGATTGTTGATGAACGTTCACCAAACTAGAAATTACCAAATTGAATTAGAACATTCAATTACACAATAAAAAACTAGATCTAGAACCAAAACCTAAATCCATGATAAAATAGATTAAGATCTGTCAAAACCTATATCAAAACTCATCACCAATAGAGGATAAAAAATTCCTCTTCATCTATAAAGAGACATAGGAGAGAGATAAATCCAAATGGAGAAATAATCACATACTAGAGAGTTACAGATCCATCGATTAGATCTTAGATTCATCATGAATAGTGTTAGTAGAGCCTTGGAATCTTCTCCAAGACCTCCAAAAATGATATCGAACTTATAAGGTCGATTATGGGTGAATTAGGGTGAAAACTGAGGGTTCTATAATTTTAAAACAAATTTTATGGCGATTAAAAACTCTGTGCACAGTTTCTTAGGTCGGGCACATGGTTTTCCAAATCCTGTTCCTTAACCATGCACACCTCCTTCGTGGTTTAGGGTTTCTCTTAATAGGTAATATGGTTTGGAATACCATGTGCAAACCATGAAATCCCTCTCTGTCTGGGGTTTCATGTTTTGGTGGGGGTGGGCGCGTGGTTTATGAAAACCAGGTGCCAACCGTACACTTACCCTTCTGCTTCCAAATTTCACAATTTTCACCCAAAACACCCCAAAACAAAAACCCACCAAAGATATACCTAAAAAGGGTAAAATATTACTTGTAAATGAGAATGATACATCTATAGAGAAGGTCATGATAGTACAATCTCCCGACCTTATAATAGCTCATCCTCGAGTTGTACTCCCAAGTATCTCTAGTTGGACCCCAAGCATCTATAAGATTCCAAGGAAATAATATTAGGCCATTGGTCCCACATATATACTTCTATCTGATGTTTCCTCTTGAAAATTTCCATTTTTCCATAATACTTGAACTATAAGCATGATATTTCCCTGTAATAATTTCTTACTGCAATCTACAACATGCATCAGATGCTCTTAAAAGGACGCATCGGTCACAAACTCAACATAAAACACATAGATTACATGAGAAGGGTCGTGGTGATACCATTGAAGTTGTGGAACATGAAAAATATTGTGCATAGAGTTATACCTCTGTTGAAGATTCAATCGGTATGACACCGGCCTGATTCTCTCCATAACCTCAAAAGGTCTGACAAACCTGGGTGCCAACTTTCCCTGCCTCTGAATCCTATGGTGAACCAATCAAAGAAACACTTAAAGGAACACATGATCACCCACTATAAACTCAATAGGTCATCAAAATATATACTCATGTGACTTCCATATACTCTAATTCATATCCATATGTTTCAAAATCAACTAAACCCACTCTGAATTCTCTAGTATGAGACTCAATCCCAACAGATCTGACTCACCTACCTCTATCCAGCATAGATGTGATCTATATGGCCTAACATAAAGAGCCTCATATGATTCCATCTCAATAGTTTCTAGATAACTATTTTTATAGGAAAACTCCACAAGTTCTAGGTGCTTCTCCCAAGACCTACCAAAGTCAAGAACATATGCTCATAGCATATCCTCCAAAACCAATATCCCCCAAGTGCTTCTCCATAAATTCTAGGATAATATCCTAAAAAAACTATATATTACGTTCCTACATCCCATATGTTTTTGGGTGGAAATTCATACTTATAAATACATTTTTACCAAGATCCTTATACAAGCCTTTCCATAAATGCAAAGTGAAACGTGAGTCATGGTATCAAATTATACTCTTTGACACACCATACAGATGGACTATCTCCCAAAAATACATGTCTCCCAACTAATCCAATAATAAATTATCCCTGATAGGAAAGAAATGTGATACTTTCATCAAACTATCCAAAATCACACAAAAACATGATTCTTTTGAGGAATCCTTAGGATACCTACCACAAAATCCATGGTAACATCATCCCACTTTCATTGTAGAATGGGAAATGGTTTTAGTAAAACACTAGGCCATTGATGTTTATATTTCACCTATTTAAAGGTGTAGCATCATGTCATGAACCTTGAAATATCCCTTTTCACTCCTGACCACCAATACTATCGGCGTTGGTCATAGTACATTTTGGTCAAAACCAAATCCACCACCCACTTTGAAGCATGAAATTCATGAATCATCTCTTCTCTCATACTCATAGGCACAAAAATAGGATTCCTGATATAGATGATATCATCCTCATCTAAGGTCCAATCGAAAGGTGACTCCTCACCTTCAGGGATTTTCCTCAAGTCCAAACACTTCATATCATCATACTACCTCTCCCTGACACAGATCAAAAGTGTATGCTCTACTAATACTGATATGATGGTTACCTGCTCCTAGTCCTACTAAACTACAAAATGGATATCATCCAGAAATGTCATGATTTTTTGCTTATAACTAGACTCCTAAACCATATGAGTCTGAGTTTTCCTACTTAAAGCATCAGAAACACTATTTCCCTTCCCTGGTGTATATGTTAGATCAAAATAAAATGACTGAATATATTCAACCCATATCCACTGAAGGAGATTCAAATCTTATTGTGAAAAGATATACTTTAATCTCTTGTGATTAGTATATATATTAAATGTTCTCCCTAACAAATAATGTTCCCAACACTTCAATGCATAAAAAATACCTGATCAATCGTGATTCCTAGATTACACCAAGATTTCATCCACAGAAAAAACCACAAACTAACCTAGGTAAGAGCATAATATTGGTTTATTAAGTCCATAAACAATAATTTTGTGTTCATCATCCCTAACAGTATCATGATAAACTCATAAAGGTCATACCTTCTTCTGGAAGTTTTCTATGGTATATCATAAGGTAAAAATATGATATAATGATACCCTGACCTCAATACAATCACAGAGAATACACAATTTCCTCTCAATTGGTCAAATAGATCATTGATATATAGAAGAGGATATCGGTTCTTCATTATCATCTTGTTCATCTTTCAGTAGTCATCACACAAGTGCAAGGTTCCATCAACCTTCTTAGCAAACAAGACTGGTGAACCCTAATGTGACTTACTTGGATAGATAAACCCCTTATCCATTAATTCCTCTAGTTGATTCTTGAGCTCTTGAAGCTCTGTTGGTACCATTTTATAAGGTGGAATTGAAACTAGCTCAGTTCTAGGTATGAGCTCAATCGTAAACTCTACATCTCTCTCAGGCGGATACCCGAAGAAATATTTTGAAAACACTTCCTGAAACTGGTGAACTATGGGTGGAAATAAATCATTATTCACACCCTCATCATCCAGCAAAGACTTAAAACTTAGGTAGTGAGCTCCCCTGTTTGCTGGTGAACTGGCCCTGCATGACCTACCATGATATCCCAATCTCCACGATATAAATAATTTTAACCCTAAAGAGATATAAAAATTACTCTCATATGGTAACAATCTATGTTAGATTGGTATGGTTATAAACAATCTATACCCAATATCAAGTTAAAACCTGACATGTCAAGTATGTAAGGATCCTAGAAAAAAAATACCCCCAACCTTGAGAGAACAGCACTTGTAGATACATATGTCTCTCAACCATTCTCCCAATAGTGTATCAATCATCATAAACCCACTAATAAAAACCACTACAAGACGTAAAATATTCACAACTTATACAGATATAAAATAATGAGAGGCACCGGTATCAAATACGGAAAGAGAAAGCATATAAGCTACAATAATAGTACCTCTAACTGTTGATGGTTTATCCTCTCTATCCACCAGTGTAGGCTGAATGGAATGAAAATGTCCTACCCCTCTTCCCTATGATATAGTATGAGTCCCTTGAGCTTCCTCGCCCTACTAATATAGCCACTCTTTCCCAGAAGTACCATGTCTACTACCTCGAATGCCATGGAAAGTAGAAATCTAGCTGCCAGACTAATATGTAGTAGAAGATCCCCTTTCAGCATTCTGATTCATCATTTTTCCTCTATCATTACCCATTTTTCATGGGTTTCTTTGGAAATGATGTAGATGACCCGTCTTTCCTCTATCTTGGCACTCTATCAGTGGTTGAGGGTACTGTCTACAAACATTTCTTGGCCTACCTCACTGGTAGTAGGCCACTTGGGTAAGTTCCTAAGTAACTAATCCTTTTCTTAAACACTCTTCTTCCCACTATTATGGTCAATATTTTCATAACAACACTTTATACTCTTGAAAGTCATACCACTTAGATGTCTAGAAGAAACCACATGTGTATCATTGGAATCCTCCTTCAGGTTCCCCTTAGATATGATATATTGGTTCACCACCTCTGAAAACTTCTTCAGCCTGAAGATGTTAACCTGGGAATTAATATCACATTTAATCCCATCTTAAAATATTTTCACCACAACAGCCTCATCTCATATAAAATCTAGAACAAAGCACCACAAATTAGTAAATTTTCTAGCATATTCTATCACGGACTTTATCCCCCGGGTCAGCCTAAAGAAATTTTCTTCCCTCTCCATATTGGCTATTTTAAGGTGAATGTTTTCTAAGAAATTCTCCTAAAATTATTTCTAATCCATATTATCTATAAGTATATCTCGATCTTAGATTTCCCACCAATGATTCTCTTGAAAATGTAACATATAAGCTTCCAGTTTGACTCTATTCTTAGAAGGATCCTCTAAGTGGTCAAGAATCATATGAATAGACTCAATATATAACTTAGATACCTCAAGTACACACTATCTGATGAACATCAAAGGGTGCTACAACTGAAATTCCATTTTTATATCTAACATACACTTCATATCCCACTATTGGCCTCTTTCCATAAACTGTATAAACTGAGTGAAGTTCTCACATTCCTTCTCTTCATCATCCTCACTCAAAACTGTTAGAGCTTCTAGTTTTGGTATTGGAGGTATATTTTCATCCATGTCCTCATATCATCCTATCAAAAATCATCATCATGTATTCATATTTCTACAATGAAAAACACACGTCCTATGACACATTACACAAAATCAATACATTTACCTAAAATGGATTCACATAAGATCGTAAAAATTCATCCATCATACCCTACTAAACAGTCAAAATCAAGACATTATCACTACCCTCAACTATCCCTCATCTAGTTCATGGATGACATAGGGTAAAAAAAATTCACATTTCAAAGTTCTCTTTACAAACCCAATTATCCATTTCCTTTTCTACATTTAGAAAAAATTTACAATTTTCAATTTCATATTAGGAACCTTTTTCATTTAAATTACCCAAGTAAATAAAAGAATTTTAATTTCAAGAACTCACCCCAAAGATTATTGTTTTTTCATACCAAAAAATGATGCATGTCCTAATAATTCCTAATTTCATTGAATGATGCATGTATACTCAACCTTCATGCCATACTAGGCCACAAATAAATTCGCATAAAAATAATCACATCACACAAGAAGTGCATCACCCAAGGTAAAATAACATCCAAATGAAACAAAAAACATCAATAAGAAATTCCTCCCTGGTTACTTGGTTCTACCCCCATACATAGGTTTTCTACTCCCACACAAGAGATTTTAACCAAGTCCTTAATCATTCTTATCTTATGTATATCTTTCCCAAATAGTAAGACAAAATAAAATAAAATAAAACCACCTATGATTCCACTTTATAACATCTCGACCCTGGTGCCACATGCTAGTGCCCTGAGCTAGTTTGTTATGTGACCACTGGTGCACCTCCCCATATGCCAGAGGTTGTTGACTATCAGTGAGGGTAAAATATATAACATGGGGAGACAATACTCTATTTATTGAAGAAACTAAATAGAAAAAATAAATAATCAATAAGAAAATGATAATACCCATAACCAGAATAATATCAGTATCAAATGATGACCAAAATAGGAATAAAATATCCAAACTAAAACAATAGATATGTCATTCCATATATGTCAAAAAAATTATAAATAAACCCCAAAAAATAAATACACATTGATAACTCCCCAAATAGGTCCTGACATCACGTTGGATTCCCTCATCCATGCTCCAAACGCACACATCCATCTAACATAGGGCTCTTTCTCTTATCCTGCCCTGCAAACATAAAATATATTCAGGTTAAATTTAGAAGCACAAGTAGGCTGTGACTACAGATAATTAGGACACCACCAATGGTGTCTAAAATAATATCCATTCTATAAGAGTGCATACATTTTTATAATTAATAAAGTACAATAATGTAAATATTTTTCACATTTCATTATTCTTTAATTAACCACATAAATTACTCAGTTTCATGATGACACCTGAACTATAAATACCTACTTCATCCCATGCCAGAGTTTGAACCATACAAAAAGGATATCATATCTCATTATAGCATGTGTTTTATTAATTCAATTCATTCCATTTTCATATCATGGATACATGGAACCATAGTCCAATGCCAACATCTAGGGTCTAAAACGCCATGTTTAGCACCCCGTGGGTATTTAAATCATCATTCCATGTCCCACAACCCATCATTATCACATATTGGATTTTGAAGCATTGGTTTGTTCCCCACACTCATATATCAGTCAATCACATGTGGTATTTCGAAGCATCAGTTTATGTCCCACAGACAAATATCACATTTGTCACAATATCACATTTATCACAAATATATCTCAATCATCAAGGTTAGTCATCATTAACCTTATTATAAAACATTTTCATAATAGTAAATCACTTCAATTTATCTAATTATAAGATTCATCACTGTATTTCACATTGAATAATTTGAGTAATTTACTATTAAACCATTTATCTACATTTAATCACATAAACCATTAACCCTTCAAGGTTAATCCAATAATACCATAATTAAAATTAATTAATCAATTTATAATACCATTAATTGATCAATAAAATAATGTCAAAATCCATCAATTCCATATCCCAATAACCAAACAATTTAAAAAAAATATTAATTAATATACCAATTAATTATTCCAATTCATATTTCTATTTCCAAATGTGGAAATCAAATTTCCACAATTATATACATGCAATATAATTCAATACTATGGTAATTGACATTTAGAACACCTACATCAATATCATTAATGAGATTTTCCAAACCAAAAATCCTCAAATTGAAGATGAACTTTCAATTTCACAATGAATAATGGTATCTAGAACAAAAAACTATATCCAAGTTCAAATAAATTACAATATATCAAAACCAAGATCTAAACCCATCACCAATAGAGGATATAAAATTCTTCATTATCTAAAAAGAGATATGAGGGAGAGATAAATACAAATGGAGAAGGAACCGCATACCGGAGAGGTGAATATCCATCAATCAAATCTTCCATTCATTAAGAACGAAGTTCATAGTTCCTTTGAATCCTTTTTGGGGCCTCCAAGATTGAGGGAGAACTTATTAGTTCGAGCAGGGGTGAATGAGGGTAAAAACTAGGGGGTTTGGGAATTTTAAAGAAATTTTCCAAGGGATTCAAAATCATGTAAACAGTTTCCTTGGCTGGGTCACATGGTTTTTTAAACTCAGCTTCTTAACTGTGCGCCCCCCATTAGGGGTAAATAGTTTCTCTTAAGGGGGTTCATGGTTTGAAAAAATATTTCAAACCATTCACTTCCCCATCCGCTTCCAAATTTCTCAATTTTTACCCCAAACACCCTGAATTCAAAACCCACCCAAGATATACCAAAACAAAGGTAAAATATTACCTGTAAATGAGCATGATACATATATAGAAAAGTCCTAGATCTTACAATCCAGTCACAATGGTCTTTTTTCAATGTTTGATCATCAAACTATTTATGAGGATTCTGAGCACAAGAAATGGATTAGATATATTGATGAATATTTGAACCAAATTGAATATAATGAAATATGGTTGAATTTACAAATTACTAAATAGAAAAACATCATTAGCACAAAATAGGTTTTCATAAACAATTTGAATGAAAATTGTGAGGATATAAGGAATAATGATAGAATAGTTTATCAGTTTTATACTCACATTCATGAAATAAATTTTAATTAAACATTTTCATTTATATCTAGACTTGATACCATAAAGATCTATCTTTCCATTATAATATAAAGAAACTAAAAAATTCATCAAATGGATGTAAAATATTCATTTTTGAATGGTGAGTTGAATGGAAATGTATTTTTGGAATAACCTAAGGGTTTTATTCTTGATAAATAAGGTAGCAAGTTATAAAAATTTAAGAATATTTATTATAGGTTAAACAACCACCAAGAAGTTCGTATTTCATGATAGATGAGTATTTGAGAATCATGAAATTCAAAAAAGTAAAGATGGATAGTAACTTTAATGTGAATAATACCAATACTAAATCACTTCTTTTTTATTGTATATTTTGATGATATTATCTTTTTAAGTGATCTAGAAACAATGTGTGAATAATTTTCCACACAAATTAAGATAATGTTTAAGATATACCTACATGATAAGATTATTTTTTTGGTTTTCAAATTAACCAAACTATTAATCATTCATTTATATCTTAGGAAAAGTAAGTAAAGTAGTTAATCAAATGATTTAGCATGAAATAATCAAGAGAATTTTATAACCCAATTCTAGTGGGCACAAAATTGAGTAAATATGATAAAGGGAATGTTATTAAGAAAAAATAATTTAGAAAATTGATTTGTAGTCTATTGTATGTGATTAACTCAAGTCCAAACATTAATTTTGTTTTACACATTGTGCTATATATCAATCAAATTCGAAGAGGTCATATTTAATGGTTTAGAATAGGATTATGAGGTATATAAATAATACATCCCATTATGGCCTACTGTATGAGAAGAAAATATAGTTTTAATAGATGAGATTTACTGATACAAATAAATTAAGAGATATTTATGATAGAACTTCCACGTTAGGTGGATCATTATTCATTGGTAGTAGATGTGTAGCCTGAAATTCCAAGAATAAATAATTTATCATCTTGAGTACTAATGAGGTTGAGTATGTTGATGTATCACAAGAAGATACACAAATGATTTTGATAAAGTGTCAACTTGAATATATGTATTTTATTTTAAGTAATACATGATAATTAAACACATTAATTTCAGTATTTTACATGAATAATCATCCCATATCAAAAATAGTTTCATAAATTAGATAACTAAAGGTATAATGTCTAGGAAGAATAGATATATAAAGAAATTATTTTACAAAACTCATAAACATTTATTCGCAACTTTTCAAATATAAACCCCTTCTATATATATAACACACATTACCAAACTACTTATCCTAAGGAAAGAAAACATAAGAAATGGGAGAGATCAAATGTTTAGTAAGGGTAGAATAAGAGATAACCAATGATGAGTAATATGTGTAATATGTTTATAAGGATTTTATATTTGAGAAGTTATAAATAAAATTGTATGAGTGTTTTAAAATAATTTCTTTATATAACTATTATTCCTAGGCACTAAAACTTTAGTTATCTGATTTGTGAAACTATTTGTGAGATGGGAGTGATCAAATGCTCAGTAAGGGAAGAATAATACATACACAATGATGATCCTGAGTTAAAAAAAGATAAGTATATGGCTATGAGAGCATAATCAATATCCCTAAATGTAAGATTAGGAAAAAATGTTGAGATAAAACATAGATCATAATACATGAGAATCATAACATAATTATGTTTCAAAATATATGAATATGAAAAAAACATGAGCATAGGAATTAAAATATAGTGGATCAGAAATTGGAACCTATTTTCCTTAGTGGACCATACATCACTCACCTATTTTCTTTATTGGATCAGGATTTATTCTCTTATTTCCCTCAAAGAATTGAGCATCACAACTTGTTTTTCATTATATCATGATATATAAATATTTACTCAATGCATTATAGGGATGCATAGGGTATAATAGTCACTTGATGAAAAAACATACATATGTGTACTATATGATATCAATCATTCAATGTATCATGAATAAATATGAGAGAAAATGGGTTATATTAATTACATAATAAAAAATACATGGAAAGAAAAATGGTTTTCACAATATTTCTTGATGGTATCGCTAAAATTAACCTTCTCAGTGTAAATGGATGATACCCACAAATCAATCACCCCAAAAGAGTAATTTATAAAAAACTTAGGGGTTGATTACTCAAAAATAACTTCTACAGAAATAAATATTTTTTAGATAAAGATTAAATGGTTGTGAAAACCTAAAATAGTGTTTAGAAAATTATTTTATCTTTGTAATAAAAGTTGGTGTTATAGTCACTTCAAAATTTTATTTTTGGAAAGGTCAATTTTAAAAAAGGTAAAAGAATGAATTTTAAAAGTAAATGTTTGGAAATAAATCTTAAAAATATAGCCTTGAAAAAAATAAAGTTTTCAAAAAGTTGAAGTGAAAACATATTGAAAACTTTTACTTTTAAAAAAGAATCCTCAATAAAGAATACTTGAAAAATACATTATGTTTTTAAAATATAAATAAAATATTTGGAAAAAAATTACTTTTAAAAAGAAACATTAATAATATATCATTAAAATAAAATAAAGGTTATAAAAATAAATGTGGAGTGGAAGATAAATCATTTTGCTTTGAATGTATGTAAACCCTTGTTTTTAATATTTTTAAATAACTTCATGGAAAACCAACATTGTAAAAAAACTAACAAAACTTCTTTTTGAAACGTGATAATGGAAAAATGATGGTCACCTTATATAAAAAATAATTAGGTTTTCAAATAAAATAGATAATATTATTGGGAAGGAAAAAATATGTATATGAAAGAAAAATCATCAATAAAGAGAATTGGAATTATCCTTAACAATTTCATACTTTTTGGAGGAAGAAATTCATTGAGGTAGAATATTTGAATCAAAACTTTCATTTTCCACAGAGTGGAAGATAATGTACCATGAAATAACATCTTAGGGTAGAAGATTTGAATAGAAAGTTTCATTTTCCCTATATTATAAGATAATGTACCATGAAATAAAATCTTATGGTGGAATCATCCAATCTTGGAAGAAATAAGTTTAATAAGAATCAATATAACCCAATGAATAGTGTTGAGTTAACAAAGAACCTTATAGTTTTTGAATCCTTTGAATTAAAATCCATTTAAATAAATAAAATAATATGGATCTTCAAAACCCCATGAATTAAAGGAATATGGTAAAATATATTCATTAGGTATTAATCACACTATATCAAGGATGCCATAGTGTATAATAAGAAATATGTATTAAGAAATTAAATTTGAGACAAAGAACCTCTTACCTTAATTACTAACTTCCAATAAAGTGATTGAATCTCATGTATAAAAAATAACTATATTAATTAATTATTTAAGAACCTTATTAATATCTATAAAAATTTTTAAACTTTATTTATAATTATTCTCTACATTAGTATTAGTTATTTTTTCTGTTTTCAATATCAGGTGTGAGTAATCTGGATTTTTTCAAACTGGATTCATAATATTAGTGTGGTTATTCATTATTATCCTAAATTTCTTCATTATAATATCATATAAGGAACTATAATTTATGTTTAATAAAATTTAACAAAGTTATTTTAATGACCTGTAGTTTATATCAAATAAATTTCTCTTATTATATAAAAATTTCATATTTAGTAATGTAGTATTATATAAATCACATGCAACACATAATGAAAACTAGAAACAGATTATTATATTAATTTTAACATCAAATTTAATGAATAAATGTATCCATAATAATTGAAAATAATTATAATGGGATACAAATATAAAATAATATAACTAAAATATGAATATTTAGATCTTCTCAATCCCCCAGAATAATCACACTCCTGAAAAACACTGTAGATATTAAAAGAAATATTAGTAAAAAAATACTTTTCTTGAAAATGAATATATATAAATATATATAATTGGGATAAAATATAATTTTATGAATAATTAATGAAATATGAGTTATTTATAGAATTTAAATAACCCATATGACCATTAAAAATCAGACGGTCAGAATATTAATATGACCATTGGAATAGTAATCTGACAATTGGGATACTAATCTGACCATTAGGAATAATAACCTGCTAGTTATAATTGTATTATCACTTGAGTAAGTGAAAAATAATATTTAGTTATCTTATAAAATTAAAAAATAAAATATTTATATCATGATACAATTAAATAAAAGCTTTAAAAATGATAAAATAAGTGTTTATATTTTTTGTAAAATGTATATGTTTCATTTGTATTTTTATAAAAATATATAATAATTAAAAATAAATTTTATTTTCATAAAATGAGTTTATAAATTAATATTAAGTTGTATTATAATAATATTATTATATTATGATACCATAAGTAATTTTTTAACTGGTTGTAAAATTAATCATAATATGAAAATTGATATTTTTTAAATAAATAAGAATTTTATTTTAAAGTTAAATTTTACATATTTATAAAATTATTTTCATAAAATGGATTTCATTTTTTTGATTTATACATCAAAAAATTATTGGGGATATTTTTTGGTATTTTTCTAAAATAGTTGATTTTTGTGAATAGTAAAATACGACAAAATACGGTAATTTTTATTATAAGAAAAATAAATTTAAAGATGATTCATGGATGTAAGTGACCATTTTCTTAGACATACATGAAATAATAATTTTATATAGTCACAATATTTATCACTATTAGTATTCTTGTGAAAAAATAATAAACTAATGAATATAATATTAAAAAAACATCTCCTTCCTCCCATTATAAATACCACCCCTCAGCACCCCTTCTCCCCAGACCTTATAAGCCTTGAAGATTACCCAAAATCTACAAAACTCTCCCATAATATATCCTATATTTTCTCATAGTGTTGATCTCACAAAAATTAAAAACCAAAATTCATTAAGTTTTATTTCAAGAGATGATATTTGAGAGGGAATATATCAATCTATCTCTTTTAAATTCATTTCTTCTTCTTACTCCTCCCCAAACCCCCATACAACATGGAAAATAAATATGGTATCATATATATACTTTAATTTTATTATGTTAATGGTATATCTATCATCCATCCTCGTATCTTCTCCTCTTATTCTAAAAAAATGAAAACATCATCCATATTATGTCGGTTCACCGCCTTCATGGATGATGAGTTTTTGTTTTCTATTATCGACATCATGGTTGGATTAAACTAATTTATAATGGTTTAAATAGACTAAATATTTATATAATATATTATTTCACATTATATAATTAATATATATCCATAATATTAAATAATAAAAATCTAGAACATGGTGGTTTGTAAAACCGCCTAAATGCACAAACTGCATAACGTTGGAATTTTTACTAAATAAATCATCCATATATCTGAAAACATATGGGTATTTGGGAAAATTTTCAATTTATATAAGTACATGAATATAATTTCATTTAACTTTTATAGTTTTAGTCCCATTATATAATAACTTCAATAATCATCCACAAGTGATATGACCTGGGAACTAATAAACGAACACCCTCAAAACAGTGAAATTAAATATAATATCTCAATGAAATGATTGAAAATAAATATATTATAATTATAGTAAATAAAATTTATATGTAAAATATTATAAACTAAGTGATTAGTTACTCTGATTTTATTATCCAAGATGTTAGGTGCAAGTGCAGAACGATTCTAGAACTAAGGTAGGGGATCTCTCTAAACCACAACATTCTCTTCGAGTTATGACCATTTTCTCTATAAATAACTTTATATATCTCTATTTGATGTTATTTAATGCTTATAAATTCTATAAATATGTATATTACATATATACCAATCATATTCTTCCTTTAATTTATGGGTTACACATTCCTTCAGTTCATTTCTCAAATGCATTCTTTAAAAACAAACTCTGTTAAAAAAACATTTCTATACCTTAATACTTTTATGTAACACTATTAAAATTTATTTATTACCATTCATGATTTCATTAAATAAATGCATATTTAAGGGATAAAAATTATATTTTACCAGTGTTTTTCAAAGAAAACTTCCCATTCATTCTTTCTTCAAAATTATTTAACTGGTTCCATAAAACACCATTTTTAAAAGTTAATTAATATTCCCAATTATCTATCCTTTCTCATGATGTTTTTTTAAATGTACACCTAATTTTACACCTATGTTTATTTATTCATATATTAACTTACAAAATATTTTATTCTTTCTTCTATTTGGATTCATTATAAAATATGTTTTGATTGTGGTATGAGGAAAGATTATGCAACTCATTTCATTCGATGGAAAAAATTTATATTTATGAATTATGTTTGATTTATAATTGTGGAACACATAATAATTTATATATTATTATAAGTGAACAAAAATAGTGATCCAATGTATTGGGTAGTGTTGATATCTCATGAGATGATATATATAGGATTAGAGAGTAAACCCAATCCATGATAGAACTCTATCCACCATATGATGGTGTCTTGGCGGTTATCCTTGACTTATGTTTATGTCATGTTTTATTTTATTTCCACATTCCTATGTTTCCATGATATTATGATTCCTTATTTTTTATATTATTTTTCCATATTATCATTCATGATCCTTATCTTTTATTATATCATATTAAGTCTTTTGAATCATATGTTATGCTACGTTAACATGTTTATTCCCTTATTGGGATTTTTAGATCACCCCTTTTGTTTGTGTATTCCCTAGTCTATTCTTTACATTTTTAAGAGCTCAAAGGGATTTATGATCTAATTATTGAGATTAAAATTAATTTTTTTTATTTTTTTTCTTGATTTTTTATGTACCTAGTCTTTTAAATACACTAGGCCTCTTGATCTCTGGCTTGTATTTATTGGATATTTATTTCAAAATTATGTAATAATAAGTGTAAAATTCTTATTCTGCTATATTTATTTATATTTTATGTTTTCTCATTTTTAATTTTAGTTGTTAATTTATTAAATATTTTATATATTAAGATATTAATTTCATAAACTCCTATTATTTTTGAATTTTGATATTAATTTTATCAAAATAATTTTTAAATTTATAAATTTCTCATGAATAATTTTAATTTTGGATATTTAAATTTATAAATATTTACTACATAAGTTGAACATGTCTTACAGATCTTCTAATTTATGTATATACTTATTTTCTATTGAATAATGATATTTTTTATGTTACTAATAATATTTTATCATTATTTATATACATTAGAAATATTATTTTTATAAATATTTCTAATTTATCATTATTTGTTATATGTATAAATTTGGTTTTAATTTTTGTGGGGATTTTAATTTATAAATTTTAATTTATAATTATCTCAAGTTGCATTATTTCAATTGAATGTGTTTTATATGCCATAAGATTTATTTATATTTTATCATCCCTATGGTTGTGTATGTTTTATGGTTTCATGCCTTCCACAATTATTAAATGGTATGTCGTGACCTTTCAAAAAAAATGAACCATTCATGCAATGTTTATTTTTTAATTATGATAAATTTTTTATTTTTATAAAAAAAAATTATTTTATGTTATTTTGATAGTATTAGTTTATGTTAAAATATTTTTTTAATAGTGTAAATATAGTTTATATTTTCTAGATATCTATAATTCCAAGGATTCTACATAATTTATCTTGTGTTTTTTAAAAATTGAATATATTTTGTAAAAATTATTTAGGATCATTATATATTTTCTCTTTATCATTGAAAGACCATTATTTTTATCTATTCTAATTTAATATTTTTTATAAATATAAATATGAATTAAATTTTTATAATTATGTGAAATTAAATTATAATATATAGATTAACAAAGCTACATGTTTATGAAATAACATGTTTTGAGTTTTTAAGAATAAATTATTTTGTGTTCTGTTTTCGTTTTTATTTTAATACATTCTCAAACAATAAATATATTATATTCTTATGTATTTTTTGTAATAATATTTTTTTTTCATTTATAATAAATTATTATATATTTAATTGGTATAATTTATATTTAAATTATGTTTTTTAAGTTGGTAAATTGATATAGTTAGTATAGGATACATTTTATGGAATGTTAACTTATATGTCATTTTTTTCATTGAAATGTTATTTTTACTCATATCTTTTGATTTGTATGTTTATTATATAGTTTTTTATATATTTATATATATATATTATATTTTTTTGGATAATACAAATTGTTTATTTTTTTTAATATGTTATATAGTAAATATTAAATGTTTTAAATTTGATTTTATTTTATTTTATGTATTAATTTTAAATATTTTATAATATGTTGTGTTTATATTTATTTATATTATTTTTATCATTTTATTATCTCTGAAGAATAATTTTAGCAATACTAAATTTTATTGTGTTTTTGGATTAAAAATAAAATAATAATTGGTTTTATTGTTTATTATTACATTTTCCTCCATATGTTTTATATTATATACATATAGTTAAAAATGAAGTTCTCATGGGTATGTGTTTGTTATAATTGTTTCCATGAATCAAGTAAATGATTTTAATGGATGAAGGTTTTATATAATGGGTGATGGATTGAGACTTCACCCAAATCATAGTGTGTATATATTTACCATGAAAAATATATAAATATGAATAAGTGGTTTCCGTTGGAAATGAATATAAAGATCACCAATATGTAGGAAAATGTATTTGGAAGAAGATTTATACTTTGTTAAAAGCTCTATTTATCTAATGATTGATAGAGCACATCTTCATGTTAAGGGAAATTTTTTACTATCTACTACACATAGAAGAGGTTTAATTATTGGATGTTGGTGAATAACATGAAGATTTTATTACTAAAGGAGTACAAAACTAGCTGGTTTTGAGTTGAAATTGGATATTGATTAAGATACCATCTTGGGATGATTAAACATGAATGCTACTATATACAATGTGAAAGAAAACATAGATGAAGGATATAGTTAGTCAAAGAGAAGCTAGAAATTAAAAATTGGAGTGAATATATATTGGAGATGCTTTATTTTGATTTTTTATATGTTTCACGAAATTAGTAAGGGTTTTGAATATGTTTAAGTTGGATTGAAAATTTTCCAAAGGCATTTTGAGTAGATTCAGAATTCTTGAAGATGATATAAAGGTGGTCTGGTTTAAGTTAAGTGAAATATGGAAATCTGTAGATCTATGTAAGAGTATCCACCATGTAGGACAATTTAGTTTAAGAAAATTGTATATGGGAGGATCTATAACAAAATATTCATCGCGTAAAAAAAATTTGGAGAAGGAATATCTATGTAAGGTAATTTTTAGAATTAACATCACATAATATTTCCCATATAAGAGTCTAAAAACCACACATACAAATCTATTTAAGCATTATCTATGTATGTATATCTAAATAAATGGATCCATCACATAAAAAAATTATTTGTGAGGGGATCTATGTAAAGGGATCCATACTAATATCAATGTAATTGTATTTTCTTTACATTCTATCTAAAAATTATACAATATCCAGAATATAAAATTATGATGAATAATTCTTTTTATTAGTGTTGGGGATATTCTTTTGTGATATAAATATTAGGATTATATGTAAATTCATGGATAAATATTGAGATAAATAAGATTAAATAATTTTATAAAAAATATCATTATTCTTTATTTGGTAATTTCAAGTGAGACTTTTGGAAATTCATCATTTTTGATAAAAATAGATAATTGAATTTGTTATTTTTGGTGTTGTTTTTTAGTGATTAAAAAATCACAAATTATTTCTAATTAAATCTTTGTGTTAATAAGATGATATTATGGATTTATTTAATAATGGTATTTGGAAATTATACTATGTTATTTTGAAGGCTACAATTCCTTCAATAGGATTTTCTTGCAGTAAATGTTATTGTTATGTTATTTTAATACAACTATAATTAATTTGTTATCAAGGGTTCGTATGAAAATGTTTGGTTTGATAAGAAAACTTTTTATGTTTCTGGAGAAATGAGAAAATAAATTTATTGGTGTTTCTGTAATCATATAGGAAACAACTGACTGAGGAAAAATGAATAACGAATAATGTGGAGATAGATTTATGTATAAATTTATGAGAAAGGAACTGAAATTTATGGGATACACCCACATAAAATACATCAAGAAAATGAACATGAGTATCAATGAACTGATATTTTATGGGAGATTTTATATATCATATTATATAAAATATATTTCATGAGACCAATGTATAGAATAAAAAATTAGAAGAAAGACAAAGTTTCATATAGGAGATATTAGAGAGTTGAGGATGATGTATGTGAAATAAACAGGCCTATTGAACAATAATAAGAAAGTGTAACATAATTTTAATCATTTATTGAAGAAGTTTCATCATTAAGGTATTGAGGAAAATGAAGAATAATATCTTGTGATATTAATTATTGCAAAAATATTGAGAATAATATGCATGAAGAAGATGAGAAGATACCAGAATATTTATTCTCATAAATAATATTTATGTTGAGCCTTTCATGTATTGAGGATTTTATTGTTTAGTTAAGATCACTGGAGATTTAAGTTGAGTTGTTAATTCTAAGAGAGAAGTTTATATAGAAGATATATGATTTTGAGATGAAGTAGAGACTGAGTTTCATGAAATTGTTCTTACAGACCAACTTGCAGTCCAAGACTTTGCAGTAAGATGAAGGTGATCAGTAATGAACCATGTTTTTATGGGCTGAGAAACTCATGAGAAATTTGAATTATAGTTATCTAGTATTTTAAAGGTGTTAATGGTAATTTATTTTATTTTAGGAACTTGAATAATTTTTTTGACACCTCTAGAAGTCCCAAAATAGGTTGTTTACCATAGAAAAAGAGTTTTGTAGAAATATGAGTTGTTCATTTTTTATCCAAATATTTAATATTAAATTAATTAAATATTAATTATTTATGCATGTTCAAATGGTGATATATTCTGTTTTGAGTCTTATATTAGAATCATTACTTTGTATATGATTCTGGAATGTGGTGTTTTTCTTAGGTGAGACATAACCTCACATCAAGCGTTGGGGCTGGGCCCATAGCACTTTTTCTTTTCTTTTCTTTTCTTTTTATTTTTAATTTTTTTCTTTTATTTACTCTCCTATAAATTTTAATGTATTCGCCCACTGTGGGTAGTTCTTGTATGGGATATAATATTGAGGAGAGAGTGGGACATCACATCGAGGTTCACCAAAGACGTAAATTTGTAAACTAGAGGTGCATGGCATGAATATAGAACAGAACCTTTAATATTTTACACCATGAGGTAGTACATATTTAAATTATTAGCTTACAATCCTTATAGAGTAATTTTAATTAGTTTTTAAATACCTATATGTTTTTTTAATACCCTTAGAGGGTTTGTTTGTGGTTGTTTTTTAAGAAACGAGGGTTTCTAGTCGATTACAATTCTGGAAAACTCATCAACATGATGCATATTTCAAAGAACACATGTTGTGCATTCTTATTTTTTTTAAAGTGTAGAATATGATGAATACATGGTGTATTTATTCAAGACACTCCATGTAGAGTTACTTGGGATGTAGAAGGGGAATCATCCAAACACCCCGTGTAGGGGGGGAACATGATCATGTAATGTACATGGACATACCCCATGTATAGAGCATGAATGAGGGTCATGTGGTGGTGGACCTAGCCAGACCACATGGGGGATACATGGATAGTATCTTTTGTGGGTTAATTGTAGTGTAGGGTTAGTGTACTCAATTTACTTGGTAAAACTTCTTGTTGGGTGGGTTTTGGTACACGTCCAAGGAGGATATTTTGGGTTACACGGTGTGTAATTGAGGTGCACACTATGAACATTCTATCATTATGGTTTTTTAGTGTTTTTTCCATGGATTCAAAATTATAATTTTTAGTATTCCATTCTAAGTTATTTTCCATGTTGGATGTAATGGTGGAATCCTTTCAATTTTTATAGGCTTTCTACAATGCATTTTGAATTAGGAGATATTTCTAGAGAGGATTTCTTTGAGGTTTCCATTTATATTCTTCTTGAGGTTTGGGTTGTAGTGAAAGGCTTGAGTGAGGTTCATGAGCCTATTGGATATCTTGGTTTGTGAATGCCATGTGTGATTTCTTGAGGTTCTTTTAGAAAATTATTAGAAGTCATAATTGAGTAGTGTCTTGGATTAGAAAGGCCAATAGTTTTAGAGTGTGTTATTTTAGTGTTCTTGGATGGGACTCTTATCTGGTTTCTAGAGGGTTACTTCACTTAGAGTCATTGATCTAGGGTAGAACTATGGAGTGCCTAGTACAGCTGGGTTCTATTGAGTAGATATTGGGATGGGTCTGAGGGACTCCTTTGAGGAATTACCTTATGGTCATGGTGTTGATTTAGGATCCCCTATTAGGGTGTATTGTTTTGATCGAGGTTCAAATGAACTCTAAGGGTACCTCATAAACTATTGACCTTGAGAGGTTTGGTGCAAGTTTTAGCAGTTTTGGATATTGGGTAAGAGCATTGGCTGACCATGTGTTTTTTAGATTATAGCCGAGATGTTTGAGGTTATTCTTGTTTATGTGTAGTGTGAGAGGAGACATTTGGATAGTAATATAATGGGTTTTTTCCTTGATTTTTAACTAGTGATATACTTTATATTTTTTTGGTATTAATAGGTTTTTTAGAGGTAATGTACATTCTGGATACGTACACTCCCCCTCCATGACATGGCTCTCTTTTTAGGTGTTTGTTATCTATAGGCCTGGAGCTCTTGAATCTTGAGTTATATCCTATGAACATGGTACTCTGAGGTTGGATTATATTAGCCCAGCTGGTTCTAAATTACTCTCAATACTTTTATTAATTATCTAAATTTGTTGGCCTAGAGGTTCATATCACCAGTTCAAATCATACAATTAGGTGTGTATTGTTAATTTTTATTCCTATTATGAGATTATAACATTCATATTTTTTATGGTGTGTTATACACCTTGGAGAACATTTTAGTATAGTGTATGTGCCTGAGAATTCATGTGGCTGAGTGATCCTTCTATACCAAGTCTTCTAACATTATACGGAGTGGGTAGATCATTATTTGGTGGATCCTTAGTTCCCTGGTTTTGTTTGTGTTTTATTTTTTTATTTAATTTTTTAACCCTTTTTATTTATTTATTTTAACATTTTATATTTTATTAAAGTTTCTTATTTCAATATATTGGGTATATCACATGTTATATTCACTTGTTATGACAAGATATTTTAGGACCAACATTGGGTATGGATAATGAGATTTATACTACACCCCTTATACAGGTGCCTCGATGTTCATGTAGAACTTATGTATACTTTCAAGTTGATACTGAGACTCGTGGTAGTTATAAAACGGAAAAATGTTTCATGATCAAGAAAAGTCACTCATGTGAAGTATAAGGATCGAGATGAGTAGTTTGACTGATGTTGGGAACTGGTTATGTGGTTTGGATCAAGGATGGTAGCAGATCCTTTTTATTTTATTTTCTTTTATTTTATTTTATTTTAATTTATTTTATTTTTTTCTATATGTGTGATTTACCTAGTGGTAAATTAGTTGATTTTTTAGCATGACCAAGAGTATTTATACAACATTTTCATTTGATAAAGCATGATTTTATTATGATTATTTATTATGTTCATTATGATGTTCATGTATTTTTATGTTCTTTATTACTTTCCACTATGTTTACACTATGATCCAAGGTGATAATCTCTCTATTATATCTCCTTAGTCCCTCACTGCTAGTTGGAAGCCTTTGGTATACAGAGAGGCTTTCTTGAGGCCTTGTTGCAAGCCAGATTAGGTGACGGGTTAGGCTGACCCAGGCCATTTCCTGACAAAATTATATCAAATACTATCTTCTTACTAATTTGGGGAGTTGGTATCTATGCTATTTTGGAATGTGTCTAATATTTCAATGAAACTCAAACTATTTCAGCATGAAATTATTTTCATGTAAATTATTTGATAGAATCGATAAGTGATTATTTTTATTGGTTTTCATTTTCATGGATGTATGATCTCACCTTAAGTGATGAACTTGGGTTCTAGATTTATGATTTATTGGTTTTGGATCTAGGATCTTGGCCCATTGATGTGGCATGCATCATACTTGGAACATATGATTCACATGACATATGCATGTCTACATGTGGTTTCACTAATGATAGAGGTTTAATTGTTTAAAATGTATGAAATGAACTATATATATTTTTCCTATATATACTCTTGATGCCATTATACTCAAATAAACAATAGGTAATTTTCTTTTAATGATTTTTCATGTGGATTTCATGGTGATATTTTCACTAGTGATGGAAATATAGTCCCTTCATCAAGGGATGTGTGGAGTCCCTAATAGTTTTTTACAGCCATTGGATGTCTTGGGAGTGGCTTGATGATAGAAAGTATTCCTAAGAGATTTCTAGATCAAGATTGTGTCTCCCCAAGGATGTTATTATCTTAAGAATTTTTTGGTTTATGAAATATGTTTCCTAACACTTGAGAAGTGGAGTACTGGGAGTGCTCATTGTTTCATGGTTGGGTTTAGAGGGTGGGTTTGATTGATACATTGCCTAGTGTTATATGGTTATTCTTTTTGTAGTGTGGTGGTAGCATGTTATGGTTATCATGGTATCAGAATTATAAAAAGGTATAGAGTGTTCATGTGGTTAGTCGTAGCATGGGGGAGATGACTTCATTTTGAAGAAGAGCACTGAGAGTGATCCAATTTTTTGTAACTAACCTATTTTAGGAGAATGTTAAATGGTTTTGGTTAATTATCTTAGGTTTATTAATGTGTTATATCCTATAAGAGTTTCTTGGATAATCACTCTACCTTGAGGAATATATTGGTGGTTGGCATGTATTTTCGAGAAAAGTCCTTATTGTGTGAGGGAAACCATGTGGTGGGGACAGAACCATTGGTAATTAGGGATTGTAGTCCTTGTTTTGAGTGGGTTTTTGAGTATGGAAGATGTTATTCCTAGTGATTCATGAATGGTAAGTGGTTTCTGTTTAGGGTTAGTGATTGGGTGTAAGATAGTTGAACAAGTTTATTCATAGATTTTGGTGGTTTAATGAATAGGAACCATGGATTTTGGTGTTTTTATCATGAGGGAAAAATAAGGATAATATTATGATGAATATCATATTTTCAGGCATGGATGAATGGCCCTCGTTTTGGTTGTTTCAAGGTCATTGTGAGACAGTTTGATGTATGGTCATGGGGGTGTTGGATACACCTGTTATCTAGGTACAATGTAGTGGTGGGTGTGCCACTACGGCTTATTTGGTATGAGAATCGTCATGGTGTGGAATTTGTAATGAAACACATCATTACTGGTTGAGAAAATTATGAGAAATTTTATTTTATATTCCTGTATGGATTTAATTGGGGAAATGGTAATCTCTCCTTTCATTGGATCTAAGATAATTTTTCCAACCACTATGTTGGTCTTGAAATATAATATTTACCCTAAGAAATGAGTTTGGTGGAATTCTAATCCATTTTTATTTTCAGAAAATATTTAATATTTCATAAATTAAATATTAAAAATTAAGAAATTTTTAAGTGGTGATGTATTCTTTCTAAGGTCTTTGATTAGAATTATAACTTTTTGGTTGAGTCTGGAATTTGGGGATTTTCTTAGAAGAGACATAACCTTAGGAATGGAATCAGAACTAATCCATGAACCCTTTTTTCTTTCCTTTTTCTTTTTTCTTTGATCTTCCTTTTTTCATTTATTTCCTCCACATTGGATTCTCACATACACCCCCTTATGGGTTATGATCTACTGAAAGTGAATAGGGAGGATAGAGTGGGGAATCAAGGTATGGCTCTTCTAAGTAACTAAATCGGGCTATTATGGGTGTGTCTCATGAATCCAGGACCGAAGCTTTGGTGTTTTACTCCATAAGGTAGGACATATTTAATGTTTATACAAAAATACCTATAACATCATTTTTTTTATATTTTAAATCCCAATATTTTTTTTGGGACCCCTATAAGGTCTATTTTTTACTGTTTTTGGAGAAACTAGGGGTTTGGTATTGTTAAATGGGTTTACTTTTGGGAAAACCCAACTATATGAAATTTAGTTCAAAGAATATATACCATGTGTTATTATTTTTTATAAAAGGACAGAATATGATCACTACACGACATGTGTGTTTAGGATAATCCATGAATAGATTCTTGGGGTGTGGTCAGGGACACTTCCTGACACCACATGCAAAGTAAACATGGTTGTGTAATGTAAAAAATCAGAAACCATGTATAATGCATTGATAGAGGTTGTGTAGCGGACTTGGATAGTCCCCTTGTGGGGTAAATTTCTATGTATATGGCTATAACCCTATGTGTTTGACACATCATATAAGGATAGTGCATGATATTTAAATGGGAAAAGTACACACCTTGTGGGATTTTATACACAGTCGGGGAGGATCTTTGGGGTTACACATCGTATACTAAAGGTATGCACTATTTACTTTCACTACTTGGGGTGTTTCACCTATTTTTCACTCTGAATTCAGAATTTTAATTGTGAGTATCCCATTATGATAATTTTTCCACATATGATGCGATGGTTCCATCCATTTTATGTGTAGAGTCTATGTGTATGGAATTTTGAAATGGGTGAGCTCTGGCAGGAATATTTCCTTGATGTTTGGATTTATAATACTCTTGGGGGTTAGGTGATGGTGTGAGGCCCAGATGAGTATTGTGATCCAATTGGATGGCATGTCTTAAGGATTTCGAGTGGGTTTTCTTGAGGTTCTTTCAAATATTTCCTGGAAGGAAGGATTAAGTAGTGGCTTGTATTAGAAATTACAAGGGGTTTAGAGTGAGTTTATATAGTGTTCTTAGATGGGATTCTTAGTCAGTTGTTTTAGGTTTAGGTTTCTTAGATATTTTGTATTGGGATGAAACTATGGGGTTCTTGATATGGTTGGGAGTCATTGAGTGGATCTTGAGAAGGGTTCGAGAGACCCCTTTTAGGAATTCCCCTCAGTGTGTGGTGATATAGGAGGATCCCCTACTAGGGTTTCTTATTCTCATTGAGGTTGATATGACTACTAAGGGTACCTCATGATCTGTTAAACCTAAGAGTGTTATTATTGGTTTCATTAGTTTAGATTCTGAGGTTGGATGTTGGCAAACCCTATGTTTTTTGGTTTCTGACTAAGGTTTTTAAGGTTGTTGTTGTTTAGGTTTGTATGTGAGAGGAGACCTTTAGGATATTAATAGACTGGGAATTAGCCCTGAGTTTGATTATGTGATCTCCTCTATTGGTTGTCTGGTTTTTCATTGGTCTAGGGGGATAATGGGTGATCTAGATGAGTTCTCCCCTCCCCCTTCATGACATGGTTCTCTTTCTAGAGTTTTTTATCAATAGACATGGTACTCCTGGATCTTGGGTTATGAAATATTGAAATGGATATCTCATGTTGAATTATATTATCCCAAGTAGTTTTGTAAGATTCTCATGAATTTAATAGGTTCTCCAGTTTTGTAGACCTGGAGGTTTTTTTCACCAATTTAGATCATACAATTAGAGTCCTAGAGCCTAGTATGGCGTATTATTGTTTTAGATGTCTACTATTGAATCATATGGTTTATCTTTTATTCCTATTGTTTTTTTTTTTGACTCTTTGGAGCTTCATTTAGTCTAAACGATTCTCTTGATGGTTCATGTCTCTGGATGATCCTTCTACACCGAGTCTTCTCAATTTGACCAGAGTGGGGTAGATCAATCTTGGGTGGCTCCATAGTTATCAAGTTTTTTTCCTATTTTATTTTATTTTTGTTGTTCAGAACTTTTTATTTATTTATTTCATTCCTTTATATTTTACTCCACTTTATTATTTGACTAGGATGGTAATTTCTTGTGTTTCATACACATATTATGATAGAAGATTTTAGGACCACCATTAGAGGTGTCCAAATGATATTTATTTCTCATACCAAGTATGGGTACCATAGTGCTCATGCATAACTGATGTTTGTTTTCATCTTAATCATGGGATGCATAGTTGATTGAGTAGAGGCTGAATGTTCCATGATCTAGTGGAGATGCTTACGTGGAGTTTGAGGTCTGAGATGGATCAGTTTGATAAATATTGGAGACTTAGTATATGGTGTGGCTCAAGGATGGTAGTGAAGCCTTTTTAGTTTAATTTATTTTATTTTTTCTGTATGTGTGATCAACCTAGTGGGTGATCAGTTAAAGTGTTACTATGATCACGAGACTGTATACATAATTCTTATTTGATATAGTAGTTTTTTTTTGTTTATTTACTATGCACACTTTAAGGTTCATGGATATGTGTGTCCCTATTTATTTTATGTTTATATCTCACTCATACATAAGGAATTAGTCTCCCCATTGTGTCTCTTAGGCCCTCGACACTAGTTATCAGCCTCTAGAAAACAAGGAGATGGGCTTGAGGCCTTGTTTTGAATCACATCATGTGATGGGTTAGATCAACCCAATCCAGTTCATTAAAATATAAATATTATGGATTTTGTGTCATCCATGTGTTGATTAGATATTTAATTCAAATTTTGTTGGAAGGAAACACTTTCATATACACAGTGAGAATTTATAGAGCCAATGAGACTCTAGGTATATAGGGAGATCATAGTGTGCCTTTGTGACTATAGTGAGAAGTTTTGGAAAAACTTTTAATGAAAATATAGTAATATAATTATAGTTAAATACTATAAATTATATGTTTGAGGTACACCAAATAAATTGTAATATAATATTGACTATAATGTAGAATTATTGATTAGGGTGAATAACAAATCACACAAATGAGTAGGTATTTAAGGCTAAACCTTTTCAATAATATGTTCAATATTTACTTGCATTCCATCATTTCATGAAGTGTTCTATTATTGGTTAAAAGATAAATAGATCCAACTTATCTAACTGGCAATAAAGGTTTAAGACCAAAGTTGGTTAAAATGTTTAATGAATATTTGGAACTGATAAAAATAGGAAACACTTGATTCACCCCCCAGGTGTTTGCACATTGATCCCAAAAGTATTTCAGTAGTATCATATCATATTTTCCCTATAATTGGATATATATTTTTAAATTACAATTGAAATTAGAGAGCATGGTGCCCTCTTGTTGAATCTGGAATTATTATTTTTTCCTAGTATTTCTACTTGAATGAATTTCATATTTGAACTATTTGAAGAAGAGACTCGTATAGAATGTTATTATTCTATTAATGTTATAAAAAAATATTTTCAACTCATCTAAAAACATGAAAAATATAGAGAAAAATAAGGTCAATCAGTTGAAGAAAATTTTAAATAAAGAATACTATATTCCACTACTTGAATATGATCAAAGTGGTAAATCCACATATAGAGAATCCATTGATTGAGATCATTTTTATGATTTACCATCAAGATGTGGAGATAATGAAGAAATTTATTCAATAAAAAAGGTTGATGAATTCTAATACCAAATTAAATACTATCTTAAAATAGTTCATATATAGGATTTTTTATTCACAATCTATTTGATGAGAAAACACAAATAAATATGGAATTTGATTTCATTGAAGAATAATTGAATAAATAGGTTTAAAATCGGGACACATTCATAAAACTAGTTAAACTCAAAGATGAAACTACTTTACTTTGTAATGTAAATGATTTACTAATTGATGAAAATTTTCAAGTTCTTATCTTGAAAATTTTATTATTGAGTAAATGATCGGTGTATTAGAGAAATTTCATAATGTCTCTATGAATTTCAAGGAATATCAATTGGATTTTAAACTAATTAATTTTGAAAAGCATGAAAAATATTTAAATGAAGTGTTAAGGATGCATTACGAAAAAATTATAAAGAATAAAAATGATTGGTAAATTAGATTTATAGTAGTGGAGGAAGAGAATAATACCATCAATATGAAGTGTTCGGGTTGTAAGTAAAATTGAGAGATATGGAATCCACTAATGTTGAATCCTCCCATATAATGATTTGGGCCTTTTTAGCCAATTACATTATATTTTTTATTTGTTGGAGTATTTGGGAGGATATTAAAGGTGGAGGAGGCTATTAGTGCTAAATTTTTAGATTGATTATTGGCTCATACAGTAGAGCTTTGGTTGTGACATGATGGTCCCTCAAGGGAGTTTAGTTGTGGTGTAGTTGGAATTTGGTGGCATAGAATCATGGAGAGGTAAGTTTGGTGTTCATATTGATCGAGCATAGTTGTGATATAGTGATGAGGCTACATTTTAGGGTCTCAAAGTATCTAGGGTTACTTTAGATGGAGTTTTGGTTGTAGTGTGTGAAGTGTGTCATTATATGGAGTTCTAGAGATTGAATATTGGGGTTTTACCTCATGAGGAGTAAATTTGAAATTGACCTGATGTGGTGGTGTGGGTTCCTAGGTAGGTGGATTTCACAGTTCTGTAGGTTTTTCATGGCTATGATATGTTTATTGAGTTATGTGGTGGTCTATTTCAATGATAAAGATTATATGGCATGGGGTTATCCCTTATGTTGTGGACTTATTTTATATTTGTTGGATCTATTGGTTAATGTAGATCCCAAATCAAGGTGAGATGACTGATAGGGGGTGGATCATTGATCCCTCTTTTTTTTAAATGTTCCTTTTAAATTAAACCTCTATGACCAATTAAATCCCTAATCCACTCTTTTAGTTTCTATCATCCTCACCTTTAATGATGAAGTAAATAAAAACTTTGAACACAATTATTTACAAGGTTAGGTGTTAATGTAATCTTACCCATTTTCATGATGGTTAATCCCCAAAACACTAATTCTAGAATATATCAATGAAGTAAAATCATCAATACAGAGTCACAACTTATTCTAACTCTTGATTTTACAAAATAGGATTGTTTGACTACTTCACATTGTGTTACCAGATTTAACATTGGCATTCAAACTCTTGAGTCATACAAAAGGATTTTTAGACTTTACTATGTTGTCTTCTGCTTCTTCAAAGCTTGGTCTAGTATATGATGATCCCTTTCACCTCCTTCCTACTTCTACACCAATAGATGTTCATATTTCTTCATGAGATTTCTAGATCTTAATTTCTCATGTACACCACTTCAATATAATTTTCATTTAATGAACTAAATTGTATAATCTTTATCGAATAACTTCTAATAATAGCATATAATCGTCTTCCTTGATCTTATCAAATTCGTGGGAAATTCTACCATCTTTTGATGAAGTTCTGACCTCAATCATATGTTTCTACTAGATACACTCATTTCAACATTATTTTATGCAAAATATAACTTGTACAATCTCAAATAAATTTCTTTCAATAAACTCAAATGTCCTTATGTAAGAATTATATGGTGTTCTTCGATTTGTAAACCCTAACAGATAATATTTCTTTCTTTATTATTTTATATATTATCTCAATATAATTTTAATATCTCACTTCAATATCCCTTGATTTTCAATGTACTTTTTTCCACAAGTTAAAACACTCAAGAATGAACACACGGATTATTCTTAAAATTACATGCACAATACTTATTCATGTATAGAACTTCAAGTCTCTCGAGATTTGTTTGATATATCAAGGTCTTCTCCTCTTCATGGGTAAAGATTATATGGGTTTACTTAATGAATGTTGAAAAATAAAAAAATCATGGTGTTTTTATAAATGATTCATGTAAAGGATAATCATGGGTTATTTATTTCCCTCCTTCGCATAATAGAGTATGTGACTTTATCGAACAAACCTCTTTAAACAAAAAAATTAGTGCATGAGATATCAATTTCTTCCTAAAACTCTCGAGTCTGAGTCATAAGAAATAGGTTGTAGGATCTCCTTTCCCTTACACAAGTAAATCATGAAATTTATTCTTATTTACACAATTAAAAAACCATTGTGGTATTTTATTCTTTTTAAAAATGGAAGCATGGTATATCCACATCATAAAACAAGATTTTATTTATGCTCTATTTCCCTCTAGAAAATGAGGTCTCCCACAAGATGAATGATGGAAGAAACCAAAGCTTTATCCAAAACATGATATTTATAGGTGAGGATCACCACCTATCCTTAATTCCTTTATTGAATTAGAGTCCTGTAAAATACTTCATAACAATCAATGCTTTTGAATTCCTAAAGATCTCAATATTTGAAATATTCTAACATGAGTTTCATTATTTTTATTTAACATCACGTGATGCTGAAAAAAATTTTGTCTTACCATCATGGAGTTATTTTCTTATTACTTAATGAACTCATCATATTTTTATGATCATAATCACATGTATCATTATCCTTAAAATTCAAGTATGAATAATGTAATGTGACATAGATCCCTTTGTTCCTTCAAAGCATGCATGCTAGTAGCACAATTTTTTGAATAGATTCATGAATATAAGATGGATATTTTACGGATGAAGATTATTTTATTTGAGCATGCCTCATTTTCTTGGTTGAGTTACTAGATATGGTCATTGTGTTGTTTTTTGAACTCAAATATGGTGTCGAGTGGGCTAGGGCTGAGGGAAGTAGAAGATGATGAGTTGAAATGATTTTATGTAGGAGATGAATCTGATTGGGTAGCCACTATAATATACATAACTTTTTTAACACATGAAAAGTAACTATTTATCTCTTTTCCCACATCTATCCTTGAATTTTCATGTAGTTCTTAATAAGATAATTCATTACAGTGACCACTCATTCCATAAATAGGGCCATCGTCACATGGAAACACTGCATCTACACCCTTTATGTGTCATTTCATGCCCTTACGTGGTCCCCCACCTATGTTCTCTATGCATGCATGTTCTTCTTCCTATGCACTCCCTGTGAGCACTATGCATACCCAATCTTACACACCTATCAATATGAAAGTTTCTATGGATAGATATCCCTTGTGGCTGAGATGTCTCCAACAATGAGGTTGATTGAGATGGACCTTGTGTCTTCTAAGGTTAGCCAATTCTTTTATAAATTCCCACCAATATAATTAGAATATTTCTAATTCTTGAATTTATAAAGCCAAACCTTTTACTCACAATAAATCCTCATGAAAAATATTATTTTTCATGGTCTTAATTTGTCTCAACCCATACTCTAGGGCTCATGTCGTGACTACCCCAAGCCTACCTCCTGATGTCTAGGGGATGGAGACTAGTGATGAAGACATTATCTCATAAGTGGGAGGTATTTTCATGAGTACCTGTACGCATGTACACACACACATCCAAACCCACAATGCTGAAAAGTAAACAATCATGACACTAAGGTACCCAATGAAAGTAAACGTACAAACTATAAGTAAAAATGGTCTAGAATACAAACCCAAAAATGACAAGATGTAAACAAAGGAGTAAAAGGTATCTGATAATTTGTCCGCACAAAACCCTACCTGAAGGGTAGGTGAATAGTAACTGCTGGAAGCCATACGATTATGCCTCACCCGTCCGATCTCACTGGGCACCGCTTGGTCCAGGACCCCCAAGGTCTCTGTCAAAACGTCGGCCATCTATACAATACATGATATGTGTCGGTGAAGCCCATGTAGGGGTGAATAACACAATACTCATTAGGTACCCCAAACCACAAAGAAATGACCACAAAGAAAAGTATACATGAAGTAATGGAAATATCCCATAGGTATAACCTAAAGTATAGAAAGTAAGATTATCAATCATAAAGTTAAACATCTTGTACTACTGAGGGACTCATCCTTGATGAGTCACTGAGGTCTATCGATCCACTGAGGTTTGTTCATCCACCGGGCCACTGAGGTCCATTCATCATTGCGGTCTGTTGGGACACTAAGATCCACTTGTCTGTCAGTCCAATGAGGTCTTCTCATCTGTTGGGACACTGAGGTCCGCTCATATACTAGGCCAATAAGGTACGCTCATCTACCAGGACACTAAGATTTGTTCCTATATTGGACCACTAAGGTATTCTCGTCTACAGGGCCACTGAGGTCCTCTCTTCACTTCCTTCTTGTCACATACAGTAGTAGGATTCCCGCTCGTAGCACTCTTGATTCCGAGAGAATCTACACCTCAATCCATTGGTCATATTTCAAATTCCACAAAACTCACATTGAGTATGTCAAAAGGATTGTCTCATCAAGAGGGTTCCAATTCCCCAAACAACTCGCTAATCAGACACACGATTTGGATGTTATGATCATTTTAGTAAAAAGGGGTTGATCGGTTATGGATCTGGTCTGACCCTCCTTCTCCATCCCACCCTGTTGTGAGTGGTCTAGCTTGCCACACCAGAAAGTGGTGATGGTCGTTGCATCCTATCCTGATCTACATGGCAGGTTCGTCATGTAACCACCTCGTGGGTCATCATGGATCCCTCCTGTCGCGGTCACACTAGACTGCGGCCCTCCGGCCGTGTGACACGACTCTATGTCACGTCTGCCGGAGACCCCACTGGTGGATTTTGCCAGAACCCCTTGTCTGCTACACCACGATCAATGCCACAAGGACCTCCACGATTTTAGTGTGCTGCCTCCTGCACACGGCCGCCACCCCGTGCCACCTTCGGCCATCGTTGGTGGTCCGTTCTTCGATCCGCGAGCACCTACGGATTCCTAAGGCCATATCCTTCACTTCTATGTGATCTGAGTCATCTCATCATTGATCCGGAGGTCTGTTCATGCTCGGAAACTCTAGAAAAAGTATAACGCCACAATGTGGGTCCGTTGGTGAAGAATCGATAGGTTGGGGGTTAGAAGAGCACCAAGAACACCTAAGGGATATATGATGGCCTTGTTTGTTTGGCATTCATTCATCCCATTAGAAAGAAACTAATAATGTAGTAATTACCATGTTCCTACCCTTCAAGTCCCGTAATAATTAACTCATCCCTCATAAATGAACGACCCTCGAATCAACATGTTAGTGGTTTGATCTGTGTTCATCATTTGGAAAGAAATAATGGGGAATCCAGATCACAAAGAATAAAACCCATACCTCGAGGTTGCATCGTTCATTGGAAAAGATCACACCACTTTCGTTCGTCATTCCTTGATCTGCATCCCACTATTGTTGTTGGAAATCCTTCAAAGTATGGAAGAATGAAGGGAGAAAGGTGATCATCATCATAGGTGGTTCATCAATCATCTCTCACCAACACTAAATCTCCAAGATCAGAGAAATCCTCAAACATGCTAATGATCGGTCTTAGGTTAACACATTAAATGGACAAAATGTGTTTCATCATTTTTTTTATGCTCCGTTGCAGCATCGTTACATTGTTTCATTTATGAAATAACATTTTTTTACACTACAATGAAATTTGAAATTCAAATAAAATAAACTAAAAGTTTATTTTATTTTTTCCTTAAGAAAATTCTTTTATTGAATTTTATTAAAAATTCTGAAAATTAACTTTTTTTCCTCGACCCACATCGGTTGATTTTATGTCCCTCCTTAGGTAAATTTTTCATTTAGGATGCAACGGTGCCCTTGGAATTTTAATCCAGGCCCCCCTTTAGAAGTTTCCAAAACCATTCATGTGAACTATTTTAAATAAACTTAAAAAAAGTTCAAACACTTATCATGGGCTCACTGAGCCTCGGAACCAAGTGTTGTATGAGCGCCTTGTCTTGAAATAATACTATATAAAAAAAATACATGTAATTCCTGGAACATTACATTACCCCCACCTTTAGGACTCTACGTCCTTATAAGCCAAAATAAGGGCTAAACAAAAAAATGGGGGTATTGAGCTCGGATCTGAGCCTCCTACTCCCAAGTGCTCTCCTAGAGATTCCCGTGATGCCACTGAACGCGCACCAGAGTAATAGACTATACATAAAGGACCCACTTCTATCGATCCTAAATCTCCACTAGGAACTCTGAAAATTTTACCCCATCGTCAATATCCAACTCACCTCAGTCGATGATTTGTGATGGATCATGCATGTACCTCCTCAGCTGTGATATGTGGAAGACATTATGCATCCATTGCATATATGGGGGGAGAGCTTGGTGATGTGACAGGAGGTTGTCCCAGCCCTCAAAATAATATTTATAACTCCTACACTAGCACAATGGTGCAGGGTCGAACCCAAGGGAAGTCAGGTGAGAAATCTATGGTTTTATTCAAAATAAACTCCACTATTGTCAGTAGTGGATAAAATAAACATTGTTTATATATTTATTACTTTTTATTTTTTTTTGTATTTTGTTTTAAGAAATCAGTAAAGATAACATCATTGACAAAGAGACTAATCATATATTAAATCATTGATAACTAAAAGAAAACAGTAACTAATACATAGATGCAAAGACAAAGGAGCTAAGATTAACCTTTTTTCTCAGGAATTATAAACATGATGGTTAAAAGGATAACTCTCCACTGAAATTAAATGAATCACACCTTAGAAATTAGTTGATATATCTTCCTCTCCAGAAGACATGTCAAATAGAGGTATGACTTTTAGAGTTTTCCACTCTAAAGATCATCGACTGTTAAGAATTTGAAAAAGAATACAATTGAAATAAAACTCACCGTAAAACTCTAACTGTAATGAAATTAACGCTTCAACAAGATGATGATCAAGTTCAATCTCACTGATTAATCTTGAAGCTATTATTTTTCTTACAGGAAGGTGTGAACAATTTAATTTAACATCAGAATTCATCTCACCGATCAATTCTGATTTCAAACAAAAAGAAAGTGAAATTTTTAAAGGATAAACCAACAAAGCTTAAAATCTCTCGACCTAGCAATTCAACCTATGTTCATAATGAAATATAGCATTGAAAACAACCAAAAATATAATACAAGAATTAAAGAAAGGGGGAGGAAGAAGTCCCTAAATGATGCTCTGCCTTCAGGATTTTTAGTCTCCAACTCAACTCCATAGCTACTCCTGTAAGTCTTTGCTCTCGAAAAATGTGGTCGTGAAAGTCGAATGAGAGTTGTCTAAATTTTGCTTCTTCCTTTGATTTTAAATCATGTTTTCATAAGTTTCATGTCACCCCCAGTTTTCCACCGACTTCAAGTGTCCCTCACTTGTGCACCACGCACTTGTGTTTTTTCATGACTGACACGTCGCGCTAACTTTACTCTTGTAACTAACTCTGAGTGAGTTAGTTGAATGCAGTTGGTCATTTTCCCATCTCTTGAATGAACCTGCGCAAGAAAAAAACAACACATTTAAAACAAAAATGAACTAAATAAAAAATTTATAATTTAAGAAAATACATTATTAAAAAGTTTTTCAAAATAATTAATAAACTTTTAAATAATGTTATTAAATAAATTATTTTATTAGTATTATTAATAACTAGTTATTATATTATTATTGATTAAAATGAAATAAAAATTTATTATTAGAATAGTTATTATTTAATTAAAAAAGTTAAGTTATAATAATTTAAGTATTAAAAGTTGATCGAATTTGTTAATAATAAAGTCATTGTTATTATTTAAGTATAAAATGTTTTATTAATTATTAATTTTAATGTTAAATTGTTATTAAGTTATTAATTTTTATTAGTTAGCATTATTAATGTAAATTATAAACATTATGTTTATTATTATTTTGGAAATTAAATTATTTGCTAAGTTAGCTTAATTAGTTTAGTATATTATAAATTATAATTAAGTATTTTATTTTATATATTTTATTATTGAATAATTATTTGATATGCAACATTAAATAATAATATATTTATTTCAATTTAGAATTTATTATAAATTAATTTAGTTTAATAAAGTTTTATAAAAGTTAATTAAATTAGAAATTCAGTTATATGATTAGTAAATATCTTATAATTTTTAAATATTTATAACTATTAAAGATTTAAATTTTGATTTAGTTATTTTTATTTTTATTTTTATTTCCTTTTATTTTTATTTCTTTATTTTTTTATAAACTATTCTTCTCCCCCCCAAATCGGCGCAACCCTAGGGGGGGGGGGATCGTCTGGTTTCTTCCCGCAGGAAGGCAGTGACCAGCTCCTCTCTCTAGCGGCGCGAGGTGGCTTCGAACAGCGGCTCAAACAACGCATGGTTAGTGACGGAGGACACCAATAGGTGGTGGAGAGTCTTGTCCTTTACATCTTCCTCACAACAGTGGCTCCCAGAGTCTTCCAGCGGCTCGAGATCCTCCTCGCAGAGGTTGGTGTGGCGGATACACCCAGCGGCGGCCTTCTGCAACTCGGATTTTTTCTTCCAGGAGGTTGCGTTTCACGAACCAGCAGTTGTCCTTACCTTCAATAACAGAACCATTTGCTTGGGGATAGACTCTACCATGGAACGCAGCAGACCATGGAAGATTCGAACCAGCAAGCGACTTGATTCCGGGTTGCAGATCTGAAAATTTGTGGTTTAATTACAGTGAATCTGGTTCGTGAAATCGGTTTATGGATAGAGTCTGAAATTGGTTCTTTCTGGTTTGATTCTGAATGAAATGGTGGTAGAGGTGAGTGGAGTGAATTTCAATGATAGTTATAAAGAAATGTGGTTACCGATGCTTAAAAGGTCACTGTTAGCTTAGAAAATAAGGTTACAGGTAGTTAAGAAAAAAAAGTCATAGTTAGCTATAAAAGATAAAAGTTACTCATAGTTATAAAATAAAAGGTCATCGGTGCATATAAATATTAAGGTTACCATTATTTAAAATAAAAGGGTCACCCATAGTTTATAAAAGGTCACTGTCACCAAAAAGTCACCGATGCAGAAATAAAAGGTCATTTATCGATAGCATACAGAAAATAAAACTAATAGTAGAAAGATAAAAGAAATTAACTAATTTTGAGACAAAAATTAAAACTTCATAAATTGAACTTAAAATTAAAAACTTAAGTTAACTAAATACAAAGATTGAAAATAATTAATTAGTCAACTATAAAAAAACATAAAATCAAAAATACATTGAATAAAATTTAAAAATTAGTTCAAGACTAAACAACATATATAAAAACATATTTATTATTAAACTTTAACCATTCAAGTTACAATTTAAGTTTTTAATTGTTAACACTTAAATTAAAAACTGGATTATTATTAAACTAAGTTGATAAAATACTTAAATTAAAATTTATTATATAAATTAATTATAGGGTAAACAGTGAGTGAAAAAGGATAGCATCAGTGACTCAATGAATCACTAATAGTTCCAATCTGTCTCTCCCTTAGACTAATTTTTTTTTTAACTATTTAATAATTTAACTGCATACACAACATTAAATAATTAATGTTTAAAAACTCTATATTAATTAATTAAATAACTAAGTGAATACATACAATTAAAAACACATTATTTCATTTAATTTAAACTAAAATTCTTAACTTAATTAATTAGCAGGATGATTAAACATAGTAATTAAAAAAGTTAATATATTCTAATAAATCTAAATTAAAGGATAAAGTATTAAATTAAAAAATATGTTAGATAAATAGAAATAAAATGATTAAATAATTGTTTAGAATAGATGTTAAATTATTAAAAAGTCAAGAAGATTTTAATTAACAAAACTAATTAAGAAATAATTAAATTAGAAAAGTAAAGTAAGATTAAAATAATTAATTTAAAGAATAAGAATACATAGTTAATTATAAAAATTGGTTAATTAACAAATTTAATTATAAAAATACAAAATTACATTTATTTAAAAAGTGCTCAAATAATTAATTAAATCATTAAAAATTAAGTAAAAATGATGTGGGAGACTGTGTAAAACAAGGCCACATAAAATTCCCCCACACTTAAGAATTGTCTATCCTCAAACAATCTCATGCTTTGTTAACCCTGAAAGGCAGAAGTAGTATTAATGATTCAGCTCAAACTGTAACATGTTTAGTACTTAAGAACAAAGGACAGAAACATGAAAACATTCTTTATGAAAAATATGCTCAAATAAAGTCTTACCTTGAGATAATTCTTATTGATAAGAAAGAATACAATGAACCAAATATCAAAGAAAGTGTCATGTCTCATATGTGAATCTACTTAATGAATCAATCCAATCCAAGCTTAAAATCTAACTTCAAGAGTGATGAAAGGCTAAAATTCAGTGCAGCTAAGAACTTAACAGTTAACACTTTGTATAAATACTCTTTCCTAAGTTCAAAAAATAATAATTTTTTTTTTGAATCAACTTAATGATACAACCTAAATGACTTCTATATAAACCAAATGATCATTTCTTCATCTGGAATTCATCATTCCTCTCACCTTAATGAATTTTTTTTGACCTTAGACACTCTATTTATTTTCTCTCAAGCCATGTATCATGTTATAAACACTGTGAAATGCACTTATTTGAGGTGTACAGAGGTCTTATCATAAATATAAATGCACCCAAAATCTAGGGTCTCAGAGTTTCACCGTGGGATCCCGGATTCCCAGACTACTCTAGTTTCAAAATATTTATTTAAAAGATCATTTATGTTGGCTCACTAAATTGATTACCTTTTTTAATAAAACAAATGAAGAATAATGAACCCCCTAAGATATAGTCAAACTTCCAGTTCCAGAAACTATGATCATAACTCCACAACATGTAACCCAAATCACTTTCAAAGGTAGTCCCTAAACAAAAATATCCATTAAATCACTATGTAGATATCACTCATCAATCATCCATTATCATTAATTTCATTCTCAAATCACAACTTAACTACTAATGAAATATTGTTCATAGGCAAGATGCATTTGAGTTCAACATACAGCCTAAAATTGTGTAAGAAATTTGAAAAAAAAATTACCCATTTGTTTTGACAAAAATTTTTAAGTTGCAGTGGGAATTTGAAGGTCTTACATTAAAACACGGTTCAACATAGTCAAGAATTGACCCCATACCCCACATTTAAAACCCAACTTTTTCTCCAAAGTTGACTTCCAAATATGGACAATAACAATTTGACAGTTTGAGTTCAAACAAATTTTTTATTTTAGTAAGTAGATGACATGTAAAAAGGGTATCTTTGAAGTTCAAAAAATATATCGTTTTCCATAATGAATAACTTAAAAGCAATTTCATTAGAAAGAACAAGCATTATCATTAAATCCAGTGATGAATATCTTCAAGAAAGTTCAAATAGTAGCATGTAACATGGGGGGCATAGTGGATAGAGTGTAAGAATTTTCACATATTGGGTTCAATAATATTTTCAAAAAGGCAACAAAAACATGCTAAGCACCCCATACTAAAGCAAATTTAAAAAAAGATAATAACTAAACAGCATACATGTACCCATCCCCCCCCCACACACACTTAGTTTCAAGCAGTGGAATAATTTTAACAACAGTGAAATTCAATTTTTCAGTAAGGAGGAACAAGCATAATTTTTTAAAACAAAGTGACGTGCAACAGAAACCATTTTGTATGCTTAGATATGAAGCAAATTTTTTTAATACAAGCAGAATTTTTTAAGTAAAAATCATTGTATCACCAATAATACTATCAATGAGTCACCAACAGCAACACTAATGAGTCACCAACAGTAGTGTAACGGTGGATCATGTGCATCGTTGAGAAAATGACACACCGATATTAATAAATTTGACTTGTAGTAAATTTTATTAAGGTGACAGGGAGTAGAAAAATGAGTCCAAACTAAATAATAGAGTACTTCCCTGAATCAAAGTTTATCATTAATCTTCCAACAAGGGAATTCCACTCCCCCATGAAACCAACAACAACATCCTGAAAATCAGAGCATATAATCCAAGTACAGATAACCAGTAGAGACAGAGCATACTGAAGGTAACAAAGAAACACTTTATTCAAAATGAAATAGTACAAAGGTGAAAAAAAAGAAAAAACACGGGTTGAATCCCATGAAGCACCGAGTTTAAAAGTCTTCAGTTAGAATTTATTTAAGTACAATTTTTTTTGTGTTTTATTGAAAACAAACAAAACCATGGGTTGCCTCCCATGCAATGCTATGTTTATAGTCCCCATCCGGACTCACCTAGAAACTATACATAGTAACAAGGTGGGTGTGGTTTCCATAATAAGAACTACCACATGTTTTTGGACCAAATGTTTTTAACAGAAAGATGAATTATGTGGGCATCAAGACTTAACATAATAGAAACTAAACTCTCATAGCCTAAAATAACCACTAAGAGACACCCCTTGATAGTAGTAAGCATAGTGTTGTGCACTTCCATATTAAGTTCATATTTTTCAAGATTTGAATTCACATGAAAGGACAACATCAAACTAAGTGCTCATAGGGGTTTGACATTATTCTTTTGGATTTCTCTCTCAACCTTAACATTAACAGTTTCAAATTCAAGAGTTCTAATGGGTGAGTTTTGATTAGTAGGTTCAAGAAGGGATTCAAGATAATGCTGAACAGAATCATGTACAATATAAATCAAGCATAAATCCCCCTCTAAACTAATATCAATTTCACAAGAAGTCTCAATACCCAACTCATTTAAGGAACGAAATGGACTATAGGGAAGATAATTTATTTGACCGCTTACAGATTCAGGTTTAACAATTTTGTAAATCTATTCCAATAAGTCCTCGTTAGTTAACTCATACTCAAGATATACTACTTATAACAAATCAATTCTAATACCCTAAAGAAGTGTGTGTTCAACTTATTTTTTATGTTCATAATCAAAGAGTTAATTTTCAAAAACAATGTTTATAGTGTGTTCCAGAAAGTTCAAATCAGGGGGAGAAATTTTCAATTCAGCATCAATAAATTGAAATTCTAGATTGTTCAAATTCAAATAGTTATCCCCAGGAATGACAACACTGCTTTCCATTTCAATACACAAAGTTTCAGAAAAGTGATGGTTATGTAAACAAGGCAGTGAAAGCTCACCAATAAACTTTTCCTCAAAACACACTACCTCAACCTCTTCATAAAAAAACATTTCAGAAATTATTGGGTTTACAGTTTCAAAACATGGAAGAGTGGTTTTCAATTTTGAATTAAAAATTTCTGATTCCATGTTATCCAGTTTAAAATTATCTTCCAAAGTGTTTCCCATTTCCAATTCAATTTTAGTATACACAATGTCAGAAAAACAGGCTGAAGAGTTTTTATCCTTTAAGTTCTCTAATTCAATATTGTCTTCAACCCTGGTGATTTCATTTACAAAACTCCTAAATCAATGATTTTTCTCTAAAGTGGGAATGATGAAAAGAACTGGGTAATATTTTTTAATCTATTTTAGTTAATTTTCAGAATTGTTAAACTCAAAAAGTTTAAAAATTTTAATAGTGTTTTCAATGTTATGTTCTTGATTCAGTGAGTTGGTTATTTCTGATTTTAGTTAAACAGAATCTGATTTTTCAAAGTAAAAAAGTTGGTTTCCCAGTTTCACTATCACTTTCCTCTTCAACATGATTTCTCAAATATTTTATAAACATTTTCTTTTTCTTTTTCATCAAATTGTACTTGTTCTTTAACCCTATGTTGTAATTCTAAGAGCATGTTTTCTAATCTTTTCATTCTCTTATATTTCTCTTGATAATATCTAATTTGAATTTCATGGGTTTGATTAAACCAAGAACTCCAAGAATCCTCCCTATCATCCAATTTCGTTTCAATTAATTCACATTTAGCTTGGAATTCAGAATTAGATTCAAAGTGTTCATTTTATTCAATGTAATCATCCTGTTGTGGCTGGTTATAAACACATTATCAAGTAGTGTGCCCAAAACAGCTACAGCAAACACAATAAGGCCTCGATTTATTCTCGTTCTCATGAACTTTCATTTTTTAAAACTAAAAGTAGGTGAGATTAAACACACAAAGTTTCACAGTTGACGCAGAATTTTAATGTTCAAAAAAATCAGTAGATTCAAGTTCACAGTTTTTTTTAAAGAAGATTTTTTTATATGTTTCTTTTATATTTTTTTATTAAAACCCTAGACTCTCAGTACATGCCTTCCCTAGAAATGGCGCCAAATTTTGATGTGGAAGAAGGTCATCACGACCCTCAAAATAATATTTTTAACTCCTATACTAGAATAGTGGTTCAGGGTCGAACCCAAGGGAAGTCAGGTGAGAAATCTAAGGTTTTATTCAAAATTAACTCGACTATTGTTAGTAGTGGAAAAAATGAACATTTTTTATATATTTATTACTTTTAATTTTTTTTTGTATTTTTTTAAGCAAGTAGTAAAGATAACACTGTTGAAAAAGAGACAGATCATATAATAAAGCACTGATAACTAAAATAAAATAGTAACTAATACATAGCTGTAAAGACAAAGGATCAAAGATCAAAAATTTTCTCAAGAATTCTAAACTTGATGGTTAAAAGGATAACACTCCACTGAAATTAATTGAATCACACCATATAAATGGGTTGATATATCTTCCTTTCCAGAAGACACATAAAACATAGGTAAGAATTTTAGAGTTTTTCACTTTAAAGATCATCTACAGTTAAGAATTTGAAAAAGAATATAGTTGAAATAAAACTCGTCGAAAAACTCCAACTGTAATGTCATTAATGCTTCAACAAGATGATTATCAAGTTCAATCTCACCGATTGATCCTGAAGCTATTAATTTAATTATAGGAAGGTGTGAACAATTTAATTTAACATCAGAACTGATCTCGCCGATCAATTCTGATGTCAAACAAAAAAAAGTGAAAATTTAAAAGGATAAACCAACCAAGATTAAAAGCACCCAAGCTAGAAATTCAGCCTATGTTCATAATGAAATATAGCATTGAAAATAACATAAAAAAGCACAATAATTAAATAAAGTGAGAGTAAGAACTCCCTGAATGCATCTCTGCCTTCGGGCTCCTTAGTCTCCAGCTCAACTCCATAGCTACACTCGGAAGTCTTCTCTCTCACAAAATGTGGTCGTGAAAGTTGAATGAGAGTCGCCTAAATTTCACTGCTTGCTTTTCTTTTAAATCATGATGACATAAGCTACACGTCACCCCCAGTTTTCCACCGACTTCAAGTGTCCCTCACTTGTACACCACGCACTTGCGTTTTTTTCATGACTGACACGTCGTGCTAAATTTTCCCTTGTAACTAACTCTGAGTGAGTTAGTTGAATTCACTTAATCATTTTCCCATATCTTGAATAAACCTGCGTAAGAAAAAAACAACACAATTAAAACATAAAGGAAATAAATAAAAAAATTATAATTTAAGATAATATCTTATTACAAAGTTTTTTAAAATAATCAATAAACATTTAAATAATTTTATTAAATAAATTATTTTATTAGTATTATCAGTAACTAGTAATTATATTATTATTGATTAAAATGAAATAAAAAATTTATTATTAGAATAGTTGTTATTTAATTAAAAAGGTTAAGTTATAATAATTTAAGTATTATAATTTGATCGAATTTGTTAATAATAAAGTCATTATTAATATTTAAGTATAAAAGGTTTTATTAATTATTAATTTTAATGTTAAATTCTTATTAAGTTATTACTTTTTATTAGTTAACATTATTAATGTAAATTATATACATTAAGTTTATTATTATTTTTTAACTTAAATTATTTACTAATTTAACTTAATTAGTTTAGTTTATTATAAATTATAATTAACTATTTTATTTTATATATTTTATTATTAAACAATTATTTGATATGCAACATTAAATAATATGTTATTTATTTCAATTTAGAATTTATTATAAATTAATTTAGATTTATAAAGTTTTATTAAAGTTAATTAAATTAGAAATTCAGTTATTTGATTATTAAATACCTTTTAATTTTTAAATATTTATAACTATTAAAGTTTAATATTTTGATTTAGTTATTTTTATTTTTATTTTTATTTCTTTTTATTTTTATTTATTTATTTTTTTATAAACAATTATTCTCCCCCCCCCCAATTGGTGCAACCCTGGGGGGGGGGGGGCTCGGCTGGTTTCTTCTCACTGGAAGGCAATGACCAGCTCCTCTCTTTGGCAGTGCAATGTGGCTTCGAACAATGGCTCATCAACGCATGGTTAGTGACGGAAGACACCAATAGACGGTGGCGAGGCTTTTACTCTCCATCTTACTCACAACGGCGGCTCCCAAATTCTTCCAGTGGCTCAAGCTCCTCCTCGCGGAGGCTCCTGTGGAAGATACACCCAGTGGTGGCCTTCGGTGACTCAAACTTCTTCTTCCAGGCAGTTGTGTTTGAAGAACCAGCAGCGGTCCTTCCCTTCAATCACATAACCGTTTTCTCGTGGACAGACTCTACCATGGAACGCAGTGGACCATAGTAGATTAGAACTATCAAGCAACTCAATTAGGGGTTGCAGATCTAAAAATTTGTGTTTTAATTACTGTGAATATGGTTCGTGAAATCGATTTATTAATAGAGTCTGAAATTGGGTCTTTCTAGTTCGATTCTGAATGATATGGTGGTAGAGGCGAGTAGAGTGAATTTCACCGGTAGTTATAAAGAAATGAGGTTACAGATGCTTAAAAGGTCATCGTTTTCTTAGAAAATAAGGTTATCAGTAGTTAAGAAAAAAACAAGGTCACTGTTAGCTATAAAAGATAAAAGTTACTGATAGTTATAAAATAAACGGCCATCGGTTCTTATAAATATTGAGGTTACCGTTAGTTAAAATAAAAGGTTCACCAATAGTTTATAAAAGGTCACTGTCAGCAAAAGGTCACCAATACAGAAATAAAAGGTCACAAATGCAAATAATCATCTGCATCGGTAGCATACAGAAAATAAAACTAACGGTAGTAAGATAAAATAAATGAACTAACGGTGAGACAATAATTAAAACTGCATAAATTGAACTTAAAATTAAAACTTAAGTTAACTAAATAAAAATATTGAAAATACTTAATTAGTCAACTATAAAAAAACATAAAATTAAAAATACATTGATTAAACTTTAAAAATTAGAACAAGACTAAACAACATATATAAAAACAAAATTATTATTAAAATTTAAACTTTAAAGTTATAATTTAAGTTTTTAATTGTTAAAACTTAAATTAAAAAATGGATTAATATTAAACTATATTGATAAAATACTAAAATTAAAATTTATTATATAAATTGATTATAGGGTAAACAGTGAGTGAAATAGGATAACATCGGTGACTCAATGAATCATCGATAGCTCCAGTCTGTCTCGCCATTAGACTAGATTTTTTTTAACTATTTAATAATTTAACTACATACATAAGATTAAATAATAAATGTTTAAAAACTATATATTAATTAATTAATTAAATAAGTGAATAAATAAAATTAAAAACACATTATTTCATTTAATTTAAAATAAAATTCTTAACTTAATTAATTTGTAGGATGGTTAGACATATTATTTAATGAATTTAATATATTATAATAAATCTAAATTAAAGGATAAAATATTAAATTAAAAAATATGTTAGATAAATTGAAATACATTGATTAAATAATTGTTTAAAATAGATGTTAATTTATTAAAAATTCAAGCAGATTTTAATTAACAAAACTAATTAAAAAATAATTAAATTAGAAAAGTAAAGTAAAATTAAAATAATTAATTTAACGACTAAAAATACATAATTAATTATAAAAATTTATTAATTAAAAAATTTAATTTTAAAAATAAAAAAGTACATTTATTTAGTAAAAAGTGATTAAATAATTAATTAAATCATAAAAAATTAAGTAAAAATGATGTGGAAAACTATGTAAAACAAGGACACATCACTAGGTAGTACGCCACCTCTCCAACTCTTCCCAAAATATGAAAAGGTCTGATGAACCTCAGAGATAGCTTACTGATCTGGCCAAATCTTTGTAATCCCTATCGAGGTGAGACCCAAAGAAACACATGGTCTCCCTACTCAAACTCCAAGGGCCTTCATCTCCTATAAACATTAGATTTATTCCTGCTCTGTGCAGTCCTCATCTTCCCATTGAAGACCTGCACTTTCTCGGTGGTAGATCGTACCAACTCTAGGCCCATGATTGCTGAATCCCTTGGGCCTATCCAGCATAACGGGGATCTACATGGTTTCCCATATAGTGCCTCAAATGGTACCATACCAATGGTGGAGTGGTAGCTATTATTATACGCAAACTCCACCAGTGGTATGTGATCCTCCCAATTGCACCTGAAGTCTAAGATATAATCACAGAGCATGTCCTCTAAAACCTGGATAGTCATCTTCGTCTGACCATTAGTCTGGGGTGGAAATTTGTGCTCAAGCGTAGATGAGTATCAAATGCCTACTACAATCCCTTATATAACCGTGATGTAAATCATATGCATTAATCTGAGACTATCGTCGATGGGACTTTGTGGAGTCAAACTATCTCATGTAATAGAGGCATCCTAAGCTCTCTACTGAACCTTGCTCCCGAATGGGTAGGAAGTGGGCCGACTTGGTGATTCAGTCAACAACCACCCAAATGGTATTATTCCCTCTGTATGTTTGGGGTAAACCTATCATGAATTCCATTGAGATACCATCCCACTTCCACTCTGGTACCTTAAGTGGCTGAGTCAAGCCTATTGGAACTTGATGCTCTTCCTTCACTTGATAACAAGTGAGCCACTATGAAATGAACTCCAATACTACCTTCTTCATCCCTGTCCACTAGTATTGATGTGGGAGGTCTTGGTACATCTTTGCAAATCCTAGATGTAATTCCAATGGGGAGGTGTGGAACTCCCTCAAAACCTCCTCAGGTGATGCCACTAGTAAAACGGTGCAGCCTCTAAAAAGGATTATGTGCTCCCCACCTATCAAATATCTGTCAGGAGCCTATCCTCAGGATAACTGAGCATGTTGGGCCTCAAATTCAACATCCACAAGTTGCTACTCCCAAACTCTTTGTAAGAGTGTGGGAGTGACATCCATTGAATGAAGATGAGCCGATCAATCACCATCCACAAATTATATATGCATCTTTCCCAACTGGTCTGACGCCTCACTCAGTAACAGTATACTAAATCTCATACTGTGCACATCCCCTACCAAGTTACCCTTCCCATAAGTATAGACTATCACGAAGTCATAGTCTTAGATGAACTTTAGCCACAACCAATGCCTCAAGTTCATGTCTTTATGGGAGAAGATATACCTAAGATTTTTGTGGCTAGAGTATATGGTAAACTGCTCACCCATCAAGTAGTGTCGCCACATCTTAAAAGAAAAGGCCACTACTAGTAGCTCCAAGTCATGTGTCGCGTAGTTCTACTCGTGTTTCCTCAACTGTCGTGAACCATAAGTGATCACTACTTTCGCCTGAATCCGGACACAACCCAGTATAGTCCCTGATGAATCAAAAAATACTACATACCCAATTCCCTCCTCTAATAGTCTCAAGATGGGGGCACTCGTCAGTCTTTACCTCAGCTCATGAAAACACTACTAGCACTTCTCCGCCCACATGAAGGGTTTTCCTATCCATGCCAAAGTTGATAAGGGTTCTTCTAACCTGGAGAAGTCAAGAACTAACCTATGGTAGTATCTATCCAAACCCAAGAAACTCTTCACCTCATTCATGCTCCTAGGTGGAACCCAAGCAACCACCGCCTCTATCTTTTCTGGATCTACTGCAACTCCAGCCTCTGAAATGACGTGTCCTTGAAATTGGACCTCCTGAATCAAGAACCTACACTTTAAGATCTTCCCATAATGCTAGTGCTCTCATATTATATCCAGTACTATCTGCAAGTGTGTAGCGTGCTCCTCCTCAGACGCTGAGTACACCAAGATTTCATCAATAAAGACCATGAATAAATAGTCAAGTTAAGGCTAGATGATCTTGTTCAAGATTCCCATGAACACTACTAGGGAAACGGTCATGCCGGAAGGCATCACAAAGAATTCATAGTGTCCATACTGACATCTGAAGGCAATATTTGGTATATCCTCATCCCATAATTGAAGCTGATGATAGCCTGATCTAAGGTATATCTTCGAGAACCATGTCACTCCCTTCAGTTGATAGAAGAGGTCATAAATCCTTGGCAGTGGATACTTGTTCTTTACGGTCACCTGATTAAGGAATCGGAAGTCCAGGAACAACCTCAAAATCCTATCTAAATTCTTGAAAAACTATACTGGGACTACCCACGGTGAAACACTAGGTCTCACAAATCCCTTCTTCTATAAATCCTCTATCTATACTCTCAACTCAAAAAGCTCTGTGGGAGCCATCTGATATTCTAGTGTGGATATCGGTGTCATATCGGGGTACAGATCGATGTAGAAGTCAAACTACCTATGATGTGGTAATCTCATAACACCCTTAGGAAATATGTCTTCATACTCATCCACCACTATAGTAAAGTGAGGACTCTTCTCATCCACCGCATCGAGGGTAAGTCTAGACAACTGGTTAGTGATTGGTTGAACCCTCCTCCAAGAAATTTCATCCTATTCTAAAAGAGATCCCTTTTCACTGGTGAAGGAAAACTCAGTCACATATTCATTGACACACCACACTATGCACCTAAAACAATATATTTGATCATTAACTGTGGATAACCATTCCATACCCAAGATGATGTCATAAGGCCTCGACACCACTACTAGGAGATCTCAGCCAAAGATCCTGCCTCCAAGAGTAAGCTCGCACTACCATCACCAGTGTGTAATCTTAGAATCCCCTCCCATAAGAGTCTCTAATCGTTAGGATCGAGCCAATGGCTCCACTAGAATCTTGGATCTCCGAACAAGGTTCATGGAAAGGAAATATTTACTAGAACTTGTGTCTATATGAACTAAATATAAGGTGGATAATACATATATTTTACCTCTAATATTATCTGGAGCACTGTGGTTATAGGCCTATGTTGCCTGAAGTTAGCCTCACCCCTATCCACTGGCCCCTGAAGCCTATGGTGAACCACCTAGGGGTGCTGGTGGTATCATGTCAAACCTCTTCCCACTGCATGTTGCTCTACTGGATCCCCTACCTTGTCCTCCATCTTGTGGGCCACCCTGATCAAACCTATTCCTTTTCCTTGGAGGTCCCTTGACCATCTACTAGACGTCTTTGCAGTGAGTCAGGAAATCATGATCCATGTGCCCCTGCCCACCGCACGAGTAGCACACTCTGCTCCTTTAATGACTCCCTCTACCCTGGGGGTCTCGTACCATAGATCCTATTTCCTGGGTTCATCCCTCGAAATTTCTGGCCTTCTTTGACCCCCATGTCTATTGTCTTCTACCCACGATAGAAGACTCTACTGCTCGGTGTCTACTGGTAGCTCCTGCTGTTGGAACCTTCTTTTCCTAGAATCTCTCCATGAGTAGAGCTCACTCCAACACCCCATACTGAGTAGGGATACTATGTGATACCATGGATTCCCTGATATCCTAACATAATCCATACACAAATTTTAGATCTTGGAATAACAAACATCGCAACATGTCTGTGGAGTAGTGATAAAGCTCATTGAATCTTGTCGAGTACTCCACTAATATCATGATACGCTGTTGAAGGTGAATTAGCTCATGTATGTGCACTGAGTGCAACATCGCTGGAAATAACTCCTCTCTAAAGAGGTTCTCAAAGTCTATCCAGGTAAGTATTGCCTCGTCATGTGTCTAAATGATCAAGATCCACCATCCCCCCATTGATCCCTGAATAAGTCTCGCGGCTAAGAACTCTATCTAGTCGAGAGGTGTTATCACTAGACAAAAGACTCGCATAACCACCTTGAGCCAATCCTCAGCCACCTGGGGGTCAGTCTCACCCTTGAACCAGGGACGTCTCTATCTCTGGAACTTTTTTAAGGCACTAAGCTTACATTAATACTCTACGGGTAGTGTCGGTATCAACTGTTGATCAACAGTTGGTGACAACGCTAGTGCACCACCAGGTGGGGCTATCTCCAGTACTGGTCCCTATACGGATTCCTCATCGTTGGGTGTATTTTCCTTATGGTAATGCACTGGAATCATCACTGGCTATCTGCATGGATGCATCCTGAAACATATCAAGAAGAACTATGGTCAGTAGGTTATACTTGGTGATATGAATCTCACTCAAGAAGAACATGAGGAAACACTCAATTCTTATATGATGCATGCAACTATTTTTTTGTATTTAGTCAAAAATCAGAATTCAGGGTTCTGGTGTATGGATATATCGGCCACTGCACTAACACTGGACTCCCTAATCCTAAAATTCAAACTCTAAATATTCAACATTGTTTCCCCAAAACAAATCCATTAACTCTAAGACTTAAGGTAGAAACGACCTCCATTGATACCAATTTTTTCAGACCTATCCCCTTGGGCCCATATCATGACTACCCCAAGACCACCTCCCATTGGTCAGGGGATGGAAAATAGTGCTGAAGGCATTATCCCATAAGTGGGAGGCATTTTCTTGAGTACTTTTGCATGTTCACGCACACACATCCAAACCCGCAATGCTGAAAAGTAAACAAGCATGCCACTAAGACAACCAATGAGAGTAAAAGTACAAGATGTAAGTAAAAATGGGCGAGAATAAAAACCCAAAAAAGGAAATCTGTAAACAATGGAGTACAATGTCTCTGATAATCCATCTACAGAAAACCCTACCTAAAGGGTAGGTGAAGAGTAGCTACCAGAATCCGTAGAAGTATGCCTCGCCCATCTGATCTCATAGGGAACCACCTGGTCCTGGACCACTATGGTCTATATCAAAATGTTGATTGTCTGCACAAGTCATGACACGTACAGGAAAAGACCATGCAGGGGTGAGTAACACAATACTTTGTAGGGACACCAAACCAAAAATAAATTACCAAAAAATTGGTACACCAAAATTAATGGAAAAATCACATAGGTATAAACAAAAGTATATAAACAAATATTATCAGCCGTAAAGCTGAACATCTTGTACTACTGAGGGACTCATCTTTGATGATTCACTGAGGTATGTTGGGCCACTAAGGTTCGTTTTTCCACCAGGCCACTAAGTTCCATTCATCTCTAAGGTATTCTAGGCCACTGAGGTTCACTCGTATGTCGGTCCACAAAGGTCTGCGCATATGCCAGGCCTCTAAAGTCTTCTTGTCTATTGGGCCACTGAGGTCAGCTCATTTACTGGGACACTGAGGTCTATTCATCTATCAGTCCACTAAGTTCCTCTCATCTACCAGGCCATTGAGGTCTGTTCATCACTTCCTTCTAGTCACAGCCAGCTGCAAGATCCCCACTCATAAAGCAATTCATTTTTAGAGAATCTACTTATCAAGCCTTCAGTTGTATTTCAAATTCTACTAAAACACACAAGGAGTATTTCAGAAGTTCTTAATTGTCGTGAGTGTCCCAATTCCTCATATGGATTTCCAATCAGATGCATGGTTTGGAATTTATTAGTATTTTAGTAAAAAGGGGTCAGTTGGGTTTGGGTACGATCTGACCTGGTCGGATCGACCTGACCCGGCCCGCTGGACCATGGGTCCTTCACACCTTCTCTAGCCCAACCCACTGTGAGCGGGCTGTCTTTCAATGCCTAGAAGTGGTGGTGGCCATCTTGTTCTCTCTCAGTCAATTCAGCGGGTTTGCCACATGACCGCCTCACAGTTCTCCACATGAACACTCCATGGTTCGCCGCATGACCGCCCCGCGGGTTGCTGCGGGTCCCTCCAATCGCGGTCCCACTAGATCGCAACCCTCCAGCTACGTGACGTGGCTCGATGTCTGATTCATGATCAAATTTACCCAAGAGAAGAAGGTAGTAAGGTCCTTGTAGTTTTAGCTTGGGTTGTCAAATCCTCAGAGACCAAAGAAGAAACCTATAGACACGTACATTATATGCACTATTTTTGGCTATGAAGTGGTCAACTTGGGTTGATTTAAGTTGGGTTTAAAGAAACTCTAAGTGACTTAAGTGAATTCAATTTAAAATAATGAGTTGATCCTAGGTTATCACTTGGGGTGGATTGGGCGTATTCCCTTTTCAATTATTTCAATTTCTTATATTTGAGTTGAGTTCATTTAAGAAGATCAAAAAACTTCATCACTTACTGATTTCATACCAACACACCATAATACTAATCACCTATACACTTGAAGGATCAAAGTTTTGATCACTTCATGGTAAAGGTTCATATTAGCACTTGAATTGTGTGGCCTTAAATTCAACAAGGACGATGGAGTTTAAAAATCATAAAATAAAAATCTCAATTAAAGAAGTGATTAGACATTAATGGGGTGATAAATAACATCCAATCCATCCCCTTTATACATCATTGGATCAACCCATAAGTTGGTTATCCCTCCATTGATTCTATGGTTTCAATGGAAGTAGAAAGTAGACTCATGAGGGAAGAGATGGAGAAGGAAAAAACACAATAAAATAACGATCGCTCCAACATTGTGTGATAATTTCACAAGTTTTGGTGTGAATAAATTCACAACTTGATCCAACGGTATAAAATTGATACGAATAACAATAGAATAATAGGAGAAGAAGAACTTTTATTAAGAAACTAAAGTGAATTGAACAACTTACATGTGAAAGACAAACTTGAGACAACAAAATCGCAGCATAACATTACAATTGAACAACGCATCAAAGATGATCAACTCCTCCATCACCACTGCATAAAATAGAAATTTTGGGAGCATTTTGTCGAGCCTCCAATATTACAAAGCATCTCAATTAATTTTGGTAGGCCATAGGTGGGTGGAAAGTTGAGGGAGAGTTGATTTTTCCACCCTTGACCCGAGGTGGCATCCCGCTTTCTTCCATCGAATAGAATCTCTTTTAATACCTTCTATATGGACGAATTAGAGTGGACCATAGAAGAGTAAAATGTAACCCCGGAAGTATCCTAACCTCCTGTAAAATTTAGGACTATTTTTAGTTGTGGATTCGGTGATATGATTATATTCGTGGGTAGTTTTTATGGGCCGCAAATCTGGCCCAGAAGTTTATCTCTAACTTGGGCCACCTAAATAACCACAATGGAGGCCGAATTAGTACTGGATCATAAATAATGATTTTTTCCCATATATGTATTATATAATCTCACGAAATTTGGGCTTCATGGGGTTTGTAATGTGGGTCCCACATTCTCATCAGTTGGATGGTGTCCAGTCTGCCTTCTCTAGAATTGATTCATTCATCTCCAAATATCTTCATCATCCTTTATGAATCCTCCATTGATACCTGAATGAAAAATGTTCATATTAAAGTTTAGATCAATTTCCCAAAATATAAAACTAAAATATGGATAATGACATTCCTTAAAATCAGATGAATCATTGGATACTTTAAATGATGTTCAAAAATGTACTACATAATAGTGCATTTTAAGAAGGAATTACAATCATAATGTGAAATGATGTTCAAAGTGTAAAATGCACTAAAATGGGGTTTATGAATAATAAATCAAATTAATATTAAATATATTAATAATGAATATTATCCTCATTTAGTGTCTAATCACACCCCCCCAACTTGAGTTTTGTTAGTCCCGAGAAAAATATATCTCAACAATATGAAATTCGAATTCCTTTTTCCAAAAACATTTTAATACAAAATGATCACCAAAAACCCTTATACCAAAAAATAATGAAACCCATAAAAATATTTTAATACATGATAGTTTCATAAGAATATTCCAATATCAAGCCCATTACTTTATTCAAATTCATTTCCATATTTCATCCAATGTCAATTAAAAATGAGGATGTGTTGTGCATCACAATAGACACGGGGGTTCATCTTTATTCAAGGGGGAAATGAAGGAAGCACTAGGTGGAATCACATTTCAATATTAAGATGAGTATTCAATTTTTTTATTGTATTATTTTTTTTGTTTTTTTTTGCAATTTTTACATGGTAATTGAAATTGCACTCAAAAGAGTCAGCCCCTGTAGCGAGACTTTGCCGATGACTCCCAAGCTCAAAGAACTTAGGGCACCAAGTGAATCCCACATACTCGGGAATCATCTTGAGTTAACTCAGTCAAAAACAAATTCAAATTACAAAAAATAGAGATAAAATTACTAACTCTGGGCCAGACAACTATGGAGCCATGATCCCCAAGTGCCGAAAGCCACGCATTAGGTCATTTCATTGCTCTACATACAAATTTACTGTTTTTTTTTAATTTTTTTTGTTGAATACTTCTATTAAAACTAAAATGATCACCAAACCTATGCAATTTATTTGAGGGACCCCATGAACTCAAACTAATACCCCACTATCCAAAGGATGTGCATTGTGATATTTTTTTTATGGATGAAAATATAAACAATGAAATATCACATTGGACAACCACACTTTCAAAAATCAATGCTCATGAAATTATATAAGGATTAAAATCAGAATCGGGGCATGCTAAATTATTTTATATTCAGTTTCAAAGTGTGCAATGTGTATTACCGTGTTCAAAGTTAAAGGAATTTTTCCTTTCATTTACACACATTTTTTTCAAATCATTCATTTTTTTGACACAAAAGCATTTTTTAATTTTATCTCCCCCCCAAATTAAAATAACATTGTCCCCAGTGTTTGAAGAAATGAAAATTCAGAAGGAGTATAGGTAGGTAAGGGAATTTTAAAAAGGAAATTTAAATATGAGGATCGTGGAATGAAGTCACCTGGTGGTTGAAGTTGTAGTTCTTGCTGCTCCAATTTAGTCCTTTGATATCCATGTCACTTGAAGAGTTCCCTAGTAGAAGGAAAAAAAGAGAGGAAAAAAACAAACAAAACAAAACAAAAATATATATATATATATTTATATAACAAATAAAGTAAAATATAAGTATATATATATTATAGAATAAGGAAGCACAAAAAGTTGTAGGTTAGTGGTAAGCGTGCACCCCTTTTTCCCTTCGGTCCTGGGTTCGAGTCCCCGCGGCTTCACCGGTTGTGATGGGGTTTGCTCCACGACCTACGATGTGGCCTTTTTTATTATATTCTTATTTTTTTTGTATTTTTATTTTAACCTAAAAACACATAAAAATAAAACTAACTGATGATACACTGTCTTCTTTTTAAATTTATGAGTAAGGTATTACTCAAGGATCACACCACGTGACGCGGATGAATATGGTGCTCCCCTTTCATACCCATTCATACTCATAATAGAAGAACAGGTCATTAGTCTATTTTTTATTTTTAAATATTAAAATGATTAATTAATCTTATTTGAAAAATAAAGATGACATGAAAACCACGTGTTGCCTCTCGTGCATCACTTTTGTTTAATGTCGTTAGTCCGACATGGATCCTAAATCTATCAATTTTTTCCTGGTTCATAGGTTGGCTCAGTTAACTCAACCTCTATTTCATTTTTGTTGAATGATTTAATGAATGGTTTTAACCTTTGACCATTGACCATGAAAATGTAACCACTTATGGGATCTTGAATCTCTACTGCCCCATGGGGGTATACATGATGCACTATGAAAGGACATGACAATCTAGACCTTAATTTTCCCGGGTGTAAATGAAGTTTTGAACTATACAAGAGCACAAATTTTCCCGGTTCAAAATGTTTGAATTTGACATTCCTAGATTGTTAGGCTTGAACTCTAGATTTATTGATCCTTGAATTTTCATAATCCTTTATCCTTAGTTCCTCCAGTTCATTGAGATCTAATTTCCTTTTTGCTCTGGCCAATGAGAGGTCATAATCCATTTTCTTAATTGCCCAAAAGGCCTTATGCTCAATTTAAACAGGTAAATGGCATGCTTTTCCATAAACCAACCTATATGGTGACATTTCTAGGATGGTTTTGTATGCTGTACGATATTCCCAAAGAGAGTCCAAGAGTTTCTCGGACCAATATTTCCTAGAAGGATTGACAGTTTTCTCAAGAATTTGTTTGATTTCTCGATTGTCTAACTCAGCTTGACCATTGGTATGTGGGTGGTAAGAAGTGGATACTTTGTGATAAATTCCATACTTTCCATGAGTGATGAGAATGGATGATTGCAAAAATGATTTCCCTGATCACTAATGATAGCTCTAGGAATTCCAAATCTAGAGCATATGTTTTCTTTTAGGAATCTAATCATAGTTTGATGATCATTGGATTTTGTGGGAATGGCTTCAACCCATTTTGAGACATAATCAACAACTAAGATAATGTAGAGGTATCCCCTAGAGTTTGGGAAAGGTCCCATGAAATCGATTCCCCAACAGTCAAAGATCTCAATCACTAAGATGGGAGTGAGTGGCATTTGATTTCTTTTTGTGAAGGACCCTACTTGTTGACACCTAGGATAGCTTTGACAAAATGTGTAGGAGTCCCTTGAGAGGGTGGGCCAGAAGAGACCACACTGAAGAATCTTAGCAGATGTTTTCTTAGAGTAAAAGTGACCTCCACATGCCTCACTATGACAGAATTTAAGGATGGACTCTTGTTCAGATTCTGGGACACACAACCTAATGAATTGGTCAGGGCAGAACATATATAGGTATGGATCATCAAACACATTGTTCCTAACATCAAAAAGGAATTTCCTTCGAGCTTGAGTCCCTAATAATTTTGGAATGACTCCTGTAACTAAGAAATTGGCTATGTCAGCATACCAAGGGCAGTCACTCAAAGAGTATAGGTGTTCATCAGGAAATGAATCAGACACAGAAAGATGATTTGAGTTCTCTTTGAATTCTATCCTAGAGAGGTGATCAACTACAACATTTTCAACACCCTTTTTATCCTTGATTGTGAGGTCAAATTATTGCAATAGAAGGACCCACCTAATCAGTCTAGCATTAGCATCTTGTTTTTGGAAGAGGTATTTTAGTGCAGAATGGTCAGTGAACACGGTGATGGGGGATCCTAAGAGGTAGGACATAAAATTATCTAAGGCAAACACAATAGAAAGTAACTCTTTTTCAATGGTGGTGTAGTTGATTTCGGCATCATTTAAGGATTTTCTTGCATAAGCAATGACATAAGGAGTTTTATCACAACATTGTCCTAACACAACTCCTACAACAAAGTCACTATCATCACACATAAGTTCAAAAGGAAGGTTATAATTTGGAGATTTCATAATGGGAGGAGAGGTGAGAGAGGATTTGAGGGTTGAGAATGAACCCTCACAGCTTTCTGTCCAAACAAATGGAGCATCCTTTACTAGCAGAGCACAAAGGGGACGAGAGATTGAACTAAAGTCCTTGATGAATCTTTTATAGAAACCAGCATGTCCTAAGAAAGACCTCACTTCCTTGAAAGTTTTGGGTGATGGAAGGTGACGAATGATGTCAACTGTGGCTTTATCAACTTCAATTACCCTACCTGAGACTAGATGTCCTAGAACTAGTTCCTCTTTAACCATGAAATGGCATTTTTTCCAGTTTAGTGCCAGATTATTTTCTTCACATATTTACAAGACTCTCTCCACATTCTGTAGACATCCCTCAAATGTATCCCCAAACACAGAGAATTCATCCATGAATACTTCTAAAAAATCCCCTACCATGTCTGAGAATATTCCCATCATGCACCGCTGGAAGGTTTCAGGGGAATTGCATAACCCAAAAGGCATGCGTTTGAAAGCAATGGTGCCAAATGGACATGTTAATGTAGTATTCCCTTGATCCTCTAGGGAGACCTCAATTTGATTATACCCCGAGTACCCATCTGAGAAACAGTAGAAGGCATGACCTGCCACTCTCTCAAGGACTTGGTCAATGAATGGTAAGGGGAAATGGTCCTTATTGGTGAATGAGTTTAGCTTCCTATAGTTAATGAAGACCTTCCATCCACTACTCACCCTGGTTGTAAGAATCTCTCCATCCTTATTGGTTATCACTGTGATTCCTGCCTTCTTGGGAACCACTTGGATTGGGCTGACCCACTCACTCTTAGCTATGGGATATATGATACCAGCTTTTAACAATTTCAGAAGTTCCTTCCTTAATACCTCCAAGAGATTAGGATTGATTCTTCGTTGAGGTTGATGACATGTCTTTAAATCAGATTCCAGAACTATCCTATGAGTCTCGATAAGTGGTTTAATCCTAGGAATATCAGACAGGGTCCAAAAAATGGCTTTTTTATGTTTCCTAAGGACATATAGAAGCATCCTCTCATGATTGGCTTCAAGAGAAGAATAAATGACAATAGGACGTGTTTTATTGTCCCCTAGGAAGGCATACTTGAGTGTAGTGGGAAGTTCCTTCAATTAAAGATCAGGTTGGTTCGGAATTTCAGCAGAATATTGGGACATTGGATCAATATCAATTTTGTTTCCTAGAGTTTTAGATAGGATTGATTCCCTACATGTATAAGTTTTAGCTACTAGATTAGCTTGATCATATTTAGGGAAGGAAGTTTGGTTGGTCTCCATGAAATTGGTTTCCTGAAAGGTTTCACTGATTTTTGGACTTAATACTTCATCATAAGAGAAATTTGAAAATGATTCAAGCCAAGGAGACAAACTTTCTTCATGTGAACAAAGGAAATCAATCTCATCCCAACTTAAACATCCATCAAATATTCCTTGATGTTATATGGATTAATTATCAATGCTTCCTATCATGTTTACTTCATGAATGTCCTCATCATCCCCTATTTGTGAGCTTTCATTATAGATGTTCAAGTCTATAATCATGTTTCCAAAGGTGATGGTAATGTTCCCATTTTGAACTCAGATAAAAGAGTTGATTATTACAAGAAAAGGACGACCAAGGATGATTGGGTTTTGTTCCTTATTTCCTAAGTTTGTATGGTTATCAAGGAAAATGAATTCGGTAGGGTAGATGAAGTTTTCAAGCTTTACCAGAACGTCCTTTAAAGTCCCCTTTGGAACCCTAATTCTATGATCAGCAAGTTGAAGTGTGACAGATGTGGGTTGGATTTCTTCTAGGCCTAACTGGCAGTACACAACATAAGGGATGAGATTGACACTAGCACCTAGGTCACACAAGGCCTTGACAAATTTGCTTTTTCATAGTTTAACATTGATTTAAGGGCAACCTAGGTCTTTCAACTTAGAAGGAATGGTCCCTTGAATGGTGGTACTCACATTAGCATCCAAAAGAAATTGGTTTTTATGTGAAAATTTTCTTTTAAAAGTGTACAAGTCCTTAAGGTACTTTGAGTAGGCAGGTATGGTTTGTATGGAATCAAGAAGGGGAATGTTCAACTTGACTTGTGAGAATATTTCCCTCAATGTTTCACTCAATTCAGGCTTGGTTTCCCCCCTCACGCATTGAGGAAATGGTGCAAGTTGTGGGGTTGTTTATTGAAGAGTTGTTTCTTTCACATTGTTATCAGTTTCCCCAGTTTGATCTTGTGTTTCATTTGAATTTTAATCCAAGTTTGAATCTTAAGGTGGGTTATGAATTAGTTTCTCAGGTTTCTCAATTGATTTCCCACTTCTTAAAACAGTCACAACCTTTAGTTGTTCATGATTTTTTTGAGTGCAACTTGACTCTCCCCTTGAAGTTGAGGATGGTACCACCTGAGTAAGCATGGGTGCCTTTCTAGTTTTGATGGTTTTAAGTTCTCGTTTTAGGGAATATATTTCCAAGATCAGCCTTTCCATTTGTTTTCACAGTTGTTCTAGTAGGCATTGTGGAACATTTTCGTTTGGTGCTTGAGAAAATTGGTTTATCCCGGGGGGATATTTTGGAGGTGGGATGGTTTGTTGAAAATGTACTGGTGGCTATTGGTATTGGATAGTTTGGGTTTGGAACTGGTTATGGGTTTGCTAGTTCTAATGGGGGTAAGGATTTTGTCCTTGTGGTTGGCTAGGTTATTGGTTATCTTTCCAGCAGAAGCCTGGGTGGTCATTATACCTTGGGTTGATGTCGTTTTGGTATTGAGTCTTTTGAAAGTTCAAAGCATTTACTTTTGTTGGGGGTCCTCCTAAAAGAAAATCCTTGATGGATGGAATGGTTGGGCAGTTTTATGTCTTATGGTCATGTTTGTCACAAATTGTGCAAATAGGGTCAACAGTTTGGATTTCATGGACTTTCCTAAGGCCTATCTTTTCAACCTTCCTAGAGAGTGATACAAGTTTAGCCCTAAGGATTTCCTATTCTCTAAGTGTATTAATTCTAGTAGTTCTTTTTGGATTTTCATAATAAGGTGAAGTTCCCCATGTTTGGTTTTTTTCAGAAAGGCTTTCTAGATACTCGTATGCATCATTTGGGGCTTTGTTTTTAAATGTTCCATTACACATCATGTCAATGAATTGTTTGTTCCCCGGACCCAACCCTTCATAGAAAATTCAAACTTGTTCAGGAATAGAAAAACCATGGTGTGGAACCATGTTTAGAGTGTCCTTGAACCTCTCCCATGTTTCATAGAATGACTCTCCCTCTTTTTCAAAAATGTTTTGGATGCTCTTTTTAAGTTCAATTGTTTTGTGGTGGGGAAAGTATTTTTTGTAGAATTATCTTTGTAGTTGGTCCCAAGAGTTTATGGATGATGGTCTCAAATTTTTTAGCCAATTTTTAGCTCGATCCTTTAAAGAAAAAGGAAATAGCCTCATTTTAGCTGATTCTAGTTTATGTGGGGGACACATGGTTTCTACAATGTCATTGAACTCCTTAATGTGAAGGTAGGGCATCTCAGACTCCATTCCATTGAATGTGGGAAGGTGGTTTAGGACATGGGTTTTAAAGAGGTAGTTGGAATATCCTAGGGAATTTTTTCTAATTCATGAGGGGGAATTGGTCCAGGAAGGTGTGAGGTATTCATTCATGGTTTGATCCATTGCATTCCCCAAGTTTGGGGCTGCCTCATTTGGGTTTCCATTTTGGTTCCCACCCAGGTTTATGAGTTGGTTTCTTTGAGGATCTTCCATTTAAATAGGATAAATTTTTGAATTTTTAGTATTAGTAAGATTAGGATTTAATTTAAAGAGTTCCCTTGGTGTACTTGACTCCACAACCCCCAGACTATCCACCCAAACTAGACAATTTGATTGATCGCAGGTGTAGGCGGACATGCACCAAAAGAAAAAAAATGATAAATGGAAAAGATAAGAGATCTTGGGTGAGAATAGAAGAAATGGGGGAGAATAGAATGGGTTTTTAGATGACTTAATTGGTTCCCCATCAATGGTGCCAAAATTTTATTCACGCTCAAATTTACCCAAGAGAAGAAGGTAGGACGGTCCTTGTAGTTTAGCTTGGGTTGTCGAATCCTCAGAGACCTAAGAAGAAACCTATAGACACGTACATTCTATGGACTATTTTTGGCTATGAATTTTCCAACATGGGTTGATTTTAGATGGGTTTAAAGGAACTCTAAGTGACTTAAGTGAATTCAATTTAAAAGAATGAGTTGATCCTAGGTTATCACTTGGGGTGGATTGGACGTATTCCCTTTTCAATTATTTCAATTTCTTATATTTGAGTTGAGTTCATTTAATGAGATCAAAAAACTTCATCACTTAATAATTTAATACCAACACACCATAATGATAATCACTTATACACTTGAAGGATCAAAGTTTTGAGCACTTCAAGGTAAAGGTTTGTATTATCACTTGAATTTTGTGGCCTTAAATTCAACAAGGACGATGGAGTTTAAAAATCATCAAATAAAAATCTCACTTAAAGAAGTGATTAGAAATTAATGGGGTGATAAATAACATCCAATACATCCCCTTTCTACTCCCTTGGATCAACCCATAAGTGGGTTAGCCCTCCATTTATTCTATGGTTTCAATGGAAGCGGAAAGTAGACTCGTGAGGGAAGAAATGGAGAAGAAAAAACACAATAAAATAACGATCACTCCACCATTGTGTGATAATTTCACAAGGTTTGATGTGAATAAATTCACACCTTGATCCAACAGTATCAATTTGATATGAAGAAAAAAATAATAAGAGGAGAATAAGTACTTTTATTAAGAAACTAAAGTGAATTGAACAACTTACATGTGAAAGACAAACTTGAGACAACAAAATTGTAGCATAACATTACAATTGAACAAAGCATCAAAGATGATAAACTCCTCCACCACCACTGCCTTAAATAGGAATTTTGGGATCTTTGGGTCGATCCTCCAATAGTGAAAAGAATCTCAATTAATTTTGGTAGGCCATAGGTGGGTGGAAATTTGAGGGAGAGTTGATTTTTCCACCCTTGACCCGAGGTGGCATCTAACTTTCATCCACCGAATAGACGCGCTTGGAAGAACTTCTAGATATCCGAATTAGAGTGGTCCATAGAAGAGGAAAATGGATCGGAGGATTTATCCTAACCACATGTACAATTTGTGCATATTTTGAGTTATGGATTCGGTGATATGATTATATTCGTGGGCTATTTTTCTGGGCCGCAGAATCTGACCCATAATTTTATCTCTAACTTGGGCCGCCTAAATAACCTCAATGGCGGCTGAATTAGCACTAGCTTCTGAAAAATGATTTTTTCCTCTATATGTATTCTAGCATCTCACGAAATTTGGGCTTCATTTAAATTTTAATGTGGGTCCCACATTCTCATCAGTGGGATGGTATCCAATCTTCCTTCTCTAGAATTGCTTTCATTCATCTCCAAATATCTTCATCATCCTTTATAAATCCTCCATTGATCCCTGAATGAAAAATGTTAATATTGAAGTTTAGATCAATTTCTCAAAATATCAAATTAAAATATGGATAATTACATTCCTTAAAATCATATAAATCATTGGGTACTTTAAATGATGTTAAAAAATGTACAACATAATAGTTCATTTTAAGAAGGAATTACAATCATAATGTGAAATGATGTTCAAAGTGTAAAATGCACTAAAATGTGTTTATGAATAATAAATAACATTAATATTATATATATTAATAATGAATATTAGCCTCATTTAGTGGATAATCAATGTCACGCCCGCCAAAGACCCCAACAATGGCTGTTGATGGTAGCCCTTGTTCGTCGCCCTACAACCGATGCTGCAGTGACCTCCACCATCGTGGTAAACCATTGGTGTGTGCTGCCGCATTCCATCGCTGGTCATCTCCTATGTCTCTACCAATTTCTTCCACGACCACCAAACTTGCTTCAGTTGTATGTTCTTCAATCTGCGAGCACCTCTGGAATCCTCGGGCTATCTCCATCACTGTTATGTGCTTCAAGTCATCTCATAATCAATCTGGGGTCTGTTCGTGCTCAAAACTTCCCGTAAAAGTATGAATCAACCATGTGGGTCCGTCAATGAAGAATATATTGGACGGGGGTAGGAAGAGCACCAATAACACCCAAGGGATGGACAATGGCCTTTTTCGTTTGGCCTACATTCATCCTGTTAGAAGTAAACTGAGAAGGGAGTAATTACCAAGTTCCAACCCTTCTAGTCCCGAAATATTTAACCCACCCCACATAAATGAATGACCCATGAATCAACCTATTAGTGGGTTGATCCACATTCATCATTTGGAAGAAAATAACGGTGAATTCAGATAAAAAGAATAAAACTCCTACCTCAAGGTTGGATCATTCGTTGGAAAATATCACATCATTGTCATTCATAGATCCTTGATCTGCAACCTGCCATTGTTTTTGGAGATCCTTCAAAGGATGGAAGAATGGAGGGAGAAAGGCGCTCATCTTCACGGGTGGTTCATCGATCATCACTCACCAATGAAAATCTCCAAGATCATAGCAATCCTCAATTGTGACAGCGATTGGTATTAGGTTAACCCATTAAATAGAGAAAGCGTGTTTCAGTGTTTCTGTTACATTGTTTCATTTATGAAATAAAATTTTTGTTACACGAAAAAAAATTCAAAATTCAAATAAAATAAAATAAAATTTTATTTTATTAAATTTTTTTAAAAGTGCGAAAATTAACTTTTTCCCTCAACTGCGTCGGTTGAGGTTAGGTCCTTACTTAGATAAAGTCGTCATTCTAGACACAACGGTGCCCTCATATTTTTAATTCAAGAATCCATTTATAAGTTTTTAAAACCACTCACATGCGCTATTTTAAATAAACTTTAAAAAAAAGTTCAAACACTTATTCTGAGCTCACCGAGCCTTGAAAACAAGTTTCTTCTCAGCGCCTTGTCTAGAAATAATCCCATATAAAAAAAATTACATGGAATCCATGAGACATTACATCATATTACTTAAAACTTATTTTAATTATTATTCTTCTCAAAACATTTATTCATGTAAATAAAGATTTGTGTTGTCTTTACTTCTTCTTTATTATTGAAAACAATGTGTTAGTTATCCAACACCATTAGCACATGTATTTAAGCTTTAAGATCAGATCAACAATATTCAAAATTTATATGAAGAATAGTCATTCTCCATTCTTATTCACTTAATCTTTTTTTATAATCTCTAATACCTATAAACCCTTTATTGAAAACAAATACAATTCAAGTCCATTGGGTACAACAATCTCCCCCTTCGGATGTTTTTTGAATGCCCTTAACCACCTCATCAAGTCAGTATGTAATTTTTCTTAATTTTATTCACCCCCTTATTGAAAACAAATACAAAGATGTATTTAAGGGTTCCCATATCAACTCAAAGAATAAAACCACATTCTTTCTTAGATAAATGATCTTTTAGTTATTAAACTCTTAGTCTATGTAGGCTAACCCAGTGTTAAAGATAAGAGTGATGTTACCAAATCATTAAATATATACCTAAATAATATTGATATGTGAAACCATCCTCAATCTCATTAAACTTATTCATTTTAGGGGCTATAAAAGAAAATTAATCAATATATAACCTCACCTTTAAATTTAATAAATAAGTTAAAAGTTACACATTCATTGTGTAGTGAAGATTTAATAGCTTTAACTCATTAATGCTCCCCCTCAAGGGATGCATCCATTATCTTAAATTCCATGCATGTTAGTACATAATTATATATTTATATATATAAGGGAATAAGTTTTAACCTTTTTGTTACTCAAGGATATCATTCAAGATGAGATATTAGTCTAAACCTAGGCTATTCTTTTCTTCCAATCTCTACATGGGAAAATTTATTTTGAATATTATTTATATTTTGAGTCTCATATATTTGATTAGTTTCTCTCTTCCTTTTAACTTATTATTTGTATAGAATACCTTTTTCCACCTCGATCTTCTAGACCTTCAATTTTCTAGATATGGACAACTTATCATCAAATTTCGCCTCACTTTCTAAAGCCATGTGATTTCCTTTACCTTTAGGAAGTTTTTTATATTTATCCAATTATTTATCCCATTTTAGATGATATAACTAAATTATTAAACATTATTTATTTGTATGTTCAACCTTTTTGGGTGTATATCCTTTATTCTTAGATGTATAAGAATTCCCCTCTTTTATATTCTAATTTTTCTTCCCTTTCATGTTATAAGGAACCTCTATAGGTAGTTTGGTCTTACATACTTCAACTCTATGACATTATAATTATAATCTACCATGAAATTCCTCTAATCATTCATAAGTAATTTATATCGGTAGCTTGGATGGATTTCCTATCACTACTTTTCTTATTTTTTTAATATATTTTAATTTGTTCATCATGAATCCCCTTATTTTCAGGAAATTACATGTTATACCGCAAGAGTAGGCCTTATGTCCATATGTTTAATTTCACTAGTTGAAAGCTCTAAAATTGAATCTTCCACCTTGATATGTATTTTGTCCATACATTTGTTATTGATATACTTATTTAAAATTGTCTTTATTTTTCTAATGGTAAAGTGAATTTCATGACATATTTATCTCTTCCTTTGATATATGATAGGATTTATCACTTATTTTCTTGGTTCAAGTAGGTTTAGATTTATTTTTCTCACTAGTATAGTTAGAAATAACAGTTTTTCTTTGAGGTGTGTTATGTGTAGATGTAGATTTCCTGTTTAGAACCCTCATCTCACCAATATTAGAAGATTCACCTTTAACCCAAGTTGACTTGGTGAAATATTATTTAATTTTCTTATTTTTTTCACTTTTCTTTAGCTTTTTTCCCTTTTCTATGGCCTTATTTTATTTTCATTAATTTTTATGCTATACAATCATTCTAATTCCTTTTTCCCAAAATTTTAGCAACACCAACAATAGCCTATTAATATTATTCTCATATTTTATAGTGAAGTATATCCAGATTTCATAGTTCTTGAACCATGCTTATTTTTAGTGGAACCAAAACTCTTATAGACACTTCTTGGGTAACAACTCTTCATAAAAAATTTATCATTCAGCCTTGATGTGGTGGGTTGATTGGTATTTTTTACCATCTATTCTTACCCAAAATTTGGTTTAAAAACTATAACTGAAATTAAAACATCATTAGTACATAATAATGTTACTTGGTTATAAAATACCTTGTTCTTGAAGGATATTTCCATTCCATTAGATTATGATCTCATTCTCTTCAGGGAGTCATGAATTCCAATGAAAACTTTTGTTAAAGTGTCTCTATTTTTAGTTATATAGGATGTTATAGATTATGGTGATTCCAGATTCTTTAATCTCTCCTCTAGATCTAAACACTTCTTTTTGAGGGAGTCCTTCTCATCCTAAACTAATCTTAGTATATACTCCCATTTATCCTTCATATTCATTATTTTTTCTTCATTAATTTTGCATTTTTCTTGTAAATTGTTTTAAAGATCCTTTACCTTGTTCAATTTTTCATGTTTACGGAAATATTATACATAAAAAATATCAAAGATTTATTTCTCACAAACATTACCTAGAAATTATTCAATATATCCAATATATCTTTCATTTCAAAGAGAGATCATTTCATCCTTTTCTCAAATAAGTTTTTTGAGAGTGTTTCACATTATGAACTTTTTAGACAATGCCACTTCTATAACATTTGCCTCTTCTTCTAGCTATAATTTTTTATCTTGAAGACCCTTGATATCTCCAGTAATACAATTTACCACTTCTTTGGGAAATCTATTCAGATGTTTTTTGAATTTATAAATAATATCACTAAGTGATACATAATTATCACAGCTTTAAAAAATATTATGATAATCATAATTAAAATAATTATTTCAATTTATACCACTCTAATTACCTTTAGATAGTGGTGTCTTTGTAATTACTATAATATTCTTCTTTATCTTCCTTTTATATCTTTTATTCTGGTTTTTTTGAGTCTTGATAGAAATATCCATATTTTTTCCTTGATAGTAACTTTCTTTTTCAACATATAATTTAGATCACACATTTTCTGAAATATTGAATTTATAAAAGATATTAAAATCAATAGTTAAAAACATGAATCTTTAGAGGGAATATTGGATCTCTTATACCAATTATAGATCTTGGATCAGTGTATGATTAATTATATGGTGAGCAGATCAATCAATGATCCCATTTCTTTTTAAAAAATTCTTTTAAATTTAACCTATATGGATAGATAAATCATTGATCCTCTCTTATAGTTTCTCTCATACTCACCTTGAATGATGTACTAAATGAAAGATATGAACATAGTGATTTATAAGGTTTTCTTTCAATGTGATCCTACTCCTTGTCATGTTAGTTAATCCCCCCAATATAGATTATACACTATATTAATAAATTAAAATAATAAATTTATAGAAACATTTTATTCTAACTTTTAAGTCTATACATGAGTATCTTTAGACTACATCACATAGTGTTACCAGATTCCACACAAGACTTTACACTCTTAAGTCACACAAGAGCATCTCTATATCTCATCACATAATCTTCTACTTATTCGATGCTTGATCTATTAAAGGATGAAATCTTCCACATTCTAGTTTCTTCTACACCAATATATATTAATCTTCCTCCATGATCTTGATAAATTTGACTTGCTCATATAAACACATCTTCAAGATAATTTTCACATGATGAATGAGAGTTTTGGGTCTTTCTCAAATAACTTATCAATATATGACCATCTTCCTCAGTCTCTTAAAATTCTTGTGAAATTATTCCTTTTATTGATGAATTCATGGACTTTGTAAAATGTTATAAAGTGAAACACAGACTTAAATGTTATTTTATACAAGATTGAACTTACATAATATGAAATAAAATTCTTTAAATAAACTCAAATGTTCTTCATGAAAGTATTGCATGGGGTTCTCATATTTGTAAACACTAGAACAAAATATATCTTTATTTGTTATATTATGTGTTATCTAGATTTAATTTTAATATTACACTTCAAGATTCCTTGGTTTTATTTTTACTTCTTCCTACAAGTTAAAACAGTCAATAATGCACACACACTTTCTTCTTCAAAACACATGCATTGTACTTGTTCATGTAAAACACTTCATGTATATCAGGCTTCACTTGATATCTCATATTATTCTTCTCTTCATGTGTAATGATTAATATGGTTTACTATATGCATGTTGAGCAAATTAACACATTCATGGTTTTTCTGTAAATGCTTCATGAAAATGATAATCATGAGTTCTTAGTTTTTCTCATTCGTGTAATAGAGTATGGGGCCTTATTGGCCACACCACTTTTCAAAAACCACTAGTGAATGATATTTTAGTTTTCTTTAAAAACTCTTGAGTTTGATTGTTTCAAGAAAGATTCAAAGGTATAAATTGTACCTCAATCAAGTAATTCACATGATTTCTTCTTCTTTACACAACAATAAATCATTATGGGGTCTTCATCTCCACAAAAATGGAATCATGGGATCTCCTCTTCACAAAACAAGGGTTTCATGATACTTTATATATATATAGAAAATTATATATCTATCAAGAAAAATGATAGAAGAAACAAAAGTCACTTCCAACCCTTAGTGTTTATGGGAAAGGATCACTAACTCTACTTCATTTAATCACCAACTTATAAGCCCAAAAAATATTTTGTGTCAATTAATTATTTTGAATGCCTGAAAATATTTATGTTTGAAATATTCTCAAACAGGTTTACCTATTTTTCTTTAGAATCATGTTACATTAAAAAAAATTCATCTTGGATTTGAATAATTATTTTATTTTTACATGATGAAATCCTCATGTTAATGTGATCAAGATAAAATGTATGAATATCCCTTGGATATAAGAATGCATATAAGAAAGTGAGAGAGAACCTTTTGTTCCTTCAAATAATGCATGATAGTTTCATTGATTTTTGAATGAATTCATTCATGAAATATTTCTGTTTCATGAATAAAGATTATTCAATTAGACCATGCTTAATTTTATTAGTTTGGTCACTGGATATGGATGGTGTGATATTCATTGAACTCATATGTAGCATTGATCAGGCTTTGGCTATGGGATGTTGGAGATAACGTGCTAAAATGATCATCCAATGGAATTAGGCTTCTACTATTATATGCCTAACTTTTTTAATGCATGAAAAATGATATCATATCTTTCATATCATGTAAATATTTTGATTTTTCATTCATTATTTAATAAGAAAATCCATTCATTTGACCACTCAAGTCAGCACTGGGATCAGTACCTAGACACAACACACCCATTCCATGTATGAGATATGCCACACACTTGTGTGGTCCCCTGGGAACCCTATTGTACACCCTGTATGTGTGATCTGACTATATGACCTCCCTGTGGGTACTATAAATTCCCAATCTCACAAACCCTCATCTAAGAAGATTGATCAGATTGTCTTTACCTTGTGGCTGAGCTAGCTCCCACAATGAGGTTGATTGATCTAGCCCTTCTGGCTTGTATGGTTGTCCAATTGTTTGGTAAAGGCCCACCAAAATACTTAAAATATTTTTAATTATATTATTTATAAAATCAATCTTTTCTCTATCAATCTAACATCATTTAAAATATTATTTTCCATGGACTTTATATTCCTTCAAACTTCTTCAAATTATTATTATTCTCAAAACATATATTCATGAAAATAAATATTGGTTTGGCATTAACTTCTAATTCATCATTGAAGACAATGTTTTAGTTCCCCAACACCATTGACACATGTCTCTAAGAATTAATACTGGTTCAAAAATCCTCAAAATTAATATGGCGAGTAGTAATTATATAGGATTATTCACTTCATCACTTCTTATAATCTTCAATTCATAATGATCCATTGTTGAAAAAAATGATATTCAAGTCCATTAGGTTAAATAGTTGACCTATTATTAAATAGAGGTACTATGGCATGATCTATAGTGTGATTCTCATAGATCCCTTTAACCAAATATTGTTACAGTGTGGACTTCCTTATTGTTCTTGGATTTTAGAAAAAAATGGACCATTGTGGCATGGTCCTATCATTTTCACCATGATGTTATTAAATTTTTTAACCTATATAAATTTAATATCCAACCAAAAATCCTTTATTTATTATTTTTTCCACTTGAACCCTTGTCAGCTAGAGGTGTTTGTCTAAAGGCTCCTTAATACCTCTTTTCCTAGCCTTGATCCATGGCCTTGTGAGATTGAAATCACTTAATATGAGGTGAGTTAATCTTCCTTTTCTTGGGTTATATCTATATTATTCTCCCTATGGAGGATGTATCAGCGATTATATTGGGTCTAGTTGGACTTGGTTCATGTATTTGATGGAATTAGCTAAGTTGTAGGATTTATATGGATTTTCATTAGGTGTTCTAGGTGGTGAATCTTATTCTCTTCACTTTCATGATGACTGTTAAAGCATTGATTAAGGTAAGATATTTATAAAATTATCATTCTATCTTAAGAAATAATTATGTTTAACTAAACTCAATGTGATTCTTTCCATGCTTGCAATCATGGTATTTTATATTGATTGACATTTTTTATGTGTGTTCTTCGTTAAAGTAAAAAAGATGTGGGGTAAATAATTAAATAAATAAATTGAATCTGGATCAGTTAATGGTAAATTGGTATGAACTTATTGCAATGTATTGATAATTTTTAGGTGTTGATATTTTATATTAATAGGTATTGTGCCTTTTATGATTACTAATGATCATTGAAATATTTATAATTAGATAATTAATTCAAGATGGTAATGAAAATGAGAAACAATAGAAACTAAAAATGATGATTAATATAGATAAAAACATTTATGTTTGATTTTGACATTATTTTTTTGATTGATTTGTTATTTTTATTAAGCCTGATGTATTCCTATTGCGATTCAATGACTGAAATCAATTTTCAAAAAATTATAAACATCTTAAAGAAAGTAATAAATCTGTTTTTTGAAATTAGGATAGGTTATGTTGTTATATATACTTAAAGTAATAATTCAAAGAGATGACATGATTAAAATGGATATTTATTAAAGATATTACTACTGAGTTTATTGTTGTTTAAATTTTGATATGTTGTGATATTTTGGGATGTTATATGGTAATGGGATGAAAATGAGGTGGGTTGGTAAGCAAGAGGATGGACATGGGAGTTATAAGCGGGTTATGATTGACATGATAAATTATTAAAAGAGATAATGGGATGAAAATTAATAAACTATGGGATGTCATGTTGCTTCCTTATATATCCACATTGGTTATGTTTGTGATAATATTGTTTAGTGGAAAGTACTATTTTATTTTGTAGTTTTTTTTCTATTTTTTGATATTTATGGAAGTGGTTGTGAAGTGATACACTTCTTTGATGTTAATGTTATAGTGATAAAGGAAAAAATTGTAGAGATTCCCAATGATGATAGAATAATTAGTGGTGATTCCAGAGGTTGATGTTGATGCATTTTAGGGGTTTTCATGGTAGTATGAGGGCATGAGGTCAATGCTCTACATGTTCATGATACCCTACTACAATGAGGAAGATGTGGTTATAGTGTCTGTAGGTGGGGGATTTATAGATAAGTAGGATGTCTTGAGGTTTATGTCCTTCATGTTTATATTAATCAATAACTTACATTTAGTAAAGTTTATATTGAGGAGATTTGGTTATAGATACAAGATGGTTGTGGTTATGTGGTGATGATATTGCTAATATAGGTGAGATAAGATATGTGAATATATGTTGTTTATTGGATATTTGGTTCATCGTTGGTCATGGTGTGGAATAATGATAGTTGTTTGTTTTTTCATATTATAAATTCTTGATTAGATAGAGAGAGGTCATCCTACCAGTTAGCCATCAATCAAAAAAATATGGCTCTACTAATATGTAATAATTTTGGAGATTATCTTGGCCCATAGTAGGTAGTTTTTCAGTAATATTTAGGTTTTTTGGTTTCTTTGGGTATTTATGATGGTATTGGTTAAATTCCCATGATGTGTGGGTAATAGTTTAGGTTGTTACAAAAATGGAAGGGGTGTTGTGGTTTCATTTTAATTTAAGTATTGTTGTGATTTTATTTGAATTAATTCCCCAATTGTTATATTTGGTTGATTCACTCTTTATTACTATTTTGTATTCATTGCATACAGATGGTGGTTTTTTTAGAGGGATAATGCTACTGAGTACTCTCAAGTTCTCACCCCACCATATTTTTATAAGTGTTTCTAGTATATATCACTAGAGTATGGAGTTTTTATTCAGGTAGCATGAATAGATTTTGTATATTACATGGATCTATAGAGCTAGACTTGCATGTATTTTCATATTATTGTATATTTAGCATATTAGTATCATTTATGATGCGGGAATTCATTTCATGAGATGAAATTTATTTGGAGATGGTTTTTGGTTTCTTCCTATTCCAGATAATTTATGAGGGTAATTCCTCCCATGTGTGTGTTTATACACTTGGTGGTAGTATCCATCCTAGGTCCTATTTAAGTTGGGCCTCAACGGGTTACTCTTGCCTTTGTTTCAAGTTTATGAGGGGTCTTAGGTTGGTAGGGTAATGATAAAGTGGTATCAAAGTGAGTTTGATAGTTAAGGTGTATTTTGGAGTTAGGAACGTGTGATTAATGCATGGGATTGATAGGGAAGTGGTGAAACTCTCGAGTAACATATGATATAGACCAGAGAGACCAGATTTGACTCAGATATTTGGGGATTCCTATGATTTTATACAATTACTTTGAAAAATAACAGAGCATGTCTTTGAAAATAACATAACCATTATATGGTATAAATCTTAGGGAGGTTTATGATTATGATCATTAGTCGCATTAATATTTAAATCATGAATCTTATGTGTGCTTCTATTACTTAAATTTTTGTTTTAGCTATTAGTGAATTGTTATTACTACTAAAATGATTGTAATATATTAAAGGGAATATTAAAATAGTAATTAATTAGAATATATAGTAGAATATTTTTTTTGAAACTATGATGAGTTAACTGCATCCTTACAATGAATATTTTATTTTAAAATGATATTAATTATTTTGTTGAAATTCATGTCATGTTAATTTACTTCAATGGTAATTGAAAATTGTAAGTAATCCATTCTAAAAATATTCCCATTATGCATAATTTCTTATTTGAAAACTCTTATAAAAGAAAGTTGGCATTAGTAAACATTATGTTTTTAAATTAAAATGATGTTTTTAGAACCATTTTTATAAGTATCTTGATTTTATTATAAGTTATTATAACATGTAAAACTTTGATTTCATGATATGATATATTCATGTGTTATAAATTTTCTAAAAGACAAGGAAGTTTCCATTCATTTATGAAATTTTTGAAAAAAACAATCATGCATCATGAGACCCATTGAAAATTTGGAAATAATTGCATGAAAAAAATTGTTTCTTCTTTTTAATAATGACTATTGCATTGTGATGTTGAAATATTTTTAGATTACACATTAACATATAATTTTCATCTTGAGTTTAATTATTGTAATATTGATGAGCATGTTATGTCTCAAGAATGTTGTAAATAAATATGAAAGTATAAGTATGAAACTCTTTATGAAATATGGAAGCATATTTAATTATTAGTGGAATTATTAGGGAAATTTATAAATTAAACTTGATTTATATGAATAAATAATGTAATGAAAATATAGTTTCATCTTATAAACTTGGAATCATGTAACTCTTGAAGTAGAATTTTTCATGAATATTGGGTTTATAATTTCAAAGATGGTGCAAAGGAATGCAACATGAGTATATTTTAAAATCTTTTTTGAATTAACATTTCAATAAAAAATGTGTGGTTGTTCCAAGTTTAGGAGATAAGGTTTCTGATTCCTATAATGATTCAGTTATTCTATCATTACATGGATTCATACTAGGTTTACCATTTTTTCCTTCTTGATGGTTGATTGTGGGGGTTCAAGTATGGTTTCATAATCATTTACCCCTATTTTACCATTTTAATCTCTTATAAACTTCTAATGGTTCCCACATCCATAACAAGGTATAAACCTTCTATCCAAAGGCAGGTGTCTATTTGGGGTTTCAGAACCAATGTCACCTAAGAACTCACATTGGTTAAGAGGAATGAAATTTAGGCTAATCACACCATTTTGGTGGGAATTATTACATATTCTAAGAATCTATTATATATTTAAGATATGTTTGAGAATCTCTTCCACATCTTGATACAAGATCCGTTACCCAAATAAAATGATCAAGTGTCAAATCCTTTTATTTTTAAGGGGGTTATATTAATGATACCATATGTATGTATCATAGGTTTTTCATGAGTTTCCAACCATTAGAAATGGGTAGATGCTTATATTTTTAAGTCGTATAACTAGGAACTCTAGGGTGTTCAGCCATCTAGGAAGACTATTGATATTTCAACTATGGGATTGAACCTTTATAAGGTGTTCTATATATCATGTTTATAACAGGAATCAAAACCCACATAGTTCATTTAAACCATGCAGTTTAACATCCTTTGTAATGGAAATATATGAGGTCACTTATGCACCATGTATGGAGCTCAATCCTTAGGAAATCTTCCTATGTATCCTTCTTATAATAGAAATCATAGCTATTGTAGTTTGATCTACCCTCAACCCACTAATTGGGGGTGATTAATAATTAATACCTATGAGAGCTATTTTCACATGGTTTATTAATATGGTAATGCCTTTTGGACTTACAATGAAGTGGATTCCCTTGTATGGGGGAAACCATATCATGCTATTGAATGGGTATTACACACTAAGGTTTCCCTGGATGAGGAAGATTTAAGATGTGATTCCTATGATTTTTAAAAATCTCTAAGCCCATGTAATCCATGCTCAGTGTGAGAAACAAGGGATAACAAGTGATTAGACTCATTATATATGGATATGGGACTTATGAAATGGTGTATCTCAAATATGATGTTTAATGTGAAGATCAATCCCTAGAATGAAATCCTACATATCCTATTTATTACAGAAATCAGATCCCTCATAGTTTCGTTGGCTTCTCGGTCCACAGATGGAAGGGGAAGAATGATGAACCCATAGGAGAGTTTGGGTCACACAGGTTACAGTGTCTAAGACCTGGAGGGACTTAAACTGACGAGGATTCCCATTGGATCTTGGTCCTTAAGAAAGTTTCCAACATATCCTATTTGGATAATAATTTGAATTAACATATTTTAGTCTATAGTATGCCCGATTGTATCTAATAGACATGGTTATCATATCTTGGGGTGCCTTCTTAACATGTCCCAAGTGTCTGCCTGACATATCCTGAGTGTCTTCCTTATATGTCCTGAGTATTTGTCTAAAAATATTGGCATGTATCATGGTTCTTTACATGATTAAAGAAGACATGTCAAAGGTCTTTTACATGATATGTATGTAATGTCTAAAGTAATGTCACGTGACTTGGTTTACACTTCTAAGGGACTTCACATGATCAACACAAACTTGTCAAATGAATTCATGTGTTCTAAGATAATATGTTAGAAGACTGTCATGTGACTTGGATGACATGTTTGGAAGAATTTTAATTACATGGTAGATATTTCTAGAGGACTTCACAAAACCTATATGACATATCGAGAGGACTTCTCAAGGATTTGGTGACATGTCTTGGTATTTTTTCTTGAATTGGGATACATGTTCGAAAGACTTCGCAAGACATAGTTGACATGTCCAGATGACTTCGCAAGAATTTATTGACATGTCCTGGTGTTGCTTCATAATATAGATAGTTCATGCGAATCACGTGATTCCTTTTAATGAAAGTTATTGTATCCTTATTTTCATAAATCTTCCATATTTTTCAGTATTTATTACATATGGGCCTCAAGTTTCTTCAATCATTAGCTTGTTTATATTTCACATGACCAAGTCAATGTGTGGAAACTCTTTATCATAATTTGGTTATCCCACCAGAATTCCTTCACATGATCACTATATAGATCACATGAAACTCATATTCACGTCATGTGATCCCTTAGGTCATTCCTTGGATCATACCTAGTGGAAAACCCTTACGATGAAGTGGATTTTCACTCTGAGAATTCTACTCTTCTACAATCTTGTGGGTATTCCTTTCATGTTTTTTCTATGTTTTTTTCTAACTAGGGGAAGGATTTTATAGGCCTAACCACCTTGGTTATACACTTCCTTACATGGCATGTATATCACATATATGATCTAAAGTTGATGGAGGGACTATCACATCACATGATTTACAGGATCCTTTCATGGTTCATCTAAGGCATCAAATGATAAACTGGGAGCATGAGTACACTCCATCATCACCATATTTATTGGACCCCAGCTTGTCAAATGGATTTTTCATAATCATGTTGACATATCAAATGGTCTTTGAACCATTGATCTGACATGTCTGATAGTCTTTGCGAGGTCAATACATCCATGGAGAGGCCTTTGTATGATTGAAGAAGGCTTGTCTGGTGTCCTTTATGAGATTAAGATTTCTTTTCAAGGGCCTCTTGCAAGATCAAGCTAGTATGTCAAAGGGTATTTTTATGATAAATGGTTATCACATTAGGTACATACCCCCTTCATATGAAAATCAATGTATCTTCCCTTCATGAGAGGCTTTCTCCTTTTTCAACCATTTATTCCTTATTTTACATGACTTATATACTTTATCCATTGGTTGTCTATCAGTGAATTTCATGATCCGTATAGGATCTCATGATAGTGTGTGAGAATTGTCATGGAAAATCACTATGCTTTTCTATGATGCATTACATGATCAATTCTAGATCTCATGATTGTGTGTGAGAATTATCACAGATAATCCCTATGCTTGTCTGTGGAGCCGTAGGGGTATCACATGATAAAATATATGTGTCCAAGGTCCTTCTCATGATGAAGGTGACATGAAAACATGCTCTCGCATGATAAGTTCGACATGTTTCTTGGGGAATCCATGGGGCTTGTGAATCATCTAAGCACATCGCATGAAAATCAACATAACTCTCCATCTCATGAAGCTTACAACTTTTTTGACTTTATTTAAAAATGGAATTTGGGTGAATTTTAAGCATCTATAGATTGAAATGTCTCATGATTAGAGGAACTCATATGGAATCCTTCGCATGATCATCATTTCTTGTTTGGATTCCTTTATAAAAAACAAGAGGGTTTGTCTAAGTGGATCTTTGTGATCATAAACAGATCTTGCATAGTGCATGATCCATTTACGTAACCTTTCTAAGTTCATGTTATCACATGTACTTCTATAATTTATGTGATCTGTTTGATTCGAATGTCTTGACTTCATGTAGTCATGTTACTCCTTCATTTTTTTTGCAGAGAAAATATTACTCATTATCTGGGTATTTATTCAATTATATAATTTTCTATACTCATTTTGTGGGTTTAAACAAATTACACCCTTAGGAGAGAGGTCTTCAGGGACAAGGACTCATTTTTTAGGAGACTAAATGCCCGCCTGAGTCCTTAGGGATTCTATTGATCGGTTTCTCATGTGACATTTGGTCTTCTAAGTGAACTTTGTAATTTCATGAAGCATACTATAAATAAAGAAGAGAAGGGGGTGGATCACTCCACTGGTGATATTAAACTCCATACTTATTTTGATTTATCACATCATATGACTACTTCTTAAGACCTCATCCAAAGAACTATTTCTCAAGACCTATTTGTATGAATTGATCAAAATATCACTATGTAACACTATTTCATGAGATATATCCATGTGACTACTTTTTCTTAGTACTTGTTTAAACAAACCATGAATCAAATATTTTAAATTTTCTTGATCCTTGACCCATTTCCTTAACCGCATAGAAATATTTTTGGATTCAAGTTATCTACTGGCTCAGTCACATGATCACTTGATCATCACATGGTTTTCATAACCATACTAGGGTCACACAATCACAAGTCTTATGACATACCATGTGGTTGTGAGATACTCCATGGGTCATGTGATTCATGATAACTATATCATGTCATGTGATAATGAATCCCTATGTGTTTTATGTGATTCACATGATGCTATCCAATTCATGAATCTATTTTGATAGGGTTAGTCATTGATTTTACATGTTCATGTTTTTTTTACAAATGGATTCTAGTTCCCACAAGTATTTAAGGAAAGAGGTTGTAGTAGTAGTCGATCATCAAAATTTCATTGTTTTAAGTGTGGATGTCAGTTTTCATTCTGTTTTCGAGTCATCATAGAAAAAACTGATAGACCTAATGACGATAAACCTTATGGAATATTTTATCTCATACTTCCTACCTATTTATAGGTTTTGTATTAAAAATTATGCACTTAACCTTCCACCATAGTCATAAATTATGCCACCCTATTGGATTCTAAAGGACCATAATACTTTCTGGGAAAATATCTCTCATAAAAACAATTTCATCATAGAGGAAAAATTCTCAGATAGGTACATGATGAAACTTATACCAAAATACATTGGAGAAAATATTCACCATCCCGATTTGGAAATCCACATGTATTGGTTGATAATACAAAAAATATACCACAATCCATAGGTTTGGATGGTTCTTAACTGGGACCTTAAATAAGGGGAGGGATCTTTGGAATGGATTGGGTTGGCCCTTTTGGGTCTATTATATTTCCTCTAAATTTTCTATGGACTAGAAAACGACCAGGATGTATGAATCCATCTAGATCTCCAAACCTTCACCTATTGTAATAAGGGGTTAATGGTATTCTCAGTTAGCTGATGGAGTCCATATACAAATAAAATCCACCTAACATATGGTGAAGTGGGCATTAGTATCTAGGATGTTGAGCATATTTTCAATGCACCAATTTTAAGAGAGGTGTACAATGAGTTTTCCCTATCATTTGTATAGGATTATATAGAGTGTACCCCTATCATTTATAAGGACTTGATCAGGTTATCTAAAAATGAACTTTATAAGGCCAAACTTCCTAGGGAAGATATCCCTTTTAAGAATTTATCATTTTATTTTATCAAGAAATTTCATTCTGAACCCATATCCAAAAGGCAAAATTCAGGTCCCATAAAGGATTTCCTCAATGTTGAAGGTACCTATTTTACCATAGTTGAAGAAGCTTAATTTATCAAATCAGGGTGGGAGGTTATTCCCAACATTTACTGAACCATTTCATTGGCTAGTTTTCTCATTGTGTACCTAATCATGTACTTGCTCACGACAAAGGAGAATGGTAGAGTTAAAGTGTCCACCTTTATGATGGTGACCTCTATGGAAGGAAGAATGAACATTGGGTTGGGCATTCCTATGTTATCCAAACTATATCACCTCATGTGATATATTTATATTTTAAGATCCCTATATAGTATTTTCATTCCCTTTAAAGTACTACGGGGTTAGATGGAGGCTCATCTAGGTGGCTATGAGTACCTAGGCATCCAAAGAAACCCTAATGTTAATTTCAAACCCTTTTTGCAGTGCATCATCAGGGTGAGGCTCATCAGATGGATTTACTAGGAAATCTGTTCCTTCCTAATTTTTCAAGACCACTTCTCTTTCAAACCATATGAGATGATTCCCACTGGAATTATTGTTGAAAATGGTTGGGGAAGCTCTGAGGCTCGGGGCTATACGATGCCAATTCACGAGGGTGTCCTTTCTAACCTTATTAATGGGATCATTCTCTATGAATGTTATGAACCATGTTGGTTCATCCACAAATTTTGGTATATTAAAAAAAATACATACCCCTATTTATGTTTAGTCTAAAAATAATCCAATGGTGGATCTCCAATTCTAATTGATGTGTACCAACGAAGAGACTCAATTCCATATAGACTTCCCTTCAAATGATGATGATATTTATTTGTCTTAACATTCTTACAATATTTGGACTCCCTCATATATAAATGAGAAATAATCCACATCAGTAGTTGTGTCTGTAAAGTTTCCACTGATTTTAAAAGCCAATCCTAGGCCTGGAAAGTAGCTTTCTTCGAGAAAACTAACAACCCCATCAATGCCTCATAAGTAAGTGAAATTTTTTCCACCATTTTTGTTGTTATGGTAAGTTTTAACTAGCATGGATGTATTGAGAACAATGATTATGAGTGAATATAAACCTGCACTATTATTTCCCACTGCATTTTAGTGATGGATGTTCTAGATGGGAGAAAACTTAGATACTGATCTTTGGGGAATACCAAAACAAGTAAAGATACATTTTGATGTATTTTATCATATTAATTCTCCAAAACATGTCACTTTCAAATACCATACCACTTAGTTTAAAAATATACTTCAATACCTTGATTTGATGATGGGAAGCAAGAAGGGTCAGATCTACTACTCGCATTTGGTGTAGTGGATGGTGGTTCAGAGCATGTTGGAGGTTGTCATGGATGAAAAGGATTATCCCATAATCAGGGAAGTGGTAAGAATGATATTTATACTATATTAAAATTTCTATGGTGAAATTTCAATCATACTTAGGTATTTTTCGTTTCTATTGATATTAAAGGAATCTAAAAGAGACCAGTCACTCTTGTCATCCTCAGTATATTCTCCCAGGTGTACAACTACTAGATCTAACTTGAGTGGTGACCAGGGGACCGATGAAGAGGGTTAACAAGGTTAACTAGCACTAATGAGGGTGTTAATTACCATCCATGAGGTATCACAATATAAATATCCATCAAAACAATCGTTAACGCCTTTGACATCGTCACCTCCTAGGGAGCCTTCCTCAGATAGGAAAGGGAAAAAGGAAGCACTCTGAACTATCTAAGCCCTCTCACCCAAAATCCTCAAGTAAGCATTTTAATTTAATCTTTACCTATTTAGATCAATTATATTAACTTGTTTTTTTTTGTTTAAAATGCACAGGTCCCTGTTGATCCCACCTAGAGTAACATACATCTATTATAGGGGATATGGGTGAGCATTTTGTTGCTCTAGTAAAACCTTTACTACCAGGCCTAGACCATTAAGAAGTAGAGACAACTCAATTAGTCCTGGAGCCTACTTATGATATTCTATTGTTAATTCTATTTGACTCATCATGGGATAATTCACTTCTATAGAAATAAAATTCTAGTAGCTACTCCGCTACTGATTTATATTTTATGGAGTCATGTTTTAGAGAAGGTGAGAACTTTTTTCATAAACTAAACACATGATTCACTTTTTCTCATGAAATATAACATTTATTTATCTCTTAGAGCTGTTATAGATAGTGATTGAAGTATTAATATAGAGAAACACTAGTGGTTTCACAAGGATTCTCATCATAGGTGGGTGTTTTCTCTTCGCTTGAATATGGGAACGTAGAAACAAACATTTCTAGTGATGTAAATGAGAAACGTATGTTTCCAAAATTGATCACATTTTTATTTATCTGATGGAATCATACCATATTACTACCAACTGATTGAACCTATGTGCCTCTTTTTATAGTGCCTTCACCCCAAAGTTGGGAAGTTCTGGTCCCTTCTTCCTCATAGATTCATCTGATCATGTCAACCAATGTAGTGGTCAGCTCCATACCCAATTCATCAAAGATCGTAATCATGGGTCCTCTACTCAGTGCATTAGTCTAGAATATATTCATGTTCTTAGTTTTGAATTGATTCAAGTATTAGAGATGTGGAGGCATGTTTGTATAGACATTTGAACCTTAATCTTGGAGGTGCCTTTGGAAGATCTGAAGGACCTACTAGGTCATCTTAGGTTTATGTTTACCACCCTTGGTTATGAGAGTTTTGACATTACTAATCTTCATGCCTGGGTGAAGGAATCTATCTCTCTGGGGGAGAAAGGGATGTCTCTTGAATTAATGGTAGTAGCTTCAAAAGATTCATATTAGGTAAAACAATGTCTGGATGAGACCTTGAATGAGGCTTCCTAGCATGTGGTGAAGGTGAATTATCACTGAGATATGGTCAGTGCTAGGAAGATTGAAATTGGAAGATTAATGTATAAAATCATCTATCTCTTGGAATAGAAATCATGGCTATATAATGCACTAAAAATATCAGATAAAATTGTACTAGAGCAACAGGGACTCATCGACCAGATGGGGAAGGATGGACTTAATGGTATTTCCAAAGAGATGAATTATAGTGGATTATGGAGGCTAAAAACGAATCTATTGATCAATTTATCCAATACATTACCTCCTTGGAGCATAAGTCAATAGAGCTCAAGGAATACTCCTAACACATGTTGTGATGGTCTTTTAGTCTCATGATTGTTGCTTTATTTTTCATTCACGATAGAGGCTCATATATGTAGAGATTCCTCATTCTTGTGCACTTCATCAATGAATAAATCTTCTAAAATTTACATGTTGTTATCTATCTTTCCTTCATTCATGTTCTGCATGAAATTTCATTGATCTAGTATTGTATGGATTACCAATGATACCCATCCATTTTATAATACCAAGTAAACTCAAATTCTTTTATTTGAATACATAACTCACAAAAACTTTCTCTTGATAATTTATTATGAATGTCCACCGCCATGAGATTCCTCATTGATGAACCTACTCCATTTGTCTTGAGATCACCTAATTGAAAAGGTTAAATTGGGTGAGATATATATCCCAATGGGAGAATTCTATAATTTTTTCCAAATTTAATTGACTTGGTGAGCATAGATAGATTTTTAGTGAGGATAAATAATGATCCCTATAATATTTTTATCTTTTTATTTTTAGACCTAACTTTTTCCTAATCTTCATATGGGGAAAGATTAGCAGGAATGGTCTTGGATTTTACTTAGGCCTTCCTCTTATAGTTTTTCAACCTGATAAGTTTTATTAATTTTTCATTTTATGAGTGCTTAATATTTTTTGGATCACAAAAAGTGCATGTCTAGTGAACAGATACTCGATTTCTTCCCAATATTCCCTTTTCATGTTTTTAAACTCATGCTCATTGTGTCACTTCTAATTGTTTCTTTTAAAGTATTGAAAATTAGACCATTGTTACTTTTTATTTTAGGGTCTTCCATCTTAGACCATTTATTGTTGTGGTTAAATGTATTCTAGCTCATAACTTATATTGATGTAGTTTAGGGTATTCTAGCCTGAACCTTCTGCTACTATATTTCAGGGTCTTCTAGATCAGACCTTATGCTATTATAGTTTAGGTTAATCTATATTGGGCCTTCATCTACTATATTTTATGTTATTATAGCTCAGACCATTTGTTGGTAGTAGAGGATGGGTATTCATGAAGGTTTCTAGATCCATGTATCCTTGATGGGATTCTGAAGAATGAGTGTCTGCAAAGGGTTCTTTTACCCTGCATTCTTAATTAATATTTTTAAGAATAAATGTTCTTGAAGGGTTCTGGAACCCTGTCCTCTTCTATAAATCATGAAGGATGAATATCCAAGATGGTTCATGAAACCATACATTCTTACCTTAATGGGTTTTAGTGGATGGTGAAATATTAGGGATGTCAAGTCCACTTGGATAATTGATATATGGGTTGAGTAAGTCATAACCAAAAAGTTTGAACTGATGAATATGGAATAGGTTAGGTGTACCATTGTTGACCCATAACATGCTAAGGTGATGGGTTCTACCATGGTGTCATTGGGACTCATGAGGATCAAAGTTCCTTACATTGAAGGAAAATACACCTCTAGTTGGTAGGTCATAAAACCTTACGCATGATCTCATAGGGATTACATGCACAATTAAGTAAAGGGGATCCCCACTCTTTTCCATGATCCATGGAATATTTAAGAATACTCAAACATCCGGATGATGAAGTTATAAGTGTATTTAAATCTATCCAAATAAGTTTTATGGAACCCTAGGGTAGTATAAATTTTAGTTTCGAGGATAGAACCCTGCTCCATGTGGTGTTGAGTCACATGGTCTTGTCCATGAAAATATTTTGGAATGGAGTATCACATTCTTACTTTGAGAAATAGTTCAATACATGATGACGTGATGTCAAGGATGTCAAATCATCTTGAATATATTATTTATGGGGATTTTAAATCAAGTTATAGTGATGTATGAGTTATCTAGAGGTGGGAACTGGTGGGTACAGTTCAACCATTAGTAATGGTGAAAGCCTATAATGTTCAATGTGGACAGGATAGTAACTCTTGGATTTAAGGGGGGGGGGTTATTGGGACCAAAGGGTCTATTTGGATGAACTAGTCCCTATTACCAGTTTTATATAGGTAAGATCCAAGATCAAGGAATCCCAAGGTTTGTGGGGTTCTAATAGAAGGGTATCAACTCGAGGAACTGGTTTTGTCAGCTTAAACTTCCAATACATTATTGTGGTTTATGGTAAATATAATATTCAAGAAGGGTCATAACAACCTAAAAGTTGTGTCTCTACCTAGTGAACATGTTATCATAGATATTATAATTGAAAAATTATTAATCTAACTATTTTCTGGACTTTAGGGTCCAGTGAGAATGGATCGACTTTTACTAGGGCCACAAAATGGGTGTTATGAGCTTTAGGCCTTGTTCATTTACACTTTAACTTTTTTCTTAAACACCATAGTTGAATATTTTATCAAGAAAAGACTAAAAAAATTCCCAAGAATCCCTTTTTGGGTTTTCATCCTAAAATGTTTTATTTCACTTTCACTAGCAGTTTAGGGTCTTGAGATTTGAACCCTCAAAGTCTAATGTTTATGGTTGTAAAACTTTGAACAAATTTCATGCAGTTTAAGATCATGATGCACGTAGAACTGTTATGAGGGGAATGTTATAAAAAACCAAATTAGGATACCCATGGTCAAGATTAATCCAACATCCTTTTGAGTAGGAGATGAAAATTATTTAATTCATCGATCAAGGTTATCAGGTCAGCAGTAATGGTATGGGAAAATCATGTTGGGGACGACCCAAAACACCCTAAGGTTTTGAGTTCCACCATGGTGACATCAGGGTTTACAAGGATCATAAATCCCTTCCTATTGGGACAATATTCCTCTAGTTTTTGGGTAAAATCCCTTATGAAAATACACCTATATCATGGTCAAATAGATAGATATATTTTAATTTCCAGGGGTTGTGAAATATTTGCATAAACTTAAGATACATAAGTCATGAAGTGTGGTTTATGGATTGAGGTGCTTAAAAGATAATAGAATCACCTCATACTCTGGTTGACTGGATTTAGGTTCTTATGGTCTTATGATAAGTAATAATGATGGGAAATAGCCTACCCATTTTAACATCATGTATTCGGTATTTATCTTTCATGCAGTTTTAATGTCTTTTGAAAATGATATTTTCCATGCATTTTAATGTCATGTGGTAATGACATTTTCCTTGTAGTTTAACTTCATTAGGTAAATATGTGGGAACTGATGTCAATGGTTTCAAGATATCCTTGGTGAAATTTTTCACTGGTCAGGGGATTTATATATAGGTAACACATTTTATCCTTTCACATGCTTATTGGTGGGTAACCATGTGTTGGAGCCCTTATTTCATAGATTTATCATGTGCACAAGTAAGCCATATATAGATCTGAATAGTGAATAAGTAGATAAAGCTTTTATGACTTATCCCTCTTTATAAATAGGTATATTCAATTTTTATGTATGGGATTCCCTAGGTTTTCCTATTTATATTGTAAGGAAAGGGATCATACAATAATCAGGCCCTTTAAGGATATCCCTTTACATAGTTTTGACTCACATATAAAGGATATTATCATAGAGTGATAGAGACCCACACCTAGTCCCTAAATTGAGGATCTAAACATTAATACACATCCTCTTATGGAAAGAATCAAGAAACACATATTTCTCAGGTAGTTACTTACATAGGTCCGGCCCATATGAATGAGGGTGAATTTTCATCATTGATATTATGAATATACCTGGGGTTGGAGATCTGGGAATTACTACATATCTTGTAATAGCAGGAATAAATCCACACAAAGTTCTTGAATGAGAAAATATCTACGTAGGTATGACCTATACGTAGAGGGTGGCATTTTTTTCAATTGATTTTTATAGATGGACCTAGGATTGGAGGTATGGGTGTCATTATATATTCTGTGATAGCAGGAATCAGTACACAAGTAGTTCTTGAATGAAAAAATCTCCATGTAGGCTAGATATGTACACATATGGGTAATTATTCCTATTATTGTTTTTTGTTGGACCCAGTATAAGAGATCTAGTAATCTCTATGTATCATGTGATAACAGGAATCAAGACACATGCAGATTCTGAATGGGAAACTCTCTATGTACGTTGACACATACATAAAGGGGGCATTTTTCAGGTTGATTATTATAGTTAGAACTGGGATTGAAGATCTAGGTGTCACTACATATCATTTTATAGTAGGAATCAATCCACATTTAGTTCATAAATGGGAAAATCTCCACATAGGTATGACCCATACATAGAAAGGCTATTTTCCAGTTGATTATTGCTGTTGGACCTATGATTGGAGATCTGGGCATCATTATGTATCCTATGATAGAAGGAATCAATCCATGTGTAATTTTGTATGAAGGTGTGGTGGGATACCAACACCAAGGATAGTGGTCCTCTCAGGCATGGTCCATGGTAATACTTTGTTTTATGTCATGCAATAGACATCAACCATACATTTTAACATCATAACTTATGATATTTCTTTTAATGTATTGTATCTATGACTATGTTAACCCAAATGTGAACTGATGTTTCTCAATAGTGAAGGAAATCCCTTACTAAAAATTCCAAATCCCATGTGAGCTATGCTCGTTGTGAGAAATAAGTAATGGAAGAGGTTTCCCTCATGAAACAGAGGCATTTAAAAGAAAGTAAAAGGTCATTTTCATCATGTAGTGTCTAGTCCAAGATATAGGATCTATAAATATCTACATATATCATTTGAATGAGGATCAAGGCATAAATAGTTATGGGAACATTTTAACATCAAATGAGAAGGATTTAATCCATGTAATTTAACATCATGCAGTAAGGATGAAGGTTCCTCAACATGAAAAATAAGGAAAAATACATATAAATATTGTCCAGGTATTCATGAAATCATCTTGTGAGATGCATCCAATGTTTTTGATAAAAGGATTCCTAATCTAGTTTCCCGAGGCATTTTATTCTTAGTACATAGGGTAAGACTACATTTTAACATCATGTCTTGAAGACATTGTCATGCAGTTTAATATCTTATGATCATGATGAATATATCACAACTCGACCTGGGATTTGGGATATGGGAATCACTAAGTATCAAATGATGGAAAGAATCAAGATATATATAGTTCATGAGTGGGTATATTCCCTGTGTGGATCTAACTCAAACACAAGGATTGGGGAAATTCATTTTTCTTTTGTTCAGATCTAGATCATGTGTTGTTAATTTTCTATGAAGTGATATTTTCGATCCAGTTTAACATCATACAGTATGAATTTAGGATACTTTTTAGTTTAGAGACTTCATACTATGACATAGTAAATTATGTAATTTAGGGTCTTTCTTCTAGGACATAAGACATTTTCCAGCTTAGATTCATGCTTCCAGGTCTTCTTCCTTGCAGTTTAATGTCATGAAGCTAGGATTTATTCCTTGTAGTTTAACATCATGTGGCCAGTATGTATTCCTTGTAGTTTAAGGTCATTCAACCATGATGTTGAAGTCTTGATGGTAGATATGAAAATAATGTACTGATAAACCTTTCATTGGTTGGGGGAATGATGTGTTCCCCATTCATTATGTCCAATGAGTAATCTCTATTATAATAGACACTACATATGATATAAGTTCCTTCCCATTTGGGTTCTAACTTTTGGGGTTTATTTTTTGGTATCATTAGGGTTATGAGATCAAAGACCAGTTCTCCTTAAAGTAACAATAAAATGAGAACCCTTTTATCAAAGGCTCATACAATTCGATTATAATAGAATTTGAGGTTTTGTGGTGTATATAACCTTTTATCATTGAACTGTTCCAACTCATCCAACTTCTTTTGTGATTTTTCATAGCCTGAGAGTTTTCCATAGATATCTATTTGAAGTGAGGTAAAATTAACTTATATGAAAAATACTACCTTCATTCCATGCCTTAATTAATATAGTGTTTCTTTTATAGTAGTGTGTGTGCTCGTATAGTAGGTCCATATAGAATGAAGGAGAATTTCATGACTGGATTTTTTCTCCTTATCAAACATATTCTAGACTATATTTTAATGAGTCTAATTGAATGAATCATTTTTTCCATTTTCTATCACATTGTAGCAGGATGAATGGTTTTACTTGAAATTGTACACCTTTCACACTTTATTCAACTTGGTGTAATAGAATTTGGTGTCGTTTCCCATCAATATCGTGTAAGTGACTCTAAATCAAAAGATAATATTGGATTTTATGAAGTTTATGATATTATTTTATAAAATTCCTTGAGGATAATTTCCTCATCCCATTTGGAAAATAATTTAGTAGTAATAAGAATGTACTTAAACTACTTAATTATCACTAGGGGATATGTCCCCACAACATCCATTCCTCATACAAAAAATTTCCAAGAATATTTAGTTGTATATAGAAATTATGGGGTTTAAAAGATAAAGTTTTCATGAATTTGTCATACATGAAATTTCCGGGTGAATTCCACATAGTTCTGTATTATTGTTTTCTAGTAGTAACCATGCCTCCTTATTTTAAGGGAGAGTCTGGTCCTAAATTGATGATAACTGTAAGAGGCTGTATGGACTTCTCCCATGATGGAGATAATATCTCCTTTTTATATACATTTGAGGAATATTCCATCAAAGCCTCATTTATAGAGGTATTTTTTATCATTTGGATCATATCAAAGAGTATATTTCTCTACTCGATGTCGATTCTACTCCTATTTGGTTCATTCTAACGGGAGTTTCCCATTTTGGTGGTAATCTCTTATAGGATACATCTATCCATGAGTGGATATAGATTCATAATGCTCTATTTATTTTTTTACCTAATTGATTTCCTCTATGTCACATATGATTACCAATGAAATAATCCTTAGGTGTATGATGTGGAAGACTACCTTTTCCTAATCAAGTTCAATTAGGATTATGGATGCATTAGCCAGTGTTGGTGCAATCATTTTTCGATAGAGGTACATGATGAAATCTTGGTTCAAAATGGAACTCTTTCATCAATCCTATAATGTAACCATTTATGGGGGATAGTTCTTCCTTTTTGATGGAATATTTATCATTAATCTATTTTATCACTAGATCTAAATCCCTTTTGATGTTTAGGTAGGTTATCTGTAGCTGTTAAGCTAATTTCCAAGATAGAAATGAGGGCCTGATATTTAGCCTCAATATTAGTGCAACCTTTGGATAATGAGATAGAGTAGGGAAAATTTTGTTTGTCTGGAGAAATATATAAAATCCCTAGACTAACCCAATTAATATTTATTATTTCTATCCTATTTCTCATTGGACTTTGGGTGGAATTTTCAAAATAAATTTCCCATGTTCAGGTAGTGTCATGGGAGTAAATAACCTCTTCTTCTAGAATTTAGGTGTCTGCTGGTTTACTTTATGGGGTGGGATATTCCACAAAGAAGTCATCCACAGCATGTCCTTTCACTACCTTCTATGAAAAAACTGGATGTCATACTATTTCATAATAACTACCAATCAGGACAAATTACCAATCAACATAGGATATCAAAGGATGTACTTGAGAAAATCAATACAAGAGACCAAGTGGACTTTGTGATGCTTTAAGTAATGCCTCACCTTTTTCATGATAGATATGAGTGTGAGTAAGTTCTTTTAGACATAATAATACTGATTCTTAGTACCTAGCATCATTTGACTAAGGTAGTAGTGACTTTTTTCATTCCCCGCATTAGTTTTCTATGTGATAAGAGCGTCAAGTGACCATTCTATGGTAGCCACATATAAGATGAGCAGATTTCCTTCCATCGGTGGAATCAAGACTAGTGGGTGTAATAATTGTTTCTTCAGATTCTCATAGGCTTCTTGGAAGTCTTCATCCCGTCAGTATATGACTCCCTTCTTCATTAACTAGTGATGGGGAGTGATTTTCTAGCCATGTTAGCTGAAAAAATCGAATGTATATGTGTTTCCCTTGGATCCCCCTCAATTATTTGATATTCTAAGGGGTAGGAATTGCTAATATTTCACTATTATTTTCTAGGTAAACATTTATGCCATAATGGAGTACCAAAAATCCAAGTAATTTCTCTATTGTTACCCTAAAATCTCACTTCAGCAGATTCATATGTAAACTATGTTGTCAGAAATTTATGAATATTGTTTGAAGATCCAAGAGGTGATCACATCGATGTATATATTTGACCACGAAGTCATCGACATAAAATTCCTATTTTTATACCAAGAAGGGATTAAAGATATGATTCATGTAATGTTGGTAAGTATTTCCACTTTATTTAATCTAAAGGGCATGACCTAATATAAAAATATTCCTTAAGGTGCTCTAAAGGTAGTGGCTTCCTCTTCTTTAAGGTCTATCTTTATTTGATTGTACCATGAATACCCATCCATGAAGAAAATGTCTTTAAATCCTATAGTTACATTAATCAATATTTATGTTATCAGAAATGGAAAATTTTTCTTCAAGAAGTATCAATTAAGGTTTTTGAAATAAATTCATACCTTGATCTACCCATTCTTTTTCTTGATAGGGATGACGTTGGAAAGCCATCATGAGTATTTTACTTCCTGAAAAAAGGTAGCTTTTATCAATTTGTAAACTTTAGATTCTATATTAGTATCAAGAGAGGGGTTTATCCTTCTATCTACCTTCTTCAAAACTCAATGATTATCAGTAAATCCTATATGGTGTGTATCCATATTGGGGTTCAAATCAAGAATTTATGTATAATTATAAGGGAAAATGTATCAATGTTTCTTTAGAAATGAAATATACATATCCTTCTCCCTAAGAGGAATGGAGACACTAATCAATATAGGTCACAAGACTTATTATATTCCCAAATTCACCTGCCTGGGATCATCTATAGTGATAAATATTCCTTCATCAAATGCAAGAGGGGTGTTTCTAAGGTCATACTCTTCTTCTTACACCTCTGATTCCGTGAAGGACTTTTTAGACACGGTAGGTAATCTGAAGAAAACTTTCCCATAGTTGAGGTAATATAGATCATGGGAAGATACATTTTCATCCTGAACTACTAGCGTCATTACGAAGAGATTCTAGAGCTAGTTATTTTCTTTCATGCTATCTCTGGGGATAAGAGGATCTTGGATATATAAGATTAAGTCTAATGCCTCAATCAAGTTTTTGGGTATCACATAATCATAGTCTAAATACTCCATGGATTTTCTGGGGTGGTCCCAAGCTATTTTTGGTTTCAAATTGTATATTTTCATCTATAATTTTTTATTTTCCCTCCCTTTTGTAGAATCTAGCCTTGGTATATATGGATCTGTAGGAGTATAAGGGAGCATCGTCACCATATATTATGTTAACCTTCCCATTGAATGGGTATTTCAAACATTCATGAAATATTTAAGGTACCACCACATCGTTGTGAAGCCAAGGTCTTACTATAAGGACATTATATGTGGTTTGTTGATATAAAATAATAAACTCATCATTAGATGTGAGATACCAAAATTCAACCTTGATCTTGATCTTCCTGAGATGCCTTTTCTTGATCTTATATTACCCTTTAATGGTTATCTTTTTCAGAGATGAATCCCCTTTGCTATGTCCCAAACGTCATAAGTTCTAAATTAGGATGATATTGATCTTAGAACCATTTTAAATTAGATCTCTTAAGATGTTGATATTTTTTAGTTTTCCTTAAACATAAAGTGGTCTAATATATCTCTATATAATTTCTTCCTAGTTTTATTCTGTGAATGATATAGAGACATGGAATTCTGATGGAATAGTATCCACTCAGTAAACCTCAGCTATAGTAACTTCTATCTGGAACTTTTTTGGGATGTAGAGGTATTTTATTAGTAACTCTATGAGTTTATTTAAAATATAAATAGAATCCATGATTGAAATCCTGGCTAGAACAACAACCATCTATTTCAAAATATCATACTTTTGTACCAAATGTATGTGCTTCCCAATGTAAGGTTTCTCTCTATTAGGTGGTTCATGATATTAGGTATTTGATGTGGATGTTCCTAGTTCTTGATAAGATGTTGAAGGAGTATCGGCTTCCAGTGGCATAGGTCACGTCAAATTTCCCCTTTATCTAGGATGATCAGACAATTGGACCCCCTCCATATGGTCATGTAAGATGACTGGTCTTGGATGATCATTGGAGGGCTCTGGGACACCTCTGTGTTTATATTAGGCTTGTTTTAGTTTTCTCCCATGGGTCTTATATACATATATTTCCTCTGTATGGATGTGACTAAAATATTAGGTTCAAGCATGTCATCATTATCCCATGTATCCTCAACTCCTATGTCCTTCACCTCCAACTCCCTGATTAGGTATAGGGAACTCATAATTAGAGGTGTATTCATCATTGGATAGTGGGTCTATTAAGTGTATTACATTAATAGAACCAAATATGAGATCTTAATCTGATGAGGGTTCCATTTGGTGGGGTGGTGCCAGTTATCTGTATATTCATGGAAAGAAGACTGCAAGAGTCAAAGCTTGCATAGGAGATGAATATGACTCTTCCTCTTATATCCCTTCATGTGTCCAATTATAACATCCACATTTGGGAGGTGTATTAGATTCCCCCAACCTAGGTGATGGGATTGTTATGGATTTTCAAATCTCTACTCTCATAGTGTCATGATCTCATTCAATTATATTCATGTTATCCAATTGTTGAACTTTTTCCCATACCTGACTAGAACTTCTTTCAAATCACCCACTTCTTCTAATTGGGAAATGGTTACACAAGTCACCTGTGTTGGGAAATTCTGCAGCATCACCTATCTAGAATTTTTCATGCTTTGGAGAATTTATTTGAAGACAAAGATATCCCAAATGGTGTGACCCAAACTCCTATGTAAAGATCTATAGTCAGAAAAATCAGTGAGGTTGACCTCATTGGGTTTTCTAGGTTACAGTAGCTTGAGTAGGTTATTTTCCATGTATGAAAGGAAATAACCAAGTACCTTCACATTTAGAAAGGAGTATGCTTTAATCGCCCATTCCTCAAACACGAGTGACCTTAATCTCATTTTTCTTCCAATTGAGGGTGATTCTATTATTGCTGCCACTTGATGAGAGGTATCGAGCAATTTGAGGACTGTCTAGGTGATTAAATGGGAAATTCTACTAGTTTTAGGGTAATAGTGGAATCCTCTACCTTCCCAATCCTTTTTCCCTATACCACGGGCATGGTTAGAGACTTAACTATGGTCAACTGAATGGAATCTTCTAAGTGTTGCGCCATTTCTGCAAACTCACAGAACTCACCTACATATTTAATTAGGATCATAGGTGTTTGAAGCTCATCCTAGATATTTTTAGTATATATTTCTATTAGTTTTTATTGCAAGATGTAAATGTCTAGTGAAAATGTTAAACTTTTCCATCTGTAAATAAAGTTAGAAACCCTATCATTTCCACCTTGTTTGTAGTTTTTGAGTTTTAAAATAATATTTTTCCTGAGCATAGAGTTGAAATAATAAAGGAATTTACAATTAAGGTCTTCCCATCCTATAATGGATCCTACTGAAAGACTATTGTACCAAATGAAGGTTAGCCCCATCATAATTTGTACAAAACATCACTGGTTGGTCACCTTATACTAGTCTCGAGGTTCCATCATTGGTCCAAATTAGGAAAAAAGTGCATGAGATACTATTATGGGTCTCGCATACCATCAAAGGATGAGGACATAGATTTTAAAAATTTGTTGGGGAAAAAAGTTGTATCCAACCATTTGGGATATGGCTTCTTCTCATCCTGCATGGGTGCATGTTTCCCTTCCATAGATTCCATTAAAGAAACTAGGGATTCAATAGAATTGAGAAGTTCTAGAGGTTATATTTTATGGGTTGACTTATATCTACAATGAGTGGGTGGTTCTTAATGATGTATCCCCATTTTCATATCCCATATATTTCTGATCTATGCTAGGACTGAATGATCACCCTATAGGGGGAGTGATTGTCGTTGTAATGAAGGTAAATCATGGTCATCCTCAACTTATTCATTTATATAGATCGAATACCTAGATAAAGATCCAACCTGATGCTCAGATTCTACTCTTCTAGACATATCATCACTTTCTTGATGTGTGGGTGGAGGGATATTCATCTCTGTTTGAAGGTGATACCTAGTGAGAATGTTTCCCCTAAGTATCTCCTCATTACGTTGTTTGAGATTTTGTACCTCATTCTCATATTTTGTCATTCATTACTATATGGAGTGAATTTAGACTCTTATGGGTGGTGATTGGGATGTATCCACACCTTTCCCTTTATTCTTTGTAATGTTCCACTATAAAGGTGGCAACTCTGTAACACCTCGTGTTTTTAGGGACCTCTTTTTCAAAAAAATCATTTATATCTTGAAATGCACTAATTCAAACATTCATTTCAAATGGAACCAAATTTTAATACATTACATGAAACATCGACTTATTGTACGATACACACAACATTGAGTTTGTGTACAATACATACAACACCAAGTCTTAACGAAATATCTTTTTTTATAATTATTTAAATGAGATAATTATAACCTAGCTGTTAAAATTAGTTATATGAATAGTAATAACTACTTTTCAAATATATTTTATAATTTTTTTATATAAATAAAACATATTTATAATAAAAGATATGATTTTTGGTAAAATCATTCCATGTTTAAAAATATTGTTTTCTCAAATGAATCACTTTTAATGTCCTTCTGTGAAAAATGATAAAATTAATTTTAGAAACATTTAGAAATTTAATTTGATAAAGAAGAATTTGTTTTTGAATTTATAATTTCAGAATAATATTAGTGTGAATTTTTTGGATTTTTATGACAAACATCATTTTTGAATGAATAGTGAAAAATACCGTATTTTAATTCAAAACTACTTTAATTTATTCATAAGGTTAAATTATATTTTAAATGGATTTAAAAGTTTAATTAGATAATATTTTTAAAAATTATTCCAATTTTTTTCATTGGAACCAATTTCACATTTAAATTGGATATAAAAACTTATCAAACTTTTGATCATTTTTCTTTGAAAACCCACATTTTCGACCCGACTGCGGGATTAATTTTAAATTAATTCTACCACTTCTTTAATTAGAATTTGAAAAAATGGATTAAATATTTTTAATCATCATAATTTATAATTTCTAATACGGTTAAATTTTTTTGACCAAACATATTAGTGAAAGTGGTTAAAATTAATTACATTGATTAAGAGAAAAATAAGGTTAATCAAGTACTAAACCATAAATATAAGACCCAAAAAGACCTAGAAACTTGTCCAAAACCCATTTTATGGACATTATTAGGTAATTAACTTTATATTATTTAGTTTTTTTGGTTTTATATGACTTAGGTTAGGTAAAAACGTGGCTACACCTAACTTGTTTTCAAAAATGCCAAGTGTGTCCTTTCCCTTCCCTATAAAAGGCCACCACCTCTACCCACTGAATAACACCTATAAAATCACTTGGATCACCCAAACTATACTAAAATAAGCTCCCAACTTTAACCTATTCATCATATAATCCTTACCTTGGGTGGAAGGAAACTCAAGTAATCCTTTTGGAACAAACCAGAAGGAGTTACCCGATTAAGAGGTAACGACTTCTCTCAAGCTCCTTTCCTTTATTTTCCTTCTCCACCTCCCCCCCAACTCTCATTATTCCATTATTTTATGAAAAAACCAATATCCCCTATTATTTTTTTTATGATAAATGGTTCAAATTACACTTACACATGCCTTTGTATAATGGATATCGAACATACTGTTTACGTGTATGGAGAGCTACCGCCTCACTAAACGATGATTGTTCATTTCTCATTTACCAACTATCATGGTGGAAATTATGATCTAAAATATGTTTATATATTTTATATATTATATTTATTATTTATTTAATATTATTTATTACTTTTACAGCACACATATTTTTTACTTTCCATTTGGTGTAATTACGATAATTTTGTTTGAGGAAGTGTGGACTACCACTCCCTCAAAGTGATGTGATTCATTCATACACTAAATAGAATGTATTAAGGATGGATTTAGTGAAATTGTATGATATATATAACATTATAATTATAATAAAATTATATTATATACATATACACTTTTTTTTAATTTTCTTTCCTTTCTTTCAATACGACTATTAAAACAGAAACAACGTTCATGCGTACATATGGCTTATCGTCTCCATGAACAGTGTATTTCATTTCATAATTATTTATAATATAGATTATAATAATATAAATATACTCAATATAAATGATATTTGTATCATTATTTACATTCTATAATCATGATATAAGTATAATGTACAACGATATAACAAATTAAGACACATGCGAAGAATAAAGAGAATATTACCCTAAGTGAAACCTTAACATATGATCATTAACAAGCAGGTAATATAGGGTCATAATAAACCTATATATGGTATTATGTATAATAATATTATTATATAAAATATTTAAAATAAAGTTATATTTATTATACAGGAAGCTTGTACAATTACAGAGAGATTCAAGACACAAGGTAAGGGGATTTCATCTTAGTTTTTATTCCAATGAGATACATGATATGCTCTCCACTCTTTGATTTTGTGTGGTGTATGTACTAACCATGATTTAATTATAGATATATATTTATATATATATTACACCTAAATTTTTGGGTATCAACATATCCACTTTATGAACTTTCATTCATAGGGTTTAAGTTTTAAAAGTTACCAAATCGGTAAAAATGTTTTGTCTCAATTTTCCTTCTTTGAGACTCATGTTTTGTTATGCACCTAAACTATTTTTTATGGTATATATACTTAAATTTTATATGTTATATCATGAATTTTATTAATTTAATGATATTTTATGCTTAATTTAATGTCCTTTCCTTACATTTAGAATATGATCCCATGTTACCAAGTTATAAAGAGTTTATTGAAACAATATCATTTCTTTTTGAGATTGTTTATGTTTATGCTTCCTTTGATAAAATATTATAATACATATCTCAAGAAGACTCATGATTTTCCTTATCCTATATTTAATCAATATATCCTCATGTGTTAGTACCACTTTTTCACTCTTTAGTGCTGAAGATAATGCTTTTAAGTAAAATATGTTTATCTCTCTCTCTCTCTCCAGTCAGAACTCTATTGTGTTCAAAAAGCCATGTTTTCAAAAAAAATTAAAAAATGTTTTCAAAAGATACTTGAAGATACTTTTCAAGGAAAAATAATTTTTTTATTTTTTTATTTTTTTCAAAGAAGAAAGGATATTTTCCTTAAGAAATGTTTTTAAATGAGCTTTAAAAATTATTTTCCATTTAACATAAAATATATTTTTTTACTCATTCCTTTATAAGAAAATTATTCAATGTTTCCATTAATATTATTTCTCGGAATGGATTATGTTTTGATAAAATGATTTTTATGAAACCTATTTCTCTTTCAAAGGTTATATGCTTTTGAAACCTTCTTCTTTTCATAGGTTATGTTTATGATGAAATGATTATGAAACTGGTCTATTTATATAGTTTATGATATTATTATATGTTTATAATACTCATTTCATTTCATGGGTTATGATATAACTATTTTAGATCTTGTGGTACATGTATGAATGATTTCACTATGAGATGGTTGGAACATATATCTTCATCAAATGCATTGGGTGAAGATTTATATATCACGAGGTAGACTAATATGGTCTAGGGAATGAACCTTTACTACTAAGATGGACATGGGAGTGAACCATAACTACCAAGATGGTATGAGGAGTGAACTCATGCTACCAAGATGGCCATGGGAGTGAGTCATGACTACCAAGATGGTATGGGGAGTGAACCTATACTACTAATATGGTCTTGGAAGTAATGCCTTAGAAACTATGGAAATAATACTATATGCTTATGTGTATACCAAAATTCAATGTTTTATTCCTATGTTATACTTTTATAGATTATGATATTTATTTCATTGTGATTTGTGTCTTATAAACTACCAATCTTTATGCCATGATTCTTATTATGATATTTGATATGGATGGTATGATATTCTATTTTGATTATCACATTCTCATACCCTTATGATCATGTTTATTCTTATATGTTTCCCTTGTTTACCCTTACTAAGCATCTGAGGTCACCCCTTTTTATTTTTCCTTTCCCCGAGATTATGATGATATGTATTATATTTGAGGTGTCAAAGAATGGTTTTAGTCTAGAAGAACCTAGTGGGATATGATGCGGATCATTTATGTACCATTTTTTATGTTTCTATGTTTCCAAATGCACTAGACCAGTTACCTTCTTTGGGAACTATTTGTATAATTTTTAAGTATTCTACAAAAGATATGTAATGTTTATGTTCGAAAAAGAGAGGGTCACTATAGTTGGTATCATAAAAAAGGTATAGTTAACTTTTGGAGTCTTGTATGAGACAACCTTAGTGAAACCCCTAAGAACGTGTCAAAGGATAAGTCTAAGGATAAAGAAAAGTATAGGATGGGGAAGGATAAAGTGATTGGTTTCCTAGAAATACATCCATTTTTTGATACAAAAAGTGGATGTGTCTCTCGCATAGATGTACCTAGGGGTAAAAAATCTGAAAAGATGTTTTGGGCCTAACTCAGGGTAATATGGTACATGAAAAAGGGCCTTGTTTCACACCTGGTTTGATACTCCCGGGGGATATGTTTTAGGAATTCACAAACTCTTCATGAACCATTATGAAGGATTTAAATTTAATTTGTCTATGAATAACCTAGGATAAACCTAAGGTGTCATAGATTAACGAAGGTGTCATAATTTAGACATATTATAAGTGATTTTTCATGATTATATGGTTTCTAATTATTCTTACTCTATGTTTTTGGTTTTATTCAATGGTTGGAACCTAAAGTAACCTCATTAATAGTGATTGTGATGGAAAATACAATGATTGTCCTCCTAAGAAACTGAATTCTTGGGAGATGGAATGTAAATCCTTGTTTCTATGCTCACACATCTCTCTCAAGCTATGAATCATGGTGGACTTCCAAATTAGAAATGAAGGTAACAAAATTCTATTGAGTATTTCATGAGGAAACGTCCACCTTCTTTCAAAGGGAATTCTGATCTACTTATTGCGGAACAATAGATCAGTACTATTGAAAATATATTCTCCATTATTTAGTGTTCAAATCATGAGAAAGTCATTCTGGATGTTTATCGATAAGAAGGTGAAGCAGAATAGTGGTGGACCCTAATTAAGAATACGAGGCAGTAAGATGAGATTGAATCCATGAATAGGGATGGGTTCAAGAACATATTTTTCAATAATTACTTTCTTTTAATTATTTATACCAATATGGAGAAAGAGTTCCTTGAGTTGAATCAAAGGGATAATGAATCTTTCGGTACCTATGAGGCCAATTTCACAAGACTTGTGAGGTATGATTCAGGAATTATCATCCAACCTGAAAGTAAAGTTGATAAGTTCTTCAGTAGCTTAAAGCCATGTTTCAGAAGGGTGTTGTCCATAAGAGATTTAGTAGCTACATAGAGATTGTGAGTTGTGTAACCAAGGTTAAAATAGAGGTTGGATTCACATATCAATCTCATGGTTTTTATAAGAAGATGAAGATGGAGTTTAAAGGAAAATCTAAAAAACATAAAGAAAAGAAGATGATATTTCCTTTATTCTCTAAGTGTGGGAAGAAGCATGAAGGAAATTACCTTAAGGGGTATAATAAATGTTTTTAAGTATGGAAGGGAAGTCCATAGAGAATTTGTTTTCAGAAGTGATGGGAAGAAGTTAGCTCAAAATGATAATGGAGAAAAAACCACACCGAATGAACCTCCCACAATTTTGTGTTGCAAGTATAAGGAGAAAGGACATTATTAAAACCACTACCCAAACCCAAGGGTTAGTGATGATGATCGACATCAGCAACTTCTTAAGATAAGGTTCAAGTGTAAATCTCATGCAATACCTATATTTGATGATGGGTGCGATAACAATGTTATGAAAGGTACACTTATTATCTAATCTATAACTGCTTGTGTCATATTTGATTCTAGATCCACCCACTCTTTCATATCTAAAGAATTTTCTAAGGGTGTTAATATTCCTCAAAAACAATTAGATGTGGAATTAGTTGTTCAAAATCCTAATTGTAAAATTATTTCATCTCAATTCTATGATTCCTCTCTAGTTGAATTTTATGGAAATGTACATCCTATAAGTCTTGCCATTCTTCCTTTGGTTGAATGTGATGTCATCATAGGCATGGATTGGATTTCTCTATATAAATCCCACATAAATTTTCAAGGAAGGAAAGTTATATTTGATATTTTCAACCCTCCTATGATCATCCATCAATGTTATGATAATCATAAACATCCTATGGATATTACATCTAGTGTATGGGTCTTAATTCCTATTCTAAAATGTTTTTTATCCCAAATGGATGGGGAGAATATCAACATTGATTATATGCCTCTTGTTTGGGATTTTGAGTATGTCCTTCTGAAAGAGTTTCCTAATCATTCACCAAAACATGAAGTTGAGTTCTTAATAGAACCCATACTTGGTTTTACACCAATTTTAAATACTTCTTATAGAATGGCCCCAATTGAGTTGTAATAACTCAAGAAGCAACTCTAAGAAAACCTTGATGGATTCATTTGTCCAAGTGTGTCAACTTGGGGTGAAATAGTTATTTTTGTAAAAAAAATATGGATCAATGCAACTCTGTATTGATTATTAGGAGTTGAAAAATATCAAAATCAAGAACAAGTAACCTCTTCCCCATATTGATGGCATGTTTGATCAAATTCACGGAGATCAATACTTTTCCAAGATTTACCTTCATTATGGATACCATCAATTGAGGGTCAAGAAAGAGGATATACCCAAGATGGAATTCCATACAAGGTATGGACACTGTAAATATATAGTGATTCCTTTTGGTCTTAATAATACCCCTGTAATATTCATGGATTTAATGAATAGATTCTTTAAATATTACCTCAAAATGTTTGTGGTAGTCTTTATAGATGATATTATAATCTATTCAAAAAGAAAGTAAGAGCATAAAGATCACTTAATAATTGTACTAAGGATCATAAGGAAGGAGAATCTATATGAAAAATTTACAAACTGTGAATTTTGGCTGCAAAAGGTTACATTTTTGGGTCACATAATCTCAAGATATGGTATAGCAGTAGATCCATCGAAGACGAAGGCAATTGAATACTAGCATAGACCAACCATGATAACTGAGATCTATAGATTTCTTGGTTTAGTTGGATACTATCAACAGTTTTTGGATAATTTCTCATAAATATCAAATCCTCTGACCATATTAACTCTGAAGGGTGTAAAGTTCCCCTGGAAAGATGAATGTGAGGAAAATTTCAAGAAATAGAAGAAAAAGGTTAGTCAGTGCACCTGTGATTACATTACCCAATAGTGTAGAAGGATTTTTAATCTACAGTGATGCATCCAAGAAGGTATTGTGATGTTTTATTATGAAAAATAACATGGTTATAGCTTATGCCTCACGAAATTTGAAGATTCATGAGAAAAAATACCCAACTCATGATTTAGAGTTAGTAGTGGTAATTTTTTCATTAAAGATATAGAGGAATTATCTTTATAGAGAAAAGTGTGATATATATACTAATAATAAAATTATAAAATATATATTCACATATAATGAGTTGAAAATGAACCATAGAATATGGTTAGAGTTTATAAAGGATTCTGACTACTCAATACATTACCACCCTGGGAAAGAGAACATGGTGGTTGATGCTTGGATTCAGAATTATCATGTTATCTTATCCCTGATGAGGATCACAAAAGATCCAAAATTTTTTGATTTGAAAATAATGTATCTATAAATCATGAATGAAGGGGGAAATATTGTCTTTATAAAATGAATTTTCAACCCTTTATCCAACTACAGATTAAGGAGGTGTAGAAGGAAGATGAAGAGCTACAAAAGAAAGATAGAAATGTTCATGAGTTTAACCTTGATTAGGATAGAATGATAAGGTTTAGAAAACAAGTATTTATTCCTTCCGTACTATATTTTAAGAAGGAGTTGTTAGAGGAATCTCATAGTTCTTTATTATTTATTCATTTTGGAAGTATGAAGATGTAAAGGGACTTGAAAGAATAATTCTGGTGGGATGGCATAAAGAGATAAATCATGGAGTTTGTATCTCGTTGTGTGGTATGCTAGAAATTTAAGGCTGAAAGACAAAAGTAAAAGGATATATTGTATCCATTACCCATACTATAGTGGAAATGGGAGAACATCATTATGGATTTTTTTATTGTACTACCATAAACCTCAAAATGGTTTAATTCTATATGGGTGGTATTCTATCACATTACTAAGTCATCACACTTCATTTATATTAGATAATATTTCTCTTTGGATCCACTTTCCAGGATATACATTGAGGAAGTGGTAAGTTTGCATGGAGTACCACATTTTATTGTATCTGATCAGGATCCTAGGTTTACCTCAATGTTCTAGCCAATTATTCAGCAAGAACCTGATACATAATTGATTTTTTCCACTTCTTATCATCCTCAGATAGATGTTCAGTCAAAAAGAAAAATTCAAATAATAGAGGATATGTTGAGATCTTTTTAGTTATATTTAAAAGGTGGTTGGGATCAACACCTTCCTGTAGTTTATTTTTCTTACAAAAATGTATTTTACTCAAGAATCCATATGGCCCCATATGAATCCCTCTATGGGAATATATGTAGATCTTCAACATGTTGGGATGAGGTTGGAGAAATAAAGCTATTAGAACATGAGATCGATGAATAAATGGTCGAGAAGGTTATAAATATTCAGTAGCATATCAAGGCAGCTCAAAGTCAATAGAAACGTTATGCTGGTAACTATCAGCATGATCTAGAATTTTAATTTAGTGAAAAGGTGTTTCTATGAATCTCACCATGGAAAAATTTTATGAGATTTAGGAAGAAAGGGAAACTAATCCCTAGGTATATTGGTCCCTTTCACATTCTTAATCACATTGGGACAGTAGCCTATCACATGGAACTTCCTCAAAATATATCTAAATTTCATGATGTGTTCCATGTATCTCTCTTAAGGAAGTACATACCTGACCCATCATATGTACTGAACTCATAGGTTATACTGCTAGAGTATGATCTTTCTTATGAGGAACAAACTTTTGAAATTTTAGACTGATCAAATAAAGTTCTAAAAAACAAGACCACTCACCTAGTCAAAGTTATGTGAAAAAATAAACAGTTATAAGAGGCTATGTGGGAACGTGAAGATATGATGAATCAAATGTATCCTTATTTTTTTACCTAAGTGATGAATTCTGAGGGAGAAATTCATTTTAAGGGGGGTAGAATGTAACACCCCGAGTTTTTATGGACATTTTTTTGAATAAATTAAATTTTCATTTATATCTTCCAATGCACTAATCCAAAAATTCCTTTCACATAGAAATGACTTGCCTTACATTAAATGCAACACTGAATTGGAGTACGATACACGCAACACTGAGTTGGCATACAATATACCCAAAACTGAGTCTCTATGAAAAATATTTTTTTAATTATTTAAATGAGATGATTATAACCTAGATGTTAAAATCATTTATGTGAATAGTAATAACTACTTTTAAAATATGTCTTATAATTATTTTATATAAATAAAACAAATTGATAATAAAAGATATGATTTTTGGTAAATTCCTATGTTTAAAAACACTTTTTTCTCGAATAAACTGATTTTAATGTCTTTCTATGAAAAATGATAAAGTTAATTTTAGATATATTTAGAAATTTAATTTTATGAAATATAATTCATTTTTGAATTTATAATGTCAAAATTATCTTATAGTAATTTTTTGGTATTTTTTTGACAAACATCATTTTTGGATGAATAATAAAAAATAACGAATTTTAATTCAATACTTATTTTTAATTTAATTTATTTATAAGGTTAAAATATATTTTAAATTTATTTAAATGTTTAATTATATAATTTTTTTAATAATTAATCCAATTTTTTCGTTGAAACCAATTTTACATTGAAATTGGATATAAAAACTCAGCAAACTTTTAATCATTTTTACTTTGAAAACCTGCATTGTCGACCTGACTACGAGATTAATTTTTAATTAATTTATACCCCTTATATGATTATAATTTGGAAAAATGGATTAAATATTTTTAATCATCATAATTTATGATGTATAATAAGTTAAACTTTGTTTTCTACCAAAACTATTAGTGAAAGTTATTAAAATTAATTACATCGATTAAGAGAAAAATATAGTTAATAAAGTACTAAACCATAAATATAAGACCCAAGCGGCCCAGAAACATGTCAAAAAACCCATTTTATGGAAAATATATATCAATTAACCTTAAATTATTGAGTTTTTTTTGGGTTTTTTATGAATGTTGTTAGGTAAAAACATGGGTACACCTAACTTGTTTTCAAAAATTCCAAGTGTGTCCTTTCCCTTCCCTATAAAAGGTCACTGCATCTACCCCCTTCCTCACACCTATCAAGCCCCTTGGATCACCCAAACTCTTCTAAAATAATCTCATAACTTCCCTAACTACTATATATAAGCCTTACCTTTGGACGAAGGAAACTCAAGGTAGGGTTTTGGCCCAAACCAAAAGGAGTTACTCGATTAAGAGGTAACAAATTCTCTCAAGATCCTTTTATTTATTTTCCTTATCTACCCACTATACTCTATTTATTCCATTATTTTATGACAAAAAAAGTATCTTAAATATACTAGGATGTTTTTATAGTATGATTTATATAAGGACCCAGCCTTAAAACATTACATAATCTTGAATTAAATGAATAATTCACATTGAGGATCTTTTCAGGTTTAGAGTTTTAGAGAATTAGGACATAAATATTACATCTCAAAAGATTACAAAGTAGACATGTCCACTTAGTTTACATTTTTTTCACAAAATAAAAACTCTTGAAAGAAAAAAAGTCATGTCCAGTTCCATGTTTTAGACAGCATGACTTCTCTTTGAATCTCATCCTTGACCCTATGCATCTTTAAGTCCTGTGAAAACATTTCAAAACGTGGGATGAGCATAAAAAGCTCAGTAAGGGTTATAAAAAAAAGAATGAAAACATTAGTTTATCATTACATACATAACATAAGATATTTAAAATACCTCATGAAATCATATATTTTTTTATTAACATAATAGAAAATATAAATCTTAAAGGTTACTTGTGGCATCCATATCATACTTACATTGTACCTATGATAGCTACGTAGGGAGTTACATTTGGAATACCCATCACAGTATATTCCATAAATATATTAGGAGAAACATTCACGTTTACCTATGTCATGTTACCCAATGCATTAGAGAGCTATCTCGGGCTCACCCGCCCTAGGTTTATCACCGAACCACCCATATGTATAAATAGTTCCCAAGAACCATAACATATTCATAACACATAAAACAAAAAAATAAAGGAAATATAACATTTCCACATTTTAATCATAATATATCATTTAAATATATTGACATAAAAAATCCATTATCAAAATCATTTTCAATACCAAAATACATAAAAGAGAGTATATGGTATTCAGTTTCCTTTTAAAAAGATATTACAACTTGTTTAGGAAGCCAAAGATCAAATAATACTCGTGGCGGCAGAAAGGTTGTTCTCACCGCATAAATTAAAAAGAAACATTATTTTTTTCATTTAGTAAAATTATTTATAGAAAAATATTCCATTTGAATGAAAAGAAAATTCCAAGGTATTTATACACCGTATAAAAGAAAGTACAAAATATGCCTCAATGAAAGGAGATTGAGACGAAGTCCCTTACCTCGTGTCTGACTTGACTCGATAATTATTTAATCTCCTGAATAATAAACTAAAGATAATTTATACTTGATTAAGAACATTTTTCAAGTTTATTATTCCTTTTATATCACTTATTACCATGTTATAAACATTATGTAATCATTTATGTTATTAACGGTTGTTTCGTCGATATTTGGTACTTGAGTAAAAATGAACACCTTATAATTACAAGTTGTCCATGTGGTAAAATATAAATTATCTTAAGAATTATATTAATTATTTAGATATCAAATATATCATGTATATCCAGTATATACATGTATTTATATTAGAACATAACATTTGGAGGTTGGAAATGAAATGCACCGTTCGTGGAGACGGTAAGCCGTACGTACGCATGAACGCTAGTTTCATTTCCATTTCGTATTTTAATGGAATGAAAACATAAGGATACTTTTTTATATTATAATTATATCATAATATCTTAAATAAAATCATTAACTTCATCCTTTATTCATCCCACATAAGTCATTAATGAGTCATATCACTTTGAGGGGTCCGTAGTCCGTACTTTCTAAAATGAAATTGTCGTGTTTACCCATTATGGAAACCATAAAGGTATGATATAAATGTAAAATAAAGAAGCATAAAGAAAACATAAACATAATATATATCATATATAAATACAGTTCCATAATAATGGCCACCGTGAGAGGCGGTAGGAGATAATTGAATAATCATCGCTTCGTGAGGCGTTAGTTTTCCAACCAAAGAAACATTATGTTATTTACCCATTAGATGGAGGTTTGTGTAAGTTTAGTTCGAATCCTTATCATAAAAACATACTAGTATATTTATAATAATGTTTTTATTATAAAATAAAGGAATAAAAAGAGTTTAGGGCCTTGGAGAAGTAAAATAAAACAAAAGAACGTAAGAGAAGGTGTTACCTTTAAATCGGGTAACTCTCTTTGGTTTGAACCAAAAGGGTTTCTTGAAGTGATTTATGCCTAAGAAAACACTTTTAAGATGAAGAGAGGGATGTAGGGAGATTAATTGAGAAGAGGTTGGACGAACCAAAAGGCTTTAGAGGTGTGAGTAATTGGTTATAAGTGAGGGATTTTTATAAGGGAGAGGAGGGGCTCTTTAGGAAAGTTTGAAACAATTATTTTATTATAACCACATATTTGGTTTCAAAATGTCAACTATTCGTTAATATCAAATTTAAGATGACTAATGGTATAAATAAAATAATCCAACAATAATTAGAAAGGTTTTGGATATTTTTCTAATACTTATAATCTTATTTATTTAAATAATTTATTAATGAGGTAAATATTTCATCATTATTGTGTCATAAATAATTTAATTTATTTGATGTGAAAAAATTATTAAAAAATACCATGATGTATGAAAGATTTTTATATTTCCAAATAATATTTATAGTTGAAAATATAACTTATATAACCCCATGTAAAAATTTATTTACTAAAAGATATTTGTTTTTTTCATTTTTGTCTTTACTTTACATTAATTAATATAAAATGTCATTATTACTCTCATGTGGATCCATGGGGTCCCAAATTCAACCCAAGGATTCCCATGGTAGGATATGTATTAGAAAATAGTATTAGGACACTTTTTAGGGTAATTTAATATTATTATAATATTATATTGTACCCTTATTTATTATTTTTAACTTTTAATCATGGAAAATAAAATATTTACTGAAGTAAATATTTAAAAGGTCTAAAAATAAAAGTTACCTATTTACAAAATTTTTACGTCCTGATTACAAATATGGAATACATTTTTTCAAATTCAAAACACATAAGTGGCATAAATTAATTTAAAATTAATTCCCGCTGTTAAAACAAATAGCATGTTTTTAAGAAATAATAATTATCAAAAGATTGACACTTTTTTATGTCCAATTTAAAAATAAAATTACTTCCAATGACCAAAATTAGATTAAAAAGTAAAAATATATTCTAATTACACTTTAAAACCAATTAAAAAGATAATATAAATATATAGATAAATTAGATTAAAATGAACTTTTGAAATAAAATACAGTATTTTTAAATATTGATTAAAAAATGAACTTTAGCAGAAAAATACCAAAATTTCATCCAAAGTAAATTTTGATGTCCCAATTCTAAATAAGAATTTTATTTTTTCGAATAAAACATATTTAAATGGCCAAAACTATATTTTAAGAGGGTTCTCCATCAAAAGACGGTAAATCATCCTTTTAAAGAATATTAGAGTATTTATGCTTAGATTCATTCACATTTTAAGCCTTTAACTTTTTTTTGGATAAATGTAAAACCATTTAACAAACATGTATAATCATATTGTAGTTAGTTCTATTCATTCCCGTCAATACAACAGTTAGGCGTTAACTACCATTTAAAATAATAATATTATATTATTAGTGTGCAACGTAAGATTTCAAAGAAACCCGCTGTTGCATATCAGGTACGCTATCGAACATAGAATCCCCTTTAAAGTAAATTTAATATTTAATTCAAAAATATTAATAAACATTCAAATGTATTATTATTTATTTACTTGGGATGTTACATTCTTCCCCCCTTTTGGGAATTGCGTCCTCACAATTTTTATTCACTTATCAAATATGTGGGGGTATTTATCCCTCATAATATTTTCAGATTCCCATGTTGCCTCTTCAACCATATGGTTTTTCCACAAAACCTTTACATTAAAATTTACCTTATTCCGCAACACTTTCTCTCTATGGTCAAGAATCTGTACTGGTTGTTCCTCATAAGAGATATTCTCTTCCAACTGAACTGCCTCTGGGCTCAAAACATGAGATGGATCTGGCATATACTTTCTCAACATTGAAACATGAAAAACATTGTGTACCTGAGATAAAATTGGAGGTAAATCCACTCTGTACGCAACTGTTCTAACTTTCTACAGGATTCCATAAGGTCCAATGAACCTTGGACTCAACTTTCCCTTCTTACCAAAACGCATCACACTTTTCCATGGAGAAACTTTGAGAAAGACATGATCACCTATCTCAAAAGATAGATCCTTCCTCCGGTTATCCGCATAACTTTTCTTCCTGCTCTGAGCTGTGATCATGTTCTTCTAAATCAACTAAACTTGTTCTACCATCTCTTCTACCAATTCTGGTCCCATCATCTTTCTTTCACCTACTTCATCCCAAAAATCTAGAGTTCGACAATGCTTTCAATATAATGCCTCAAATGGAGCCATCTGTATACTGGAATGAAAACTGTTATTATATGAAAATTCAACCAAACAAATATGTTGGTCCCAACTACCCTGGTAATCCAGTGAACAAGCTCGTAGCATATCCTCCAAGGTCTGAATTGTTTGTTCTGACTGCCCATCTAATTGAGGATGAAAAGTTGTACTAAAATTTAATCCAGTACTCAATGACTTCTAAAGGCCTTTCCAAAAGTTAGAAGTAAACCTGGGATCACGATCAGATACAATGGAGAGGGGAACACCATGCAACCTGACTATCTCTTTAAAATACAACCGAGAAAGTTGATCTAGAGACAAAATATCTCGAATAAGAAGTAAATGAGCCAATTTAGTCAATCGATCAACAATAACTCAGATTTCATTGTTATCTCTAGATTTCTTTGGTAATCCCACAACGAATTCCATGGATATATTTTCCCATTTCCACTCTGGCACTGGTAAAGATTGAATCATCCCTTTCGATAAATACCGCTCTGCTTTAACCTACTGATAAGTCAAACACTTCATAGTAAAGTCAACAATATCTCGTTTCATTCCATCCCACCAGTAATACTCCCAAATATCTCTATACATCTTAGTACTACTGGGATAAAATGGAAATGGAGAACTATGAGCTTCACATAACAACTCATTCTTCAACTGTAAATCACAAGGCACACATAATATATTTTTAAACCTAAAACCAAAATCATTATCAATGTTAAATTCAGGAAAATTACCCTTCTGAACCAACTCTACCTTTTTCTGTAACTCACTGTCTTCTTTCTGCGCTCGCTTAATTATGTCTGACAGAGATGATTCCACAAATAGTTAAAACAAAACAAAATAATTTCCTACACCAACAACTTCTATGACAAATTTTATCAAATCAAAAACCAAAGGATCTCATTCCAAACGTAGCATGGTTAATGGAGCATTACTTTTTCGACTCAAAGTTTCAGCCACTTTATTTGCTTTTCCCAGATGGTAATGGATCGTGCAATCATAACCCTTGATTAATTCCAACCATCTCCCCTGTCTCATGTTCAATTCTTTATGATTGAATATATACTTCAAAATTTTGTGGTCAGTATATATTTCACATTTTACTCCATACAAATGATGCCTCCAAATTTTTAAAGCGAAAACAACAACAGCTAATTCTAAATCATGTGTAGGATAATTTAACTCATGGGGTATCAACTGACGTGAAGCATAAGAAATTACCTGATCATTCTGTATAAGGACACAACCAAGTCCTTTCAATGATGCATCACTATAAATAACAAACTCACCATTTCTGTAAGGTAGTGCCAAAACTGGGGCATTCACCAATCTTCTCTTCAATTCATGAAAACAATCATCACATTTTTTGTCCAAATGAACTTAACACCTTTTCGAGTTAATTTAGTCATTGGATTAGATAACCGTGAAAAAATCTTAACAAACTTTCGGTAATAACCTTCCAAACCAAGAAAACTACGGATCTAGGTTATATTTGTGGGTCTTGGCCATTATTCAACAACTTTTGTTTTAGAAGGATCAACAGTTATGCCATTTTTTGAAACAATGTGACCAATGAAAGAAATTTGTTGTAATTAAAATTCACACTTTCTAAATTTTCCATACAGTTTATTTTCTTTTAAAGTTTTCAAGACAACCCTTAAATGACTATCATGTTCTTCTTTACTTTTGGAGAAAACAAAAATATCATCAATGAACACAACCACAAACTTATCCAAGAACTCACAGAAAATTCTATTCATAAGTTCCATGAATACAGTAGGTGCATTGGTTAACCCAAAAGGCATAACTACAAATTCATAATGGTAATATCTAGTACAAAACGCGGTCTTTGGAATGTCTGCTTCCTTTAATTTCAACTGATGGTACCCTGACCTCAAGTAAATCTTCAAAAAATATTGAGCTGCCTGGAGCTGATCAAACAAATCATCGATATGAGGCAAATGATACTTTTTCTTAACATTGATGTTATTCAATGCTCTATAATCAATGTAAAGTTTCATTGAACCATCTTTCTTTTTAAAAAAAAATATAGGAGCACCCCATGGTGATGTGCTAGGTCAAATGAAACCTTTATCTAATAACTCCTGCAATTGCTTCTTTAACTCTAAAAGTTCAATTTGAGCCATTCGATAAGGGGGTTTTGAAATTGGTTTAGCATCAAGCACTAAGTCAACAGTAAATTCAACTTCTCGATCAGGTATAATAGCAGGAAACTCATCAGGAAAAACATCAAGGTACTCATTTACCATTGCCACATCATTAATCTCAACACTTCATTTATTTTAAACAATATGGGAAAGGTAACATTCATTTCCATCTTTTACTAGTTTCTCAGCTTCTTGATATGTTATCAAAAGTAAGGGTTCATTCTTGTACACAAACTGAAAATATTTCTGAAAAGAAACCTCATTAGCTCTGCAGTCAATCTTAGCATGATAAACAGAATTTCAATCCATACCCAAAATAACATAAAACTCTACTAGAGGAAAAAAATAAGGTTTGCAGGTAGATTCTTTCCACACACAAGGACATGAAGGTTCTTATGTTTTATTTTTGTCTCAATATTTCCTCCATAAGTTTTTACCATAAGTTTTTTATTTATATCTTGAGATGGAATTCCCAGTTTACTAGAAAACTTCTCAGAAATGAAAGAGTGTGTTGACCCTGAATCAAAAAACACATTGGCATAATCTGAACAAACAAACAGTATACCTGATACTATGTCATTTGATGGCCCAACATCTGCTGAAGTAGTCCCAAAGGATTTCACCACCCCTTTTTTCTTTTAGTCTGGATGCTTGACCTCAATTGAGTTCTTAGTTGGACACTCATTTTCATAATGACCCATTTCATTGCACTTAAAAAACTTTACTGACTGTAAATCATATTTTGTGTTACCATTACCTTGATCTTTTTCAGTGAAATTATGAGCCTTATGCCCCATTTTACCACATTGGTAGAACTTACCAGAATTCAAAATACATTCTCCAACTTGATTTTTACCACAATTTTCACGAACTGTAAATTTAAGTTTCTTACCATCATACTTTTTTGGAGAATTATTCCTTTTCTCCTGCCACCTCGACCTCTTATTCTGTTGTTTTTTAAAGAACACCTGATGATCAGAAAACTCCATTTACACCTTCTCTGCATAATGAACAATATTTTCATAACTTTTTAACTCACGAGAATCTAAATCCCTTCAATACTTTGGCTTTAATCCTGCGTAAAAACGGTTGATTTTACTATCAAGATCTCGTATGAAATTTGGAGCATACCTTGAGAGTCGAGTGAATTTTGCTTCATAAGCAGCCATTGAGCCATCCTCCTGCCTCAATTCTAGGAATTGTTTTTCCATCCTAAGTCGAACCACCTCAGGAAAGTATTTCTCAAGAAATATACCTTTGAATTCATCCCAATCAAGTGCATCAATCTCCTCACTATCCTTGTATTTTTCACCATCGACCACCACTGATCAGCTTCACATTCAAAATGGTAAATAGAAAGACTAACCTTTTGGTGTTCTGAACACCCCATGACATCAAAAAAATTCTCCAGTGTTGTAATCCACCCTTCTGCTAGCACAGGTTCAGATGATCCTCTGAATGATGGGGGATGTTGCCTCATGAAATTCTCTACTACTGACATGTTCATTTCTGGTTGATCTAGCTGATCTCGTGCATGGATAACACCACCATTTATATCCTGAGTCAACTGTTCCATCACTAGAATAAATTTTTCAGTTCCGATTCTGACCATCTCAGGTTGCTAATTTGGAAGGTTTCCTTCCTCCTGATGTCGTCCCAACATAGCTGGCATGTTCCCTTTGTGGAAAACCATCCTGAACACAGAAATATCTTAGGAAAAGTAGCATGGTAATCTGTAAATGCTATATCATTTTAATATTAACATAAATTTATTTATGGACATTAATTTAAAAATATTCTAACTCCTAAAGTTGTCTAAACCGACCTCTGATACCAACTATAAGGACTCGGCCTTAAAACATTACATAATCTTGAATTAAATGAATAATTCACATTGAGGATCTTTTCAGGTTTAGAGTTTTATGGAATTAGGACATAACTATTACATCTCAAAATATTACAAAGTAGACACTTCCACTTAGTTTCCATTTTTTCACAAAATAAAAACTCTTGAAAGAAAAAGAGTCATGTCCAGTTCCATGTTTTAGACAGTATAACTTTTCCTTGAATACCATCCTTGACCCAATTCATTTTTAAGTCCTGTGAAAATATTTCAAAACTTGGGATGAGCATAAAAAGCTCAGTAAGGGTTATAAAACAAAGAATGAAAAAAATAGTTCATCATTACATACATAACATAAGATCTTTAACATACCTAATGAAATCATAATATTTTTTATTAACATAATAGAAAACATAAATCATAAAGGTTACTTGTGGAATCCATATCATACATACATTGTAGTTATAATAGCTGCATAGGGAGTTACATTTGGAATACCCATCAGAGTATATTCCCTAAATATCTTAGGATAAACATTCACGTTTACCTCCGTCACGTTACCCAATGCATTGGAGAGCTATCTCGGGCTCACCTGTCCTAGGTTTATTGTAACACCTCGAGATTTTATGAGATATATTCTTTTTAATTTCTTTGATGTCTTCTATTGTACACTACAGCGAGATTAGATTGTACAATACGCAACACTGTATTATCTTGTAGTATACACAACACTATTCTTGGCTCGTGTTACACACAATTTCAGGTTCGTTTTGTAGAAATTATTCTATGCAACATTAAGTATAGATTTTGTTTAATGTATAAATGAAATAAGTTTTGATTGTGTTATACGCAACACCAAAGGGAGCTTACACTACACGTATCCCTGACTTGGCTTGCATTACATGCAATCGCAACCTTCCTCGATAGCGTGTGTAGTACACAATACCGGGTTTCACTAAACAACGATATGTTATTAAAATATTATATAAACTAGCCGTTATGAATAGTAATACCCACTTTTTGAAATTTTATAAATTTTATCTTTCAAAATGGACTTCATTTTTGGATTTGGAATATCGAAATTAGCCTATGGTTAATTTTTTGTATTTTTCTAAAAACTGTCAATTTTTGATGAATAGTGAAAACACTGAGTTATTAGTTAAAACCAACTTTTTATTTAAATAATAACTTATTTTATTTAAATTTATTTTAGGTCAAAATAGATACATAATACCTATATAAGTTCAATGTAATTCATTGAAGTCATTTTATAATAATCTTATATATATATAAAATTTATTGAACTTTTTACCGTCTTTTACCCACCTCCTAAGAGCATTTGAAAATTTACATAAAACATAATTTTACCACTTTTGTGAGTTGAATATCATAAATCCAAGAGACATGGTTGATATCAGTAAGTAAAATGTGGTTCAATAAGATAAAAATAATTTTTGGTGAATAGTAACTTTTTACTTTTATTTACCACGGTTAAAAGTAAATAAGGTAATTAAGGGTAAAAATGATATTATTATTACCCTAACACATGTCCTAATTCTATTGGATAAGTTTAATTCGACCAAAAAAACCTTAGGAATAAAATATGACCCTTTAGGTCCACTTGGATTAGATTAGGACATTTATTATTATTTAATTCAAAGAAGAGTTAAAAGAGTTAAAATCAAAGTTTAATAAGTAAAACATTTTTAATATAGTGTTATACATAAGATAAATTAGAATATAAAAATTAATTAGAAAGATAAAATAATTTCCTACATAATGGTATTTTATTTATGATTTTTAGACATTAAATAATTTAATTTATTTATGACACAATGATGATGCAGTAATTACCTTATTAATGAAATATTAACATAATTGATATTATAAATACCCAAATTAATAAAATTTGAGACTTTATATGAATTAAAATAATTTTCTAGGTTAATATAACATATTAGGGTTGGTTAGATTAATTTTTTTCTAAGTAATAATGTTGTTATAAATTTAGAAAAAACAAAATACCAAATAGTGTCGAAATTGACATAAAACGGTTTTTAAAACAAATATTATATTATTAATTGATATAATGGTCCAAAAAATATAAGGATCAGTAAAAATACTTATATAATAATATATATGACATTAATGAACTAATTTGGGTTTGATTGGTAGTTTATGGTATGTTTATTAACCATATATTGTAAGAATACAAGAAGACACGGTAAAAGTTAAATTATTTAACTTAGAGTTAAATCTAAATTATAAGGTTAAAATGGTAACCTAAACTTTAATAAAACCAATTGGTTGAGATTATTTCTACCCATACCCACTCTAGACTATAAATAAGTCACTTTGGAGCCATTATTAGCCGGATATGAATTTATTATAAAATAATATTTTAAGTTTTTCCTAAGGTGCCCCTCACCTCTCTTATAAAAGGGCACTGCCCCTTCTCTCTAATTGACTCCTCCAAAGCCATTTGTCTTGGACAACCCCTGCCCAAATAATCTCTCAACTATCCTCCCTTCATCATAGAGGTCTTCCTTTAGTCATAAATCCAACCTAAGTAGCCCTTTTGATCAAATCAAAAGGAAGAACCCGAGGAAGAGGTAAATATCTCACCACCTATCTCAAGTTCTTTTCTTCTTCCACTTCCTCCTTATTTTTTGTTCCGTTATAAAATAATAACTCCATTATCTTATATATACTGTGATGTTATTATAAAAATGTTACAACCATTTTAGTTATTTTATCCATCCTATGAATGAAAAAGTCACCACACGTTCATACGTACGGCTTACCGTCTCCACGTCGTGGTGTAGTTTGTTATTCAAACATTTCATCATTTGGATGGGTATAATAATGAGTATAAATGATATAAATAATAAATATAACATTATTAAGATTATGTATATATGATATACCATCCAATTATATACGATTTTAATATCAAAAGAATGATATTGTCGCTTGTGCGTACGTACGAGCTACCGTCTCCATGAACGCGATGAGATTCATTCTCCATGTTAACCATTCAAGAGTGATTATAAAGTATATATAATAAATAATCATTAAAGATATTAAATAATAATGATACTGGATTTATGTACATATATGTTTAATTTTCTTAATTTTATTCAGTTCAATAAGGAAACGAAAACAACGTTCATGCGTACGTACGACCTACCGTCTCCATGAACGGTGTATTTCATTCCAAATGCGTACGATAAATGAAACGATTTTACCCAAAACGCTTATTTAACATGGAATTTACAAAAGAACAGGTAATAAAAAGTCATAATTGAATCATATATGATATCATAAATATTATTATGGTTCTATTAAAAGTTAATAATATGTTTAAATGCACTATACAAGAGATTCAGACACGTACCTAATAAATTGGACATAAGGTAAGGGATTATTTCGTCTCACTTTTATTTCTGTGAGACATATGCCTTAATCGCCATCTATTTATTTTGTATGGTGTTTATGCTTCCCATGAATGTTTTATGATTTTTATGCATGTAATATTCTTTATTTTATGACACATATGATTCCACCGATCATAAATGGTAAGGGATAATTTTTTAATCTCATTTTTATCCGAGATTTCTTATACGTAAGTATTTACTGGGGTTATATTTTTCATCCATGTCCATAAAATGTTTTTCATAAAGTGTTTAATATTCATCCATGTATGTTTAAAGTCATGTTTAATCCTCTTTAACTTTTACTTTGTGTTATGGAAGGAATATTTTTTTTTTACCATACGTGGTACTTTTTGACTTTTCTGTTAAAAGTACGAGGAGAATGTTTTTTTAACTCATATGGAATGAACGGATTTTTACGGTTTCATAAAGCCTAATTTTCATGAAGCTTACACTACAAGATTTCATGATTATTTTAAAAAAAATCATTTTCTTTTAAAATTTAATGGAATTTTGTGAAAAGAAAATTATTTTGAAGAATAAAGGATATTTTCCTCAAGAATTCATTTCTAGTGTTTTGTCAAAACTATTTTCCATCTAAGATGACATTATTTAGTATGATTATGTTTCAAGTATAATGTCTCTATTATTTACATGGTTTGATTTTTATTATGATGAAATGATATCCATTTCTTTTATATGGATTATGTTATGATGGGATGATGTTTATGAAACCCATTTAATTTTTTGGGTTATTATGAATGATGTATGTTTATTTTGTGGCACACAAAAGAATGATTTCATTATGAGATGGGTGGGACCTATATCTCCCTCCAATGCATTGGGTAAAGATTTATATCTCATGAGATAGACATGGTTGGAATGAAAAGTAAAATCTGGTTCATTAATACAGGGCTGGAACGGCAAGTAAACCTGGTTTAGTAATAGACTTTGTCCACTATGATGGTCTTGGTAGCAATGCCTTGGCTACTATAGAAATCATAACATGTGATTAATGGTTGCCAAAATTACATGTTTTATTCCCATGCTATTTTATCATGGTTAATGTTCCTTTATGATCCATGCCTTATGCACTACCAAGATTTATGTCATTGCTCAAGATTTTGATGTTTTATGTGCATGTTTTTATGTTCAAATGTTTATGGATTGATTTTATGTTCTCCATGTTTACCCTTACTGAGCATTTGAGCTCACCGTTTTTATGTTTTCTTTTCCCCAAGATATAAATAAAGGTTTTAGGTAAGAAAACAAAAGGGGGATATATTTATGGGAGATGTTGAAGATCTTTCACCATGATTATAAGAATATGTTCCGAGTTTCCAAAGACACTAAACTCATATGGTCTTTGGGCATCTATTTTTGTAATGTATTAAGTATTCCACAATAGTAATGCAATGTATATGTAAATCAAGTTTGGGTGTCTACAGTTGGTATCAGAGCGAAGGTTTAGTTAACCTTTAGAAACTAGGATGTGAAGACTTTAGTGAAATCCCTAGAGATATTTCTAAGGTATGTCTAGGGATATCCCTAAGGATAAGTATACGTATAGGTTATAGTCCTAGAATTACAGTAATGATCTTAGAATCAAACCTAAGATGTTATATATTGAAGGTACTCCCCCTTTATTATGTAGTTTTCCTAGCATGATTTTTGCCTCTCACATTATTCTTTTTGGGTTTTAGAAAATGGCTGGAAATAGGAAGATTCACGATAATGGAAGATATGATGGAAAATGGAATGATATTATTCATGTGAAACCAAATGAAATGGGATTTGGAAGTCCAAACATAGTTATTATGCCTAATCATCAATCTCATAATATGATCAATAATCTCAACTTTGGTAAGTTTTCTAACTCAGCTAATAAGAGAAAGATAGAGTTTCATGATGATCATAGAGGAAAAAAAGTTCAATTTCTATCATGTAAATCATGTGGTAAGAGGCATCAGGGATAATTTTTCAAAGGAACTAGAAGATGATTTGGGTGTGGAAAATAAGGACATAGAGCTAGTAAGTGAAAAGGAAATGGTCCAGTTAACACCATGGACAAGGATAATGGTATTGCTAAGACATCAACAACAGTTAAATTTTTTAAATGTGGAATTTATGGGAATTATAAAAACCAATTCCCTAAGGAAAAATCACTTGAAGAGAATCATCATGTTCGTATGAGTAGTATTTATGTTGATGATGATGAAGAGTCTAAAAATGAAATATGAGATTAAATAAGTGTTGGGGAATAAAATGATAGAGCTCGGTCAATGGTTTAAGAAGATAGTGTAATGATTGTATGTTTATCTTGAGTTATGTTAATGGTACTATGGAATAAAGAAACATCTAAGGATTGTTACACTATTGTTTTTCCTTGAGTATTTGAAAGTATACGTTGAATGGTACCAGTAACCATGAAAGGTTGTTCAGATATGTTTGGAAAGAAGATGATATGTGCATAATGAATGGATTTGGAGAAAATAATATGTTTGATAGTATTAATGAGCTCATGACTGATATAAGGATAAAGTGATATCGTGGTTTGAGTATATAGAAATTTTGGGATTTGGTATGTGGAAAGAGTTAACTTTTGACAGTATTCATGTTTTCACTAAGGTTCAATAGGTATTCATTTTTCAAGAGAATGCATGATTAAGGTATTCACATGTTTTGAATGTGACCAACAACAAGATATATCTTATGATATTTGGGGGATAAATGATGGTAATCACATGCTTGGTAGATGACCTCTCTAGTAATATTTTTCTTTATACTATGAGATTGGATAGATGTATTTTTGATAAGCCTAAATATTGGAATAGATTATTTTGGACATCAGATAGTATTTTTTAAGGATAGAACTTAAAAAATAGTATAGTTTCTGGAATGTTATAATAGTATAGTTTTAGAAAAAGGAAAACCTGTAGGATGGGTGACAACCCATCCCATCGGACAAGTTTGTGGGAATCGAACCCACAACAGAAGTGTGACATTCCTTTATCGCCTACCACTGGCCTACAGGAAGTCCCTAGTTAGTAGAAATTAGTTTTATTTTATTAAGTGGTATGATATATGAAGTATAATTCCATTTTAGGAACCATATACGATTAATCTTACCATAGATGGACTTATGTATATTTAATAACTTTTTCTAACCTTTTGTTTGAAACAGATGGAATGACCTATCATTCTATCACATGATCTTCTAACACTTCACGAATGACAAATTCAACTTCATTTATTTAAGAGATGAAGTTGAAATTGTTCAAGGAATGACCAACGGTGAGATGTTGAAAACCAAAATCAATTAATTATTTCTTCTAATTCCAATTTTTTCAACTTTAGGGAAATGATCTTGAAAACCAAAAATGTTGTCCTATATGGTAACTTAGATCATCACAAATTTATGGTTTGTGATTGTTGGATTTTCCATAGCCATGTTCTCTACCACTCTCCATCAGAACTTGATGGTTGGATTTCTCTTCCATAGCTATATTTTCACCTATGTTCTCCTATATGGAAACCCAGTGATGAGTTAATTTTGGTAACTGTTACGTTTTATACTTAACTTTATAAAATTAAGTTTTAGTATTCCTTTTTACGATGTGGGTTTCTATGAATACAACTTTCAAGTAGTAAATGATTTATAACCCCGGTGAATTTCATGGACGAAATTTATTTTAAGGGGGGTAGAATGTAACACTCTGAGATTTTATGAGATATATTCTTTTTAATTTTTTTGATGTCTTCTATTGTACACTACACCAAGATTATCTTGTAAAATACGCAACATTGTATTAGCTTTCAGTATACGCAACACTATTCTTGGCTCATGTTACAAACAATTTTAGGTTCATTTTGTGGAAATTATTCTACGCAACAATAAGTATAGATTTTGTTTAATGTATAAATGAAATAAGTTTTTATTGTGTTATACACAACAAAAAATGGATCTTTCACTACACGCAGCCCTGACTTGTCTTTCATTACACGCAATCGCGACCTTCCTCGATAGCGTGTGTAGTACACAATACCGGGTTTCACTAAACAACGATATGTTATTAAAATATTATATAAACTAGCCGTTATGAATAGTAATACCCACTTTTTGAAATTTTATAAATTTTATCTTTCAAAATGGACTTCATTTTTGGATTTGGAATATCGAAGTTAGCCTATGGTGAATTTTTGGTATTTTTCTAAAAACTTTCAATTTTGATGAATAGTGAAAACACTAAGTTATTAGTTAAAACCGACTTTTTATTTAAATAATAATTTATTTTATTTAAATTTATTTTAGTTCAAAATAGATACATAATACCTATATAAGTTCAATGTAATTAATTGAAGTCATTTTATAATAATTTTAGATATATAAAAATTTTATTGAACTTTTTACCGTTATTTACCCACCTTCTAAGAGCATTTACAAATTTGTATAAAACTTAATTTTACCACTTCTATGAGTTAAACTTAAAAAATCTGAGAGACATGGTTGATATCAGTAAGTAAAATTTGGTTTAATAAGATGAAAATAATTTTTTGTGAATAATAACTTTTGACTTTTATTTACCATGGTTAAAAGTAAATAGGGTAATTAAGGGTAAAAATGATATTATAATTACCCTAAAACATGTAATAATTATATTGGATACTTTTAATTTGACCAAAAAAAACCTTAGTAATAAAATATGACTCTTAAGGTCCACTTGTATTAGATTAGGACATTTATTATTATTTAATTCAAAGAAGAGTTAAAAGAGTTAAAATCAAAGTTTAATAAGTAAAAAAATTTTAATATAGGGTTATACATAATATAAATTAGAATATAAATATTAATTATAAAGACAAAAAGATTTAATACGTAATTGTATTTTATTTATTATTTTTATACATTAAATAAATTAATTTATTTATGACACAATGATGATGCAGTAATTACCTTATTAATGAAATATTAACATAATTGATATTATAAATACCCAAAAAATGTAATTTGAGACTTTTTATGAATTACACTAATTTTATAGGTTAATATAACATATTAGGGTTGGTTAGGTGATTTTTTTTCGAAGTAATAATGCTGTTATGAATTTAGAAAAAAAATACCAAATATTGTCAAAATTGACATAAAAGAGATTTTAAAAAAAATATTATATTATTAATTGATATAATGGTATTAAAAATCTATGGTTCGGCCAAAAAACATATATAATAATATATATGACATTAATGAACCAATTGGGTTTCTATTGGTAGTTTATGATAATTTTATTAACCATATAGTGTAAGAATACAAGAAGACACGGTAAAAGTTAAATTATTTAACTTAGAGTTAAATCTAAATGATAATGTTTAAATGATAACATAAACTTTTCTAAAACCTATTGGTTGAAAGGATTTATATCCATACCCACCATATCCTCTAAATAAGTCACTTTAAAGCCATTATAAACCAAATATGAATTTATTATAAAATAATATTTTATGTTTTTCCTAAGGTGCCCCTCACCTCTCTTATAAAAGGGCACTCCCCCTTCTCTATAATTCACTCCTCCAAAGCCATTTGGATCAACAAAACCATGCCCAAATACTCTATAAACTGTCCTACCTTCATCCTAGAGGCCTTCCTTTAGTCAGAAATCCAACCTAAGGATCCCTTTTGATCAAATCAAAAGGAAGAACCCGAGGAAGAGGTAAATATCTCACCACCTATTTCAAGTTCCTTTATTCTTCCACTTCCTCCTTCTTCATTGTTCAATTATAAAATAATAAATCCACTATATTATATATACTGTGATGTTATTATAAAAATTTAACAACCATATTAGTTATTTTATCCATCCTATAAATGAAAAAGTCACCACAAATGCGTACGTACGACTTACCGTCTCTACGTCATGGTGTAGTTTGTTATTCAAACATTTCATCATTTCGATGGGTATAATAATGAGTATAAATGACATAAATAATAAATATAACATTATTATGATTATTTATATATGATATACCATTCAATTATATACGATTTTAATATCAAAAGAATGATATTGTCGCTCGTGCGTACGTACGGACTACCGTCTCCACGACCGCGATGAGATTCATTCTCCATGTTAACCATTCAAGAGTGATTATAAAGTATATATAATAAAAAATAATTAAATATATTACATAATAATGATACTGGATTTATGTACATATATGTTTCATTTAATTAATTCTATTCAATTCAATAAGGAAACGAAAACAGCGTCCATGCGTACGTACGGCCTACCGTCTCCATGAACGGTGTATTTCATTCCATTTATGGAACTATCATATATATTTAAATTCAGAATATATATTATATATAAATCATGTTTTACATTCTGGAATTAATTAAATCAGGATATAAGTAATAATATCAAGAACAAGAATTCCAAACACATACGATAAATGAAACGATTTTACCCAAAACGCTGTTTTAACATGGAATTTACAAAAGAACGGGTAATATAAAGTCATAAGTGAATCATATATGATATAATAAATATTATTATGGTTCTGTTACAAGTTAATAATATGTTTAAACCCACTATACAGGTGATTCGGACACCTACGAAAGAAATTGTACATAAGTTAAGGGATTATTTCGTCTCACTTTTATTTCTGTGAGACATATGCCTTAATCACCATCTATTTATTTTGTATGGTATTAATGCTTCCCATGAATATTTTATGATTTTTATGCATTTAATATTCTTTATTTTATGACACATATGATTCCATCAATCATAAATGGTAAGGGATAATTTTTCAATCTCATTTTTATCTGAGATTGCTTATACGTAAGTATTTATTGGGGTTATATTTTTCATCCATGTCCAAAAAATGTTTTTCATAAAGTGTTTAATATTTATCTAGGTATGTTTAAAGTCATGTTTACCCTTATTTGACTTTTACTTTGTGTTATGGAAGGAATCTTTCTTTTTTTTACCATACATGGTACTTTTTGACTTTTTCGTTAAAAGTACAAGGAGAATGTTTTTTTAACTCATACGGCATGAATAGATTTTTAAGGATTCATAAAGCCAAATTTTCATGAAGCTTCCTCTTCAAGATTTCAAGATTATTTTCAAAAAAATAATTTTCTTTTAAAATTGAATGGAATTTTGTGAAAAGAAAGTAATTTTGAAGAAGAAAGGATATTTTCCTCAAGAATTCATTTCAAGTGTTTTGTCAAAACTATTTTCCATCTAAGATGACATTATTTAGTATGATTATGTTTCAAGGATAATGTCTCTATTATTTATATGGTTTACTTTTTCTTATGATGAAATGATATCCATTTATTTTATATGGATTATGTTATGATGGGATGGCGTTTATGAAACCCATTTTATTCGTTGGGTTATTATGAATGATGTATGTTTATTTTGTGGCACACGAAAGAATGATTTCATTATGAGATGGGTGGGAAATATATCTACCTCCAATGCATTGGGTAAATATTTATATCTAATGAGATAGACATGTCTGGAACGGAAAGTAAAATCTGGTTCAGTAATACAGGGATGGAATGACAATTAAACCCAGTTCAGTAATGGACTTTGTCCACTATGATGGTCTTGGCAGCAATGCCTTGGATACTATGGAAATCATAACATGTGCTTAATGGTTTCCACAATTATGTGTTTTATTCACATTATATTTTATCATGGTTAATGTTCCTTTATGATCTATACCTTATGAACGGCCAAGATTTATGTCATTGCTCAATATTTTTATGTTTTATGTTCATGTTTCTACGTTCAAATGTTTATGGATTGATTTTATGTTCTCCGTGTTTACCCTTACTGATCATTTTGAGATCACTGTTTTTATGTTTTCTTTTCCCCAGGATATAAATAAAGTTTTTAGGTATGAAAAAGAAGAGGAAGATATTTATGGGAGATGTTGAAGATCTTTCACCATGATTAGAAGATTATGTTCCAAGTTTCCAAAGACACTAAAATAATACGGTCTTTGGGTGTCTATTTTTGTAATGTATTAAGTATTCCGCAAAAGTAATGTAATGTCTATGTACGTCAAGTTTGAGTCTCTACATTTATAATGGAACCACTCATATGTATAAACAGTTCCCAAGAACTGTAACATATTCATAACACATAAAACAAAAAAAATAAAGGAAAGATAACATTTACACATTTTAATCACAATATATCATTTAAATATATTGACATAAAAAACCCATTATAAAAATAATTTTTAATACCAAAATACATAACAGAGAGTATATGGTATTTATTTTCCTTTTAAAAAGACATTACGGCTTGTTTAGGAAGCCAAAGATCAAATAATACTCGTGGGAGCAGAAAGGTCGTTGTCACCGCATACATTAAAAAGAAACATTCTTTTTTGTCGTTTAGTAAAATGCTTCGGAGAAAAATATTCCCTTTTAATGAAATGAAAAGTCAAAGGTATTTATACACCATATAAAAGAAAGTACAAAATATGCCTCAATGAAAGGAGATTGAGACAAAGTCCCTTACCTCGTGTCCGATTTGACTCGATCGTTCTTTAATCTTCTGAATAATACACTAAAGTTAATATCTACTTGATTAAGAACCTTTTTCAAGTTTATTATTCTTTTTATATCACTTATTACTATGTTATAAACATTATTTATTCATTTATGTTATTAACGGTTGTTTCGTCGATATTTGGTACTTGAGTAAAAATGTACACCTTATAATTACAATTTGTCCATGTGGTCAAATATACATTATATTCATAATGATATTAATTATTTTGATATCAAATATATCATTTATATCCAGTATATACATGTATTTATATTAGCACATAACATTTGGATGTTGGAAATGAAATGCACCATTCATGGAGACGGTAAGTCGTACGTATCCATGGACGCTACTTTCATTTCCATTTCATATTTTAATGTAATGAAAACATAATTATATTTATGTATATTATAATTTCAGTATAATATCTTAAATAACATCATTAACTCCATCCTTTATTCATCCCACATAAGGCATTAACGAGTCATATCACTTTGAGGGGGCAGTAGTCCGCACTTCCTAAAATGAAATTATCGCATTTACCCATTATGAAAACCATAAAGGTATGATATAAATAGAAAATATAGAAGAATAATTAAAACATAAACATAATATATATAATATATATATATAGTGCTATCATAATGGCCACCATGAGATGCGGTAGAAGATAATTGAACAATCATCGTTTCGTGAGGCGTTAGTTTGTCATCCACAGAAACATTATGTTCTTTACCCATTATATGGAGGTTTGTGTAAGTTTAGTTCGAATACTTCTCATAAAAACATTCTAGTATATTTAGGATACTGGTGTTATCACAAAATAAATGTAAAAAAGGGTTTAGGGGGTTGGAGAAGTAAAATAAAACAAAAGAACGTAAGAGAAGGTGTTACCTTTAAATCGGGTAACTCCCTTTGGTTTGAACCAAAAAGGTTTCTTGAAGTGATAGGATGAATAGAGGGATGTAGGGAGATTAATTGAGCAGAGTTTGGACGAACAAAAAGTCTTGAGAGGTGTGAGTAATTGGTTAGAAGTGAGGGATTTTTATAAGGGAGAGGAGGGGCTCTTTAGAAAAGTTTGAAACAATTATTTTATTATAACCACATATTCGGTTTGAAAAGGTCAAATATTTGTTAATATCAAAGTTAAGATGAATAATAGTCGAAATAAAATAATACAATAATAATTGGATAGGTTTTGGATATTGTTTTAATACTAATAATCTTATTTATTTAAATCATTTATTAATGAGGTAAATATTTCATCATTATTGTGTCATAAATAATTTTATTTATTTGATGTCAAAAAATTATAAAAAAAAACATGATGTAGGAAATATTTTATCTTTACAAATAATATTTATAGTATAAAATATAACTTATATAAACCCATGTAAAAATTTATTTACTAAAAGATATTTGTTTATGTCATTTTTGTTTTTAATTTAAATTAATTAATATAAAATGTTATTATTACTCCCATGTGGCTCCATGGGGTCCCAAATTCAACCCAAGGATTCCCATGGTCGGATATGTATTAACCAATAGGATTAGGACACTTTTTAGGGTAATTTAATGTTATTATAATATTATATTTTACCCTTATTTATTATTTTTACCTTTTAATCATGGTAAATAAAATATTTACTGAAGTAAATATTTAAAATGTATAAAAATAAAAGTTAACTATTTACACAATTTGGACCTAATGATTCCAAATATGGAATCCATTTTTTCAAATTCAAAACACAGAAGTAGCAGAAATTAATTTAAAATTAATTCCCACTGTTAAAACAAATAGCTTGTTTTTAAGAAATAATAACTATCAAAAGGTTGACACTTGTTTATGTCCAATTTCAAAATGAAATTACATCCAATGACCAAAATTATATTAAACGGTAAAACTATATTCTAATTAAACTTTAAAAACAATTAAAAATATAATCTAACCATATAAATAAATTATATTAAAATTCACTTTTAAATTAAAATACAGTATTTTTCAATATTCATTAAAAAATGAACTTTATCAGAAAAATACCAAAATTTCATTCAAAGTAAATTTTGATGTCCCGATTATAAAGAAGAATTTTATTTTGTCAAATATAACATATAAAACTGTCTAAAACTATATTTAAAGAGGGTTCTCCATCAAAAGACGTTAAATCGACCTTTTAAAAAATATTAGAGAATTTATGCTTAGATTCATTCACATTTTAAGCCTCTAACTTTTATTGGATAAATGTAAAACCATTTAAAAAACATGTATAATCATATTGTAGTTAGTTATATTCATTCCCTCTAATAAAATTTCTAGGCATTAACTACCATTTAAAATAATAATATTATATTATTAGGGTGCAACGTAAGATTTCAAAGAAACCTGCTGTTGCGTATCGGGTACGCTATCGAACATAGCATCCCCTTTAAAGTAAAATTAATATTTAATTCACAAATATTAATAAAAATTAAAATGTATTATTCTTTATTTACTTGGGATGTTATAATTTATACCTACATTTACACACACCTCTATCTAATGGATATCAAACATACTGTTTATGTGTATGGAGAACTACCGCCTCACTAAATGATGATTGTTCGTTTCTCCTTTACCACCTCTCATGGTAGAAATTATGATAAAAAATATATTTATATATTACATATATTATATTTATTATTTATTTAATCTTCTGTATTCCTTTTAAAACACACATCTTTTTACTTTTCATTTGGTGTAATTACGATAATTTCGTTTGAGGAAGTGTGTACTACCACCCCCTCAAAGCGATCTGATTCGTTCACACACTACATGGAATGTATTAAGGATCGGTTTAGTGAAATTATATATTATATGTAAAATTATAATTAAAACTTAATAATATTATATACATATAAACTTTTATGTAATTTTCTTCCCTTTATTTCAATACGACTATTAAAACAGAAATAGCGTTCATGCGTACAAACAGCTTACCGTATCCATGAACGACGTTTTCCATTTTGTACTTATTTATTCTATAGATTATTATAATATACATATAATGTATATTAATTATATTTGTATAATTATTTATATTCTAGAATCATGATATAATTATAAGGACCAAATATATAACAAATTAAGACAAATACGAAAAACAAAGCGAATATTACCCGAAGTGAATCATTAACATAGGATTGTTGACAAGTGGAAAATATAAGGTCATAATCAAAAAATATATGGTATTATGTATAAGATTATTCTTCTGTAAAATATTTATAATAAATTTATATTTATTATACAGGAATCTTGTATGAGTAAGAAGATATTTAAGACACAAGGTAAGGGGATTTCATCTCACTTTTTATTCCCATGAGATACATGCTATACTCGCCACTCTTTTTTTTGTGTGGTGTATGTACTACCCATCATTGTATTATATTTATATTATTTATAAATTTATGGGTATAAACATATACCATTTATGAAATTTCATTCATGGGTTCTAATTTTCAAAAATTACCAAATTGGTAAAAATGTTTTGTCTCAGTTTTCCTTCTTTGAGACTCATGTTTTGTTATGCATATAAAATCTTTTTAAAGGTGTATATACATGAATTTTACATGTTATATCATGAATTTACTGCATTTAATTATATTTTAAGCTTCAATTAATTTCTTTTTCTTACATAGATAATATGATCCCAAGTTACAAAGTTATAACGTGTTTATGGAAACAATCTCATCACTTTTAGAGATTGTTTAGGTTTATGCTTCATTTGATGAAATATTATGATCCATATCTCAAGAAAAATCACTATTTTCCTTATAATATATTTATTCAGGATATAATAATGTTTTATTACCACTTTCTCCACTCTTTGGTACTTAATATAAGGTTTTTAATTAAAATCTGGTCATCTATATCTCTTCGGTCAAAATTCTATTTTGTTCAAATAACTATGTTTTAAAAAAATCAATTTTTTTTCAAGATATACTAGAATATAATTTTCAAGGAAAAGGAATTTTAAATTTTTTTTATAGTTTTCCAAGAATCCTTTATAATTTTTTAAATATATTTTCAAATAAAATTTTTTTTAAAAGGTTTTATGTTATAAAAAGAATTTTTTTCGAAGAAGAAAGGATATTTTCCTCAGGAAATGTGTTTAAAAGACCACTAAAAATTATTTATCATATAAAATAACATCCATTGGTATTACTCATGACTTTATGGGTAAATTATTCAATGTTTCCATTCATATTATTTCTCTAAATGGATTATGTTTTGATGGAATGATTTTTATGAAACCCATTTCTATTTCACGGGTTATATGCTTTTGAAACCCACTTATTTTAACAGGTTATTTTTATGATTAAATGATTATGAAACATGTATCTTTGAATAGGCTATGATATGATTACATGTTTATAATACCCATTTCATTTCATAGGTTATGATATGGATATTTATTATCTTGTGGAACATTTATGAATGATTTCAACATGAGATGGGTGGGACATATATCTCCCTCTAATTTATTGGGTAAAGATTTATATCTCATGAGATAGACTAAGATAGTCTTGGGAATGAACCTTGACTACTAAGATGGCTATGAGAGTAAACCATGACTACCACGATGGTGTGAGGAGTGAACTCATGCTACCAAGATAGACATGAGAGTGAACCATGACTACCAATAAAGTATTAAGAGTGAACCTATACTACCAATATCGCATTGTCAATGATTCCTTGGATACTATGGAAAACATACTATATGCTTATGTGTCTTCCATAATTCCATGTTTTATTCCTATATTATGATTTCATTGCTTATTCTATTTATTTCATTATGATTCATGTCTAATGAACCGCTTTTATTTATTCAGTGATTTCTTTTATGATCTTTGATATGTAGGGTATGATCTTCTATTTTCATGATCATGTTCTCATACCCTTATGCTTGTGTTTATGATTACATGTCTTCCTTGTTTACCCTTAATGAGCATCAGATATCACCCCTTTTTATATTTCCATTCCACCAGGTTATGATGTTATGAATTATGTTTGAGGTGTCTAAGAAGGGTTCTAGACCAGAAGAACCTAGTGGGAGATGATGTAGATCATTGATTCACAAGTGTTTATGTTTCCATTTCTAAAGGAATTATACCAATTATAGTCTTTGGGATCCTATTTGTATAATGTTTATGTATTCTGAAAAATTCATGTAATGTTTATTTTTAAAAACTGGGGGTCACTATAGACTAATTATTCATAGGTGCCAGTTTTTGGTTCCTCCTCTGATTTTGAGTATGTGTAGTCTCAGTTGGTGCCTTTGGATCACCCTTTTTTGATGTATGGTTTCTGAATTGTGTCTCTCTATGTTTATATCTTGATCCACGTCATCTTTTGGGTTGATGGTGAAGACATTCACTAAGGTGTATCTTTCAATGGTAGTTATCCCATTACTCTTAATGTAATAGGGTGATTCTGCACTGCTTACTCCTCCTTAGAAGGTTGCATCTAGGTCATTTTCCTAACCCTTGGCCATATTAGACCATTCCATATTATAAGACTTGTGGGGTTTGATTTCTTTTGTCATGTGTTTATATTGTATTAGCCTTTGAATAGTTTCCTTTAGGGAGTTTCTGGTTATGTTTGATGAATGGTCCCCATATAGAAAAGGGTTTTCTTGTAGCGAGAGGAACAAATGGGATATTGACCATCAATATTTACCTCTAAACCTAGAAAAGAATAATTCCTTTCAGGGTGAAGATAATGATATAAATTCCCCCAACCCTATAGGAAGGGGATGATTTGGGCCACAATTGGCAATTTATTATCTTATTGGTGATGATTTTATTATTCTGGTTGAGGATTTTATGACTCATGAGATGAGAATTGAGATATAAATGCCCCAAACCCTTTGGGTTGGGGTTGATCTAGAACATCCATTGATTTCTCCAAGAACCTCTTAGGGTGTCATAAACCTGGTGATGGAGATTGAGATAAAAAATCCCCCATCCATGTGGGCTAGAGTTGGTTTACAACTACCATAGATATTTTTGGGATCTTTTTGGGAATTGATGAGTCGAGGGGTGGAGGTAGTGGTAGATATTCCATAAACCCTATGGTCTAGGTTTGTTCCTAGATGGTTTCTATGGTATATTCTATTACAATCCATTTGATTTGTAATAATTTTACTCATGTATGATCTGGGTTCAATGGAAGTCCATAACTAAATTAATGTTCTAAGGGAAGTTTTAAGTTGGCCATGACTTTGGCTTCAATGTTTGAAATGTGTTCTCATCGTTTTGAGGGGTCTAGATTAAAGTTTTGTTGGAATCACTCTCCCTTTGTATTTGATGTATTTACATATTTAAATTAGGGGTATTTTTTCATATTGACTAATTGGAATGTACATTACCCAGTCCCCTAATTTATCCTAAGGCTATGACATTACATGATGTTTTATTTGGGGGATTTACTATTTTGAGGACATAGTAAAGTGTAATGCTCCATATTTTCCCCATCCTCAGATACGTACATTTGACAGGGCTATGTAAATCAGTCAGTAAGAGTTTTCATGATATGGATACAAACACTTCATAGGATTTTCTTATGATCTTTCATCCATGGATTCTATCCTATAGAGAATCTGGTTGTGTTCATCTAACAATAGAGTGTATTTACAGTCTAAAGATAACCCTTGTATATTAGATAGGGGAGGTTTATAACCTTTATCCATTGATTATTTTACCACATATTTTTGTGTATGTAAAAAAATACATTCCTTTTCTAGCTTATATTGGATCTCATAGTCAGAAGTGGAAAGGATCTAGAACATGGTTGGGAGGTTTTTTCTAGATAACTTTTTCCAAATATACATGTAAGCCTCTTCTTCATCAGATTTATATGCCTGCACCTAGTAAGATCATAGATTTTTCTTCTCTCAGTCACTTACTTACCATGTTTAATTGATGATAATAGTTGATAGGTAACTATATACGGTTGACCCTAGTGTTTTTATCACCTCTCTAAAAAATGTTTTTGAGTTCTGAGTACCACTTTATAAAGAGGTGTCTGGGAAAGGGGAGGATTTTCTTGTCTGAGGGAGATATCACCATTTGGAAGTTGACTATAGTATATTGGAGGAGTAGAGTCCCTGTGATCCATCTCCACAATACCAAGAGGATAAATATTGAGGTAATGATCATTTTCTGATTTAGTTTAAGAGTCGACGGACCCTTGAGGTGTTGAGGAAATGCATCGAACTACCTCAAGGAAACTATAATTGAGTATACCAGGGATATGAGCCTCATGCTACATCATGGATGGAATATGTCAATCTTCCTTCTGGGTTTGATTAGGGATATGAAATTACTACATAGGGGCTACTAGAATATGTTAATAACTATTTGGTGTTGTGGGGATATGAGCTCGTGGCTAAGAAGCTACTGGATTATTCCAGTGAGATTATGTATTATCAGTAGGAATATGAGCCTACCTGTGGGTGGTTTATGGAATATTTCTATCAATCTTGGATGAAGTTGGGATATGATCCTAGTTAATATATACATTACCCATAAGAATATGTAAACAAACCTTCAGAATGAGAGAAGTAATATGACCCTCCTCCTGTGTGGCTTTTGAAGGATGATAGTGTAGTCATTCATCGACAGAAGTAAGGATATGAGATTGGATTCCTTAAGATGTTAGAGAATGTCAAGTATCTTCATTGATTGGAATATGATCATGTACTAAGTAATGTGTCACTCTCACTTGGTGAGGCCATGTCAGAACAGGGATATAATCATGTTCTTATTCCTTTAGAGTATTCCACTGGTATTTTTCAATAGTAATATGAGCTTGTCCCTAGACATATGCTTCTATAACTTAGTGATACCCAGTAAAAATGGGGATATGATACTAATCTTATGTATTTGGAGTATTTGGTTAGTCTTTTTGGACAGTAATGTGTGCCTACCCCGAGGCATGTTCCACTCTCACTTGGTGAGCCACTGTCAGAATGAGGATATGAACCTGGTCCTATGCCATTGGAGTTTGTCACCGAGCTTTTTTATAGGAATGTATGTCTTTCCTGATTAATGTTACAAACTAATTTGGTGATACCCAGTTGGAATGGGGATATGATCCCATTATTATACATTATCCTTTATTGGAATAAGATGATAATTCTCCTGGATAGGAGAAAGAATGTGTGTTTTCTCTAGAGTAGCCACTTATTCATACTAATCATGATGATGTGCTTCTCTAGATATCATAATATGGATATTTTTCTATCATTATATTGATACTAGTGTCAAAATATATTGGAATAGTCCTTCAACTGTTTCTATAATGTAGTGTCACTTTAGCAAAGTGTGTGTGAGAATATAGGCCTACACATTTTTAGTCTCCAATATGTACTGGATGATATATTCAATTAAAGTGGGGATATAATACCACTCCTAACCTCCTTATTAAATCTATATATAATGATGGGATTCATGCATAGGGTAAGGGATATGTTCCTCCCCCATTCTTGTTGCATAATATGCATGAAAACTTAATCTGAGGGGGTAGGGATATGAGCCTGCCCATTGGCTAACTCTAGAATATGACAAAGGTCTTCATTATTAGAAGTAGATATATGATCCCACTCCCATTTATCAATAGTATTCTTAACCTAATAAGACTACCTTGGTACCCTTTCATGAGTGCTTAGGGTAGTAATGTGTTGGGTGGTTCCCTCAGCAGGTGACTGAGGAGAACCAGTGGGATGATTCTAGTGATGAAGATTAACAGGATCCCTCCTAAATAGCTCTCGAACCGTAATATATCCATAGTTGAATCCATGATCCACATTCCTCAGATACATAATTTTATTATTTCCATGCTCTAAGGATAATATTCTTAAGTGATTGGCAGTGGCAACGAGCACCATAGGTTTCACTAGATCTTTCATTGTGGGAGACTAACTCATCAGCATCAGTTTCTAGAGACCTTTACATGTATCCTTGAGGGTTCAGATCATACCATGTCATTGTAATTCCCAACCCATCATTTTACGCACCTAAATATAATGTTTTTGGGTGGTTAAGGTTGTTTTTACCACCCGCAAAAGTTTCAGTTGTAGATGAGGTTCTAGAATAGTCGCTTGATGAAGACATGATCTTGGGTCGGGGTGTTGTTTGTGAGAGCAGCATCTAAAATCATAAATAAAATAAGTAACAAGTTCACCAAACTATTTATCATCTCAAGTATGATACATACTCAATCAGATACCCACAGGTAGCATAATTTTTTGTTCTTATTCCTAGTTTGTCCATTTTACTCTCACATAATTTTCATGGTGAGAATGGAATATTTCATGAAAACCCCTATTATACATGATTTCACATTAGGTGTACCATTTTTGTTTACATAGGTGATAAAAAATTGAATGTCCTAACACACAATCAACTGATTGTTTTCATCATTTTAGAGTTTCATGTTGATTTCACCATTTTTTCGTGTAAATGTGTGGTTATTTTGGGTTTAGGAGACAAGGAGCCTGATGCCTATAATGATTCATTTATTATTTAATTACATGCCTTTATACTAGGTTTAACATTTATATTTTCTTTTTTAGGGTTGATTTTGGGGGTTCAAGTATGGCTACACTGACTGCAAATTAACTTTTTTATTAAGAAACGCTTTTAAGGAAAAAGTGAGAAACCAATGAAAGTTACACCCAAAAATAATCCTCACACATACCTTCAGAAACATCTTGCTCCCTCTCAGAGTCAAGATCTGAATCCTTAGGCATGAGACTAGATTGGTGGAAAAAGTAGTGAGTTTGCATCCTACCCAACCTACCTACCTCCTTCTGCCTACTAAAGACCTTTGAGGAAACACCAAGGTTGGGAAACTCTCTTTCTTGTCCTCGCATTTTTGGATTTTGAATCAGCTGAGTGACATTACCAAGGGTTTCAAGTTGATTACAAGCAACCGCAGGTGCATCCTATTCAGAATTATCCCCCATGCCATCGGTCGATGTGTAGAGAGGAAAAGTGAAAATGGCTGCAACAATTTCCCCAGTCAAACTGACAACAACAGCAATATCCCCGTTGATGGTAGTTTTAGCCACCACACCATGCACAACATTGGAATAGGAAGGTTCAGACCCCCCCTGAAATAATAGTGATTACTTTGCCTTTACCATCACCACTTGGAACCTTCGGAACAAAGGGAGGATCAAGAACAACCCAACCCGGTAGACTAGAAGTGAAGGGGGGTTTTCAGGTCTCGAAATCATTGTATCATGTTGGACGCCAGGGGGAGTGATGACCACCTGAATGTGGACTCATATTTCTACCAGTAGGAGGATTTATATCAACCGTTGGGACCATGTGTGCAAGGGGGTCAGTTTTCTAAGTCGATGATCCCTTGCGACCTCTCCTCCCATGTCGAAAGAAAAAATATGTCTAGTGGCCTTGTCGACAGCAAAGAGAACAAAATAAAAAGGTATCCACATAATTAATGTGCTTCCAAAAAATAGACATACTTTCCACCTAGAGATGAAGACGTTTCAATAGAGGCTCTGATAGGTCTATCTTAATACATAGGTGATCAAAGCCAAGTTGTTTCATAAAAAGAGTTTGATCGTCAATCAGAAGAAAACAACTGATGATGTCACCAATACCTTTTAGAACAGATGGGTTCTAAAAGGGGAGTAGAAGATGTGGAAGTCTAATTCACATCGCCCCACGCTTTCACTCACGACCGTGATTGAAATAAACTATCCAACAAAAGATAAGGAATCATCTTTTATCACACAGGCGTGATTCTGACGACCAGGAATAGGTGAAATACTCATTAGAAAACAGATGAATTCTTAGGTGTCGTCGATCCAAGGTCCCAGCCACTTCTTGGGAACGAAGACCCCATTTTGATTTGTAGAAACCCTAAAACACCTCCGGTGAAGTTCGATCAGCACAAAATCTTTCCACCAGCATCCGAGAATGAAAAGCTGTAGCATTTTGAAACTCGGAAGAAGAAATATAAACTATCAGGGATCCCATAAATGAAGATAGTTCCTTATGAGAAAATGTAATCGGGGGAATCGTTGGGAGAATCGGGGAAGAGACGGCATGGGGAAGAGTCTGTGGAAGATCTGAACCAAATGAAAGTAGGGGAATCGTTGTCCTTACCTCCCCGGATGTAGTGGAACCTCTATCTCCGTCGATGGGGTTTGGAGAGTTTCTCGGGCGTTGTCGTCCAAAGGATCGCACCGTAGGGTTCCACTCTGAAGTTTTGCATCCTACTGGTCCCCTCGTCCCATCCCAAGGCACACCGTGTAAGGGTTCTGAGCTGAGGTAGGTGTCGCAGGGTCTCATTCTGCAACCTCCCACTCCGAAGTCGCGACCTCCTGCTCATCCTCCCACCGCATCGTCGAACGTCGTCGCACCACACTAGGGTTCCACAATTGATAAAACACTATTTTTTTGAATATTTTATTGATAATAAATGACATAATTTCCTAAAATTTTTCTAAATATATTCATTTATGAAATATTTGGGATTAGATCATTCATTTGAAAATTTGATGAAAATTCCATTTTTACCCTTCTAAAATGCACTGTAGTAGTTTGCACATAAATGTTTTAATATGACTTATTTGAATTTAAACTTTTTTAAAAATGTTACTGACTCAATTTTCTATAACTTTTATTCAGAACACTAGAGCTAAAGAGTGAAGTCGGATGGAGTAAATGGGACATTGAATCAATGGTGAGATGGACTCACCAGAATGGACATGGGTTTTGTATTTGGGCCATAACTTCTTCATCATTGTTTTTATTAGGCCCAAATGTTGAGAGGATATAAATATGTTTTTTTCTCATTTAGAAGGGTTGGGACGTGCATTAGGAGATTGGATTCATAGGAGAATTGGTTTCACCAAAATTCTCCAACGATTGTAAGAGGTGTAGCTCTTGAAGTAAGGATCCCCTTATCAAAGCCTTTTTCTCTTCATCATGTTGTAATGTTTTCATTTGTGTAATAAACTTCTTTGTTATTATTTTATTTATTCTATTTTCTTCTGTTTTGATCAAATTTATTCTTCTATTAATATCCCTAATTTGGATGTAATCAAGAGTAGAGACGATATTGGGTTCTACCCTTTCAATCCTTTGCTCATGCAAAATGTCTCCACGATGACCACACCGCCCATGGAAGGGTAGTTTTCTAGTGATCAATATATCTTTTACCCTCTTCATTTAATTATTTTAAATCATTTATCTAATGTAATTAAAACAATATTATCCATGAATTATGTTCTTAAATTATAAGAAACTAAGAAATAAATTGAACAATTAACACAAAAACATGTGAGGTCGAGGTTTTGTTTAAATTGTGAGAGCGCAAACTTAATCGGTAATACAAGACCACACAGGATAAGTTTATAGAGTTCAAATATATTCCCTAAACACAATTCATCTTCATTATCCAGAATGGAAATTTTCTTAATTTACCACTAACCATAAGATAACCTTAGAGCATCAATCAAAGAAGGGTACTGCGATTGCATGTTCTGAAGTTAGCCTAGGGTTAAATTCACTCCATCTTTGTGGTAAAGTTAATTATCATAGGGTTTGGGATTTAACAAATTAAGGGATAATAAATAATTTAATGTTAATTTAAATGATAATGATAAATAATTGAGTGAATATTTAGAGTTAGTTCGATTACGCCTTTTAAATATTGTCTAAAAAAATCTTCTTGTTGTGAATTTTTAATCAAACTTCATTTCAAAAATAAAAAAAAATTCAATCTTCTTCCAGCAAACTTCTTCTAGTTTTATAAATGATTAAAAAAATCCCATACTTAAAATTAGTGTTTTTATTCTCTTTTATTTTATTTTTATAATGTCTTTAAGAAGTTTTTATAATTTTCTTCCTCCTTTGAGAGATGACCTTGGTCAGCCACTCTGCTGCACCTAAGTAACCCAAAACCGAACATCATTTGAAAGCGCCCACGATAGCGCATTTAAAATTGGTGTCTTTTCCGGGGAGGCAAGTAATTTATTCATCTAATTATAGGTATTTATTTTATTTTTCATTTAATTCTTTTATTCTCCTATTTCTTTCTTCTTTTCCCTTTCTCAGGTTTTTTTCTCTTACTCTCTTATTTTATTTTTATCGGACCAACTCAAACTTATTTTATTTTTATTATGGTCCAATTTTATTCATTTCCTTTTTACCTTTCATTGATTTATGACATGAACTAATCTCGAAGATCTCTTAGATCTTTACCCTGAGATTGAACGCATCCTTAGGGCTCGAATCAGTCATTCTCAGTCTACAGGAAGTTTTGACATTCAACCAGTAAGAGAATTCCTCAACTCTATGATCATTGAAATTGGAAGTAATTCAAATTCAAAAATAAGATAAGAACCAATGGTGGAAAATAATGGAAATTAACTTAATAGAAACATTCTATAACTGGATTCACCTAATATTAATTATCAACCAAATTGTATTGCATACCCAAATCTCGAATCAGACTTTGAACTGAAATCTGGATTAATTTACCTTCTTTCAAAATTTCATGGATTATATGGTGAGGATACAAATAAACACCTTAAATAAATTAATGTAGTGTGCTCAACCTTAAAACCAAGAAATGTTTCTGAAGATAAAATCAAACTAAAAGCATTCCCATTTTCACTTGATGGAGCTGCGAAAGATTAGATGTATTATTTACAACCCAAAGATGTAACCTGTTGGAATGATTTGAAACATCTTTTCTTGCAGAGATTTTTTATATCATCAAGGACCACTTCCATTAGTAAGGAGATCTCTGGGATAAAGAAAGCCTAAGGAGAGTCAATGTATGATTACTGGGATCAATTCAAGAATTTGTGTGCAAGCTTCCCACATCACCAAATTAGTGAGAAACTCCTCATCCAGTACTTCTAAGAAGGACTCAAACCTATAGAGAAAAGCATGGTGGATGTTTCTTCTGGAGGAGAATTGGTGGATAAGACACCAGTAGCTGCATGTGCATTGATTGACAAGATGGCCCAAAACTCTCAACAATTTTCAAATCGAGTTACACTGCATGTCAGGGGAGTACATGAGGCAAGTCCTTATCTTAAAACTCATTTGATTGATACCATGTTGGAAGAATTGAAAACTATGGTGAGATAAATTGCTTTGGCTCAAAAGGCATCCTAACCCCCTCTTTCAAGGCCTTGTGGCATTTTCACTAAGACAAGCCACCCAAATGACTATTTCCCACAACTACAAGAGACAAAGGATTACGCAACAGTATTCCTAGAGAGACCATATCAGCAGCAACAATAGACATACCCCCCCAAAGAAGTTTGATTGATTTGATCCAACATACAACCAAGGGTGGAAGGATTAATCGGACATGAGGTATGGATCTGGAAATCAAAAAGGGCCCCATTTTCAACAAAACTTCCAGCAACCTCCACCTTACCAATAGGGTTTCCAACAACCCCAAAGGCAATTTGAAGCTCAAGAATCATCAAGCCAGCAACAAGGGAATCCCCCACCCAAGGTAGATTCTAACATTGATAAAATTTTGAAGAAAATTGTTCTTAATCAACAGAATTAGATGAAGAGTCAAGGTTTGGAGCTGAGGGAGTTGAAGACTCAAATGATTCAGATTGTCACTGCCCATCATGAACTGGTAAGTAAGAATTCTGTAAATATACCATCCCACCCTACTCCAAATCCCAAGGGGAATTTTAGTGCCATCACATTGAGAAGTGGGAAGAAAACAACTGATACATCTGCACCTATCGTTCCACCACGATTCACCTCAAATCTATAGAAGTCGCATTCCATACCAACTAATAATCAATCCAAGGATAAATATAAAGGTAAGAAAAAGATTGATGATGTTTTTTCTAAACCCCTACCATTTCAAAATAGAGTTATACAAACCAAGAAGATGGTTGAAGAGGCGATAAAAAAAATAAGTTTTGGATACATTCAAGTATATGAAGATCAACATCCCTTTACTTGAATCCATCAAGAAAATCCCAAGGTATTCGAAATTCTTGAAAGAACTTTGTTCCAATTGAAGAGGGATCAAGGGAAATGAGAGGATCAATCTTGGAAGGAATGTGTCAGTACTCATTACACCAACTCTAGCAATGCCGACAAAGTGCAAGGATCCAGGGACATTCACCATCCCATGCACCATAGGGGATTTGCACTTTTTTAATGCACTTTGTGATTTGGGAGCTTCCATAAATATGATTCCTCACTCTGTATTCTCTTATTTTCAGGTTGGTGAGTCGAATCCCATGATATTATTGGTGAAGTTGGTGAATAGATCTATGGAATATCAAAAAACAATTATTAAGGATGTACTTTTCCAGGTAAGAGACATGATCTTTCCAGCAGATTTCTACGTGCTTAACATGGAGGATGATCAGGTAAGTTCTCATGCCCCCATTATCTTAGGTAGACCCTTCCTAAAACTACAAAAACAATAATAAATGTTAATGAGGGTACACTTTCCATGGAATTTGGGGATGAAGTTGTTATGGATTCCATGAAATACCTCTCATAGGATCATTATGCATTTGTCATCTCCCATTTTGAACCACCAAATAAAAATCCCATGGAATTTTATTGTTCTATGCTTAGGGAGATTATGAGTATTGGTTCTAGTTTGATTTCTAAGAGTACTTACACACCTATTTCTAATGCACAAGACTCTCTTAGATTTGATTTTGAAATGGAATCATATTCTGATTTTGATCATGTGAACTCTAATTATGACATGGATATTGAGTATGCTAATGGATTTGATGCTTTATTCTCTGATTTTGATGATGTATATTCTGATACTGATTATCTTTGTGCACATATTTCAGTTCCTTCTATGTCTCCATCCAAACACCACCCCCTACACTGGAACTCAAGCCATTGCCACCAAATCTCAAATACTCATACTTGTTAAGTGGTGATAAATTACCTATTATCATTGCTAACAATCTCCCTTTTGAACATGAAGAAAATCTTTTGAATCTTTTGAGGGAGAACATCAGGGAAAACGGGTGGACCTTGGCTAACATATTAGATATTTTCCCCTATATTTTCATGCATAGGATTATTCTGGAGGATGGGTCTTAACCAGTTAGGCAGCCAAAAAGGAGACTCAGTCCAACACTTTTAGAGGTTGTTAAAAAAGAGTTTGAAAAATTTCTCGAGGCAGGTATAATCTATACCATTTATGATTCCCAGTGGGTGAGTCCAATTCAGGTTGTGCCTAATAAAAGTGGTGTTACAGTTGTAAAAAATGATAAAGAGGAGTTAGTTCCGATGAGGGTACAAAACAGTTGGCATGTGTGTATTGATTATAGGAAAATAAATCATTCCACTCGTAAAGACAATTTCCTCCTCCCATTTATTGATCAAATGCTTGAGAGACTAGCTGGGAAGACACACTATTGTTTCATGGATATATTTTTTGGATATTTTCAGGTTCCTATTTCTTTGGAGGATCAAGAGAAGACCACATTCATGTGTCCATTTGGTACGTTTGCCTACCGAAGGATGCCATTTGGACTTTCCAACACCCTAGGTACCTTCTAGAGATGCATGGTGAGTATTTTTTCTGATTTTATTGAGACTTTCATGGAGGTATTTATGGATAATTTTACAGTGTATGGATCTTCATTTGATGATTTTATATCTAGTTTGGGAAAGGTGTTGAATTGTTGTCTTGAGAAGAATCTGGTCTTGAACTCTGAAAAGTGTCATTTCATGGTAGAGCATGGCATTGTCTTAGGGCATGTAGTGTCAAAACATGGAAAAGTGGTTGGTAGATATAAGGTAGATATTATTTCATCCCTATCGTATCCTTCATGTGTGAATGATGTTAGATCTTTTTTAGGGAATACAGGATTTTATCAGCGCTTCATCAAATATTTTTGTAAGATTGCTCTTCCTATGTCGCGATTACTTCAAAAAGATTCTGATTTTGTGTTTAATGATTCTTTCCGGACTTCATTAGATGATCTAAAGAAGTGTTTGACCACTCCACCGATCATACAGACCCCACGGTGCAATATTCCTTTTAAAATTATGTGTGACGCCTCCAACTTTGTAGTTGGAGTTGTCTTATCTCAAAGGGTGGAGGGTCATTCACATGTGATTGCATATGCATAGAGGACACTGGATTCATCCCAATCAAACTACACAACCATGGAAAAGGAGTTTCTTTCCATCATATTTTCTTTAGATAAATACCATTCATATTTATTGGGCTCTAAAGTAGTTTTTTTCCCACCATGCAGCTCTGAGGTACCTCTTGAAGAATTCAGACGCAAAGCCCAGGCTAATCTGATGGATGAACCTTCTTCAGAAATTTTACATTGAGATAAAGGACAAAAGGGGGTCAAAAAACTTGGTGGCAGACCACATGAGTAGGCATACTCACACACTAGAGGATGACACCTTGGACCAGGTACTACTTCAGGACACTTTCCCCGATGAGCATATTTATTCCATCTTAGGTATGCATCCTTGGTATGTGGATTTATGGAACTACCTTGTTTCATCCAAAATACCTACAAATTTAAAGAAACATCAATCCAAAAGTTAAATTGTGAGTCTAAATTTTATGTGTGGTATGATCCCTACTTATGGTGAATGTGTAGTGACCACGTTATTAGGAGGTGAATTCCTGATCATGAGTTTGAGTCTATTCTGAAATTCTATCATACACTTTCTTGTGGTGGAAACTTTGGACCCCAACGGACATCTAGGAAAGTTTTGGACTCTGGATTATATTTGCATAGATTATTCCATGATGCCCATGTGTTTTCTAAGTCGTGGTCACGTTTCCAACACACGGGAAACATTTCTAGGAGACACGAGATGCCCCAATAACCCATACTATTCTGTGAAATTTTTAATGCATGGGGCATAAATTTTATAGGTCATTTTCCTAGTTCATTTGGTTTCCTATATATTTTGGTTCCTTTGATTATGTGAGAAAATGGGTGGAGGCTAAGGCCACCAGGACTGATGATGATCATGTTGTTGTGTACTTTGTCAAAGCATATATTTTTTGCAGGTTTAGAGTACTGAAGGCCATCATCACTGACAAAGGGACACACATCTAAAATCTGAATTTGGCTTCCCTCCTTCAGAAGTATGGGGTGACACACAAAACATCAACACCATACCACCCCCAAACAAAGGGCCATGATGAGGTTTCAAATTGTGAGTTGAAACAGATTTTGTAAAAACTGTGCATACAAATAGAAAGGATTGGAGCAAGCGCTTGGATGATGCGCTATGGGAATATAGGATAGCATACCAAACTCCCATCGGTATTTCTCCATTTCGGATTATTTTTGGGAAAGCATTCCATCTCCCTGTGGAAGTTGAGCATCAAGATTATTGGGCTATAAAGAAATGCAACATGGATTTGGCCCAAGATGGAATCCAATTGAAGCTGCAAATTCTAGAGCTTGAAGAGATTTGATTGTCTTAATATGAGAACTCAAGGCTCTACAAGGAAATATCAAAATAATCTAATGACAAAATGATCTAGAAAATAGAATTTCAAGTTAGAGATAAATTCTCGCTCTATAGTTCATAGCTGAAGTTGATGCCTGGTAAGTTGTATTCCAGGTGGTTAGGTCCTTATGTTGTGACTAATGTTTTTCCTTATGGTGTAGTTGATATCATGAAAGAGGACACTAGAAGGAGCTTTACAATCAATGGGAAATGTTTTAAGAAAAACATTTAGGGACTTCCTACTGATGTAGTGGATTTCATCACACTGCATGACCCCATCATCACTTGAGCATATCTGGCTGTTCCTAACCCTTTCACTTTTTTATTCTTTCTCCTTTTTTAAAATTATACATTTCATGTTCATATATCATATAATTGGTTCATATTGAGTAAAATGAAATATTTTAAGTGTGGGGGAGGGAACCTTTTAGTTTAGTAATTTCAATTGTTTTCCTATTTTTTAATGATTTTCAAAAAAAATTTGTTTTTCAAATTTTGTATGTTTATTTTTCAGTTTTTTGTTTTTTTTTGAAAATTTTGAGATGAAATTATTCTCATAACCATTTTGAAATCCATATCAATAATTGAAACAATTTTCCCATGAAACCTATCTTAAATGAATGCTGAAAATAACTTTGTTTCAAGTTCAAATCTTTAGTAATTTCATGAAAAATACTCTGAATTTTGAATCCAATGCCACATCTCATTGTATTCATATTTAAAATCACATTTCTGTGAGGCTTCTGAACCGTTATTTTCATATTCTTCACATTCACCTCACTTCTTTAGAGAACCAAACCATGCTTGATTTAACTTGAATTTGATTTATTCCTATCAAAACTTGAGGGTTTGAGGTAATTATGTTTTAAATGATTGAGGCATTTGTTTGGTATAAAATCCCCTATTTAAAAGAATCCTTCTTTATAGTGGCCTAACTTGAACATTTAATCCTTATATCCCTTATAATACATGAACATCCTGTTAGGTTATCCACATTACAAGCCAATTTTTCCTATCCAACCAACTCTTGAAGTGAAATTTCATAATCTAGTTGAACTTAAATGTGGGGGAAGTTGTCTTCTGTTGTGATACCACATTCTATGATAATTTGGGTGGAAAATTAAATTATAAATAGATGTGTTTGCTGCTAAAGAAAATCATCATATTAAAAATAGTGCCTTTTCTGGAGCTTTCATGATAAGTGAAGTTGTGCCTTTCTAGAGCTTCGAATAGAGAGAGAAATTTGTGTCTATCTAGAGCTTTCAAGAAAATCATTCTTGAGAAGATTGACATTTTTAATGATAAAATTTTTATTGGTGTAAACATTAATTTATTTTTCATGATGAAGAACATGATTTTTTTCCATGGGAATTGAGGAGGAGACCATATTTAAGTGACAATAAGATTCATGCAATTTTGCTTCAAAAAGAGTCAAGCCCCCCTCATTCAGCCTCAGAATTTTTCACATCTTAATTCTACCAACCGAAAGCCACAGAATAAACCTGAAAAGTCCTCATGATAAACATATGTCCTTGACACATATTGGGTGGAGATGTAGGAATTTATCAAGCCTATGGTGATCCCTGTATGAGTTTGGAAAAGAAAGACATTTCTAAAAAATTAACATTTGTGTGATAAAAGAAAATTCAAGTGAGATAAGTGTTTTATGCATTGGAGGATAAATGAAGTTTAAAATATATTGAATGATATAAATAGATAACTTCAAATAATGTTTTTTTATGAGGCATGATATCTTTTGTTTCTTAGGGTATAATTTTTGTATCTCAAGGATATGTGTTTTAAAATTTGTTTTGATTTGATATTGATGTTTACTTGATATGAGGTTTTTCCTAGGAGTGCAAAAGGGTAAGTGTGGGGGAGTTGATAAAACACTATTTTTTTGAATATTTTATTGATAAAAAATGAAATAATTTTCTCACATTGTGCTAAATATATTTATTTATGAAATATTTGTGATTGGATCATTCATTAGAAAATTTGATGAAAGTTGTAGTTTTACCCTTTTAAAATGCACTGTAGTATTTCACACATAAATATTTTAATATGACTTATTTGAACTTAAAATTTTGTAACAGTGTTTATAACTTAATTTTATACAACTTTTATTCAGGATACTAGAGCTAAAGAGTGCATTTTTATAGAGTAAATTGGCTATTGAGTCAATGATGGTCTGGACTCGCCAGAATGGACATGTGTTCTCTATTTGCACCATAACCTCTTCATTCGTTCTTTTCTTAGGCCCAAATTTTGAGAGGATCTCTAGGATTCAATTTCACACAAATCCTCATTCTTGAAGAAGATCTTATTCACATGTTTTGTTTGTCAAATGGGCGGTTCAAGTTGGATTAAAATATTTGTCCGAATTTCTCCATTCACACTTGAAACCACTTGTAACCTAGCCTCCCCTCCACTCTATAAATTAGTTTTTTTCTCATTTTGAAGTGTTGGATAGTTAATTAGAAGATTAGAGGAATAGGATAATTGGTTTCACCCAAATTCTCCAACCATTGTAAGAGGGGTATCTTTTGAAGCAAGGATCTTCTCATCAAAGCCTTCTTCTCTTCATCATGTTGTAATGTTTTCATTTGTGTAATAAACTTATTTGTTATTCTTTTATTTCATCTATTTTATTATGTTTTGTTCAAATTTGTTATTCTATTAATCTTCCTAATTGGTTTGGAATCAAGAGTGAAAAAGATATTGGGTTCTACCCATTCAATCCTTTGCTCATGCAAAACGTCTCCACGATGACCACACCGCCCATGGAAGAGTAATTTTATAGTGATCGATCTATCTTCTACCCTATTAATTTAATTATTTTGAATCATTGATATACTTTAATTCACATAATATGATCCATGAATTTTGTTCTTAAATTATATGAAACTAAGAAATTAATTGAACAATTAACACAAAAACACGTGAGGTCGAGATTTTGTTTAAATTGTGAGAGAACAAACGTAATCGGTAATACAAGACCACAAGGGATAAGTTTGTAGAGTTAAAATATATTCCCTAAACGCAATTTGTCCTCATTATACAGAATGGAAATTTTCCTTAATTTACCACGGACCATAAGATTACCTTTGAACATCAATCAAAGTAGGGTGTTGCGATTGCATGTTCTGAAGTTAGACTATGGTTAAATTCACTTCAACTTTATGGTAAAGTTAATTCTTGTAGGGTTAGGGATTCAATAAATTAAGGGATCAAAATTAAGTGACTGTTAATTTAAATGATAATGATAAATAATTGAGTGATGAGGTATAGTTAGATCGATTATTTCTTTTAAATATTTTCTAAAAAACATCTTCTTGTTGTGTATTTTTAATCGAACTTCATTTCAAAAATAAAAACAAAAAAACAATCTTATTCCAGCAAGCTTCTTCTATTTTATAAACAATAAACAACACCCCATCCTTACAAGTAGCGTTTTTATTCTCTTTTATTTTATTTTTTTAATATCTTTAAGAAGTTGTTTTAATTTGCTTCCTCCTTTGAGAGACAACCTTGGCCAGCTACTCTGCTTCACCTAAGTAACCCGAAACCGAACATCATTTGAAAGCACCCATGACAGTGCCTTTCAAATTGGCACAGTTTCCGGAGAGGCAAGTAAATTATTCAACTAATTAGTGATATTTATTTTATTTTACATTTAATTCTTTTATTCTCTTCTTTCTTTCTTCTTTCCCCTTTCTTGAGTTTTTTTTTCTCTTACTCTCTTCTTTTATTTTTATCAGACCAACTCAAACTTATTTTCTTTTTTTTTATGGTTCACTTTTCTTTATTTTCTTTTTACCTTTCATTGATTTATGACACGAACTAATCCCAAATATCTCTTAGATCTTGAACATGATATTGAATGTAGCCTTAGGTCTCGAATCATACATTCTCAGTCTACGAGAAGTTTGGATATTCAACTAGTAGGAGAATTCCTCTACACCAAGATCATTGAAATTGGAAGAAATTCAAATTAAAACATAAAAGAGGAACCAATGGATGAAAATAATGGAAATGAACTTAATAGAACCATTATAGAACTGGATGCACCTGATATTAATTATCAACCAAATTGTATTGCATACCCAAATCTTGAATCAAACTTTGAACTGAAATCTGGATTAATTCACCTTCATCCAAAATTTCATGGATTATCTAGTGAGGATCCAAATAAACACCTTAAAGAATTTAATGTGGTTTTCTCAACCTTAAAACTAAGAAATTTTTCTGAATATCAAATCAAACTAAGAGCATTTCCATTTTCACTGATGGAGCTATGAAATATTGGATGTATTATTTACAACCCGAAGATGTAACTTGTTAGAACGATTTGAAACATCTTTTCTTGCAGAAATTTTTTCCAGCATCAAGGGACACTTACATTCGTAATGAGATCTCTGGGATAAAGAAAGTCCAAGGGGAGTCAATGTATGAGTACTGGGAGCAATTCAAGAAGTTGTGTACAAGCTTCCCACACCACCAAATTATTGATCAACTCCTCATCCAGTACTTTTATGAATGACTCACACCTATGGAGAGAAGCATGGTGGATGTTGCGACTGTAGGAGCATTGGTGGTCAAGACACCAGTAGCTGCACGTGCGTTGATTGACAAGATGGCCCAAAACTCTCAACAATTTGGCGATCGAGGTACAACTCATGTCAGGGGAGTATATCAGGTAAGTCCTTATTCTCTTGAAAGTCATTTCATTGATACCAAGTTGGAATAATTGAAAACTATGGTGAGACGGATTTCTTTGGCTCAAAATACATCCCAACCCCCTACTTCAAGTCCTTGTGGCATTTGCACTGAGACAAGTCACCCAACTGACTGTTGCCCACAACTACAAGAGACAGAGGATTGCGCAGCAGTATTCCCAGGGAGACCATATCAACAGCAACAACAGACATACACCCAAAATAATTTTGATTCATTTTCTCCAACATACAACCAAGGGTGGAAGGGTCAATCAGACATGAGGTATGGCTTTGGACAACAACAAAGTCCCCCTTTTCAACAAAACTTCCAGCAACCTACACCATACCAACAAGGTTTCCAACAACCCCAAAGACAATTTGAAGCTCAAGCATCATCAAGCTAGAAGCAATGGAATCCCCCACACAATGTAGATTCTAACACTGATGACATTTTGAAGCAAATTGTTCTTAATCAACAGAATAAGCTGAAGAGTCAAGGTTCGGAGTTGAAGACTCAAATGATCCAGATTGCCACTTCCCTCTATGAACTGGTAAGTAAGAATTCTGGAAATATACCATTCCAACCTTCTCCAAATCTCAAGGGGAATGTTAGTGCCATCACATTGAGAAGTGGGAAGAAAACAATAGATATATCTACACATATCGTTCCACAGGGATTCACCTCAAATCTGGAGAAGCTGCATTCCATACCAACTGATAAGAAATCCAAGGAGAAATACAAAGGTAAGAAAAATATTGATGGTGTTCCTCATAAACCCCTTCCATTTCCAAATAGAGTTTTACAAACCAAGAATATGACTGAAGAGGTGATGAAAAAAGAAGTTTTTGATACATTCAAGCGTGTCGAGATCAACATACCTTTACTTGAAGCCATCAAGAAAATCCCAAGGTATGCAAAATTCTTAAAAGAACTTTTTACCAATCGAAGATGGCTCAAGGGAAATAAGAGGATCAATCTTGGAAGGAATGTGTCAGCACTCGTTACACCAACTCTAGTCATGCCGAAAAAGTGCAAGGATCCAGGGAAATTCACCATCCCATGAACCATAGAGGAGTTACACTTTTCTGATGCACTTTGTGATTTGGGAGCTTCCATAAATGTGATGCCTCACTCTGTATTCTCTTCTTTGTAGGTTGGTGAGTTGAATCCCATGAGAGTAGTGGTGTAGTTGGCTAATATAGTTACGACATATCCAGTAGGATTTCTTGAGAATGTATTTTTCTGGGTAAGAGACATGATATTTCCAGTAGATTTCTACGTGCTTAACATGGAGGATGATCAGGTAAGTTCTCATTCCCCCCTTATATTAGGTAGACCCTTCCTCAAAACTGCAAAAATAGTCATAAATGTTAATGAGGGTACACTTTCCATGGAATTTGGGGATGAAGTTGTTATGGATTCCATGAAGTACCCCTCAGAGGATTATTCTATATTTGTTATCTCCCATTTTTAACCACAAAATAAAAACCCCATGGAATTTTATTGTTCTATGCTTAGAGAGATTATGAGTATTGGTTCTAGTTTGATGTCTAAGAGTACTTCCACACTTAATTCTAATGCACAAGACTCTCTTAGATTTGATTTTGAAATGTAATCATATTCAGATTTTGATCATGTGAACTCTAATTATGACATGGATGTTGAGTATGTTAATGTATTTAATGCTTTATTCTCTGATTTTGATGATGTATATTCTGATACTGATGCTCTTTGTGCACATTCTTCAGTTTCTTCTATGTATCCATCCATACACCACCCCCTACACTGGAACTTGAACCATTTCCACAAAATCTCAAGTACTCATATTTGTTAAGTGGTGATAAATTACGTGTTATCATTGTTAAAAATATACCTTTTGAACATGAAGAAAAACTTTTGAATATTTTGAGGGAGAACATTAGAGATATTGGGTGGACCTTGGCTGACATATCAGGTATTATCCCCTCCATTTGCAGGCATAGGATTCTTTTGGAGGATGGGGCTAAACCGGTTAGGTAGCCACAAAGGAGACTCAATACAACACTTTTGGAGGTTGCTAAAAAAAGGTTGAAAAATTTCTTGAGGAAGATATAATCTATTCCATTTTAGATTCCCAGTGGGTTAGTTCTATTCAGTTTGTGCCTAAGAAAAGTGGTGTTACAGTTGTAAAAAATGATAAAGAGGAGTTAGTTCCAATGAGGGTACAAAATAGTTGTCGTGTGTGTATTGATTATAGGAAACTATATCAGTCCACCCACAAAGACCATTTCCCCCTCCCATTTGTTGATAAAATGCTTAAGAGACTAGATGGGAATACATACTATTGTTTCTTGGATGGAATTTCTGGATATTTTTAGGTTCCTATTTCTCTTTAGGATCAAGAGAAGACAACATTCACTTGTCAATTTGGTATGTTTGCCTACCGAAGGATTCCATTTGGACTTTTCAATGCCCCAGGTACCTTCCAGAGATACATGGTGAGTATTTTTTCTGATTTTATTGAGACCTTCATAGAGGTATTTATGGATGATTTTACAATGTATGGGTCTTCATTTGATGATTTTATCTCTAGTTTGGGAAAGGTGTTGAATCGTTGTATTGAGAAGAATCTGGTCTTCAACTCTAAAATGTGTCATTTCATGGTAGAGCATGGCATTGTCTTAGGGCATGTAGTGTCAAAACATGGAATAGAGGTTGATAGATATAAGGTAGATATTATTTCATCCCTACCTTATCCTTCATGTGTGCATGATGTTAGAGATTTCCTAGGGCATGTAGGATTTTATCAGTGCTTCATCAAAGATTTTAGTATGATTTCTCTTCGTATGTCATGATTACTTCAAAAGGATTCTAATTTTGTGTTTAATTATTCTTACAGGACATCATTTGATGAGATAAAGAAGTTTCTAACCACTCCACCGATCATACATCCCCCACTGTGGGAGATTCCTTTTGAGCTTATGTGTGACGCCTCCAACTTTGCAGTTGAAGTTGTCTTATATCAAAGGGTGGAGGGACATTCACATGTTATTGCATATGCATCAAGGACATTAGATTCAGCCCAATAAAACTACACAACCATGAAAAATGAGTTTCTTGACATCATATTTGATTTAGAAAAATTCTTTTCATATTTATTGGGCTCTAAAGTAGTTGTTTTTTCTGGCCATGCAGCTCTGAGGTACCTCTTGAAGAAGTTAGACGCAAAGTCCAGGCTAATCCTATGGATGCTCCTTCTTCAGGAATTTTACATTAAGATAAAGGGAAAAAAAGGGTCAGAAAACTTGGTGGTGGACAACATGAGTAATCTTACACACACACTAGAGGATGACACCTTGAACCAGGTACCACTTTGGGACACTTTCCCTAATGAGAAAAATTATTCCATCTCAGGTATGCATCCTTGGTATGTGGATTTAGTGAACTACCTTGTTGCATCTGAAATCTATGCAAATTTAAAGAAATATAAAGTCAAAAATTTAAAGAGTGAGTCTAGATTTTATGTGTTGGATGATCCCTACTTATGGCACATGTGTAGTGACCATGTTATTAGGAGGTATGTTCCTGATCATGAGTTTGAGTCTATTTTGCAATTCTGTCATACACTAGCTTGTGGTGGACACTTTGGACCCCAACGGATATCTAGGAAAGTTTTGGACACTATATTATATTGGCCTAGATTATTCCATGATTACCATATGTTTTTTAAGTCGTTCTAAAGTTCCCAACACACATAAAATATTTCTAGGAGACACGAGATGCCCCAACAACCCATACTATTCAATAAAAGTTTCTATGTATGGGGCATAGATTTTATGGGTCCTTTTCCTAGTTCATTTGGTTTCCTATATATTTTGGTTGTCATTGATTATGTGAGAAAATGGGTGGAGTCTAAGGCCACCAGGACTGATGATTCTCATGTTGTTGTGGACTTTGTCAAAGCGCCGATTTTTTGCAGGTTTGGAGTATCAAAGGCCATCATCAATGACCAAGGAGAACACTTCTGCAATTAGAATTTAGCTTCCATCCTTCGCATGTATGGGGTGACACACAAAACATCAACACCATACCACCCCCAAACAAATGGCCAGGCTGAGGTTTCAAATCATGACTTGAAATAGATTTTGGAGAAAACTGTGCAGCCAAATAGGAAGGATTGGAGCAAGTTCTTGGATGATGCGCAATGAGAATATAGGATAGCATACAATATTCCCATCAGTATGTCCCCATTTCAGATTGTTTTTGGGAAGTGTGCCATATCCCTGTGGAAGTTGAGCATTGAGCTTATTGGGCTCTAAAAAAATGCAACATGAATTTGGCCCAAGTTGGACTCCAAAGGAAGATGAAAATTCAAGAGCTTGAGGAGATTGGATTTTCTCCATATGAGAACTCAAGGTTCTACAAGGAAATATAAAAAGAAGCTCATGAAAAAATGATCCAGAAAAGAGAATTTCAAGTTAGAGAGAAAGTCTTGCTCTATAGTTCATGACTGAATCTGATGTCTGGTAAGTTGTGTTCCAAGTGGTTAGGTCCTTATGTTGTGACTAATGTTTTTCCTTATGGTGAAGTTGATATCACACAAGAGGACACTGGAAGGAGCTTTACAGTCAATGGGAAACATTTGAAGAAATACATTGAGGGACTTCTAACTAATGTAGTGGATTTCATCACACTACATGACCCCATCATCACTTAAGCATAGCAGGCTGTTCCTAACCCTTTAACTTTTTTATTCTTTGTCTTGTTTAAAATTATACATTTTATGTTCATATATCGTCTAATGGGTTCACATTGATGACAATGAAATATTTTAAGTGTGGGGGAGGGAACCTTTTAGTTTATTAATTTCAATTGTTTTCCTGTTTTTCAATTACATTCAAAAAAAATTATGTTTTTCAAATTTTGTGTGTTTATTTTTTAGTTTTTTGTGTGTTTTTGAAAAAAATTTAGCTGAAATGATTCCCATAACCATTTTTAAATCCTTATAAATAAGTGAAACATTTTTTCCCATGAAACTGAGCTTAAATGAATGCTAAAAATAACTTTGTTTCAAGTTCAAATCTTTAGTAATTTCATGAAAAGTAATATGAATTTTGAATCTCATTCCACATCTCATTGTATTTATATTTTAAATCACTTTTCTGCGAGGCTTCTGAACCATTCTTTTCATATTCTTTACATTCACCTCAATTATTGAGAGAACCAAACCATGCTTGATTTAACCAAAATTTGATTTATTCCTATCAAAACTTTGAGGGTTTGAGGTACTTATGTTTTAAATGATTGAGGCATTTGTTTGGTATTAAAGCCCCTATTTCAAATAATACTTCTTTATAATGGAATACCTTGGACATTTAATCCTTGTATCCCTTAGAATCCATGAACACCCTGTTAAGTTAGCCAAATTAAAAGCCAATGTTCCCTATCCAACCAACTCTTGAAGTAAAATCATATAATCTAGTTGAACTTAAGTGTGGGGGAAGCTATCTTGTGTTGTGCTTCCACATTCTGTGATAATTTGGGTGGAAAATTAAATTCTGAAGAGATGTGTCTGCTAATAAAGAAAATCATCATATTGAAATTTGTGCCTTTTCTGGAGCTTTCATGATAAGTGAAGTTGTTCCTTTCTAGAGATTCTAATTGAGAGAGAAAGTTGTGCCTATATGGATCTTTCAAGAAAATCATTCTTGGGAATATTGACATTTTTAATGCTGAAATATTGATTGGTGTGAACATTAATTTATTTATCATGATGATGAACCTGAATTTATTCCATGGGTATTGAGGAGGATACTATATTTAAGTGAAAATTAGATTAATGCAATTTTGCTTCAAAAAGAGTCAATCCCCCCTCATTCAGCCTCAGAATTTTTCACAACATAATCCTACCAACCGAAAGCCACAGAACAACCCTGAAAATTCATCATGATAAACATATTTCCTTGAGTCATATTGGGTGGATATTTAGGAATTTATCAAGCCTGTGGTGACCCTTTTATGAGTTTGTATGAGAAATACATTGCTAAAAAATTGACATTTGTGTGATAAGAGAAAATTCTAGTGAGGTAAGTGTTTTGTGCATGGGAGGATAAATGAAGTGAAAATATATTAAATGATATAAATGGAGAACTTGGAATAATGTTTTTTTATGAGGCGTGATATATTTTGTTTCTTGGTGTGTAATTTTTGGATCTCAAGTATATGTGTTTTAAAATTTGTTTTGATTTGATATTGATGTTTACTTGATATGAGGTTTTTCCCAAGAGTGAAAAATGGTAAGTGTGGGGGAGTTGATAAAACACTATTTTTTTGAATATTTTATTGATAATAAATGACATAATTTTCTCACATTGTGCTAAATATATTCATTTATGAAATATTTGGGATTAGATCATTCACTTGATAATTTGATGAAAATTCTAGTTTTACCCCTTTAAAATGCATTGTAGTCTTTCGCACATAAATATTTAATTTGAATTATTTGAACTTAAAATTTTGTAATAGTTTTCCTAACTTAATTTTCTACAACTTTTATTCATGACACTAGAGCTAAAGAGAAAATTTGGATGAAGTAAATGGTCCATTGATTCAATGGTGGGATGGACTTGCCAGAATGGACATGGGTTTTGTATTTGGACCATAACGTCTTCATACTTACTTGGATTAGGAAAAAATTTTGAGATGATATATAGGATTCAATTTCTCACAAATTATAATTCTGGAAGTAGAGTTGATTCATGCGTTTTTGTGGTCAAATGGGCGGTTCAAGTTGGATTAAAATATTTGGACGAATTTCCTCATTCACACTTGAAATCTAGCCTCCCCTCCACTCTTTAAATTAGTTTTTTTATAATTTGGAGGGGTTAGTATGTGAATTAGGAAATTTTAGGTAGAGGATAATTGGTTTCACCCAAATTTCCCAACCATTTTAAGAGGGTTATCTCTTGAAGAAAAGATCCCCTCATTGAAGACTTCTTCTCTTCATCATGTTGTAATGTTTTCATTTGTGTAATAAACATATTTGTTCTTATTTTATTTATTCTCTTTTATTCTGTTTTGTTAAAATTTATTCTTCTCTTAATATTATTAATTGGGTTGGAATCAATATTGGAGACGATATTGGGTTCTACCCTTTCAATACTTTGCTCCTGAAAAACGTCTCCATGATGGCCACACCGCTCATGGAAGAGTAGTTTTCTAGTGATAGATTTATCTTATACCCTCTTCATTTAATTATTTTGAATCATTGAGATACTGTAATTCACATAATATGATCCATGAATCGTGTTCTTAAATTATAAGAAACTAAGAATGCAATTGAACAATTTACAAGAAAACACGCGAGGTCAAGGTTTTGTTTAAATTGTGAGTGCGCAAACTTAATCAGTAATACAAGACCACACGGGATAAGTTTGTAGAGTTAAAATATATTCCCTAAACACAATTCATCCTCATTATCCAGAATGGAAATGTTCCTTAATTTACCACTGACCATAAGCTAACCTTAAAACATAAATCAAAGAAGGGTGATGCAATTGCATGTTCTGAAGTTAGCCTAGGGTTAAATTCACTTCATATTTGTGGTAAAGTTAATTCTAATAGGGTTTGGGATTTAACAAATTAAGGGATAATAATTAATTTAATGTTAATTTAAATGATAATTATTAATAATTGAGTGAAGGTTTAGAGATATATCGATTACTCCTTTTAAATATTTTCTAAAAAAACATCTTCTTATTGTGTACTTTTAATCGAACTTCATTTCAAAAATAAAAACAAAAAAAATGAAATCTTCTTCCAGAAAACTTCTTATAGTTTTATAAATGATAAACAACCCCCATCCTTATATGTATTGTTTTTATTCTCTTTTATTTTATTTTTATAATACCTTTAAGAATTTGTTATAATTTGTTTCCTTCTTTGAGAGACGACCTTGGTCATCCACTCTGCTACACCTAAGTAACCCGAAACCGAACATCATTTGAAAGCGCCCATGACAGTGACTTTCAACAATCATTAACTCTTGGTTTACCATTTTCATCTCTCAGAAAATACCAATGGATCCCACATTCATAATAAGGTATAGATCAACTTTCCAAAGTTTTTTTTTATTTTGGGTTTCAGACCCAATGTCACTTAGTTTTGGGACCAATTTGGATGGAGAAGTAGATTTTTGTCTTTTGTTGTCAAAAAGGGGATAAATTAATTCACTTTTTAAATGCCTTTTAAAACCATATTATGCTTTACTGATTTGTATTTCAAAAATATCATAAGTTTTTTGGAGGACTTGTGATGAAATCCTTATAAATTAAAAGGGGAGTAAATATGAATCCAATCATATTCAATTTTTATTGGATAGAATGATGTTTCTATAAGACATATAAGTTTCATTACTTTCCTATAAAAATCTGATGATGCTAAAGAAAATAGATCAGAGGATATATATATATATATATATTATGATAGTGTAATTTGTGATGAAATCAGAAGAGTGGTTTTGGAATGGAGGGGAGTGAACCATGACAAAGTAATGGATGATCTGGAGGTGGTATAAAAGAACGGATTTAAGGGGGCATTGTTTCCCAGTATTTCCAAATTTTTGGGCCTGAAAATCAGGAGATGGAGAAATGTGTTTTTCGACATGGAAATAGTTGCGCGCAAGTTTGGAGTTGGCTTGGTATGTTGCAAGAAAATCATGTATCCGGATGAGAACATTGAAAAATGGAAAGGCATGAAGTGCATGAAAGATTCAAGAATGTGTATGAAAGATGTAGTTGCACAAAAGAAGTTGTATGACCAATGCGACATCAAATGGAGTTTTGTGCGCACGAATAGGGTCTTGAGAGACACATTAAAATCTTGCGTGACATGTCAAGGTTTTGTACATAGGGGTCAATGTTTCCTATAAATAAGAGGTGTCCCCCCCCTCATTTAAAAGAATCTTGACACTTAGAGAAATATCAAACTCTAAAGAATAGAATAATTTTAAGTAAATGGAGTTGCAAGAAAGAAATAGAGTTGCACATAAGAAGAAGAATTTGCGTGAAAGAAGATATTTGCGTACAAGAAGAGAGTTTCACGCAAGATTGAAGTTGTGCTCAAGAGGTGTTTCACGAAAAAGTCAAATATTTCAGGCGGGGCATTAAAGTTTCACTCAAGACACCTAAAAGGGTGTGTAAAAGATTTGAGTTCAGCACAAGAAGTAAGTAATTTTAAAGGTAGTTCTTACCATATTTTGGGTACGAAAGAGAAGAATTGTTTTGAAAGATCAAACTATGAAAGATGATTAAGAATCATGGAAACTTTTTTTTCCAATTTATACAAATAGTTTGTACACACACTTTATAATTGTTTTCCAAGAGCTACAAGAGTGTAAGGGTGTATCCTACTTATTTTATTCCACATAAAAGGATTGTTTTCTAGTGGATTGTGTGGTATTGGATTATTTCAATATCATACCAAGGACGTAGCTGCTCTTGTTGAGTAGTGAACCTTGTAAATTCTGGTGTTCCTATGGATGTGTGTTTGGATTGTGTTTAGTAGGGAAATAACTCTTTAACATGGGGTGAAGGTTATTTCAAAAAGAAGGAAACATAAAAGAAAAATATATCATCGATTCACCCCTCCCCCTCTCAGTGATACTTGGATATTGATTGGGAAACTTCACTTAGGAACTCACATTGGTCGAGAGGATGGGAGTTCAAGCTCATCACACCCTTTGGGGGGAGATTATTTCCTATTTTGGGACCCTTTATAGATTTAAGATATGTTCAAGGATGTATTCCATATCTAGATATGGGAACAGTTACCCTAATAGGATAATTAGGTGTCAGATCCTTCTATCTATAATTGGGGTTCTATTAATTAGACCATATGTACATACCTTATGTCCTTTATCATTTTCATATCATTGTAAATGGGTATTTGTTTATATTTTGAATCTATATAACCAGGAACTCTTGATTTTACTTCCATCTAGGGAGGTATTGATATTTTGAGTATGGTATCAAACCTTTATAAGGTATCCTATATAACTTATTTATAATTAGAATCAAAAACTAAATAACTCACTTTAACTATACAGTTTAACATTATGAGGAAGGGACATATATGAGGACCCTTAGGAACTAGGAATGGAGCTCAAAACTCAAGAAGAAGTCCTATGTATCCTGGTTATATTTATAATGAGATTTTTTGTAGTTCAATGTACCCTCAACCTGCTGATGGGTGATGATTGAAAATTAATACCTATGAGGGTTATTACCCTAGGTTTTACCAATATGGGAATGCCTTTGGGACTTACACTGAGGCAGATGACTTTGTATGGGGGGGAATCAGGTCATGCCACTGAACTGGGCTTACACACTGAGGTTTTCTAGTTCGAGAGGATTTATGATTCAAGTGATATGATCATTGAAAATCCCTAAGACCGCATGAGCCATGCTTGATGTGATAAATAAGGTATAAAAAGTGATCTGACTCACTGCATATAGATATGGGACTTATGCACAGTGGAATCACTAATGGGGTGTTTGATATAGAGCTTGGTCCTTAATAAGGCATCCTACATATCCTGTTTATAGTAGGAATAAAATTCAATGTAGTTTGGTTGTCTTATCCATCTGCTGATGGATTGATAATAATGATGAACCCATATGAGAGTTTGGTCCCCATGGGGTAGAGTGTCTGATACATGTAGGTACTTACATCGAGGTGGTTTCCCTGTGGATCATGGGCTTTAGAAATGTGTCCAACATTTTCTGTTTGGAAAATAATAAGATTTATCATAGTTCAGTCTAGGTATGCCCAAATATTTTTAATATACAGGGTTATCATATCCTGGGGTTTTTGTCTGACATGTCATGAGTGCCTTGCTGACATGTCTCAAGTGCCTTCTTGATATGTCCTGAGTTTCTGTATGACATGACTGACATGTCTCACGGTGCTTTACATGATTGAATAATACATGTCGTAGGCCTATCACGTGATCTAGATGTAATGTCTAGAGTACTATCACGTGACTTGGTTGACACATTTGAGGGTATTTATATGATCAAAACAGACATGTCCAATGGTATCATGTGATCTATAAAGATATGTGACAAGACTGTCACGTTACATGGATGACATATCTAGAGGAATCTGCATAACCTAGCTGATATGTTTGGAGGACTTCACAATACCTGTTCGACATGTCTAAAGGACTTCACAAAACATGGGATACATGTCCTAAGGACTTTCCAAGGCATGGGTGACATGTCTTAGTGTTGTCTCGGGACTTGCGTGATATGTCAAGAATAATCTTCAGGACCTAGTTGACATATCTGTATGACTTCATAAGACTTGGTTGACATGTCCTGGTGTTACCACATGATATGGATAGTTCATGCACAACACATGATGCATTCATGTAAAATTTAGTGTATTAATCTTTTCATAAGTCTTACATCTTTTCAATCTTTATTGAATATATGACTCAAAGTTCATCAATAATTATCTTGTTTAGATTTTGTGGGACCAAGTTAACATGTGGAAACTCCTTTTCAAAATATGTCTAGCTCTCCGGAAGTCCTTCGCGTGATTTATAGAGTGATCACATGAAGCACATATTCCTTTCACATGATCCATTAGGTAATTCTCCAGATTTTACCTAGTGGAAGATCATTTTGATGATATGGCTTTCTATTCCAAGAATCCTACTCTTCTGTGCTCCCATGGGTATGCCTTGCATCTCATGTCTTTGTTCTTTTATACTGAGGAGGACAATTTTATAGGACTCATTTCCCAGCTTATACACCACCTTACATAAATCCTATACTGAATATATGAGAGAGAGTTGGGGGAGGGATTATCACATCATGAGATTTGAATGATCTGGTCATGAGTCGTCTAAAGCATTGCATGATAAATCGTGACCATGAGTACACTCCCTCATTACCATATTTATTGGTCCCCGAATCATTAAATGACTTTCTCATAATCATTTTGACATGTCAAATGGTCTTTGTACCATTTATTTGACATGTATGATAGCCTTATCATGGTCAATATTCCTCTGGAGAGGCCTTCGCATGATCGAAGAAGGATTTTCTATGGTCCTTTGTTAGATTAAGATGACTTTTCAGGGGCCTCTCATGATATCAATCTTGTTTGTAAAAGGTTCTTCAAGTGATCAATATAGATCAAATAAGGTGAATACCCCCCCCCCCTTCACATGAAAATAAATTTATATTCCCTTCGTGATAGGGTTCTAATTTTTTTCAACCTTTTATTCCTTATTTTACAGTACTTTTGGCCTTTTTCCATTGGTTTTATATCATGTAATTTCATGATCAGTAGAGGTTATCATGGCATTGTGTGAGTGTTGTTGTGGATAGTCACTCTGCTTGTCTACGATGCATCATGTAATCAATGTTGTATCTCATTATGGCATGTGATAATTGCCACAGACAATCCATATACTTATTTGTGGATCCAAATGGTAATATCCTGACCTAATGGATGTGTTTGAGGTCCTTTTATTGATGAAGGTGATACACCAACATGATCTCACATGACAAGATCAGCATGTCTCCATGGATCTCTACAGGGTCTTGCGAATCACATAATCTTTTCACATGAAAATAAACATAAATCTCCATCACATTACACTTCCACCTTTTATACATTTATTTTATAAAGGTATTTGGGTAGTTTTTAAGAATATATTAATTGAAAAAGTTGTATAATAAGAGAAAATTTTCTAGAAATATTCACATGATCATGAGTGATTGAATAGACACCTACACAAAAATAGGAGGGTTTGTCATAGGGGAAAGTTTGATCATAAACAGACCATGCGCATTACATGATCTATTCACACGACCTTTCTAGGGTCATGTGATCGTGTGTCCTTCTGGAGGTTATGTTATCTTCATGATTCAGATACCTGAGGAGGATGTATGAAGAAGAGGTATTGTTCTTAACTGAGCATCTTTTTTTTATTTCCTCATCAACCTCATTAAAATATTATTAAATTATACTTATATAATAAAAAATATATCTCCAATATTCTGATATGTTATTATTTTAATTTAATAACCTAAATCCATCTCATATTACATCAAATGGGATACAAAATCATCATTCGTGTGTATGGTGAACTACCAGCTTGCAAACTGATGTCATTGGTTTTCCATCATCAACTCTCACAAGATGTTATAATGAAATATTTAAAGTATTTATATGATACTTTTAATATATTTATAATTCTATATTTATGATATCATGTACTCCTTACTTTCCATTCTGTGTGTGATATGATAACACTGCTCGTGCGTACAGTGGACTACTGCCTCGCGAAGTGATGTGATTCATTTTTCAGTAACAATTTATAAGGAAGGTAATAAGTAAAATGTTAATAAATATATTTTATATAAATTATATAATTATTATATCTATGAAATATTTATTTTTATAAAAATATAATATATCATTTTATTTCTTACACTGAAAAATGATAACGTCATTCGTGCATACGTGTACCACCTACACGAAGCGATGTGATTCTTTTTTCCATCACCAAAACATATGGGTGATATATATAAGTATATTTAATAAAATAATATGGTAATTATGATATTATTATCATTCTTTTAATATAAAATATTAATTACCTTCTTTCTATAATTATCATTAAAAAAAGGAAATGTTACCCATGCGTACATACAGCCTATCATCTCCATGATTGTAACGTAGTTATTTTTTCATAACCATGTGTCATGATTGGAATTAAAATAATAATATATGTATAAAAATGATAATTATTTCATAATTATTATTCTAGAGATGTTGAAAAATGACCTCTTTAACCATATTCAACATATTGAAGTCATTTTGGACATATAATCCAAATATCATCAAAACATCTAACATAAATTTAATTGATTAAGTAATTGTATATAACATGGTAATAAGTGAAATAAAAGGAAAATTAAACTTGAAAAAGGTTCTTAATTAAGTAAATAATTAGCATAATTTTATTATTTAGGAGACGTTGTCTCAATATCCTTTCATTAAGGAATATTTTGATATTATGAACCTATATTGTTTTATGAGTTTCATATAAAGAACCTATAATATTTTATATCATTAATTTATCTATTATAATTATATTTAAAGTTATGTTTAATTTTATTCTTTCATGGGAATTACAATTCAAATGTTTCCAAAGTTGTAAGGTACTTTTCTTTAAAAAATTATTTTTTAAAGTTTTTCTTCAAACTCTCTTTCTCTTCTATGTCTATGTTTTTAAAATGATTTTATGAATGTAATTATATGAACATGATATTTTTACAAAGGAAATTTTCTATTTTCTTTCAAAGTTTTTAAAAAATGAATCTTTGTATATAATATTTTACTTTCTTTAGAAATTAAAAAAGGAATGTTCTATTTTAACGTATTCGGTGACAATGACCTTTACCACTAATGTAACCATTATTTTAAATTTGAATTGATTTACAATATTTAATGTTTTCTTCCAATAAAAACAAAATTTTCATTTTATTGGTATTTGGTTAATGAAAAATGGTTTTAAAAATAAAATTGTATTTTAATATCTGAAAGTGATTCACACAAGAGTTTAAAAGAGTTTTTAAAATGTTTTATGATGAAAGAGTGCAAGAATAAAATGTTTTATTAATGATATATTACTTGAGAATTATATGATGAATGGGTGATCCTGATACATCTTATACAATTGGTATACCCAAATAGCACCTAGTGATCCCAATATAGGTTATACGATGGGTGTTCCAGATAGCATTGAGTGATAATAATATAGCTTATATGATGGGTGTGCCCAGATAGTGACTAGTGAGATCAAAATAGATTATATAATGGGTGCACCTAGATAGTGTTTGGAAATACTGATATAGCATATATGATGAGTGAACCTAGATATCACTCTAATGCATTAGGTAATGTTCTTTGTCTTAATAGGAAAGAAGAAGGGATTTACCATAGGGTTTCTCCTATGGATTTAACTAGGCTCTGGTTACACCTAACATGGGTTTAAAATGGGTTATGAATGTGATGTTAAAAGTTTCTAAAAGGGTTTTTATTTTCTTTATATGGGTTTTAATGATTTTATTTGAGAAAAAAGTGTGTGTTTTCATGTGGAAATGATTTATTCCATTCACTCAAAGAACATTGAGATAGAGGTAAAAATTTCATGGGTTTTCATGTTTTTCACTAGACTAATTATTTTATTTCTTTTTAAAACCACTTACTGAGAAATATTATACTCACTCTACATTTTAAAAAAATCACAATATTTAAGGATGGGTAAGGGAAAAAAGATGTGAAGTTGAAATTCATGATGATTTTTCAGGAAAATAAATCATGTTTTATCTTAAAATTTTTCTATCATGGGAAAAATATATACTGATTAGAATTTTACACTTTGTATTATATGGTTTTTTATGTAGGAGTTATGACCTCATTTTCTAAAACTCTAAATCTAAAAAAATCTTCAAATGTAGAGAATGAATTACTGATATAAAATTCAAGATTATGTAATGTTTAAGGTCGGGTCATTATAGTAATGGTGTTCAAAAAAAATATAATTTACTAAGGATGTGTTAAAAGTTTTCATTCAAATTACATTATTTTCTGGATTTTTTTGAAATTCAACTACGTGAGTAGTCTATAAAATGACTTTAATGCTATCTTATATTAAATATTATTTTATTAAATGAATTAAAATTAAAATAAACTAAAATATTTGAAAAACTTAATGGGATATAGTATATAATATCAACCATTTTCTGCTTTTGGTTCAATTTTCCTTTTATAGTAACATTCCTTTCCCCTAAAGAGTTAAAAACTTTGATATCACGGTAATCATCAAAACGGTCAATAGGGGTTAAATATAATATATAAGGGTTAAAAAATCACCTAAATTTGTCTAAATATTAATAGATGATATTATTTATACTTAAAATTATTCTATATTTGAAATATATCAATTTAGAGCCACTTAAACATGAAAATTAATTTATTTTAATTTAATACTTTAAGTAATTTCAAGGGTGTCGCTCCCCTCTTTTATAAAAGGGCACCTACTCTAATCCGTTATTCATAAAGTTTTAGCACTATATCTTAGAAAAAAACTGCCCTAAAAAATATTATACTCCTTAACCACATCATATATCCTATGGTCTTGAAAAAATATCATCCTTTCAAGGCTTTAGGTGTAATTCATGGGAAGTTTCTCATTGAAGAGGTATAACTCTTAACTAAGAACTTTCAGTTTTATTTCTTATTATACCTCATCTAAATATATGGTATCCAATTTAAAATAATTTATTCAAAATATTAAATATAGTTAATTTTTAATATGATGATGGAACAACTATTATCCACCTTCTTTCCATCCTATGGAAAAAGAAAACGCCGCTTGTGCTTACATGTGGACTACCACCTCAATTAAAACATTTGTTTCTTTTTTCATCACCCCTTAACATAGATGGTTATAATTATAAATTTACTGAATATATATTATATTTATTATATTATTATAGTTTTTTAGAGGTTAATTATTATTTAAAGTTCTTTTGTTCCATCCAATGAAAAGTAGAAACATCACTCATGCATACATACAGGCTTTCATCTCCATGAAGTGATATAATTAATTTTTATCACTAATTTATGTGAATGGTTATAAAATTGTATATAATTAATAAATATTATATTTATTTAATTATTAATATTATGTAGATGATGAAACCATGAACAAGGTGTAATAACCAGAACTTTGTAATTGAAACATGCATGAAAAATGGACTAATTTTTACCCAAATTTCCATTTTAAAGAAAAATTGTATATAAAAGGATAATTAGAAATTATAAATAAATGGTACATAGAAAGTTAGGTATGAATATGATTCTATAATATATTTATATTAAATCTATATTTATTATAAAGTAGGTTTGAAAATGTGTGGAGTAAGACGAGACTTTAGGTATGAGATTTATGTTACAATCTCATTTCTTTTCTGGATTGTCTATGTTGAATTTACATCAAGGAAAATTTTATGGATATTATGCTTTAAAACCCATATATTTTATTATAATTTAATTATTCATTTTATTTTCAAGTAATATTATCATTTTTCTCTCTCAGGTACACAAAATTACTGAGATTTTTTTTAATAAAAACCTACCATATTTACTCTTTGGTCGGGAATATTTTTTTCCATGTACATATTTTCTTTATAATGTTTTAAAAAATGTTTTTGCTATTATATAATGATTATTAAAGTAATTTTTTTATATTTTAATTTCTATAAAAAATTTTAAAAAGAAACTTCTTGTCATTTTCCAAATGAGGTACTTTTTACCAAAGTTGTGAATGAAACCTTTATTTTAACGCATACCGCAGAAACGAATTTTCACACCATCATGAATACTCTTTGTTTTGAAGATTAATTTAGAATTTTCCATGGTTATGTTCAAATAAAATGTCTTTCCTAATATTTTTTAAATTTTTTCAAATTTTAATAAGTTATTCTATAATAAAAAGGGTATTTTTTCAAGAAATGTTCCAGTGACCTTTTAAAATGTTTTTTAATCTATGACAACATCCTTTGATGGTACTTATATTTCACTAGAGACATGATCAAATGATACCATCATTATTACTCCTCTGTATTTTTATTTATTATGAAGATAAAATCTTTATGAAACACATTTTCTTTACCATGGGTTAAGCTACAATGAAATGAATTTTTTTGCATGACCTTTTGGAATACTAATTAATTAATTATGATAATGTGAAGGTTGGATTTATTATATACCTATGTAGATTTAGTAATTTGATATATACATCTTATGATATGATGATGATAATAATGGAAAAGATTGTAGATGGATATGTTCACATTTTTAGATGTGATTATGATAGCTTTTGGATATATTCAGAAGATTATGCATTGATATGATTATAAATGGATATGTTCACATTTTGATGTGTTAATATGATTTATTCTAGTTATAATCACCATATTATGCATGGATATTATTTTGAATAGATATTTTAACAAGATTATGAGATCTTGTGATTATGATTCCGTATGCCTATGTTATGAATCTTAAATGACGATTACTGCTTTGAAACCCTTATTAATCATGTGTTTGGATGTGACTTGATTTTTGATTTTATGATCCGAGATTTATAGGTATGAATATTTTATATTGATAATACTAATTGGATTGTGTTATCATACCCTTATGATCATCTTATGCTCTTATGATTGATATCTCTTGTGTTTACCTTTATAGAGAATCTGGGCACACACTTTCTTGTGTTTTTATTCCCTAGGATTTGATGTATGGTTCTACCTTTTATGTGTATACGTTGGTACTAATATGAATATCATTATGGATGATATTGAAGAAGTTTTAATAAATAAATTGATTATGTATCTAGCCTCTAAAAACACTAAACCTTTACAGTCCTTGAGCATATATAATTGTGATACGTATTGAATATTCATATAGAATATTGTAATATTTATATATGTTATAATTTTGTCTCATAGGTTGGTATTAGAGGACATTTTAGTTATTTTAAGTGATTAGGTTATTTAAAATATGAGGAAAGAACCTAAGAAAACATATGGTGAACCAAAAGTGATGTAGGATGAACCAAAAGTATTATAGGTTAATAAGAAGGTTTCATAAATTAAGAGATCTCATAAATGATTTTATTATGATTTTTTACTCATTTTATTGTCTCTAAATACTTATGTTAGTTATTTTAGTTTTATTTAATGGCTAGAACCATAACTAATCTTTCTAACAACAAATGTCATGGGAAATTAAATGATCATCCTCATGAGAAACAAAATCGATTTTGAGCTAATATACAATGTCTTATGGTTTTGATCACTCAAATATATGAATATATGATAAATAACATGAACCATGTTGAGATCATGAATGCACAAAGGAGGTAGTAACATGTCATTGAGTCTTTTATATGACAACATCAACCCACCATCTATGGGTCTTCTAATCCAAAATTTATCAATAAATGGATCAATGATATGGAAAATATACATCCATTCTTCATTGTGTGGACCATGAGAAAGTTGTCTTAGTATTATATCTCTTTGAAGGTGAATATAATCAATTGTTTAATCATATCAAGAACATGATAAAAGATAAAGGAATAAAATCCATCAAATGAGAGGAGTTTAAGAGGGTATTTCTCAGTAAATATTTTCTCTAAACTCTTTGTACAATGATATAAATGGATTTTATATGGCTGAAAAAAAAGATGATGAATCCATTGGTACCTATGAATAAAACTTTACAATATTTCATGATATTATTATTGATTCATTATTGAATCTATAAGAAAAATTGATCAATTATATAGTGTCATGAAACCAATTCATCAAAATGAATTAGCCATAAGAGACATTGGTAACTATGAATAAATAATTAAATGTGCTATAAAGGTATAAATTTATAATGGTAAATATAATTATTATTTTTAGTGAAAAGAATATAAAATGGTTCTTCATAGAAACTCTAATGGTAAATCCCAAAGAGGAAAGAAATTCCAAGCACATGTATGCTAAAAATGTGGGGAAGACCACTCAAGAAATTTTATAAAATGAGATAGAAAATGACTCAATTATGGAAAGTCTTTCCATCAATCTAGTGATTTTCGATGAGTTATAAAAACTTTGTAAAATTCAATAGAGTAGAATAAGGATTCAACCAATGAAGTTCAATGTTTCAGATTCCGGGAGATTGGGAATTATGATAATAAATGCTCTAATCCAAGATCTAATGAGGATGGTTGGCCTCAATAACTCAATAAGAAAAAGGATATGGGGGATCCCTTTTCTATAAAAACTAAAGTGAGATAGGAGAATAATATGGTGAAAGGTACACTTACCATACACTCTAAAACGAGAAAATTCTTACCTAATTCTATATCTACCCATATTTCTATGTCTAAGTAATTTTCTAAGGGAATAATGTCACCAACTAAACAATTATATGTTGTGTTATCAATAAAAATTAATAATGGTATGATGATCACATATCTAGTTTATAGATCCACTCTAATAAAAGTGTTTAGTAATATGCTTCCTGCAAATCTTGTGATTCTCCCTGTAAAATAATTTTATATGATTCTGAGCATGGATTTACTCTCTCTATATAGATCCCATATCAATTTTCAAGGAAGATAATTCACATTTTATATTATGAATCAACCTATGATAATATTTCAATGAGAGGATGAATATGAACTTCTAATGAATTTACTTCTGTTATATGGGTCTTGTTTCCTATATATGAGATATATTTATCTCAATTTTTTTAATAGAAACTTAACATTAATGATATTCCTATTGTTCAAGATTATTTTGATGTATTTATTAAATACTTGACTAGTATACCCCCAAATCATGAAGTTGAGTTTTAAATAGAATTCATACCTAGTTCTATATCTATTTCAAAGACTCTTCATAAAATAGCCCTAATTGAGTTAAAGAAATTTTAGAATAAAATTTAGGAGAATCCTAATAAATTATTCATATGATTGAGTTCATCACCATGGGGTGTACCTATTATTTTTGTTAATATGAAATATGGTTCAATGCATCTTTGCATTTATTATCAATAACTTAATAATACCACTATCAAGAACAAGTATAATTTCCCCATATTGATGACCTGTTTGATCAATTGTATAGAACTAAATACTTTTCAAGGATTGACCATAATTATGGATATCATTAATTGAGGTTCAAGAATGAGGGTATATCAAAGACAACCTTCTATACAAGGTATGAGAAATATGAGTTTATAATAATTCTATTTGTACTTACTAATTCACTTGCTATTTTCATATATCTAATAAATATAGTATTTAGAGGTTACCTTGATCAATTTTTATTAGTCTTTATATATGATATTCTTATATATTTAAAGATAAAGGAATATAATTAATATTATTTGAAGATTTTATTAAAGACCCTAAGCAAAGAGAAGTTTTATTCCAAATTTACCAAGGGTTAATTTTGGAAACATAAGGATTCATTCTTGGTTCATATAATCTCAAGTGAGTTTATATCAGTAGATCATTCAAAGATAGATGTTATTGATCTATATCCTAGAACATCCATGGTAACTAATATCCATATTTTTATTGGGTTGGATAGATATTATCTGTGCTTTTTAAAGAATTTTCCACATCAATATAATACACTAACCAAGTTTACATGGAAGGGATCCAATATCCAATGGAAATTGAATGTGAGGAGAATTTTAGGGAGCTGAACAAAAGTTTGTTCAGTGTGCTTGTTCTCACACTACCCTATAGCCTGAGTTTCCTAAAGGCCTTATTTTTATTTTATTATGGATAATCCCCCTTTTAAGGGTATAAGGGGAACCTATACATGACTAGTATGCCCAAGGCATAAGGCCCGACTGGCCCGAAATACATGACCCGAAGGCCCAGAGGCATACCATTACCATTACATGACCCATAGGCCCAACCCACTAGAACAGCCCCTCCCCAGCTTTTGCATCATTTATCACCTTGCTCTCCACCTTGCATTGCTGATCGGCTAACATTGCCTCGTACAAATATACACAGTGTCTGGTCTCGATGGTAGCTTTAATACCCTCTCATTATTCCAACCTGGTTGGCTCTACCTCTAGTGGATTCTACTCATGTTGCTCTGATCCTCTTCTAAGGTATGTTCTGTGTGAACTGAGCTACTCCATGCATGGTCTCTGTGGCCCGAAGGCCCTGTGTCCCGAAGGCCTTTGATGACCTGAAGTCCCTGGAGACCCGTAGGCCCAAACCAATGGCCCGAAGGCCCATATCAGGTGAATAGTTCTGGCTACTACATTACCGAACAATAACTTCTACAGTACTGCTACAGTACCCAAAAATTCGTCTCTACCTGGTTTTGAACCTGGGTCTCTTGGATGCCAAGAAGGATCCCTTACCACTCGGGTACGGGCTCATTGGCTCACACTACCCTATAGTGAATAAAGGTTTGTGGTCTATAGTTATGCATCTAAGAAGGGACTTGAATGCATCCTCATGTATAATTATATAGTGATAGTTTATACTACACTCTAATTAAAAATTCATGATAAAAGTTACAGGAATCGTGATTTGGAGTTGGTATTGGTAATTTTTGTATTAAATATATAGAGTCATTATATTTATGGTGAAATTTTTCACATATATATGGATCATAAAATCTTAAAGTATATATTCATAAAAATATTTAAATATGAGATAAATAAAATGGTTGGATCTGATTAACATTTTGAATTCTCAATAAATTGCCACCTTGGGAATATGAACAAGGTGTTTGAGATCAAAGTCAAAATTACCATGATATTTTATCCATAGTGATGATTTAAATATATCTAATACTTAGGGATTTGGATAATATGGATCTTGAAATCATGAGGAAAGGGGATAAATCTTATCTTTCTCAGATGAATGTTCAGCCATATGTTTATGTGAGGATTAAAGAAGCATAGAAGTAGAATGAAAAACTATATAATAAGGTTAGAATTGATCCTGAGTTCAACCATGATTTTGATATAATGATAAGATTCAGGAATAAATTATGTTTCTTTTCAATACTAGAATTTAATAAGGATCATTTGGATGAAGCTCCTAGTTTATCATTCTATATTCATCCTAGAAGTATGAATATGTATATAGATTTGAAAGAGTATTTATAGTGGGATAATAAGAAAATGGATATTTAATAGTATGTATCTTGATGGATATTATTTCATAAATTTAAGTCTAATTGATATAATTCTAATGTGATATTATAATCATTACCTATACTATAATGGAAATGGGAAAACATTAAAATGGATTTCACTATCAGACTCCCCAAAAATATCTAAAGGGAACAATTTTATTTGGGTTGTAGTTGGTCAGCTTATAAAGTCATCAAATTTAATTATAATAATAGGATATTTATTTCTTGTTCATATTTACATTATATATATTAAGGAATTTGTAAGGTTTCATGGATTACCACATTTTATTGTATATGATCAAGATATGAGGTTTACCTCAAAGATATAGAGAATTATTTAGCAATATTTCAATATAGAGTTAATATTTATCATTACATATCATACTTATACATATGGTCATCCTTATAGGACCATTAAAACTCTATAAGATATTTTTAGAGCATGTTATATGGATTTAATGGATTTTTTGGATCAACACATTTCTCTAGTTAAGTTTTCTTACAAAAATATATTTCACTCAATAATTTATATGGCTCCTTATGAATACCTATATAGTAAGAAGTTCATAAATATAATGTATTGGGTTGAATTTGTATAAAATAAACAATTGTGACCAAATCTAGCTAAGGAAATTTTAGATAATTTTAGATTAATTTAGTGGTACATCGGGGCAGCTTAGAGTCGATGGGAAGGTTATACTGACAATCATCAACGATATCTAGAGTTAAAATATGGTGATAATCTATTCCTATGAATATATCCTTATAATAAGGTTATAATATTTTTAAATAATGGAATGTTTATCCCTATATATATCATTCCCTTCAAAATTCTTGATTGTATTAGGATGGTTTCTTATCACTTGTTACATCTACTGAATCTATCTCAACTTCTGGATGTGTTCCATATATCTATCCTGAGGAAGTACATACCTAGTCTTTAACATGTAAATATATCATAGGTTATACCAATATAGTATGATATCCCCAATTAGCAATAATCTGTGTATATTCTATTTTTAATAGAGAAAGTGCTACGGAAGAAGATCACTCGCCTAGTCAAAGTTTTGTGGTGAAACCATATATTTAAGGATGCTATGTGGGAACCTAAGGGTGTTATGAGGTATATGTATCCTTATTTTTTGTATCTAAGTGATGTAATTTAGAGGTTGAAATTCTTATAAGGTGGTATAATGTGACTACCTTATATTTTATGATATATTTCTCTTTAAATTAATTTAATTTCTTTAATAGTTTCTTTTCATACAACACCGAGTTCAAACAAACTATGGAATACTATTGAATTATTATCTAATGTTAAAAAATAAATTATGAAAAATTATTTTTTATAAATTTATAAAGTGAATTCATTAGTGATCAATTTTTTAGAAATGAAAATTAAATCATTTGAAATTAAAGATGAGATGTTTTTTCTAAACAACTATTTTTATCTGCACAATGTGTTTTTATCATAATAAATTAAATTTATATTTTTTTGATTTAGTTTAATTAAATGTTTAGATAATATTTTAAATTAATTATTTTAACATCCATATAATGGTATTTACAATACAAATACTAAGAATAAATTTAATTTTATGCTTAAAAATGCATTTATCTAAAGATAATTTTATTGCATTTTGCGCAATTATTTTAAAATAAATTTATGCCACTTATTAAAATTTAATATTATAAAATGAATTAAATATTATAAATCATAATAATTAATATAATTTAATATGTTAAACTTAGTTTTTCCTAATAAAAAGTAAAAATAGTAAAAATTTGTTACCATGGTTAATGTTAAAACAGGTTTATCGAGGGATAAACTAATAGATAAGGGTAAAAATTTCCATAAAACTTGACTAAATATTATTATTTTAAGATATTAAGATATTATATTATATTAAAATTCTATTTACTATCCATTTGGATCCTCTTTCACAAGAAATTGACCTTTTATTATTTAAATCTTTCATGTAATTCCATGTGTATCCCTCCCCTCACTTATAAAAGGAAACCTCTTATCCACCATTATTCACACAATTTGAGCCTTTTATATTGGAAAAAAACTACCTAAAAACCTTCCTAGATTCCTTAACTTCATTATTCATCTTATTTTCTTACCTTAAGACTACCCTATGAAGGCTTAATTTTTAAGCTAAAAGAGGTCTCTCAAAGAAGAGGTAATCTCCATACCCATCTCTTCCAAAGTTTATTTCTTCTTGTACTTCCTATAAATGTATTATATACATACTAAAATAATTAATCCATTATAATCAATATACTAATATTTTCTTATGATTATGTTATAACCATTTTCCACCTCTATTCTATCAAATGAGAAATGAATGTGTTGTACATGCGTACGTGTGGACTACCACCTCCGCGTAGTGATATGATTCATTTTACATCATCATATTTAATGGTTGTTATTATGATGGATTTAATATTTATATATTATATTTATGAAATAATTATTCTTATTTAATTATAATATATTATCTACCTTCTTACCTTTCCATCTGTTGGAAAATGATAATGTTTCTCATTCGGGCATGTGGACAATCACCTCCACGAAGCGATGTGATTTGTTTATCATTATAAATTTACATATATGGTAATAATGATATATTTATTGAATATATATTATATTTATCATATAATAATGATTATATAAATTTTAATTAAATTTTACCTTTCTTTTTTTCCATCCATCAAAAGGTGAAAACATTACTTCTGTGTATGTACAGATTACCGTCTCCACGAATTGATGTAGCAAATTTTTCATCACTACATTGTATTAATGGTTATAAAAGTATATATAATGAATAAAAATGATACTTTTATCGTTATTAATATTTTGGAGATTATGAAACTGTGACCAAGGTGCAAGTATAGGAACTATCGAACCAAAACATGCATGGAATACAGACCGGGTTTCACCTGAATGGTTATTTTAATGATGAAATTATTAATAAAAGGATGATTAGAAATTATTAATGAATGATAAATATCAATTTATATGGTATTATAATATATTTAAAATAAATTTATATTTATTTTATAGCTGTTTTGAATGTGTATGAAGCAATATGTGACTTGAGGTAAGAGATTTATATTTCAATCTCATTTCTTTTCGGGATTGTTTATGTAAAATTGCCATTGAGAGAAATTATATGATCCTTATCTTTTAAACCCAATATATTTTATTATTATCTAGTTATTTATGTTTTTTATTTTTTTCCCTTTAATTATCCTATCTATGGTATATAAAACTATTGAGAATTTTTTTTAAAGAAAAGTCAACTTAATTTCTACTTTGCTTGGGAATATTTTTCTTCCATGAAATTATTTTAATTAAAATGTTTCAAAGAATTTTTTTCTATTCTTCAATGGTTTATTAAATTCATTTTTACCCATTTTAAAATCTATAAAAAATTTAAAAATAATCTTCTTGTTCTTTTCAAACTGAGGTACTTTTTAACAAAGGTGTGAATGGAATCTTTGTTTTAACATATACCACACAGAGAGATTTTCCCTCTCTCATAACTACTCTTTACTTTGAAGATTCAGTTACAATTTTCCATTTTTTTTTCTTGATATTTAGGAAATTTTTAGATTTTAACTAAGTGATGTCAAAATGAAAAGGTTGTTTTCTTTAGGAAATCTTCCAGTAATCTTTTAATGGTTTTTTCATCTATAAAAAAACCATTGATATTACTTATGATTCAATGGTAATATAATCCAATGATTTCATACTTATTATTTCTATATATGGTTACTATTTATGATGATGTACTCTTGATGAAACCGATTTTATTTTTAATATACAAAGTTATAACAAAATAATAAATGTTTTCATGATCTTGTGAAATACATATAAATGGATTTGGATTATGTGATGATTTGGTCCATTATATCCCTAAAATACATTAGGTAATTAGATATAGATATATCATGAGATGGTTATAATAATATACATGATTTAAAATAACTATGATCGAATTTTTATGCATGAGTATGATTGTTACTAGTTATGATCATAAGAAAATGATAGTTGTGTTCACATTTTGATGTGCGAGCATAATTACTTCTAGCCATGCTCATAGGATTATACATATACATGATTGTTAATATCCATGTTCAAAATATTATTATTTAATATATTTATGATGACACATGCCTATTTTATGACTCTTGAATGATGATTACTGCATTGACACCATTATAAATCATTCTTCTGGATATGACTTGATTTCAGAGTTTATGATCTAAGATTTTATAGGTATGAATCATTTACATTAATAACATGAATTAATTATGTAACCATACCATTATGGTCATCTTATGCTCTATTATAATTGATGTATCTTATTTTTACCCTTACTGAGCATCTGATCTCACCATTTCTTATGTTTTCCTTCCCAAGGTTTTGATGGACGGTTCTAAGTATGATATTTCTATAAGGGTACTAATATGAAGAAATTTGTGGGATATATTGAATATCATTTAAGAAATAAGTTGATTATGTATATAGTCTCCAAATACACCAAAAATTTATGATCCAATTGCATTTATATTTTTTATGTGTATTGAATATTAATCTAAAATGATATGATATTTATGTATGTTATGATCAGGTTGCCTCTAGTCAAACTCAATGTCCAGATGATAAATTTATAGAATAACCTTTTAATTTTTTGAAAATTAGAGAATGTAAAATATCTTTTCCATCTCATTGAAACACTACTCAATAACCAATGGATTTGAAGACTCCCTAAAAGAGGGAGGGTGTTACCACATCAATGACTTGATAGTGAGTTGTTTCTTACTTAGTTCCTTAGAGATCTTAACATGATTTTCATTGTTTATCATACCTTGAGATAATTTGGTAAGAATATCTATAATTTTTTTCATCATATCCCCAATCTCATTAGGTTTCCCATTGATACATTCTCTGTATTTTCCATCGCACCCATTTTTAACTCGCTTATTTTAGGTTCCCATTATTACCATGACTAAAGGGAAAAAATATGAATGAGTATATTTAAGTTAATTAATGTAAATATAATGTAACTTCAAACATAGAATTAGGATTTCATAAATTGAGTGAATATGTTAGACTATGAATCTATAAGTTTCAATCAAGGTTATCCAGGGTTATTTTTATAACTTAAGTAGTTATATATTTAAATAATTTAATATATTTCATAAAACAAATTTGAATCAACCAAATAATATCCTCTTAGAGTGTCAAAATATGAGTAAATTTAGGCCTCTTTTTCATGCACCTGGTTATAATTGGTGTGTATAGTTCAAATTTTGAATCAAGATACATAATGAAATTATAAGTGTTTAAATACCTCAAAATAGTGTTTTGAGATCAGTAATGACACTCATAAGGTATCCCTAGTATTTAGATGAGCCTTGGAGGCCCGAGGTTGAGTTTTGGGAGTTTTGTAGATTTCTGCCCAGAGTGAACAGTTTAGTGTGCATGGTTTAGGAGAAACCATGTGACACCTTGATGCTCAAAGTATTTTTCAATTCATTTTAAACTAAGAATAGTTTGGGAGAACAATTTTTATCATGGTTTGGGGTAGACCATGTGATCCAAAGGGGAAACCATGTGAGGTGGTTGAAGAGGATAATGCCCGGTACATGACCTATATATCATTTTAGAAAAATTGTGTGCATTTAATCATAGGATTCCCCTAGGTTTTTCATGATTAGCACATGGTTTGGTTGATCATGGATTCATACTATGTGGATGGGTTGGATTTGGATAGTTCTAACTACACATTGGGTTCACAGTTTCAAAAACTGTGTGGCTAAATCATGTGTCTACCTAGAATATCATTAAAATTTTAATTTCACTATTTTCTACCCTTTGGGATTTTAACATACACCATATATTTCTCTTCCCTCACTTTCAAAAACTAGAGGAGGGGCACTACACCCTTACTCCCTTCTTAAATCCTTTCCAAGGAGGTGTTCTAGATGTCTTTCCATGGCATTTTTTTGTGAGTTCTTCTCCTTCAGTAATTTATTTTCCTCTTCCCCTTAATTATCACTAATTTTGGAGTTATCCAGTTTAGGTTTTGTTGATGATTACACCAAATCATGATGGAATATTTTTTTTCTCAAAGAGATTTTGGTCATCTTGCATAGGGGATATCCAGAGATGATATCCACACCTCATTTCATGGTATTTAATTAAGGAATGAGGCTATGTTGAATTTTATTAGTATTTTTAGAATGTTTTAAATAAATTAATTAGTTATACGGTAATTCTCCTTAGTTAATTTCCCTTGAATGGTAGTAGGATTCCATTGTGGACCACTTTTGGTAGATATGTAGAGTTTTTATAAGAGGTGAGAACCCAGTGAGTTTTCCAACATTATGTCGAGTTGGTGTTTAATGCATTAATTAATTATAATTGTTGTAATTAATTAATTATTATTCTTGACATGAGGCTAAATCTTGGGCGGTAGATATAAGCTTTTTTGGATGCTGAGGAGTTTGGAAAGATATTGGATGGACCATGGAAAGGTTTCTGATCTTTGGAATTTTATGGAAGGATTTTTTGATGAGGTAGGTGTTATAAGAGTTTTACCCATAGCCTTTTTAATTTTATTAACATATGTATGTGTTATATTCCATAAATACCATGTGTAGTGTGTTTGTCTCCTTGATTTAATTGATTTTTTTGGTCCTTTAAATCGATACTGTAGGCTTTACATGGATCCTAATAGATTCATTGGTTTTGATAAGATCGAACCTATGACCACCCATGGGGTGTTCCTTTTATGGAAATAGTTAATTGGGGTGGGAAAAAAAAGGGTAAATTGAGTGGGTTACGAGCTTAACTAGTTAAGATCACTAGTTGATTTGATTACATAGTTTGGTTCTACTAGTTAGGACAAGGGGATAAATATTTTACAATATATTTGAAGGATAGATTGAAATTTATTTATGTGTTAATCACTTTTGAAATTTTGATGGGTAATTGAAATGGTTTTAATAGCGTGTGTTGGTTTTTGACTTGGTTTGGGGTCTAAATGGGTGAAAACTATATTTTTAAGTTTATTTTTTTTAAAATTCAGTTATTTACCACTAAGTGATTTTAAAATTTTAGTTTTAAATGAATTTTAAATTTTGATTTGAAATGGGTGTGTGGATCCCCCTTTGGTGAAAATTTATTGATGATTCTTTTAAAGTTTTTAATGAAAATAAAGTTATTGGCCTTATTTTGGTTATTAAATAGTAAGATTGTGTTTTAAGGGTGGTTTTGAAATTTTTTAAATGGATGTGTGATATCAACCTTTTTTCAAATATTTTTGGAATGGTTATTTTATGTGTGAAATATGATTTGGTGCTTTAAGCCATGTTTTGGTGATAAATGTTCGTTTAGACCTTGGTAAATGATAAACGTTTAAAAATGGTTGATGTGTTTTCTTTTAAATGTTTTGTAATGTTAATATGTGGACCTTGGTTTTTGATAAATGTTAGTATGGAACCATATGTCAAAAATGATTCTCTACATTCTAGGTTGAGATTGTGGAATTGAGGTTCCACATGTGTGGATCCAAATGTCAAACATGACATTCCACGTCTGAGGTTGAGAATTTGACATGGCACTCAACATGTATGATTATAGATGTATTACATGGAACTCCACATCTAAGGTTAAGAAATTTAGACATGAAACTCCTCACCCATGGTTTTTTTGTTAGGATTGATGATTAGTATCTGTATCAATGGTTTGTATATGTATTGGGTGATGGAATGAGGTTCTAGGAATGGTTGAAATTGATTTTATGCCTCCTAGAGATGAATGATGAATGAAAATACCTTTTTTATTCATAGTATGTATCAACCAAAGTTTTATGGATTATATTACTAGCATAGGCTTATGTAGGTATGGATTAGATAACTTTGTTTCAAGTTTAAATCTTTAGTAATTTCATGAAAATTACTCTGAATTTTGAATCTCATGCCACATGTCACTATCTTTATATTTGAAATCACTTTCCTATGAGTCTTCTAAACCATTCTTTTCATATTCTTCACATTAAATTCACTTCTTGAGAGAACCAAACCTTGATTGATTTAACCTGAATTTGATTTATTCCTGTCAAAACTTGAGGGTTTGAGGTACTTATGTTTTAAATGATTGAGGAATTTTTTTGGTATTAAAGCCCATATTTCAAATAATCATTCTTTATAATGGCCTACATTGAACATTTAATCCTTTTATCCCTTATAATCCATGAACAACCTATTAGGTTAGCCACATTACAAGCCAATTTTCCCTATCCAACCAACTCTTGAAGTGAAATTTCATAATCTAGTTGAACTTAAGTGTGGGGGAAGTTGGCTTGTGTTGTGCTACCACATTCTGTGATAATTTGGGTAGAAAATTAAATTCTGAATAGATGTGTTTTCTGCTAAATAAAATCATCATATTAAAAATAATTCCTTTTCTGGATCTTTTCTGACAAGTGAAGTTGTTGCTTTATGGATATTCTAATAGAGAGAGAAAGTTGTGCCTATCTGGTGCTTTCAAGAAAATTATTCTTGAGAATATTGACATTTTTACTGCCGAAATGTTGATTAGTGTAAACATTCATTTATTTTTCATGATTATGAACATGAATTGATGCTATGGGGATTTAGGAGGATACCATATTTAAGTGAAAATTATATTAATGTAATTTTTCTTCAAAAAGAGTCAAGCCCCCCTCATTCAGCCTCATAATTTTTCGCATCTTAATTCTACCAACCAAAAGCCACAGAACAACCCTGAAAAGTCCTCATGATAAAAATATTTCATTGAATTGTATTGGGTGGAGATTTATGAATTTATCAATCCTATGGCGACCCTTGTATGAGTTTGGATAAGAAAGACATTGCTAAAAAATTGGCATTTGTGTGATAAGAGAAAATTCTAGTGAGGTAAGTGTTTTGTACATTGGAGGATAAATGAAGTTTAAAATATATTTAATGATATAAATATAGAACTTGAAATAATGTTTTTTATGAGGAATTATATATTTTGTTTCTTCATGTGTAATTGTTGGATCTCAAGGATATGTGTTTTAAAATTTGTTTTGATTTGATATTGATGTTTACTTGATATGAGGTTTTTCCGAGGAGTGAAAAAGGGTAAGTGTGGGGGAGTTGATAAAACAATATTTTGTTGAATATTTTATTGATAATAAATGACATAATTTTCTCTTGTGCTAAATATATTCATTTATGAAATATTTGGGATTAGACCATTCATTTGAAAATTTGATGAAAATTCCAGTTTTACCCTTTTAAAATGCACTGTAGTATTTCACACATAAATATTTTACAATGAATTATTTTAACTTAAATGTTTTTAATAGTGTTTATAACGTAATTTTATACAACTTTTATTCAGGAAACTAGAGCTAAAGAGTGCATTTGTATGTAGTAAATGGGCCATTGAGTCAATGGTGGGCTTGACTCCCCAGAATGGACATGTGTTCTGTATTTGCACCATAACCACTTCATCCATTCTTTTATTAGGCCCAAATATTGAGAGGATATCTAGGATTCAATTTCACACAAATCCTCCTTATGGAAGGAGAGATGATCCACATGTTTTGTTGGTCAAATGGGCGGTTCAAGTTGGATTAAAATATTTGGCCAAATTTCACCATTCACACTTGAAATCACTTGTAACCTAGCCTCCCCTCCACTATATAAATTAGTTTTTTCTCATTTGGAAGTGTTGTTACGTGAATTAGTATATTGGAGGTAGAGTATAATTAGTTTCACCCAAATTTTTCAACCATTGTAATAGGGGTAGCTCTTGAAGTAAGGATCTTTTCATCAAAGCCTTTTTCTCTTCATCGTGTTATAATGTTTTCATTTGTGTAATAAAATTAGTTGTTATTATTTTATTTCTTCTCTTTTATTATATTTTGTTGAAATTTATTCTTCTATTAATCTTCCTAATTAGGTTGGGATCAAGAGTGAAGATTATATTGGGTTCTACCCATTTAGTCCTTTGCTCATGCAAAACGTCTCCATGATGACCACACCGTCCATGGAAGAGTAGTTTTCTAGTGATCGATCTATCTTCTACCCTCTTCATTTATTTATTTTGAATCATTGAGATACTTTAATTCACATAATATTATCCATGAATTGTGTTCTTAAATTATATTAAACTAAGAAATTAATTGAACAATTAATACAAAAACACGCGAGGTCGAGATTTTGTTTAAATTGTGAGAGTGCAAACTAAATCGGTAATACAAGACCACAAGGGATAAGTTTGTAGAGTTAAAATATATTCCCTAAAAAAAATTCGTCCTCATTCTCCAAAATGGAAATTTTCATTAATTTACCACATACCATAAGCTAACCTTATAATATCAATCAAATCAGTGTGTTACGATTGCATGTTCTGAAGTTAGCCTATGGTTAAATTCACTTCATCTTTGTGGTAAAGTTAATTCTCGTAGGGTTCAGGATTTAAAAATTAAGGGATAATAATTAATTTAATGTTAATTTAAATGATAATGATAAATAATTGATTTAAGAGGTATAGTTAGATCGATTATGACTTTTAAATATTGTCTAAAAAAACATCTTCTTGTTGTGTATTTTTAATCGAACTTCATTTCAAAAATAAAAACAAAAAAATGAAATCTTCTTCCATCAAACTTATTCTAGTTTTATAAACAATAAACAACCACCCATCCTTACAAGTAGTGTTTTTATTATCTTATATTTTTTTTATAATGTCTTTAAGAAGTTGTTATAATTTTCTTCCTCTTTTGAGAGACGACCTTGGCCAGCCACTCTGCTGCACCTAAGTAACCTGAAACCGAACATCATTTGAAACTGTCCATGACAGCGCCTTTCAAATTGGCATCGTTTCTAGGTAGGAAAGTAATTTATTCAACCAATTAGAGGTATTTATTTTATTTTTCATTTAATTATTTTCTTTTCCTCTTTATTTCTTCTTTCCCATTTCTCAAGTTTTTTTTCTCTTACTCTCTTCTTTTATTTTTATCAGACCAACTCAAACTTATTTTATTTTTATTATGGTCTAATTTTCTTCATTTAATTTTTACCTTTCATTGATTTATGACACGAACTAATCCCTAATATCTCTTAGATATTGACCCTAATATTGAATGCAGCCTTAGGGCTCGAATAAGACATTCTCAGTCTACGAGAAGTTTTGACATTATACTAGTAGGAAAAATCCTCCACTCCAAGATCATTGAAATTAGAAGAAATTAAAATTCAAACATAAAAGAGGAACCAATGGATGAAAATAATGGAAATTAACTTAATAGAACCATTCAAGAATTGGATGCACCCGATATTAATTATCAACAAAATTTTATTGCATACCCAAATCTTGAATCGGACTTTGAACTGAAATCTAGATTAATTCACCTTCTTCCAAAATTTCATGGATTATCTAGTGAGGATCCAAATAAACACCTTAAAGAATTTAATTTGGTTTGATCAACCTTAAAACCATGAAATGTTTCTGAATATAAAATTAAACTAAGAACATTCCCATTTTCACTAATTGAGCTGCGAAAGATTGGATGTATTATTTAAAACCTGAAGATGTAACTTGTTAGAACGATTTGAAATGTCTTTTCTTGCAGATATTTTTTCTAGAATCAAGGCCCACTTAAATTCGTAAAGAGATCTCGGGGATAAATCAAGCCCAAGGGAAGTCAAATTATGATTAGTGGGAGAGATTCAATAAGTTGTGTACAAGCTGCCCACATCATCAAATTAGTTAGCAACTCCTTATCCAGTACTTTTACGAAGAACTCACACATATGGAGAGAAGCATGGTGGATGTTGTGACTGGAGGAGCATTGGTGGTCAAGACACTAGTAGTTGTACATGTGTTGATCGACAAGATGGCCCAAAACTCTCAACAATTTTGCGATTGAGGTACAGTGCATGATAGGGGAGTACATCAAGTAAGTCCTTCTTCTCTTGAAAGTAATTTGATTGATACCAAGTTGGAAGAATTGAAAAATATGGTAAGATAGATTTCTTTGGGTCAAAATACATCCCAACCCCCTCCTTCAATTCCTTATGGAATTTTCACTGATAAAATCCACCCAACTGACTGTTTCCCACAACTACAAGAGACAGAGGGTTGTGGAGCAATATTCCCAGGGAGACCATATTAGCAGCAACAATAGAAACACCCCAAAAAGAAGTTTGATTCATTTTCTCCAACATACAACCAAGGGTATAAGGACCAATCAAACATGAGGTATAGCTCTGGACAACAACAAAGGCCCCCTTTTCAACAAAACTTCCTACAGCCTCCACCTTACCAACAGAGTTTCCAACAACCCCAAAGGCGATTTGAAGCTCAAGCATCATCAAGCCAGTAAAAAGGTAATTCCCCACCCAAGGTAGATTCTAACACTGATGACCTTTTGATGAAAATTGTTCTTAATCAACAGAATGAGTTGAAGAGTCAAGGTTTGGAGCTGAGGGAGTTGAAGACTCAAATGATCCAGATTTCCACTGCCCTCCATGAACTGGTAAGTAAGAATTCTAGAAATATACCATTCCAACCAACTCCAAATCCCAAGGGGAATGTCAGTGCCATCACATTGAGAAGTTGGAAGAAAACAACTGATACATATAAACCTATCGTTCCACCAGGATTCACCTCAAATCTAGAGAAGTCACATTCCATACCAACTGATAAGAAATCCAAGGAGAAAGATAAAGGTAAGAAAAATATTGATGATGTTCCTCCTAAACCCCTTCCATTTCCAAATAGAGTTGTACAAACCAAGAATATGGATGAAGAGGTGATGCAAAAAAAGAAGAAGTTTTGGATACATTCAAGTGCGTGGAGATAAACATCCCTTTACTTGAAGCCATCAAGAAAATCCCAAGGTATACGAAATTCTTAAAAGAACTTTGTACCAATCAAAGATGGATCAAAGGAAATTAGAGGATCAATATTGGAAGGAATGTGTCAGCACTCATTACACTAACTCTAGCCATGCTGATAAAGTGCAAGGATCCATGGACATTCACCATCCCATGAACCATAGGGGAGTAAAACTTTTTTTATGCACTTTGTGATTTGGGATCTTCCATAAATGTGATGCCTCACTCTTTATTCTCTTCTTTGTATGTTGGTGAGTTGAAGCCCTTAAGAGTAGTGGTGTAGTTGGCGAATAGAGCTACGGGATATCCAGCAGGAGTTCTTGAGGATATACTTGTCCGGGTAAGAGACATGATCTTTACAGCATATTTCTACGTGCTTAACATGGAGGATGATCAGGTAAGTTCTCATTCCCCCATTATCGTAGGTATACCCTTCCTCAAAACTACAAAAACAATCATAAATGTTAACTAGGTAACACTTTCCATGGAATTTGGGGATGAAGTTGTAATGGATTCCATGAAGTACCCCTTAGAGGACTATTTTACATTTGTTATCTCCCATTTTTATCAACCAAATAAAAACCCCATGGAATTTTATTGTTCCATTCTTAGAGAGATTATGAGTATTGGTTCTAGTTTGATGTCTAAGAGTACTTCCACACTTAATTATAATGCACAATACTCTCTTAGATTTGATTTTGAAATGGAATCATATTCTGATTTTGATCATGTGAACTCTAATTATGACATGGTTGTTGAGTATGCTGATGGATTTGATGCATTATTCTCTAATTTTGATGATGTATATTTTTATATTTATGCTCTTTGTGCACATTTTTCAGTTCCTTCTATGTCTCCATCCATACACCACCCCCTACACTGGAACTCAAGCCATTGCCACCAAATTTCAAATACTCATATTTGTTAAGTGGTGAGAAATTACCTCTTATAATTGTTACAATATACCTTTTGAACATGAAGAAAAACTTTTGAATCTTTTGAGGGAGAACATCAGGGCAATTGGGTGGACCTTGGCTGACATATCAAGTATTAGCCCCTCCATTTGCAGGCATAGGATTCTTTTGGAGTATGGGGCTAAACCGGTTAGGCAGCCACAAAGGATACTCAATCCAATACTTTTGGGGGTTTTTAAAAAAGAGGTTGAAAATTTTCTCGAGGTAGATATAATCTATACCATTTTAGATTCCCAGTGGGTGAGTCCTATTCAGGTTGTGCCTAAGAATAGTGGTGTTACAGTTGTAAAAAATAATAAAGAGGAGTTAATTCCGATGAGGGTACAAAATAGTTGGTGTGTGTATTGATTATAGGAAACTAAATCATTCCACCCATAAAGACCATTTCCACCTCCCATTTATTGATCAAATTCTTAAGAGACTAGATGGGAAGACACACTATTGTTTCTTGGATGGATTTTATGGATATTTTCCGGTTTATATTGCTCCTGAGGATCAATAGAAGACAACATTCACTTCTATATTTGGTACGTTTGCCTACCAAAGGATGCCATTTGGACATTGCAATTCCCCTGGTACCTTCCAGAGATGCATGGTGAGTATTTTTACTGATTTTATTGAGACCTTCATGGAGGTATTTATGGATGATTTTACAGTGTATGGGTCTTCATTTTATGATTGTATCTCTAGTTTGGGAAAGGTGTTGAATCGTTGTATTGAGAGGAATCTGGTCTTTAACTCTGAAAAGTGTCATTTCATGGTAGGGCATGGTATTGTCCTAGAGCATGTAGTGTCAAAACATGGAATAGAGGTTGATATATATAAGGTAGATATTATTTCATCCCTACATTATCCTTCATGTGTGCGTGATGTTAGATCTTTCTTAGGGCATGCAAGATTTTATCAGCGCTTCATCAAATATTTTAGTAAGATTGCTCTTCATATGTCACGATTACTTCAAAAGGATTCTGATTTTCTGTTTGATGATACTTATATGACTTCATTTGATGAGCTAAAGAAGTGTCGGACCACTCCACCGGTCATACATCCCCCATGGTGGGAGATTCCATTTGAGCTTATGTGTGACGCCTCCAACTTTTCAGTTGGAGCTGTCTTATATCAAAGGGTGGAGGGACGTTCACATGTGATTGCATATACATTGAGTATACTAGACTCATCCCAATAAAACTACACAACCATGAAAAATGAGTTTTGTGCCATTGAATTTTCTTTAGATAAATTACGTTCATATTTATTGGGCTCTAAATTAGTTGTTTTTTCTGACCATATAGCTCTGAGGTACCTCTTGAAGAAGCCAGAGGCAAAGTCCGAGATAATCCAATGGATGCTCCATCTTCAGGAATTTTACATTGATATAAAGGACAAAAAGGGGTTAGAAAACTTAGTGGTGGACAAGATGAGTAAGCTTATTCACACACTAGAGGATGACACCTTGAACCAGGTACCACTTCAGGACACTTTCCCTGATGATAAAATTTATTCAATCTCAGGTATGCATCCTTGGTATGTGGATTTAGTGAACTACTTTGTTTCATCCAAAATCCCTACAAATTTAAAGAAATATCAAGTCCAAAAGTTAAAGAGTGAGTTTAGATTTTATGTGTGGGATGATCCCTACTTATGGAACATGTGTAGTGACCACATTATTAGGAGGTGTGTTTCTGATCATGATTTTGAGTCTATTTTGCAATTCTATCATACACTTTTTTGTGGTGGACACTTTGGACCCCAACGGATATCTAGGAAATATTTGGACTCTAGATTATATTTTCCAAGCTTATTCCATGATGACCATGTGTTTTGTAAGTCGTGCACAGGTTTCCAGCACACAGGAAATATTTCTAGGAGACACGAGATGCCCCAACAACCCATACTATTATGTGAAATTTTTTATGTATGGGGTATCAATTTTATGGGTCATTTTCCTAGTTCATTTGGTTTCCTATATATTTTGGTTGTTGTTTTTTAAGTGAGAAAATGGGTGGATGCTAAGGCCACTAGAACTGATGATTCTCATGTTGTTGTGGACTTTGTCAAAGTGCAGATTTTTTGCAGGTTTGGAGTACCAAATGCCATCATCAATGACCAAGGGACACACTTATGAAATCAGAATTTGGCTTCCCTCCTTTGGAAGTATGGTGTGACATACAAAACTTCAACACCATACCACCCCCAAACAAATGGCCAGGCTGAGGTTTCAAATCGTGAGTTGAAACAGATTTTGTAGAAAACTGTGCAGCCAAATAGGAAGGATTGGAGAAAGTTCTTGGATGATGCGTTATGGGAATATAGGACAGCATAAAAAACTCCCATTGGTATGTCCCCATTTAGGATTGTTTTTTGGAAGCGTTCCATCTCCCTGTGGAAGTTGAGCATCGAGCTTATTGGGCTATAAATAAATGCAACATGGATTTGGAACAAGTTGGAATCCAAAAGATGCATAAAATTCAAGAGATTGTGGAGATTCAGTTTTCTTCATATGATAACTCAAATATATAAAAGGAAATATCAAAAGTATCTCATGATAAAATGATTCAGAATAGATAATTTCAAGTTGGAGAGAAAGTCTTACTCTATAGTTCATGACTGAAGCTGGTGCCTGGTAAGTTGCATTCTAGGTGGTTAGGACCTTATGTTGTGACTAATATTTTTCCTTATGGTGTAGTTGATATCACACAAGAGGACACTGGAAGGATCTTTAAATTCAATGGGAAACGTTTGAAGAAATACATTGAGGGTCTTCATACTGATGCAGTGGATTTCACCACACTGCATGACCCCATCATCACTTGAGCATATCAGGTTGTTCCTAACCCTTTTACTTTTTTATTATTTTTACTATTTAAAGTTATACATTTTATGTGCATATATCATCTAATGGGTTCACATTGAGTACAATTCAATGTTTTAAGTGTGGGGGTGGGAACCTTTTAGTTTAAGAATTTCAATTGTTTTTCTTTTTTTCAATGATTTAAAAAAAAAATGTGTTTTCAAATTTTGTGTGCTTATTTTTTAGTCATTTGTGTGTTTTTGAAACTTTTTAGCTGAAATGATTCTCATAACCATTTTTAAATCCTTATAAATAAGTGAAACAATTTGTCCCATGAAACCGAGATTAAATGAATGCTAAAAATAACTTTATTTCATGTTCAAATCTTTAGTAATTTCATGAAAAGTACTCTGAATTTTGAATCCCATTCCACATCTCACTATCTTTATATTTGAAATTAGTTTCCTGTGAGGCTTTTGAACCATTATTTTCATATTATTCACATTCACCTCACTTCTTGAGAGTACCAAACCATGCTTTATTTAACCAAAATTTGATTTATTTCTATCAAAACTTGAGGGTTTGAGGTACTTATGTTTTAAATGATTGAGGCATTTGTTTGGTATTAAAGCCCCTATTTCAAAGAATCCTTCTCTATAATGGCATACCTTGAACATTTAATTCTTGTAGCCCTTATAATCCATGAACATCCTATTAGGTTAGACACATTACAAGCCAATTTTCCCTATCCAACAAACTCTTGAGGTAAAATTACATAATCTAGTTGAACTTAAGTGTGGGAGAAGTTGTCTTGTTTTGTGCTACCACATTCTATAATAATTTGGGGGGAATTAAATTCTGAAGAGATGTGTTTTATGCTAAAGAAAATCATCATATTGAAAGTTGTGCCTTTTCTAGATCTTTTATGATAAGTGAAGTTGTGCCTTTCTAGAGCTTCTAATAGAGAGAGAAAGTTGTGCTTATCTAGAGCTTTCAAGAAAATAATTCTTGAGAATATTGACATTTTTACTGATGAAATGTTGATTGGTGTGAACATTCATCTATTTATCATGATGATGAACATGAATTTATTCTATAGGGATTGAGGAGGAGACTATATTTAAGTGAAAATTAGATTAATTCAATTTTTCTTTAAAAAGAGTCAAGCCCCCTCATTCAGCCTCATAATTTTTCACAACTTAATCCTACCAACCGAAAGCCATAGAACAACCCTAAAAATTAATCATGATAAACATATTTTTTTGACTCATATTTTTTGGAGATGTAGAAATTTATCAAGCCTATGGTGACCCTTTTATGAGTTTGGATGAGAAATACATTGCTAAAAAATTGACATTTGTGTGATAAGAGAAAATTCTAGTGAGGTAAGTGTTTTGTACATGGGAGGATAAATGAAGTGAAAATATATTGAATGATATAAATGGAGAACTTGAAATAATGTTTTCTTTTATGATGCATGATATCTTTTGTTTCTTGGTGTGTAATTGTTGGATCTCAAGGTTATATGTTTCAAAATTTGTTTTGATTTGATATTGATGTTTACTTGATATGAGGTTTTGCTGAGGAGTGAAAATGGTAAGTGTTGAGGAGTTGATAAAACCCTGTTTTTTTTTTGAATATTTTATTGATAATAAATGAAATAATTTTCTCACATTGTTCTAAATATATTCATTTATGAAATATTTGGGATTAGATCACTCATTTGAAAATTTGATGAAAATTCCAGTTTTACCCTTTTAAAATGCACTGTAGTATTTCGCACATAAATATTTTAATATGACTTATTGGAACTTAAATTTTTGTAACAGGTTTCCTAACTTAATTTTCTACAACTTTTATTCATGACACTAGAGCTAAAGAGTATATTTTTCTGGGTTAAATGGGTCATTTAGTCAATGGTGGGCTGGACTCTCCAGAATGAACATGGGTTCTGTATTTGGGACATAACTTCTTCATTCGTACTTGGATTAGGCCAAAATTTTGAGATAAGATCTAGGATTCAATTTCTCACAAATAATCCTTATTTAAGGAGAGATTATTCACGATTTTTGGTGGTCAAATGGGCAGTTTAAGTTGGATAAAAATATTTGACCGAATTTCCTCATTCACACTTGAAACCTCTTGTAACCTAGCCACTCTATAAATTAGTGGTTTTATAATTTGGAGGGGTTGGTACATGGAAGAGTAGTTTTCTAGTGATCGATCTATATTCTACCCTCTTCATTTAATTATTTTGAATCATTGATCTAATTTAATTCACATAATATTATCCATGAATTGTTTTCTTAAATTATAATAAAATAAGAAATCAATTGAACAACTAACACAAAAACATGCGAGGTCGAGGTTTTGTTTAAATTGTGAGTGCGCAAACTTAATCGATAATACAAGACCACATAGGATAAGTTTGTAGAGTTAAAATGTATTCCATAAACACATTTCATTCTCATTATCTATAATTTAAATTTTATTTACTTTACCACTTACCATAAGATAACCTTAAAACATCAATCAAAGCAGGGTGTTGCGATTGCATGTTCCGAAGTCAGCCTAGGGTTAAATTCACTTCATCTTTGTGGTAAAGTTAATTCTCATAGAGTTTGGGATTTAACAAATTAAGGGATAATAATTAAGTGAATGTTAATTTAAATGATAATTATTAATAATTTAGTGAAGATATAGAGTAATATCGATTACTCCTTTTACATATTGTCTAAAAACATCTTATGGTTGTAAATTTTTAATCGAACTTCATTTCAAAAATAAAAACAAGAAAAAATGCAATCTTCTTCCAGAAAACTTATTCTAGTTTTATAAATTATAAAAAATCCACACATCCTTACAAGTATTTTTTTATTATCTTTTATTTTATTTTTATAATACCTTTAAGAAGTTTTTATAATTTTCTTTCTCCTTTGAGAGACGACCTTGGTCAGCCACTCTACTGCACCAAAGTAACCCGAAACTGAACATCTTTTGAAAGCACCCATGACAACTCCTTTCAACAATAATTAACTCTTGGTTTACCATTTTCATCTCTTAGAAACTTCCAATGGATTCCACATCCATAACAAGGTATAGATCAGCTTTCCAAAGGTTGGTTTTTATTTTGGGTTTCAGACCCAATGTCACTTAGTTTTGGGACCAATTTGGATATAGAAGTGGATTGTTGTCTTTTGTTGTCAAAAAGGGGATAAATTAATTCACTTTTTAAATGACTTGTAAAACCATATTATACTTTACTGATTTGTATTTCAAAAATATCATAAGTTTTTTGGAGGACTTGTGATAAAATCCTTATAAATTAAAAGGGGAGTAAATATGAATCCATTCATATTCAATTTTTATTGGATAGAATGATGTTTCTATAAGACATAGAAGTTTCGATACTTTCCTATAAAAATATAACTATGCTAAAGCTAATAGATCAAAGGATATATATATATATATATATCATGATAGTTTAATTTGTGATGAAATTAGAAGAGTGGTTTTGGAATAGAGTTGAGTGAACCATGACAAAGTAATGGATGATCTGGAGGTAGTATAAAAGAATGTATTTAAGGTGGCATTATTTCCAAGTATTTATAAATTTTTGGGCCTAAAAATCAGGAGATGGATAAATGTGTTTTTGGACAAGGAAATAGTTGTGTGCAAGATTGGAGTTGGTTTGGTATGTTGAATACAAATCATGTATCAGGATGAGAACATTGAAAAATGGAAAAAGGCATGAAGTGCATGAAAGATTCAAAAAATTTCACACAAGATGAAGTTACACAAAAGAAGTTGTATGGCCAATGCAACATCAAATGGAGTTTTGTGTGCATGAAGAGGGTCATGTGAGACACGTTAGAATCTCGTTTGACATGTCAAGGTTTTATACACAGAGGTCAGCGTTGCCTATAAATAAGAGGTGTCCCCCCTCATTTAATGTAATCTTGACACTTAGAGAAATATCAAACTCTAAATAATAGAATAATTTTAAGTAAATGGAGTTGCAAGAAATAAATATAGTTTCACGTAAGAAGGAGAATTTTTGTGAAAGAAGAGATTTGCATACAAGAAGAGAGTTGCGCTCAAGATTGAAGTTGTGCCCAAGAGGTGTTTCGTGACAAAAGTCAAATATTGCATACAGGGAATTAAAGTTGCACTCAAGACACCTAAAAGGGTGTGTAAAAGATTTGAGTTAAGCATAATAAGTAAGTAATGTTCAAGTTATTTCTTACCATATTTTGGGTAAGAAAGGGAAGAATTATTTTGAAAGATCAAACTATGAAAGATGATTAAGAAGCATGGAAACTTTGTTTTTTACAATTTATGAAAATAGGTTGTACACACACTTTTTAATTGTTTTCTAAGTGCTACATGAGTGTAAGGGTGTATCCTACTTGTTTTATTCCACATCAAAGTATTGTTTTCTAGTGGATTGTGTAGTATTGGATTATTTCCATACCATATCAAGGACGTAGCTACTCTTATTGAGTAGTGAACCTTGTAAATTCTGGTGTTCCTATGGATGTGTGTTTGGATTGGGTTCAGTAGGGAAAGAACTCTTTAACATGGGGTGAAGGTTGTTTCAAAAAGAAGGAAACAAAAAAGAAAAAGATATCATCGATTCACCCCCTCCCCCTCTCAGTGATACTTGGATCTTGACTGGGAAACTTCACTTAGGAACTCACATTGGTCGAGAGGATGGGAGTTCAAGCTCACACACCCTTTGGGGGGAGATTATTTCCTATTTTGGGACTCTTTATAGATTTAAGATACGTTCAAGGATGTATTCCATATCTTGATATGGGATCAGTTACCCTAATAGGATGATTAGGTGTCAAATCCTTCTATCTATAATTAGGGTTCTATTAATTAGACCATATGTACATATATTATGTTCTATATCATTTTCCTATCATTAGAAATGGGTATTTGTTTATATTTTGAATCTATATTACCAGGAACTCTTGAGTTTACTTCCATCCAGGGAGGTATTGATATTTTGAGTATGGGATCGACCCTTTATAAGGTATCCTATATATCTTATTTATAATAAGAATCAAAACCTACATAACTCACTTTAACTGTACAGTTTAACATGATGAAGAAGGGACATATATGAGGGCCCTTAGGAACTAGGAATGGAGCTCGAGCCTCAAGAAGAAATCATATGTATCCTACTTATAATAATAATGAGAGTTTTTGTAGTTCAATCTACCCTTAACTTGCTGATGGGTGATGATTGAAAATTAATACCCATGAGGGTTATTACCCTAGGTTTTACCAATATGGGAATTACTTTGGGACTTACACTGAGGCAGATGCCTTTGTATGGGGGGAATCATGTCATGCCACTGAACTAGGCTTACACACTGAGGTTTTCTTGCTGGATAGTATTTATGATGCAAGTGATATGATCATTGAAAATCCCTAATCCCGCATGATCCATTCTCAATGTGATAAATAAGGTATAAAAATTTATCTGACTCACTACATATCGATGTGGGACTTATGCATAGGGGCATCACTAATGGGGTGTTTGATATAGAGCTTGTTTCTTAATAAGTCATCCTACATATCCTGTTTATAGTAGGAATAAAATTCAATGTATTTTGGTTGTCTGATCCATCTGCTGATGGATTGGGAATAATGATGAACCCATATGAGAGTTTTTTCCCCATGGGTTAGAGTGTGTGATACATTTAGGGACTTACATCGAGGTGGATTCCCATTGGATCTTGGGATTTAAAAATGTGTCCAAAATTTTCTATTTGGAAAATAATATGATTTCTCATAGTTCAGTCTAGGTATGCCCAAATATTTATAATATACAAGGTTATCATATCCTGGGGTTTTTGTCTGACATGTCATGAGTGCCTTGCTGACATGTCTCAAGTGCCTTCCTGACATGTCCTGAGTTTCTATATGACAAGGATGACATGTCTCAGGGTGCTTTACATGATTGAAGAATACATGTCGTAGGCCTATCACGTGATCTAGATGTAATGTCTAGAGGACTATCGTGTGACTTGGTTAACACATTTGAGGGTATTTATATGATCAACACAAACATGTCCAATGGTATCATGCGATCTAGAAAGATATGTGACAAGAATGTCACGTTACATGGATGACATATCTAGAGGAATCTGCATAACCTATTTGATATGTATGGAGGACTTCACAATACCTGGCCGACATGTCTAAAGTACTTCACAAAACTTGGGCGACATGTCCTATGTACTTTACAAGACATTGGTGACATGTACTAGTGTTGTCCTGTGACTTGCGTGATACGTTAAGAATAATTTTCAGGACCTAGTTAACATGTCTGTATGACTTCATAAGACTTGGTTGACATGTCCTGGTGTTACCTCATGATATTGATAGTTCATGGGAAGAACATGATGCATTCATGTAAAATTTAGTGTATTTATCTTTTCATAAGTCTTACATCTTTTAAATATTTATTGAATATATGCCTCAAAGTTCATCAAGCATTATCTTGTTTAGATTTTGTGGGACTAAGTTAACATGTGGAAACTCCTTTTCAAAATATGGCTAGCTCTCCAGAAGTCCTTCACGTGATCTAAAAAGTGATCACATGAAGCCCATATTCCTTTCAAATTATCCATTAGGTAAGTCTCCAGATTTTACCTGGTGGAAGATCATTTTGATGATGTGGCTTTCTATTCCAAGAATCCTACTCTTCTGTGCTCCCATGGGTATGCCTTGCATCTCATGTCTATGTTCTTTTATACTGAGGAGGACAATTTTATAAGACTCATTTCCCAGGTTATACACCACCTTACATGAAGCATATATTGAATATATTAGAGAGATTTGGGGGAGGGATTATCACATCATGATTTCGCATGATCTTGCCACAAGTCATCCAAAGCATTGCATGATAAAATGTGACCATGAGTATACTCCTTTATAACCATATTTATTGGTCCCTAGATCATTAAATGACTTTCTCATAATCATTTTTACATGTCAAATGTTCTTTGTACCATTTATTTAACATGTATGATAGCCTTTTCATGGTCAATATGCCTCTGGAGAGGCCTTCATGTGATAGAAGAAGGATTTTCTATGGTCATTTATTAGATTAAGATGACTTTTCAGGGGCCTCTCATGATATCAAGATTGTTTGTCAAAGGGTCTTCACGTGATCAATAGAGATCAAATAAGGTTCATACCTCCCCCCTTCACATGAAAATAAATTTATATGCCCTTAGTGATAGGATTCTACTTTTTTTCAACCTTTTATTCCTTATTTTATAGTACTTTTGGCCTTTTTCCATTGGTTTTATATCAGGGCATTTCATGATCAGTAGAGGGTATCATGACATTGTGTGAGTGTTGATGTGGATAGTCGCTCTGCTTGTCTATGATGCATCATGTAATCAATGTTGGATCTCATGATGACATGTGATAATTTCCACAGACAATCCATATACTTATTTGTGGATCCAAATGGTAATATCATAACCTAATGGATGTGTTTGAGGTCCTTTTCTCGATGAAGGTGATACACCAACATGATCTCACATGAAAAGGTCAATATGTCTCCATGGATCTCTATAGGGTCTTGTGAATCACATAATATTTTCACATGAAAATAAACATAACTCTCCATCACATTACGCTTCCACATTTTATGCATTTATTTTATAAAGGTATTTGGGTGGTTTTTAAGAATATATTGATTGAAAAAGTTGTATAATAAGAGGAAATTTTATAGAAATATTCACATGATCATGAGAACTTGTATAAACACCTACACAAAAATATGAGGGTTTGTAATAGGGGAAATTTTGATCATAAATAGACCATGCACATTACATGATCTATTCACATGACCTTCCTAGGGTCACGTGATCGTGTGTCCTTTGGGAGGTTATGTTATCTGCATGATTCGGCCACCTAGACATCATGTAGTCATTCTACTCCTTCATTTGTTTTGTGGAGAAAATAATACCCATTCTCTAGGTATTTATTCAATTCTAGAATAGTTTATGATCATTTAGTGGGTTTCAAAAATGCATGAATTTTTTTGAATAATACTTATGTGATTTGTTTTAGAGGTGAAAGTATGTATTTTACTTGGCATGTTGAGTATTGATCATGTTATACTAAGATATTGAAATTAAATCATGTTATATTAAGTACAACATGGAAGAATGTTTATTTAGTAAAAATATTATTTAAGAATGTTTTGTTGATAATGTTAAATATGATATATAAAGATATATAATGTGAAGATTTTAATTCAAAAATTAAAATCATGTTCTAGTATTAACATTGTGATATAAGGTATGATGGTTTCGATAAAATGTAATTAATGAAGTTGATTATTAACCATGATATGTTTTCTAATGATTGGTTTCCTTGAGGTTTTGTTATGTTTTTCTAGATATATATTTTAAAAAATAGTAAAATCTACATGTTAAGGTCTAGTTAACATATATTTTTTTCTATAAGAAAATAATTTCCTAAAATTTATATGGTTTTTTTCTTAAAATACTTGTGAAGTGATTTCTCCCTATGATATTTCTTACTACTATGATTGTCATTTATTTATGTGATTGAATTAATAAAGATGCACTTAATAAAAGGTTAACCATTTAATATTGGTAATAGAAGAGACTGGTAGAAAAATGGTAAACTTGTGATTATTCCCTTATTTTCCACTTTAATTTCATTTGAAAATGAGAAAATAATGATTAATTTTTTTAGTTTTATGTGGGAATTTTTATGTTTGGTTAAATTGTATTTACTAAAATTTATGTGTCCTTAGAAGGAAGTTTTTGTGTGTTGGTAATGTGTGTTATGGTTTCAATAATATAGAGAGAGGGAAATCTCCCCTGTTGGGATGTATTCCTTTTACTAATTGTCTTAAATATGTGTGAGTGAGTCAGGGCTATACAAAGAAGAAAATATCCTAGTGAAGCGGATCATTTCCTTTAATGTATATACTTACAGTAGTTGTTTCTATACTGATGATGTGCCCTATTTGGTTTTGGTTTAGATTTTTTAATGTTAAAACATTAGTATGGATGGTATTATGGGATTAATAGGTGTTGTGGGGTTGTTGTCAAGTGATTGGAATGGTGAAGAATGATTGATATTGTAGAGGTTTTACATGGATAGTGTTAGAAAAGGAGTAATGATATTATTTTTGTTGGGGGATGGTTATGTATTTGTTTGGGGTGTGTGCTAATGAGCTGGGCGGTAAGAGAGATGTATAGTTTAATGTGTTTTCCTATAAAATGTTGTTGTTATTTATAGTGATTTATGTGTTTTTATGTTTTATGTTGACCCTGTTGTTTCATGATTGAAATATATACCATTAAGAAGCCAATGATATATTGGGCATGGAAAATATAAGGCATATTCCAATGATATAACATTGTTGAAATTTCAGAAACATGAAGTACTGATATTTTTTGGGGGAGTCTGTATCTATGATACTAAGGATTGGTAGGAAGAAGTTGATGTTTCCTTTGGGTTGGTGGAGAATCTAGACTAGTTCTGAGTTGTGTAGATGATTGGACTTTTTCGAATGGTGGATTGTAAATGGTGGGAGGTGAAGTTGTGTGGATAAAAGGAGATGAATTGGGGGAAATTTAGTGAGTTATTCAAGAATGATTTCTTTTCTCAAATGAAGATGTGAGATTATATGATGGAGATTTAAGAGATTCAGTAGGGGATAAGAGTATGTATAATTTTGGATCTCATTTCTTGGATTTGATTAGTTGGTTTATGGTTTTTTATCTGACAAGAGAGAATATATAAAACTTTTTTAGTCTGTCTTGAGGTCATATATTTAGAAATATATCATGCCTTTTCAATTGGAGTCCTCGGAAGTGGTGAGGGATCGATCAGAGATCGTGGAGAGGCATTTATTGATAATAGAGAATTATTTCAATGTCCCCTCTTGTGAATTTAAGAATATTTAAATAAATGATTTGAGTTCTGGGGATTTAATTTTGTGATGGAACAGAGTGAGGTGGTCTTATAGAGTTAGATTATGGCTTTAAGGTTTGGGGTTTTTTATCTTGAGATGCCTAGTGATAGGAGAGATGGTCTATTTGCGATGTAATTCTACGGTACATCGTCAGTATGACTGCCCCAAGATCCAACATGTTTCTAAACCTTCAGTAGATAGTTAATTGTGGTAATATTTAGGATTGACCTTCATGTAACACCCTAATATTATATGACATATTTATCTTTAAATAAATTTAATTTCTTTAATATCTTTCTTTGCACGCAACATCGAGTTTAAACAAACCACGACATACTATTGAATTACTATTATTTAATGTGATAGATGGTTTATAGTCATTGGATTGGAAGGTATGAATAGGATTAAATAAATTATGAAAATTATTATTTTCACATGTATAGAATGAAATCATTTTTTATCAATTGATAAAATCATTTCAAAGTAAAAAATAGATGTTTTTCTGAAAAAAAACTATTTTTATGTGCACAGTGTGTTTTTATCTTATTTTTCTTAAATTAATCACTAGTTATGGATGATTTTATAGAAATAAATACCTTCTATAGTAAATAAAATATTTTAACATTCATCTAATGTTTTTTTCTATACATGCGATAAAAAATATTTTTTTATGCATAAAAATGAATTTCATTTAAAAAATGGTTTTCATTGCATATTTCATGCTTATTTAAAAATGGATTTATAACACATAAAGAAACATAACATTAAAAATGTGTTACATATTTGGAATTATAATTTCTAAAATTTGGTAAATAGTTCAACTTTATTTTTGGTCATAATGAATAGTAATCGTGATAAATATTTTCCACCTCAGTAAGGGTAAATCAAGTAATTAAGGTTAAAAATAATGCGATAAGAATCTAAAAATATATATAGAACCTGAATTATTTCTATTTTTTGAGGTTATTTTGACCATCCTCATTCAATATTCAAAAATATGGAAACTTGATGCCATTTTTCTTTGATAATGACCGTGAAATTATTTTAAGTAAAGAATAAATACAAAATGTCAGTCACTTTGTTTTAATATCTATAATATTTTTTCATATGGATAATAAGAGGTTATGTTTGGTTATAAATTGATATATGAAATATGAATTATTTTTTAAACAGGTTATTTATTTTTTATTTTTTATTTTGTAATAATCACCTTAAATGCTTATGCAATGTCAATGTAGTGCTTGTGCAAGCAGTAGAAGAATAAAGTAAATGATTCTAAAAAATTAAAAAGTAATATTTTTGGGATGATTTATTATAAAAAAAAGGTAATGGTAGAATAAATCATTTTCATGTTTGTTAATATGAATTATATATTTATATTGATTATAAAAATATTAAAATTAAAAAGGAAATAGTTTTAATTAAACTCTTTTATTATAAAGTTTTACTTAAAATATTAATTTCTAAATTTTAGAATTTGAATTTTAAAAAATTAATCTCATTTTTTAAATCATAATATAAAAATTAAATTAGGGTGAAATGTTAGTATTTTTTAGAAAATATTTATTTTTTAATGAATAGTGAAAATACTGATTTTTTGAAAAAAAATCATTTCTTTTCAATAAATTAAGTAATTTAAAAATTATATTATGTTTTAAATATGATTTCAGGTAACATAAGTATTATTTATTTATATTTATTCCACTTAATTACTTTTTAATCATCTTTATATTGTATTTTAGTATAATTTTATTTTGGGGTTTAAAAATGGTATTTTTCTGAAAACTGTTTTAAAGTGAATCATGTTTCTCATTTTTAATTAATAAAAAAACCACTAATGTGGAATTATTTAGAAGAAATATATATATTATATACCAATAAATATTAATTTAAATTCATATAATTATTATTACTAGTCATAGAGTTAATATAAAATTTTCTTTTGCTAGAAAGATAAACTTCTTGAAACCACTTTTTCTTCATGTCTACGGGTTTAATTTTAAATTAAATTCTTCCAATTATGTTAATTAAATTTGGTATTATGGATTTAATATTTTTAATAATAAAAAATTATATTATATAATAATTTAGTGACTTGGGTTTTTCCATATATTACTTTGAAATATTTATAAGAATATTTTTGAAGTCAGGCGCTGAGTCGGCGTAGGATTTTGGGGCCCAAAGAGCCTCAGTGTAGTCATATGAAAAGTATTAAATATATTTTTATCACACACATGAAGTTATATATTAAGTGTGGAATAATTCTTGAGCATAGTATCATATCTAAAATCCGATGTCGTAGTTGAGTTCAGAACATGGTGTTTACCCAAGGTGCGACATAATGATTGTCGGCGTCAGGTGCCCGGTCGGGGGTGAGCATTAACAGGGTGTTATGTGGAGGTTTATTCATTTAATTAAAGTAAATGAATAACCCCATCTCCATTTGTTTTTAATGCATGGAAGTAGGTAGAGGAGTGTTTTCACCCATAATGATGGATGACCTATGGATGAACCAAGGTGAGGAGGCATTGTAGATCTCTGTTTTTTATGCCAATCATCACTAGATTGGGGAGAAACATGTTTTGGGCATCGTTTTGGACCCTAATATTCAATGTTTCACCCAAAGTATGGTAATATTATTATATTTACATCTCGATCCCATTCTATGCATTGCTTTAAAGTTTTAGATCCCTAAGATGACTACTGGGGACCTCGTGGGGGTCGATCCGTGGTTTTAAGTGAAAATTAGGGGGTTTGGGTGGCTTGGAGGAAATTCCCATAGGAATTTATGATCACATGGTATGTAGTTCAGTGAAACATGTTGTAAATTATTCCCATTTTTTAAATATGATATTTTTTGTACTACATGTCATGTATAGGGGTTACATGCCATGTAGTGATCCGGGTCATGTGGTCGAGGGACATAGCCAGTCTTTCTGTGTCAAGGACTTAGTCATGTGATAGTACAAGATCAGGAACTCAAAAATGGGTTGAGTTACATAGTTATGGAAAAATTACACTATATTGGTCCCAGGGAATAGGAACATGTCGTGTACTGAGGGTACACATCGTGTGTCATTACATGGACTTTTAGGCGTGTATGGAAAAGGGCACACCTAGAGGTTCAAGCGAGGTCACATGCCATGTGACATGGGTTACACACCATGTATTTATTTTTATACACATAAAGAACCATACTCGGACATGGAAAGGGGATGATGTTGAGATACACTCTATGTACGGTGGGTTACACTTTGTGTGGATTCCTTGGTGCCTTTTCACCCTCGTGCATCTCCTTCTTCTAGATTCGGATTAAGGCCCATGAGTATCCTATCTTGGGTAGTTTTTTGTATAATATATTATGGTTTCTATGGTTTGGATTTTTTATGTGTCACATGAGGTTATGTTTTGGGTCACTTCGGTTAGTGACATTAGATCAAAAGTGGTTGAGTGAGTTCCCTTGGTCTTTTTCTATGAGGGTTTGCAACATCATGTCCTCATCATAAGATTCTGACCCCTCTTTGGTTGCCTCAAGCTTGTGTAGCATGGGTGTGTTCCCAAATTTTGGAGTGAGTTGTCTTAGTATGATTAGAGTACATTCTCATCATCTTGGAGCATGTATCCCTCTAAAAGGCTCAGAGTGGTCATCACATCCTTTCGTGTTTCCCTTGGTATGGTTTTTGGAATCAGCGTAACCAATATTTACCTAGGCATTGATCCTATACCTAGAAGGATGTTTCTAGTAGGGAACGGATCCAACGGTGAGCCATGGGTGAAGAACCTCTATCTGTGTATCAATATCTGGTCTTTCTGATGGGGTAGTAGTCTGATGAAGTGTATATCTCGTACAAATCCCCTTAGTTTGCCTCAATGTTTTACCATGATGTTTTCCATATGATAATTTTATGGAATCAGTGTGACTAACTCTTCATGGGCATTGATCATATGATTATCAAGTTGCTCCAAATTAGGGTTGCATTGTGATACCCCCTTTTCTAATTTCATTGTTCCAACTAGTATTCCTAGCATACCCCATCGATCCTAGGAGGGATCCCCTAACTGAGTTTTGGATATCTACTAGGTCACTGGGTGACTTTATCCATGGAGATATCTGATGAGAATTTCCTCTTAGATAAGTACTGAAAAAATATGGCAGGGTTGTGTGATAATTTTATTATTACATGATGGAGTGACATCTCTCAGGTGAGTTCCATCTGGGATGGAAACGATGTGACATTGGCTTCGAGATTCCTAATGTGTGACATCTCTTTATTGTGTTCTATATGGGATGGTTAGACTCATGAAGTGAGTACTCCTAGCCATGTTTTTCACTAGGACCTTGAGTTAGTGGACAAGGTCTTTATGGTTGGGACCATAAGACTTGGAGTTTGTTTCAAGTATATGTAGGATATTCTGGTAAACCTTGTTGTATGTGTCATCTTTCCTGACATACTAAGGTGATATAAGTTGACTAGTTTTGCATAGATGAGAAGTGATCAAGATGGAGTTTCCCCTATCACTTGGATGTCCTTCTTTGGATTTGGTTCAAGGGAAACTGATGCCTACTGGTTACTCTAGTTTTGGTTTTCTTTTTTTGGGGTGCCTATTGGGTATTTTTATACTCACCCTTACATGATCTCTACCCACAAAAGTTGTTTCTTATGAAGAATATAGGTATTCTACCACTTTCTATGGGAGACCGAGAGTAGTTGGAGTATAGATCTGTGCTGGAAAGATTGAGGAGGGTATTAGTCATGATTTGGGAAGAAATCTCCTCCTTATGAGCAGGTCAGACTCTTTTATGGGTTTTCCTTTGGTGGGCCTATGTTTTTTCATTTTTATCATTTTACAGTACTTTTTTTGTACTATGGTGTGTGTTATATGTATGCATTAATTTTTATTAGTTTCAGTTTTATTATCTCCAAATTGTTTCATATATATGTATGTGGGTGCATGTATATAGGTACCATAGCCTAGGTCCTTCCATTTGTGTGATATTCCTACTTAGTGATATAATTTATCCCCTCGCCTATTGGATATGGTATTGGGGTATTCTTGTATTGGTCCCCATTAGGTTGGGCCATGAAAAAGTATTATCAGAGTGGGTTCCACTTTGGGACCTCATTTTAGAGGTTTTCAAGCAGTGATCTTGGTTAGGGTTTCATAGAAACTGTGTCAAGGTGTTTCAAGTTCAGTTTTTAGGCTAGGGGCGCCAGCGTTGGTGTTGCAGCTGATGTATCCATTCACCATGAATCCAATAAAATTCTTGTTGACTTGGTAAATTTAGGAACTATTTGTAGGGAAAACTTTGGTACATGCATCATATAAGACTAGGTTTTGGTTTTTATGTCTTTTTTTGAGTCATCTCCCCAGATATAATCTTTGAACATGGAACATATTATTATTTTTCAGGATGTTTTCATAATGATATCCTTTAGAGTTTCCTCAGACAAGTTGGTTGTATGAACTGATGAGTGATGAGGTCTTCTTATATGGTCCTAGACCTGAGGAAGGTTTTCTTCAGAGTGGGTAGTAGGTAGAGCTTCAACCCATTGAGCAGCATTTATATCTACCTCCAAGATTTCATGTGGATGTGAATTTTCAGACTGAGCCATGTATAGACTTGTTGGTGCTGGACAATCATATGTAGGGTTTTACTGGGTATCAGGAGCTTTCAAGGTATGGTTTTCCTAAGGTCTAGGTTGTGCAGGACCTACATATAGCAGGTGTGCAATACAGGAGGCACCATCATTTTCAGAGATCTCAGGAGAATATTGGTCTTCTAGGGAAAAGGAATTGTTATACTTGGGATGGATATGAACATATTATATAGGAGTTTCCTTCCTGTTGAGCTATTGGTAGAGAGATGGTATTTGGACCAATGTGGTTGAGGTAGCAGTTTCAGTGGGATCCGTAGGATAGCGGACATGGAATAGGACATGGAGGAGTAGTAAGAGGTGGTTGTCACTTTGATTTGTTGCCACCACCACCACCCCAAAGAGGTCCAATCTAGGATTAGAGAGCTAGTGGATAGGGACTTGAGTGATTTCAAGTGGTGGAGGGTTTTGACCCTAAGGAACCGAGATAGTTTGGAGGTATGGTTTGTATCCTTTTTACATTTCTAATAGTTTTTTTAATACATGTGTGATATATTTTTTCCTTTCCGTTTTTTTTGAGGATTTTTTTGGGTAACATAGGGAATCGACTGATATCATTGTGGTTGTTGCTTTATGTGGCTTCAGACTCACAAGAAAGAGGGATGCTTCCCCCACTAAGATGCATTCTTGTGATGTGATACAAACCTGTGTGGGAGAGTCAATTCTTCCAAAAGTGGATAGTCTTGATTTGTGGTGTAAAATTTCATTTAACTTGTGTATTTAGGGTATTTAGGTGTGTTGAGGTGTCTAAGTAGTCCCTAGTTAGAGAGCATAAGTAGGATAGAGATGTATGAGATTTAAACAGAACAGCCTTATGGCCTAGAGACTCGAGTGTTGTTTGAGGTATGAATTGTGACTTCTTTGACTTAGTTACATTATTTTCATAGTCATGGGATAATGTTTCCTATTATTAATCCCTATACAAGGCCTATTGGAACCATAGGAATTATTTTTTCTCAATCGTGATTCATGGGGGGTTTGTAGGATTTCATGAGCTACTGGAAGTTTTTTTAGGGCTCGTAAGACCCGGTGTGTACACTTGGGTAGCCCTAAGTTGTTATATAGGTGGAGGAGGTGTTGTTCATTCCTCATTGTGGATAAAATTTCCTATTTTAGGGGGTTTTCAAGGATGGTTACCCACACCTGAGAATCAACATCTTCTTTTCCCATAGGCTAGAAGATGCTTCTTGCAATTTCATGGTTTGTGAGAAAGATGGACCGAATCCCTAACCCATTTTGGATAGATTATTAGTGAACCCTATTATGGGTTGTTCAAAGTTATTTCAAGGATTAATTTGTCCACTATTAGTGAGAGAGGTTATAGAGTCATATAATTCTTTCAATTTCCCCTTACTTTTGGGGTCAGTGCAGTTTTTCTCCAGTAAAAGTTTTTTTTGTGAGGTATCATATAACCAAATATCCACTAGATATGATCTGAATGGATTTTACAAAGTTGCAGAGTATTTCATTCTTCTTAGTCTTGATGATTACACCATTCATGTGATGAGCTGAGGTACTGATGAGGTTTATTTCTCTAAGTGTTACACACAAAAGAAGGGCGGTTTCACCAAATAAGTGGGCCATTATGGTTCCAAATAAACATTATTTGGGTTAGAATGTTGGAATGGTGTAGTTCATCCAAGGGAAGATGATAACTGTTGGGTTCATTAGAATCTATTTCAGGATAGTGAGGTGATGTACTACTAGACTTGATGACTATAGATGGACCGTGGTGTTTGGTGTTTTCCACCTGTCGTAGCTGAAGAGACATGTGCCTGACTTATTTTACAATGTTTACTTAGTTGATATAGACATTGTTTTTGGTTTTTTACTTTGTGGTTTCTTTAAGTGTATTCTTGTAGGTAGCACAGGAACCCTTGGAGAGCTTACTGGTGTGGGAGCCCTAGTTTAGAGCTATTTTTTTACATATGTCTAGGCTTATTCTTTTCAAGGGAAAAGCCTTAAGGTGGGGAGGATGTAGTGACATGGGTTTTTTTATGTAAGAATTTAGAATATTTATAGTAATATTTCAAAATCCATTAATTTTGTTGGTGCAAGATTATGGGGCCCATAGAGCCTTGGTTTGGTCATGTGAAAGATATTAAATATATTTCTATCATTGCACGCAGTTTTGTAATAAGCATGGAATAACTTCTAAATGGAATCTCAAATTGGAAATTTGAGGTTGCGGCTGAGTTCATAACATGGTTTTTACCTGAGGTGTGACATAATGTTTGTCGATGTTGGGTGCCCAATTGGGGTAAAGTTTTGGAGGGGTGTTATGTAGAGATCTATTCATTTAATAAAATTAAATGAATAACCACCTCCCCCTTTGTGTTTCACACATGGAAGAAATTAGATGAGGGTTTCAACCCATGTAAATGGACAACCCATGGACTAACCAAGGCAATGAGGTTCTATTGATCTCTATTTTTGATTTTGATCCTCACCAGATTTGGGAGCAGCACGTTCCAGACATCGTTTTGGACCCTAAGCTTCGACATTTAACCACAAGGTAGGAAGTTTTATGAGATTTATTTCTCAATCACCATTGATACATTTTTTTAAGTTTTATGAGACCTTATACGACTGTTGGGGACCCTATGGGTTTGATATATGGTTTTAGGTGAAAAATTAGGGGGTTTGGGTGGCTAAGAGGAAATTCCTGACAGAATTTTCGATCAAACGACATGTAGTTTAGTGGAAAATTTCATGTGTTGTTCCCATTCAGGGAAGATGATCTTTTTGGTACTACATGCCATGTACATGGGTTACACACCATGTAGTGAGCCAGGTCATGTGTTTGAGAGATGTGGACAATCTTATCATGTCAAGGACTTGGTCGTGTGATAGTACATAGTCAGGAACATGGACATGGGTTGAGTTACACAACCACATCCAAAGGAAATGTTCTTAGTCATAGGTAAGAGTAACACGTTGTGTACTGAGGGTACATGTCATGTGTCATTACATGTCCATCCATATGTGTATGGGCAAGGGAATTCCTAGAGGTTTGGGTGAGGTCACGCACTGTGTGACTAGGGTACACGGCATGTATTTCCTTTTATACATGTTGATTATCATCTGGGGACACATCTTGGGGCCAGTGTTGAGATACATGTTGTTCATAGGGGTTACACATTGTATTCTTCCCTGGGTGTGTTTTCACCCTCATGTGTATCCTTCTTCTAGACTCAGATGGAGGCTTGCGAGTAGTCTATCCTGAGTAGTTTTCCATATATGATGTGATGGTGGCCACATTTTGGTTCTTTGAGATGCGACAAGAGGTTAAATTATGGGTATCTTTGGTTAGTGATGTTAGACCAGTAGTGGTTGAGTGAGTTCCCTTTTTCTTCTTATATTAGTTTTTGTGTCATCACATCCTCATCATAGGATTATAACCCTCTTTGATAGCCCCAAGGTTGTATATCATGGGTGTGTTTCTATATTCTAGAGTGATTTTTCTCTTTCCGCTTCAACTATATCCTTAGAGGATTGAAGCATGTATCCCTCTAATAGGCCCTGAAAAATCCTCATGTCCTTTTGTGTTTCACTTGGAAGGGTTTTTGGAATCGTCATGACCAATATTTACCCTGTAGGATGTTTCCCATAGGTGATGGATACCCTGATGATCCATGGGTGCAGACCCTCTATCTGAGTATTAAGATTTTATCTTTATGTTGGGATATTATTCCAAAGGAGTGTGTATCTTAGATGAATCCCCTTAGTTTTCTTTGGAATTTTACCATGAAATGTTACCTAAGAAGATTTTGTGGAATCGGCATGATTAAATCATCATGAACATCAATCCTCTACTTAGATAGTTTTTTCAGATTAGGGTTGCATTGTGATACCCCCTTTTCCGAGTTCGGTGTTCCAACTAGGGTTTGTAGTGTCCCCAAAATATCTTGGGAGGGATTTCCTACCTGATTTTTAGAAATATAATGGGTAACTAGGTGACTTTCTCTATGGAATTGTCTAAAGATCATTCCCTCTCGAATAGGTACCTCCAGATATGGAAGGGTTTTTCCATCGGTTTCGTGTTACCTGATTGAGTGAAATATCTCGGGTGAGTTCCAAATGGTATGGAAACGATGTGACATTGGATTAGAGATGCTTGTTGTGTTACATATCTTGGTTGAATTCCATCTAAGATGGTTATATGTATGGAGTGAGTACACCTAAAATAGTTTTTTTCTAGGACCCTGAGTTAGTGGTTGGATTATTTATGGTTGGGACCATGATAATTGGTGTCTCTTTCAAGTATATCTAGAATATTATAGAATACATTGTGGTATGTGTCATCATACTTGATATAATAGGGTAAATGAGATGACTAATTTTATGTAGCTGGGAGTTGTCGAGATGGAGTTTCCTCTCTCACTTGGATTTCCATCTTTATCTTTGGGTTGAGGGAAATTGATGCTTATCAGTTACTCACTTTTTTTTGGGTTTTTGGGGTGCCTACTGGTTATTTTTATACTAATACATACATGGGATAAACCCAAACATGTTGTTTATTTTGTAGACTATATGTTTTTTTAGAACTTTTTCTAGGATATTGAGAGTGGGTGGAGCATAGATCTACGCTGGACAAACAAAAGAGAGTACCAATCATGCTTTTTGCAGCAACCCCCTCCTTCTAAGTAGGTTAGACTCTTTTGTAGTTTTTATTTTGGTGTGACTATATTTTTTCCTTTTTATCACATTAAAATAATTTATTTATGATTTTGTGTGGGATATATATATTCATTAATTTTTATTAGTTTCATTTTTATTATATCTACATTATTTTATAGATATGTATGTGGGTGTTTGTGTATAGGTAACATAGGCTATGGCATCCCATTAGTGTGATATGCCTAATAGGTGCTATACAACAACCCCTAGGATATTAGAGTTGGGATTGGGGTAGTCACAAATAGGTCCCCATTATGTCTCATCATGAAAAATAAGGTTGACTTAATTTTTTTTCATAATTAATAGTGAAAACAATAAAAATATTTTACTGTAGTTAAGGTAAAAATGGTTTTACCAGGGGTAAACTAAAAATATAAGGGTTAAAATAACCTAAAAACTTTTCTAAAATATATTTTATATATATATTTATACCTTATGATTTATAATTATTGATAATGGTTTATTTTTGTGTCTTTTTAATTATTAAAAATGTGGGTACACCATTTTCTTTTCAAAAATTTCAAGTGTACCACTCACCTCACTTAAAAAAGGGCACCCCCTCTCTTCTCCTATTCACTAGTTAAAATCCCTTTTTCTCAGCCAATACAAATCCAAATATATTACTTTCTTCCCTTGAAACATCCTATAAGACTTATCTTGATCATAAATTCTTCCTAATAAGTTTTTTGGTGCTAACCTAAGGAGGATGTCTGAACAAGAGGTATTGTTCTTAACTGAGAATATTTATTTTATTTATTCATCAACCTCATTCAAATATTATTAAATTATACTTATATAACAAAAACATATCTCCAATATACTAATATGTTATTATTTTAATTTAATAACCTAAATCCATCTTATATTACATCAAATGGGATACAAAATCATCATTCGTGTGTATAGTGAACCACCAGCTTGCAAACCGATGTCATTAGTTTTCCATCATCAACTCTCACAAGATATTATAATGAAATATTTGAAGTATTTATATGATATTTTTAATATATTTATAATTATATATTTATGATATCACATACTCCTTCTTACTTTCCATTCTGTGTGTGATATCATAACGTTGCTCGTGTGTACAGTGGACTACCACCTCGCGAAGTGATGCGATTGATTTTTCACTAACACTTTATATGGAAGGTAATAAGGAAAATTTTAATAAATATATTTTATATAAATTATATAATTATTATATCCATGAAATATTTATCTTTATAAAAATATAATATATCATTTTATTTCTTACACTGAAAAATGATAACGTCATTCGTGCATACATGTACCACCTACACGAAGCGATGTGATTCTTTTTTCCATCACCAAAACATATGGGTGATATATATAAGTATATTTAATAAAATAATATGGTATTTATGATATTATTATCATTATTTGAAGATAAAATAATACTTAACTTTTTTCTATAATTATCAATGAAAAATGGAAATGTTACCAAAGCATACATACAGCCTATCATCTCCATGATTGTAACGTAGTTATTTTTTCATAACCATGTGTCATGATTGTAATTAAAATAATAATATATGTATAAAAATGATAATTATTTTATGATTATTATTCTAGAGATGTTTAAAAATGACCTCTTTAACCATATTTAACCTATTGAAGTCATTTTGGACATATAATCCAAATATCATCAAAACATCCAACATAAATTTAATTGATTAAGTAATTGTATATAACATGGTAATAAGAGAAATAAAAGAAAAATAAAACTTGATAAAGGTTATTAATTAAGTAAATAATTAGCATAATTTTATTATTTAGGAGGATAAAGAATATATGTGATTAGTCAGACTCAAGGTAAGGGACTTTGTCTCAATTTCCTTTCATTGAGGCATATTTTGATATTATGAACCTATATTATTTTATGAGTTCCATATATAGAAACTATAATATTTTATATCATTAATTTATCTATTATAATTATATTTAAAGTTATTTTTAATTTTATTCTTTCATGGGTATTACAATTCAAATGTTTCCAAAGTTCTAAGGTACTTATCTTTAAAAAATCAGTTTTTAATGTTTTTCTTCAAACTCTCTTTCTCTTCTATGTCTATGTTTTTAAAATGATTTTATGAATGTAATTATATGAACATGATATTTTTATAAATGAAATTTTTGTTTTCCTTTCAAATCTTTTAAAAAAGGAATCTTTGTATATAATATTTTACTTTCTTTAGAAATTAAAAAAGAAATGTTCTATTTTAATGTATATGGTGACAATGACCTTTCCCACTACTTTAACCATTATTTGAAATTTGAATTACTTTACAATATTTAAGGGTTTCTTCAAATAAAAACAGAATTTCCATTTTATTGGTATTTGGTTAATGAAAAAGAGTTTTAAAAATAAAATTGTATTTTAATATCTGAAAGTGATTCACACAAGAGTCTAAAAGAGTTTTTAAAATGTTTTATGATGAAAGAGTGAAAGAATAAAATGTTTTATTCATGATATATTACTTGAGAATTATATGATGAATGGGTTATCCTGATACATCTTATACAATGGGTGTTCTCAAATAGCACCAGGTGATCCTAATATAGCTTATACGATGGGTGTACCAGATAGCATCGAGCGAGCCTAATATAGCTTATATGATGGGTGTGCCAAGATAGCGACTGGTGAGATCAAAATAGATTATATGATGGGTGTACCTAGATAGTGTTTGGTGATCCTGATATAGCTTATATGATGGGTGAACCTAGATAGTGCTCTAATGCATTGGGTAATTTTATTTGTCTTAATAGGAAAGAAGAAGGGATTTACCATAGGGTTTCTCCTATGAATTTAACTAGGCTTTGGTTATTCCTAACATGGGTTTAAAATGGGTCATTAATGTGATGTTAAAAGTTTCTAAAAGGGTTTTTATTTTCTTTATATGGGTTTTAATTATTTTATTTGAGAAAAAAGTGTGTTTGTTTTTCATGTGAAAATGATTTATTCCATTCGCTCAAAGAACATTGAGATAGAGGTAAATATTTCATGGGTTTTCATGTTTTTCACTGGACTAATTATTTTATTTCTTTTTAAAACCTCTTATTGAGAAATATTTTAATCACTCTAAATTTTAAAAAAATAACAATATTTAAGGATGGGTAAGGGAAAAAAGAAGTCAAGTTAAAATTCATGACGATTTTTCAGGAAAATAAATCATGTTTTATCTTAAAATTTTTCTATCATGGGAAAAATATATACTGATTAGAATTTTACACTTTGTATTATATGGTTTTTTATATAGGAGTTATGAACTAATTTTCTAAAACTATAAATCTAAAAAAATACTCAAATGTAGAGAATGAATTATTGACATAAAATTCAAGATTATGTAATGTTTATGGTTGGGTCCTTATAGTAATGGTGTTCCAAAACAAATTAATTAAATATAATTTACTATGGATGTGTTAAAAGTTTTTATTCAAATTAAATTATTTTCTTGATTTTTTTGAAATTCAACTACGTGAGTAGTCCAGAAAATGACTTCAATGGTATCATATATTAAATAATATTTTTTAAAATGAATTAAAATTCAAAAAAAATATTATATCTGAAATTGAATGGGATATAGTATATAATATCAACTATTTCCTACTTTTGGTTCAATTTTCCTTTTATAGTAACATTCCTTACCCCTATAGAGTTAAAAACTTTGATATCACGGTAATCATCAAAAGGGTCAATAGGGGTTAAATCTAAGATATAAGGGTAAAAAAGTCACCTAAAATTTTATAAATATTAATAGATGATATTTTTTCTACTTAAAATTATCCTATATTTGAAATATATCAATTTAGATCCACTTAAAATTAATTTATCTTAATTTAATACCTTAAGTAATTTCAAGGGTGTCGCTCCCCTCTCTTATAAAAGGGCACCTACTCTAATCCATTATTCATAAAGTTTTAGCACTATATATTAGAAAAACTCTACCCTAATAACATATTATACTACTTAACCACATCCTATATCTTATGGTCTTGAAAAAATATCATCCTTTCAAGGCTTTAGGTGTAATTCAAGGGAGGTTTCTCATTGAAGAGGTATAACTCTTAACTAAGCACTTTCAGTTTTTTTTATTATTCTACCTCCTATAGATATATGGTATCAAATTTAAAATAATTAGTTGAAAATATTAAATATAATTAATTTTTGTTATGATGATGGAACAACTATTATCCACCTTTTCCCATCCTATGGGAAAAAGAAAACATCGCTTGTGCTTACATGTGGACTATCACCTCCATTAAAACATTTATTTCTTTTTTCATCACTCCTTAACATAGATGGTTATAATGATGGATTTACTAAATATATATGATATTTATTATATTATTATAGTTTTTTAGAGGCTAATTATTATTTAATGTTATTTTGTTCCATCCAATAAAAAGTAGAAACATCACTCGTGCATACATACAGGCTTTCATCTCTATGAAGTGATATAATTAATTTTTATCACTAATTTATGTGAATGGTTATACAAGTGTATATAATTAATAAATATGATATTTATTTAATTATTAATATTATTTATATGATGAAACCATGAACAATGTGTAATAACTAGAACTTTTAAATTGAAACATACATGAAAAATGGACTAGTTTTTACCCGAATTTCTATTTTAAAGTATAATTGTATATAAAAGGATAATTAGAAATTATAAAGAAATGGTAAATAGAAATTTAGGTATGAATATTATTCTATAATATATTAATATTAAATATATATTTATTATACATTAGGTTTGAACATGTGTGGTGTGAGACGAGACTTTAGGTAAGGGATTTATGTTACGATCTCATTTCTTTTCAGGATTTTCTATGCTAAATTTACATCAAGGAAAATTATATGGATATAATGCTTTAAACCCCATATATTTTCTTATCATTTAATTATTCATTTAATTTTCATGTAATATTATCATTTTTCTCTCTTAGGTACAAAAAATTACTGAGAAAGTTTTTTAATAAAAACCTACCATATTTACTCTTTGGTCGGAAATATTTTTCTTCCATGTACATATTTTCTTTATAATGTTTTAAAAAATGTTTTTGATATTATCTAATGATTATTAAAGTAATTTTTTCTATATTTTAATTTATATAAAAAATTTAAAAATAATATTCTTTTTATTTTCTGAATGAGTTACTTTTTACCAAAGTTGTGAATGAAACCTTAATTTTAACGCATATCGCACAAACGGATTTTCCTTCCATCATGAATACTATTTTTTTGAAGATTAATTTGGAATTTTCCATGTTTATTTTCAAATAAAATGTCTTTCCTAATATTTTTTAAATTTTTTCAATTTTAAATAAATTATTCCATAATGAAAAGGGTATTTTTTTCAATAAATATTCCAGTGATCTTTTTAAATGCTTTTTCATATATGACAACATCCTTTGATGATACTTATATTTCATTAGAGACATGATCAAATGATACCATCCTTATCACTCCTCTGTATTTTTATTTATTATGATGATAAAATCTTTATGAAACACAATTTCTTTACCATGGGTTAAGCTATAATGAAATGAATTTTTTTTACATGACCTTTTGGAATACTAATGAATTAATTATTATAATGTGAAGGTTAGATTTATTATATACCTACATGGATTTGGTAATGTAATACAGACATCTTATGAGATTATGATGATAATAATGGACAAGATTTTAGATGTATATGTTCACATTTTGGATGTGATTATGATTGCTTTTGGATATATTCACAAGATTATGCATGGATATGATTATAAATGGATATGTTCACATTTTGATGTGTTAATATGATCTCTTCTAGTAATACTCTCCATATTATGCATGGATATGTTTTTTAATAGATATTTTCACAATATTATGACATCTTGTTCTTGGTATCAAAGGACAATTTAGTTATTTTTAGTGATTAGGTTATGTGAAATATGAGGATAGAATCTAATAAAACATATGGTGAACCAAAAGTGATGTAGTATGAACCAAAAGTATTATAGGTTAATAAGAAGGTTTCATAAATTAAGAGATCTCATAAATTATTTTCTTATGATTTTTTACTCAGTTTATTGTCTCTCAATACTTATGTTAGTTATTTTGGTTTTAGTTAATGGCTAGAACCATAAGTAATCTTTCTAACAACAAATGTTATGGGAAATTAAATGATCATCCTCATGAGAAACCAAATCGATTTTGAGCTAATATACAATGTCTTGTGGTTTTGATCACTCAAATCTATGAATATATGATAAATAACATGAACCATGTTGAGCTTATGAATGCACAAAAGAGGTAGCAACATGTCATTGAGTATTTTATATGACAACATCAACCCACCTTCTATGGGTCTTCTAATCCAAAATTTATCAAGAAATGGATCAATCTTATGAAAAATATACATTCATTCTTCATTGTTTGGACCATAAGAAAGTTGTCTTAGTATTATGTCTCTTTTAAGGTGAATCTAATCAATGGTTTACTCATATCAAGAACATGACAAAAGATAAAGGAATAAAATCCATCAAATGAGTGGAGATAAGAGGGTATTTCTCAGTAAATATTTTCTTTAAACTCTTTATACAATGATATAAATGGATTTTATATGGCTGAAAAAAAAAGGATGATGAATCCAGTGGTACCTATGAATAAAACTTTACAATATTTCATGATATTATTATTGATTCATGATTGAATCTATAAGAAAAATTTATCAATTATATATTGGCATCAAACCAATTCATCGAAAGGTGTTATCCATAAGAGACTTTTGTAACTATGAATAAATAATTAAATTTGCTATAAAGGTATAAATTTATAGTAGTAAATATAATTATTATACTATTTTTAGTGAAAATAATAGAAAATGGTGGTTCATAGAAACTCAAATGGTAAATCCCAAAGAGGAAAGAAATTCCAATCACATGTATGCTAAAAATGTGGGGAAAACCACTCAAGAAATTTTATAAAATGATATAGGAAATGACTCGATTATGGAAAGTCTTACCATCAAGCTAGTGATTGTAGATGGGTTATAAAAACTTTTTAAAATTCAATAGAGTAGAATAATGATTCAACCAATGAAGTTCAATGTTTCAGATTCAGGGAGATTGAGAATTATGAGAATAAATGCTCTAATCCAAGAGATAATGAGGATGGTTGTCCTCAATAACTCAATAAGAAAAAGGATATGGGGGATCCCTTTTCTATAAAAACTAAAGTGAGACAGGAGAATAATATGGTGAAATTTACACTTACCATACACTCTAAAACTACAAAATTATTAGCTGATTCTAGCTCTACCCATACTTTTATGTCTAAATAATTTTCTAAGGGTATAATGTCACCAACTAAACAAGTAGATGTTGTGTTATCAATAAAAATTCATAATGGTATGATGATCACATATCTATTTTATAGATCCACTTTAATAGAAGCGTGTGGTAATATGCTTCCTGTAAATCTTGTGATTCTCCCTCTAGAAGAATTTTCTGTGATTTTGAGCATGGATTTACTCTATCTATATAGATCCCATATCAATTTGCAAGGAATATAATTCACATTTGATATTATGAATAAACCTATGATCATCTTTCAATGATAGGATGAATATGAACTTCTAATGAATTTACTTCTGTTATATGGGTCTTGTTTCCTATATATGAGATATATTTATCTGAAATTTTTTAAGAGAAACTTAACATCAATTATATTCCTATTGTTCAAGATTATTTTCATGTATTTATTAAATACTTGACTAGTATACCCCCAAATCATGAAGTTGAATTTTAAATAGAAGTCATACCTAGTTCTATATCTATTTCAAGGACTCTTCCTAAAATAGCCCCAATTGAGTTAAAGAAATTTTAGAATAAACATTAGGAGAATACTAATTAATGATTCATATGATTGAGTTCATCACCATGGGATGTGCCTATTATTTTTATTAATATGAAATATGGTTCAATGAATATTTACATTTATTATCAATAACGTAATAAGACCACTATCAAGAACAAGTATAATTTTCCCCATATTGATGACATGCTTGATTAATTGTATAGAACTCAATATTATTCAAGGTTAAACATAATTATGGATATGATTAATTGAGGTTCAAGAAGGAGGGTATATCAAAGAAAACCTTCTATACAAGGTATAAGAAATATTAATTTATAATAATTATATTTTTACTTACTAATGACCTCTCTATTTTCATAGATCTAATAAATATAGTATTTAGAGCTTACCTTGATCAATTTTTATTAGTATTTATAGATTATATTCTTATATATTTAAATAAAAAGGAATAGAATTAATATTATTTGAAGATTTTATTAAATACCCTGAGAAAAGAGAAGTTTTATGCCAAATTTACCTAGGGTTAATTTTGGCTACATAAGGATTCATTCTTAGGTCATATAATCTCAAGTGAGGGTATATCAGTAGATCATTCAAAGATAGATGTTATTGACCTATATCCTAGAACATCCATGGTAACTAATATCCATATTTTTATTGGGTTGGATAGATATTATATATGATTTTTAAAGAATTTTCCACATCAATATAATCCACTAACGAAGTTTACATAGAAGGGATCCAATATCCTATGGAAAATGAATGTGAGGAGAATTTTGGGGAGCTGAAAAAAGTTTGTTCAGTGTGATTTTTCTCACACTACCCTATAGACTAAATGGACCAAAGGCATTATTTTTATTTTATTATGGATAATCCCCCTTTTAAGGGTTGAAGGGGAACCCGTACATGACCCGTAGGCCCAAGCCACAAGGCCCGAATGACTCGTAATACATGACCCGAAGGCCTGAAGGCATACCATGCCCATTACATGACCTGTAGGCCCAACCCACTAGAACTTCCCCTCCCCAGCTTCTGCATCATTGATCACCTATATCCCCACCTTGAATTGTTTATTGGCTAGAATTTCCCCGTACAAAGACGCACGGTGCCTAGTCTCGATGGCGGCTGCCATACCCTCTCTTTCTTCCAATCTAGTTGGCTCTGCTTCGAGTGGATTCTACTCATGTTGCTCTGATCCTCTTCTAGGGCATGTTCTGTGTGAACTGGGCTACTCTATGCATGGTCTCTGTGGCCCAAAGGCTCTTTGGCCCGAAGGCCTTTGATGACCCGAAGGCCCTGGAGACCCATAGGCCCAAACTGGTGGCCCGAAGGCCCAAATCAGGTGAATAGTTCTAGATGCTACAGTACCAAACAGTAACTGTTACAGTACTGCTATAGTACCTGGAAATTCTTCTCCACCTGGTTTTGAACCTGGGTCTCTTGGATGCCAAGCAAGAGCCCTTACCACTCAGGTATTGTCTCGTTGGCTCACACTACCCTATAGTGAATAAAGGTTTGTGGTCTATAGTGATGCATCAAAGAAAGGACTTGAATTCATCCTCATGTATAATAACATGGTGATAGTTTATGCTACACTTTAATTAAAAATTCATGATAAAAGTTACTGGACTAATGATATGGAGTTGGTATTGGTAATTTTTGTATTAAATATATATATTCATTATTTTTATGGTGAGATTTTTCACATATATATGGATCATAAAATCTTAAAGTATATATTCATAAAAAGAGTTAAATATGAGATAAATAACATGGTTGGATCTGATTAACATTTTGAATTCTCAATAAATTTCCACCTTGGAAATATGAAAAAGTTGTTTGAGATCAAAGTCAGAATGACCATGATATTTTATCCATGGTGATGATTAAAATAGATCTAATACTTAGGTATTTGGAGAATATGGATCTTGAAATCATGAGGAAAGGGGATAAATATTATCTTTCTCAGATGAATGTTCAGATATATGTTTATGTGAGGATTAAAGAAGCATATAAGTAGGATGCAAAACTACATAAAAAGGTGAGAATTTATCCTGAGTTCAACAATGATTTTGATATAATGATAAGATTCAGGAATAGATTATGTGTATTGTCAAAACTAGAATTTAATAAGGATCATTTGGATGAAGATCCAAGTTTATCATTCTATATTCATCATAGAAGTATGAATATGTATATAGATTTGAAAGAGTGTTTATAGGGGGATAATAAGAAAATAGATATTTCATAGTATGTATCTCGATGGTTAGTATTTCATAAAGTTAAGTCTGAGTGATATAATTTTAATGTGATATTAAAATCATTACCTATACTATAATGGAAATGGGAAAAAATTACCATGGATTTCACTATCAGACTCCCCAAAAATATCTAAAGGGAACAATGTTATTTGGGTTGTAGTTTCTCAGCTTATAAAGTCATCACATTTAATTATAATAATAGGAGAATTATTTCTTGGTCATCTTTACATTATATATATTAAGTAATTTGTAAGGTTTCATGGATTACCACATTTTATTGTATATGATCAAGATATGAGGTTTACCTAAAAGATCTAGAGAATTATTTAGCAATATTTCAATATAGAGTTGATATTTATCATTACATATCATACTTATACATATGCTAATCCTTATAGGACCATTAAAACTCTATAAGATATTTTTAGAGCATGTTATATGGATTTAATGGTTTTTTGGATCAACACCTTTCTCTAGTTAAGTTTTCTTACAAAAATATATTTCACTCAATAATTTATAGGGCTCCTTATGAATACCTATATAGTAGAAAGTTCATAAATACAATGTGTTGGATTTAATTTGTATAAAATAAACTATTGTGACCAAATATAGCTAAGTAAATGTCAGATAATTTTAGACTAATTTAGTGGTACATCGGGGCAGCTTAGAGTCGATGGGAAGGTTATACTGAAAATCATCAATGATATATAGAGTTCAAATTTGGTGATAAGATATTCCTATGAATATATCATTATAATAAGGTTATAATATTTTGAAATAAGTTAATTTTGATCCCTATATATATCATTCCCTTCAAAATTCTTGATTGTATTAGGATGGTTTCTTATCACTTGTTACTTCCATTGAATCTCTCTCAAGTTCCAGATGTGTTCCATATATCTATCCTGAGGAAGTAAGTACCTGATCTTTCACATGTACATAGCTCATAGGTCTTACCAATATAGTATGATATCCCCAATTAGTAATAATTAGTGTATAATATATATTTAATAGAGAAAGTTCTATGGAAGAAGATCACTCGCCTAGTCAAAGTTTTGTGGTGAAACCATATATTTGAGGAAGATATGTGGGAACCTAAGGGTGTTACGAGGTATATGTATCCTTATTTTTTTTATATAAGTGATGTAATTTAGAGAGTGAAATTCTTATAATGTGGTATATATTATTACCATATATTTTATGATATATTTCTCTTTAAATTAATTTAATTTCTTCGATAGTTTCTTTTCATACAACACCGAGTTCAATCAAACTATGGAATACTATCGAATTATGATTTAATGTTAAAAAATAAATTATGAAAATTTATTTTTTATAAATTTATAAAGTTAATTCATTATTGATAAATTTTTTAGAAATGAAAATTAAATCATTTGAAATTAAATACGATATGTTTTTTCGGAAAAACTATTTTTATCTGCACAATGTGTTTTTATCATAATAAATTAAATTTATATTTTTTTGAATTTGTTTAATTAAATGTTTACATAATATATTCAATTAATTATTTTAACATCCATATAATGGTTTTACTTTGAAAATACTAAGAATAAATTTAATTTTATGCTTAAAAATGCATTTCTCTAAAGATAGTTTTTTTGCATTTTGTGCAATTATTTTAAAATAAATTTATGCCACATATTAAAATTGAATATTATAAAATGTATTACATATTTTGAATAATAATAATTAATATAGTTTAATCATTTAAACTTAATTTTTTCCTAATAAAAATTAAAAATAGCAAAAATTTGTTGCCACGGTTAATATTAAAACAGGTTTATCAAGGGATAAACTAAGAGATAAGGGTAAATATTTCCATAAAACTTGACTAAATATTATTATTTTAAGATATTAAGATATTATATTATATTAAAATTCTATTTACTATCCATTTGGATCCTCTTTCACAAAAAAGTGACCTTTTATTATTTAAATCTTTCATGTAATTCCATGTATATCCCTCCCTCACTTATAAAAGGGAACATCTTATCCACCATTATTCACACAATTTGAGCCTTTTATATTGGAAAATAACAACCTAAAAACCTTCCTATATTCCTTAACTTTATTATTCATCTTATTTTATTACCTTAAGACTACCCTATGAAGGCTTAATTTTTAAGCTAAAGGAGGTCTCTCAAAGAAGAGGTAATCTCCATACCCGTCTCTTCTAAAGTTTGTTTCTTCTTATAATTCCTCTAAATGTATTATATACATACTAAAATAATTAATCCAGTATAACCAATATACTAAAAAATATTTATGATTATGGTATAACCATTTTCCACCTCTATTTTATCAAATAGGAAATGAATGTGTTGTGCATGCGTACATGTGGACTACCACCTCCACGTAGTGATATGATTCATTTTACACCATCATATTTAATGGTTGGTTATTATAATGGATTTAATATTTATATATTATATTTATGAAATAATTATTCTTATTTAATTATAGTATATTATCTACCTTCTTACCTTCCCATCTGTTGGAAAATGATAATGTTTCTCATTCGGGCATGTGGACTATCACCTTCACTAAGCGATCTGATTCGTTTTTCATTATCAATTTACATAGATGGTAATAATGATATATTTATTTAATATATATTATATTTATCATATAATAATTATTCTATAAATTTTAATTAAATTTTACCTTTCTTTTTTCCATCCATCAAAAGGTGAAAACATTACTTGTGTGTATGTACGGATTACCGTCACCACGAATTGATGTAGCTAATTTTTCATCACTGAATTATATGAATGGTTATAAAAGTATATATAATGAATAAAAATGATACTTGTATCATTATTAATATTCTGGAGATTATTAAACCATGACCAAGGTGCAAGTATAGGAACTATCGAACCAAAACATTCATGGAATATAGACCAGGTTTCACCCGAATGTTCATTTTAATAATGAAATTATTAATAAAAGAATTATTTGAAATTATTAATGAATGATAAATATTAATTTATATGGTATTATAATATATTTATAATAAATTTATATTTATTTTACAGTAGTTTTGAATGTGTATGAAGCAATATGAGACTTGAGGTAAGAGATTTATATTTCAATATCATTTATTTTCAAGATTGTTTATTTAAAATTACCATTGAGAGAAATTATATGATCCTTATCCTTTAAACCCCATATATTTTATTATTATCTAGTTATTTATGTTTTTTCTTTTTTTTCCTTTCATTATCCTATCTATGGTATATAAAACTATTGAGAATTTTTTTAAAGAAAAGTCAACTTAATTTCCACTTTTCTTGGGAATATTTTCCTTCCATGTAATTATTTTATTTAAAATGTTTCAAAGAATTTTTTTCTATTCTCCAATGGTTTATTAAATTCATTTTTACCCATATTTTACAATCTATAAAAAAATTAAAAATAATCTTCTTGTTTTTTTTCATATGAGGGACTTTTTAACAAAGGTGTGAATGGAATATTTGTTTTAACATATACCACATAGTGGGATTTTCCCTCTCTCATAACTAATCTTTACTTTGAAGATTCAGTTACAATTTTCCATTTTTTTCAAATAAATTTTTTTTCTTGATATTTAGGAAATTTTTATATTTTAACTAAGTGATATCAAAATGAAAAGGGTGTTTTCTTTAGGAAATATTCCAGTAATCTTTTAATGGTTTTTTCATCTATGAACAAAAAAATTTATATTACTTATAATTCAATGGTAATATAATCCAATGATTTCATCCTTATTCTTTCTATAGATGGTTACTGTTTATGATGAGGGACTCTTAATGAAACCCATTTTCTTTTTAATGTACTAATTTATAACAAAATAATAAATGTTTTTGTGATCTTGTGGAATGCGTATAAATGGATTTGGATTATGTGATGAATGGATCCATTGTATCCCTAAAATACATTAGTTAATTCGATATATATATATCATGAGATGGTTATAATAAGAATAGACGTGATTTAAAATAACTATGCTCACATTTTTATGCATGAGTATGATTGTTACTAGTTGTTCTCCCAAGAAAATGATTGTGAATAGTTATGTCCACATTTGGATGTGTGAGCATAATTGCTTCAAGTTAAGCTCACAGGATTATGCGTAGACATTATTGTTAATATCTATGTTCAAAATATTATGATTTAATATATTTATGATGAAACCTGCCTATGTTATGACTCTTGAATGATGATTACTACATTAACACCATTATAAATCATTCTTCTGAATATGACTTGATTTATGAGTTTATGATCTAAGATTTTATAGGTATGAATCTTTTACATTAATAAAATGCATTAATTATGTAACCATACCATTATGGTCATATTATGCTCTATTATAATTGATATATCCCATTTTTACCCTTACTGAGCATCTAATCTCAACCTTTCTTATGTTTTATTTTCCAAGGTTTTGATAGAAGGTTTTAAGTATGATGTGTGTATAAGGGTACTAATATGAAGAAATTTGTGGTATATATTGAATATCATTTAATAAATAAGTTGATTATGTATACAGTCACCAAATACACTAAACATTTACGATCCATGGGCATGTATATTTGTTATATGTATTGAATATCCATCTAAAATGATATGATGTTTACGTATGTTATGATCGGGTTGCCTCTAGTCAACCTCAATGTCCAAATGATAAATTGATAGAATAACCTTCTAATTTTTTGAACATTAGAGAATGTGAAATATCTTTTCCATCGCATTGAAACACTACTCAATAACCAATGGATTTAAAGACCCTCTAAAAGTGGGAGGGTGTTACCACATCAATTACTTGATAGTGAGTTGTTTCTTACTTAGTTCCTTAGAGATCTTAACATGATTTTCATTGTTTATCATAGCTTGAGATAATTTGGTATGAATCTGCATAAGGTTTTTCATCCTATCTCCAATCTCATTAGGTTTCTCATTGAGACATTCTCTGTATTTTTTATCGCACCCATTGTTAACTCGCTTATTTTAGGTTTCCAATATTACCATGACTAAAGGAAAAAAAATATTAATGAGTATATTTAAGTTAATGAATGTAAATATAATGTAACTACAAACATAGAATTAGGATTTCATAAATTGAGTTCATACGTTAGACTATGAATCTCTAATTTTCAATCAAGGTTATCCAGGGTTAGTTTTATAAAATAAGTAGTTATATATTAAAATAATTTATAATATTTCATAAAACAAATTTGAATCAACCAAATAATATCCTCTTAGAGTGTCAAAATAGGAGTAAATTTAGGCCTCTTTTTCATGCACCTAGTGACAATTGGTGTGTATAGTTCAAATTTTGAATCAATATACATAATGAAATTATAAGAGTTTAAATTCCTCAAAATAGTGTTTTGAGATCATTAAGGATGATCAGGAGGTATCCCTGGTATTTGGATGAGCCTTGGAGTCCTGAGGTTGAGTTTTGGGAGTTTTGTAGATTTCTGCCCAGGGTGAATAGTTTAGTGTGCATGGTTTTGGAGAAACCATCTGACACCTTGATGCTTAGAGGATTTTCAATTCATTTTAAACTAAAAATAGTTTGGGTGCACATTATTTATCATGGTTTTGGGTAGACCATGTGATCTAAAGGGGAAACCATATGAGGTGGTTGAAGAGGAAAATGTCTGGTACATGATGTGTATATCATTTCAGAAAAAATGTGTGCATTTAATCATAGGATTCTAGTGGGGTTTTTTAAGATTAGAACATGGTTTGGCTGATCATGGATTCATACTATGTGGATGGGTTGGATTTGGATAGTTCTAACTACAATGTGGGTTCACAGTTTAAAAAACTGTGTGGCCAAATCATGCGTCTACCTAGAATATCATTAAATTTTTAATTTCACTATTTTTTACCCTTTGGGGTTTTAACTTACACCATCTCTTTCTCTTCCCCTCACTTGCATGAACTAGATGATGGGTCCTCCACCCTTACTCCCTTCTTAAATCATTTCCATAAATGTGTTCTAGGTGTCTTTCCATGGCATTTTTGGTGAGTTCTTCTCCTATAGTAATTTATTTTCCTCTTCCCCTTAATTATCACTACTTTTGGAGTTATCCAGTTTAGGTTTTGTTGATGACTACACTAAATCATGATGGAATTTTTTTTCTCAAAGAGATTTTGGTCATCTTGAATAGGGGATATCCTGAGATGACATCCATACCTCATTGCATGGTGTTTAATTAAGGAATGAGGATATGTTGAATTTTATTAGTATTTTTCTAATGTTTTAAATAAATCAATTAGTTATACAGTAATTCTCCTTAGGTAATTTCTCTTGAATGGTAGTAGGATTATGTTGTGGACCACTTGTGGTACTTATGTAGAGTTTTTATAAGAGGTGAGAACCCAGTAAGTTTTCCATCATTATGTCGAGTTGGTGTTTAATGCATTAATTAATTATAATTTTTATAATTAATTAATTATTATTCTTGACATGAGGTTGAATCTTGGGTGGTAGATATAATATTTTTTGGATGCTGAGGAGTTTGGAAAGAGCTTGGACGGACCATGGAAAGGTTGCTGATCTTTGGAAATTTTATGGAAATATTTTTTGATGAGGTAGGTTTTATAATATTTTTACCCATAGTCTTTTTAATTTTATTAACATATGTATGTGTTATGTGCCATAAATACCATGTGTAGTGTGTTTGTCTCCTTGATCTAATTGATTGGTTTTAGTCCTTTAAATCCATACCTTAGGCTTTACATGGATCCTAATAGATCCGTTGGTGTTGATAAGATCGAACCTATGACTACCCATGGGGTGTGTCTTTTATAGAAATAGTTAATTGGGGTTGAAAAAAAAGGTTAAAGTGAGTGGGTTATAAGCTTAACTAGTTAATATCACTAGTTGATTTGATTACATAGTTTTATTCTACTAGGTAAGACTTCGGGATAAATATTTTACAATATATTTAAAGGATAGATTGAAATGTTTTTATGTGTTAATCCCTTTTGAAATTTTGATGGGTAATTAAAATGGTTTTAATAGTGTGTGTTGGTTTTTGACTTGGTTTGGGGTCTAAATGGGTGAAAACTATATTTGGAAGTGTATTTTTTTAAATTGAGGTATTTACCACTAAGTGATTTTAAAAATTGGGTTTTAAATGAATTTCAAATTTTAATCTGAAATGGGTGTGCGGATCCCCCTTTGGTGAAAATTTATTGATGATTAGTTTAAAGGTTTTAATGCAAATAAATCTATTGTCCTTATTTTGGTTATTAAATAGTAAGATTGTGTTTTAAGGGTGGTTTTGAAATTTTTTAAATGGATGTGTGATATCAACCTTTTTTCCAAGAGTGTTGGAATGGTTATTTTATGTGTGAAAGATGATTTGGTGCTTTGAGCCATGTTTTGGAAACAAATGTTCATTTGGACCTTGGTAAATGATAAAGGTTTAAAAAGGGTTGATGTGTTTTCTTTTAAATGTTTTGTAATGTTAATATGTGGACCTTGGTTTTTGATAAATGTTGGTATGGAACCAGATGTCAAAAATGATTCTCTATATTCAAGGTTGAGATTATGGAATTGATGTTCCACATGTGTGGATCCAAATGTCAAACAGGACATTCCATGTCTGAGGTTGAGAGTTTGACATGGCACTCAACGTGTATGATTATAGATGTATTACATGAAACTCTACATCTGAGGTTAAGAAATTTATACATGACATTCCACACCCATGGTTTAGTTTGTTAGGATTGATGATCAGTATCGGTATCAATGGTCTGTATATGGCTTGGGTGATAGAATGAGGTTCTAGGCATGGTTTAAATTGATCTTTATGCCTCCTAGAGATGAATGTTGAATGAGAATACCTTTTTATTCACAGTATGTATCAACCTAAGTTTTATGTATTAGATGAATAGTATAGGCTGATGCAGGTTTGGTTGCCATGGGTGTCACCTTAGAACTCAAGGGCCAGTGGGTACTAAATAAGTTGTTGTTTACCTTGGCATGTATCTTATTTTTTGTACTATTTATTTATTCCATTATTTATCCTCATACACTGGTTATCATACTGATATTCTCTTTATAAACCATTGGTGGTTTCCAATTAATTTTTACTCACACCCTAATTGATCTGCCACTACGCTTGGGTACCCAAGTAGTTCTCATGTGTTTATTATAAGCGGAGGTTTTGGAAGAGACTCATGTTGAGTTTTGTATGATTGGGAAGGATTTATCAATGGTATTAAGAGACTAGATAATATTGTATCAGAGATAATATGGATCCTTTTTATTGGTTTGTTTTGTTTTAGTATGTTATGTAATTATCCTAATGGGAAGTCAGTTATATATATAACATGGATGTTTTGGACTTTACTATATTTTATTTTATCATGGAATGTTATGTTGATTTATTATTTACATGTACTTTGATGTATGTGATGATTGTTTATTTTTATTATTATTGCACACTCAAATATGGGGGTATTGTCTTCTCATAGTACCACCCTAGACCCTCACTACTAGTCAGCAGCCTCTGACATTTGAGGAGGCATACCTTAGGTCATGTGGTGAACTAGATCAGGGTACCGGTTTAGTGGGTCCTGGGTTGGGATGTTATAAAAAATATATATGGACATCCCTTCCACACTTAAATCACTTTTCATTCCTTTTTAATAAATTTCCTTAGTGTTTCCTCCCACTCTTTTGGCATGTAGGTAGCTGGATTTTCTTCCCACCATGTGATTTTTCATTCAAGTTTTCATTAAAATCCATCTTTATTTTTCTGTATCAAGAATAATGAGAGTGCCATACTTCCTTTTCAACATTAATTTCACATCAAACAAATACATGGTTCTATGATAATAAATAATCATTTGATCTTAATTTTAGTGTTAGTAATAAAACTAGAGGCATGCATTACAATTATCTTGAAGTTATACCCATAAGTTCTAATGGATTTATCCTCCTATTGTTTTAGATCTACAAATTATCTCACTATTTCCATTCAAAGGGTTTGGGGAAAATGTTTGGTGAAGAATATTTTCTTGAACTCCTCTCATTCCGTTAAGTGTACTTCCTCCTTTTAAATTGTATTCTTAATGAGATTCCATAATTGATCATTCACGCTATAAAAATAATAGATGGCGAGAACAACCTTCTCATGTTACAATCACTGGATAATGGAAAATATATTTTCCATCACATTGACCTGCTTCTCTATATATATTGGATTATAAGACTCCCTAAAAGATGGTGGATGTTGCCTCATGAATAACTCGATAGTGAAGTATTCCTTCCTTCATATGTTCAGGTGCCCAACATGATATATATTTATTACCCATAGAATAAGTGAGTTTTGGGATAATTTCCAAAAGGTTTTACATCCCATACAAAATATCATTAAGTTTACCATTGGTACAATCTTCACATTTTCCATTTCACCCATTTTTATACCAGTTTATTCAGGTTCCTTCCATTACCTTGACTATAGTATAATTAGTAATGATTGTACGTATATTGATGAATTTATATATAAGGAAACTACAAACTTAAAAGAATGATTTCATAAACTATGTGCATAAATTATACTATAAATCTCTAAGTTCAAATCTAGGTTATCCATGGTTAGTTTTCTATTTAAACTAATTATATATTCAAATCCTTTATAATGGTTCATAATGTGAATGTAAATCAACCAAATAATATCCCTCTGGAGTTTAAAAACATGTGTGCAGTTAGGCTTATTTATTATGCATTGGGTGACGATTGAGTTAATACCCAATATGCCTCTTTCATGGTTACTACCCCTAGGTACATTTGTGCTAGATCATGCATCCACTTATAGTATCCATACAGGGATGTTATTACCAAGAAAACCACATAATATTTATTTTACAAAAATTTCAAGATGTTATTCTATACTTAGACTTATCAATGTGACTTATCCCTCAGGGTTTTCACTAATGTTATATAAATTAATCCCCAAAATAACTAATCCCTACTTTAATAACAATTAAAGAGACCCAATATAAATAAACACATTTTTCATTATTTTACATGAATTATCATTACATCTCACAAATAGTCACACAAATTAGAGGACTAAAGGTTTAGTTTCTTGGAATATTATCTATATAAACAACTTATTTTAAAACTCTCATTAATATTTATTTATAATCCCTTAAATTTAAAACCCATTCTAAAAATCTCACATGTAACACCCTTCATCGTATCCTGGGAGAAAATACATAAGAAAGTGGTTATATTAGATTCTCATTAAGGGAAACATAAGAGATAACCAATAATGATCATAAGTGAGAAAGGATAATTATAAGGGTATGTGTGTATAATAAAGATATAGGAACATAAAATTAGAAAAACATACCCAGGTAAAACATATAGAATAATACGTGATAAATCATAACATAAGTACATTTCAAAACATAAAAATACGGAAAAAAACATGATCATAGGAATCATAACATAGTGGATCAGGCATTAAAACTTATTTCCCTTAGTAGATCATGCGTCACTCACCTAATTACCTTGGTGCACCAGGCTTTACTCACCTATTTTCCTTGGTGGACTAGGCTTTAATCACCTATTTCTCTTATTGTATTGAACATCATGACTCATTTCTCATTATCTCATGAGATATAAAGTTTCACCCAATACATTAGAGGGATATATAAATCACAACAATAACTTAATTTAAAACCATATTATGTGTTCCATAAGATATCAAACATTAAACATATCATGAAAACCTATGGTTGAAAATGGGTTTCATTCCTCACATTATAAATAACCCATGGAAATAAAAATGTATTTCACAATATTTCAAGAAGCTATCACCAAAATTGACCACAATATTTTAAATGGTTGATAAATTCAACTCAATAACCCCAAAATAGTATTTTATAATAAAATTTAAAGGGTGATTTAGGAAAAATAAATTTCAAGTAAATAAAACCTTTATATATAAATAGGAAATGGTATATAAATTGTAAATTATATTTTAGAAAAAAAATTCATCTTTGTCATAAATGACGATGTTTGAGTCACTTTGAAATTTCATTTTTAGAAAGTTAACTATCAAGAAATTGAAAAGAAGTAATTTTAAAAACTAATATTTGGAAATAAATCTATATATTTAATTCTTTAAAAAACATAAATATTTCAAAAATAATAAGTAAAAATATCTTAGAAACTTTTACTTTTAAAAATAATCTTCAATAAAAATCCTTGAAAAAGACATAAATATTAGAAAATGTGAAGTGAAAGCTTTGTAAAACACTTAATTTTGAAAAATAAACTTCAATGATAGATCCTTTAAATGATATAAATTTTATCAAGATAAGTGTGGAGTATAAGATAAAAAGTTTAATTTTGAAAGGGTGTAAAACCCCTTTTTTAATATAGTAAATACCTTTATTGAAAACCCACATTATAAAAAGGTAAAAAAAACATACTTTTCAAAAGTGGCAATGGAAATTTTAATATCACATGATATAAAAAATAATTGTGTTTTCAAATATAAAGGATAAAATTAGTGGGAGAAAAATATGTACATTGAAGAAAAATCGTCGTTAAAAAGAATTAGAATTATCCTTAACAATGTTATATTTTAATGAGGAAGAAATTAATAAATGTGGGATATTTGTATCAAAAAATTTATTTTCCCTAGATTTTTAATAGAAATTTCTATGAAATAAAATATTAGGGTTGAATAAACCAATCTTAGAAGAAAGAATTTTGGGAATAATCATTATAACCCAACAAAGGGTCTTAAGTTAACAAAGAACCTTGCAACATTAGTATCCTTTAAATTGGAATCCATTTAAAGAAAGTAAAAAATATATATTTTCAAAATCCCATGAATTACATGAATATTTTAAAATACCTTCATTAGGTATTAATCACACCATATCCAGGATTTTATGGTGAACAATAAGAATTATGTCTCAAGAAATTAAATTTGTGACAAAGAACCCCTTACCTAAATTCATAATTTTCCACTAAATAACTTGAATCTATTTTATAAAAAAATAACTATCTTGATAATATATTTCATAACCTTATTAATATCTATAAATTTTATAAATTTTATTTATAATTATTCTCTATATGTACATTAGTTAGTTATTTTTTATTTTCAATATCAGGTGTTAGTAATCTTGATCATTTTGAATTAGTTCCATAATAGTGGTGTTGTTCTTAAGTATTATCCCAGAACTCATAATTACCATATCATAAAATTTATTTTAATTAATTTTTTATTATATTTTATACATTTATAATTTTATTCAATGATATTTTTATTCATGGTTTTTATAGATGAAATTAGTCACAAGCATTTTTTAGTGATCCCTAAAAACAAATGATGGTATCTTAATTAATGAGTTTAATATTAATTTTAACATTAAATGATAAAAATAAAATCATTATTTACTTATTTATATAGTATATAATCATTAATTAAGCTCTTATAGTAATCCATTATATTATTTTATAGCATTGTTCAAGTAGGTGGTTAGACCGACCCAAACATGAACATATCATAATTAATGGATGATTGTGATTATGAAAGTAGTTTGTTTTTTAATAATATAATTATAATATAAGTGTAATGATATTATTTAGATAATTTTAAGGTTTTTAATCATATTTTAATTAATTTTAATAAATAATAAAGAAACTATATAAAAAATGTGATACGTTACTTTATAGAGGTGGTAGTCTCCACAACACACAGTTAACTTTTTCATTTATCAATGAAAGAGAAGGAAAGAAGGTAATTTATAATTTTTATGTTAATAATAATTATTATTTTATATATGTCACATTGATTCCTAAATTACTCTTTTATAATTAGTTAAGAGAGACAGTGGTGAAAAAATAGAAGTTGACACTTCACGGAGGTGGTAGCCAGCACAACGCATGAATAGAAGATTCAATTTTCTTAAAGAAAAGGGGAAATATGGTTAATAGTTATTAATTTAACATAATAAAATTAATTACATAAAAAATACTAATTTTATTACATATTAATTATAAAATTATATTTGGGAAGGTAAGAAAGAAAAGAAAAGAAGATAGGGGGAATGAGTACTCACATTGTATCACTGTGTTTTACTTGTAGGATTCCTCAGAAATAGGGATCTTACACAAACCTCTTGTCACTAGAGGGTCAATTAAAATAATTAATATTATAGGGCAATTAAAATTGGATGATTTTAAATTGGAAATAGAATTCTTTGATTGGTATTGAAGGGGTAGTGATAGGCCCCTTTTATAAGTGGTGAGAGAGTGATATCTGTGTAAATATTTCAACTTAATATAAAGAGTGCACATATTTAAAATGTTAAGAAGACTCAAAAATAGAAAAAATTGGATTGGGTATTATATAATATCAATAATATATTAACCATTAATATTAACACGTGTTTTAAAAAAATTAATTCCTTTGGTCTTAGAATTTTCACTTTTACCATTTTGTGTTTTACCATGGTAACTAATTATTACCTAAGTAATTTAATTTTAGTGACTAAAAAATATTTGAAACTTATTACATAATTATTTCCTGATAATTTAAAATAATAAATTTATTATATCAGATAAAATTTATATATGTAATAAAATTAATTATAACATTAGCGCATGTAAGGCATAAAAACCCATTTTTTAAAAAAAGTGTATTTTTAAGAATTTAATTAATTTATAGGATAAAATTATCCATTTATTTATTTTTATTATTTAAATTATTTAATTGTAAAAATAATAATATTCATGTGGTTTTTAAATAATTCAAAATATAATTTTACTAAAATTAACATTTCATTAAAAGAAAAGACCAAAAACATTTTTCATTTATTGGAAAATGAAACTTAAGTTAATAAAATGTTAAACATAAGTTTTCTAAATTCATAGTAATATTTTTAAATGTATAGTTTTACTAATTAGATAAAACTTTTATCATAAAAAAATTATAAGTTTTTGAGTTATAACTACTTCTTGATATAGTCATAAATTTTATGATTTTAGTAAAAACTATATTGTTATCAATTCACCTAAAATCAATTATTTTTTAAAAAATATTAAAAAATAACACTATTTAGATATTGATATGTTTAATTAAAAAATAAATTTAATTTTTTAAAATTAAAATTCTAAAATTCATAAATTTATCTTTTAAATAAAAATTCAAAATATAAAGGAAAAATGATTTTATTAAAAATTAATGTTTTTAATATTTAACTGTTTTTAATATTATTTCATATTAATTTATAATTTATAGAATGTTAATATATTACTTTATATATTATAATATCATATATTATAATAATAAACATTATTAACAGTTATTTGAGAAAGTACAGTTAAATCATATTAATTATTTTTCCTCTAAACGTAAGAAATTTTAGTTAATTACTATCATTTTATTTATTGGAGTTTTTAATCATATTATAATTTCTTAATAATATTAATCTAATATGTCATGTATCATTTTGGTTTGGTGTCACATGTAGAGCAATCTATTGAACATAGTATTAAAAAAATATTCCAAAATCTCAAGGCATTACATTATTTCTCAGTATCCATTGGTTATTAGTTTGATAACCAAATTGATATAAATACGCTTAATAATCTAGTGTATAATTAAATAATATTAAGATAAAAATAATTTATTAAAGGAAAAAGTCGTTGATGGAGCTTTAAAGATGAAATTTAATCCATTAAGGAGAAATTTTGTCCTATTCTCATAAAGATTCTCCAAACCGAGACTTAAGATAATACAAGACTATAGATGGGTGTGTATCCCATTTATCAATATCAATAAGGTGTGATTTTATATTTTATATAAATTTTAATCATTTTTTATTTAATCTGAAGAGGTATATATAATCTACAATAGTAGAAACCTAATTAATCATGAATTTTTTTAATCTATTTATTGATAGGATTATAGGAAAATATTGAAACAATTTAGTTAAAATATTCTAAAAGTTAGTTTATTAAGTTTTTATTACATGTAGAATTGCTTTATGGATAGCCTTTATGTATAAGATAATCTATATTTATTTCTATAGTTATCTAGCTCACATAGACTTAGAGTTTATTGATTCATGAATAGTTTCTTTGAGAAGAGTAATACCACTAATTTCAAAAGAACCTTTGTATTTATTATTAGTAAAGGGAAGATGATAATATTTTAGTTCATGAATTAATAAGTAAAATATGGTTTCTTAGTTCTTTTGGATGATTTGATTAAGGGGGATAATTTTTAAGATAATGTGGAGCTGAAATGAATTTAGTATTGACAATAAATCCAAAGGGGGAGATTGTTGATCCCATGGATGATGATGTTTTATTTTTTCCATATATTTTATGAGATTTAATATATTTAAGAACTATTTAAAGTGGTTATGAGTGTTTTTTGACTGAGTTAAAGATGTTGAAAATTATTGGAGATTACTAGATAAAGTTAGGAGTTAATACACAAGAGTAATCAAAGACTTGGGCTATTTGTATAAGAATAATTTTTCCAAGTACAAAAGAGTAACATTGATTTTACTATACATACATAATATCATAAAAAGTAGAAAAATGGAAAAGAAAATATGTATGATCTCGAAAATATATAAATTAGAACAATACTAGAATACATAATATTAATCTTGAGTTCGCATTGTAATATATAAGAGTAACTTAGAGTACGTTTAAGAGTGACCAGGTGATACATAAAGGTAACTATAAAGTTTCAAAAAGTATATAAGATTAATTTTTAAGTTTATATAAGAGTAACATATGGTTTCAATTGATACATATGATCTTTATGGAGGTCATATAAGATTAAATAGGTGTTTTCTCAAGAGAATTAATCTTAAATATTATGATGTTTTGTTATTATTATAGTTAAAAATATCACAATGTTATGTTATTAGCCATGATTCAATTAATTTATTAATATTTTGATTTAAAGTTGAATATTACACTGTAATATAGAAATTTTCACCATGATTATTTCTCCATGTGATCATTCATATATGAAAAAGAGCTAAGAAATTTATGGAAGTTCTCATTAAGGAAGAATTTGAAATTTGAAGAGAATTAAATGAGAATAACATTGATATTTTATAAGGATATTTGAATGATAAATAAAGAGATTGAAAAGGAATGTTTAGACTTTATTTATAAAGATCCAAGTTGGAGATCTTATGAGAATTGATATTTTACCGGTTTCAAATAAAATAAGATCTTATTGTTAATTTATTTTTTATATTTTAAATTTTAATATTGGAAAATATCCATGTGATCAATGATTCATTTTAGAGAAAAAATATATTGATCTAACTGATATAATTTTATTTTTGTGATAATATTATGAGAGAGATATCCCAAAGAGATTATTGTGTATAGAGGAAGAAGAATATCATATTCATCCAATCTATTGAAGACTTGTACTTTATTTGGTTATCAATTATTTTGGATGATATGACTAAAGAGGATAATGTTTAATATGAGGTTTAATTGAAATGAATTGAGTATTGATAATAAATGCAATGGGGGAGATTGTTGATCCCATGGATGAGGATGTTGTATTTTTTCAATAAATTTCATGAGAATAAATATGTTTAAGAACCATTTTAATTTATTGATACTATTTTTTTGTCTAATTTAAAGTGGATGATGAGGGTTGGATATTACTAGAGAAAGTTAGGAGTTGATACGTAAGAGTAATCATAGAATTGGGATATCTGTATAAGAATAATTCATCCTGGTATATAGGAGTAACACTGCTTTTACTCTACATACATAAAATCTTGAGAATTGTAAAATTTAAAAATGGAATAAGTAATATATTGCAAAGATAGAAAGTTTCATAGTACTATAATACATAAGAATAATCTTGAGTTCATATTGTGATACATAAGAGTAACTCATAGCATATTTAAAATTAACCATGTGATACATAAGAGTAACTATGAAGTTTAAAAAGTATGTAAGATTAATTTTTGATTGTATGTAAGAGTAACTTGTGGTTTCAATTGATATTTAAGATCTTTCTAGAGGTTATATATAATTAAAAAGGATTTATTATAAATAGAATTAATATTAAATATGATAATTTTTTTTTTATTCATTTTATAAATATAATGATATTATGTTATTAGATATAATTCAAGACTTTATTTAAAGTACTGAAATTTGAAGTGGAATATTTCACTATGAACTGAAACATTTTACCATGATTATTTTGGAATGTATAAAATCAGACATGGAAAAGAGATATGAGATTTATAGAATTTATAATAATGAAATAAGTTGAAGTCTTAGGATAATTAATTGAGAATATCATAGATATTTTACAAGTATCTTTGAATGAGGAAGGATATTCAAAAGAAGGTTTGGACTTTATTTATAAAGATCCAAATTAGATATTTTATAAGATTGTATATTTGACCAATTTCACATAAAATAATATCATGTTGTCAATTTATTTTCATATTCCAATTTTGAATATTGTAAAATTTATGCATGATCAATGATGATTTTTAAAAGAAAAATAAGTTAATCTAGCCGAAATAGTTTTATTGTTTTGAAAATATTATGAGAGAGATATCCCAAGAAGACTATTGTGTGGAAGAGGAATAATAAGATCATATCCATGTACTCTATTAAAGTCTCATACTTTATTTAGTAATCATTATTTAACAATTTATATTATTATTATTTATTTGTAACAAGTTAGTGCCTTTTCAAACTAGTTAGTGCCAATATTGTACCAGGTTCAAGGATATACCCTTTACTGTAGCTTTATCTTAATAATAAAAGAGAATTAATGTGTATATTGGATAAAAATCACTATTCATAACTGAATTATTCGTCCATTTTAGGGATAAACCTATTTAATATGATTTTTTATCTATTTAGTATTTCCACTAAGTGATTGGAGACATTACTTTCTAATATTCATGAGAGATACTATGTTTTAAAGAAAAAATTTCAATACTGATTCAACCCCCCCCTCTTAGTGTTGATTATCCATTAAATTGAGCTTAAGTGATAAAACCATCACACTAAATTCTTTTAGTGGGTAATATCTATGAAGAATTTTTTTCTTAATAATAGTGATAGTTAAAAATCATTTGAATTCTTTGAACATAGTATTAAAACTCCTTACTTTGAAATATCAAATCTTATTATCTTAATAACTTTTATTGTTTACATATAAATTTTTTAATCTAATAATTTTCATTATTCTTGAAATTTTTCCATAAAACATTTATTTGAGATCACTTTCATAACTAATGTGACTCTTTACATTAATATATTTCTTTACAAGCATATTTGAAACACTTTATGCATATAAAGTGACATTTTACCATTTTAAACTTTTATTTATTATACTTTGAATGTATCTAAGTCTAAACATACTCTCATTAGGATCTTAAAAACATATTCCCTTTAGAATATCATGATAATATACAAAAACTCATTTGTCTTTAGAAAATAACACTTATTTCCTCATAATAATAATATTTAACAAATAAAATATTATCAACCATATCTAATATGGTATTTTTTGTATTTTCATAAATATAATAAAAATAATAATATATTATTTAAAATATACCACTAAAGGTTTTGATAACTCTTTTCTATCATATTTATCAATTATATCAAATAAACTCTTATATCCTAAATAAAACTCCTTTTATCCTTATGTTTTTTTCAAATATGTTATAGAGTTTTTTATGTACCATAAACCTTGTGTATTTGAAAAATCATATAATTTTATTTATTTTAAAGCTTTATTAACAAATAAATTATATTTTCATATAATATAAGTGAGATAAGAATACATGTCCTTTATTAAGATCCATCCAAGCTTGAAATATTGCTTTACCTTCTAAATATTCATAATATAATCCTTTACAACTATATTTGAATAAAAATTACAAGATCTATCAATTATTACCATGATTTTTAACTCCTATATATTTATAGAATTTATAAAATATATATTTAGTATCATATACCATTCAGAATTGAGTAATTTATTTCTATAACATTAACACCTGACATGGACTCTCCATGAAGTTTCTCAAGCCCCTTCAGGAATCCTAGAAAATTATATCATATGGAAATATTTCCCCTCCTTCCTGGAAATTTTTTTAGATTTCAATAAAATTGTCTGAATACCCAAATAAATGTTGTTATACTTTCTGATAGTCTTTTATTTTTTTCAGTTTGAACTTTTACCCATTTGTACTATTAATTCAGCACCATAACTCAAGCATCATATGCCCAATTCAATTATCCTTAAAAAAATTGAATATAGGTTAACGTTTTATTGAACTTATTCACACTATAAAATAATGTCTAATGATGATTACAAGATGAATTTTGTAGCTATAACAAGCCTTAAAGGAAACCTTTAGTCCCTCCAAGTCATTAATGTACCCTATCATATTGAGTACATGAGAAGAGAATAAATTTCCTTCGATCTTATTACATTTATACAATTCCTTTGAAATCCTAATTGAGTTCATATATAATTATCATAAGAATATAGATCCACTTGTTTATAAACTTCAACATTTTGTTACTTAAGAAGGTAAATATCTAACATATATAATTTTATTTCTTAGTTAAGAATAATTCTTAAGTTTATGCATTAGTCCAGGAAATTGATTCCATTTATATTCATATCCTCTAGGATTGATCTCAAATTTATATCCAATGATAATTATGTTATTTATATATAATATAATATTTTTATCAAATGATTATAATGTTTTACATTGAATTAATAAATAATTTTATTAAATTTTTTCCCATTAAAATTATGACCCCTTTTAATATGCATCATATCCATTAGTATGTTAATATTTATTTTCACTATGTAATAAACCCACTTTAGTGTAAAACTCATCACTTTAGCTATTTAGGTAGGTCATCAGGTCAAACATATCATATATAAAACTTAGATGGTGTAGTGGAAAACCCTTTTACCAATCCTTTTTGTAGATAAACACAACATTATTCCTCTTTTATCCTTCCCAATTGTTTCTTAGCTATGTATAACCTAAACAAATTCCATAAATGGTGCACCTAACTCTCAAGGTCATCTCGTTACTTGCTTAACTTACATAAGATATTCCATGTGCATGATGATTTGGAATCAAACTACTTAGATATATATTCGTAGTCATGATAAGTGCTTGTTTTGGAAGGAATGTGACACTTGGTATTTTTTTAAGGGGATTTAATCTCACCATTTAATTTCATGTAATCCCATTTACATATATCCATTATTATAATGATTTAATTTGGAATCCTATTTATTTTATTAAATCAATATGTTCCAACCATATTGATGTGTAACTCTTTACACAAATCATAGCTTATGTTACTAACCCAACTTAAAATCCAACTATATTTATACATTTCCAAATGCATCAAACGTATAAGGTAAATGAAAGCATTTAATGTAAAGGATTATATTCATATAAACCCAATAATCCCCACAAGAATAATCATGGATTGGAGGGTAGTCAACCCCTACTTTCTTAGACAAGTAATTCACCTCCAAGAAAGTGATAATTCTTACCCAAAGTCCCTCTACCCATGGTTATTTACTTAATAGAGGCCTTAATTATATCATAATTATAACACATAATATGTATAAACTATAATTAACTTCATAATTCAAGATCATAACCTAATACAATCCAAATTCAAGGTAAAACAAAATTAAATTAATTATAAAACCTATCATGTAACTCCTTAACAATACTAGAAAATAACCTTTTAAAATCTGGAATTTTTTAATTTTAACATCAGTTAAAAAGTGATGTTAATGTGACCAACATTAAAAGTTTAGTGTTAACACCAATTTTTCTAAAATTGATATTAAAATATCATATAAAACAACATTTAAAAAGTATTTGAATGTTGGTTCCCATGGAAATCATTGTTGAAATATTATTTCAACATCAGTTTTTATAGAAATCGATGTTAAAATCTATCCCATATGACTTTTAACATCATTTTTATTAAAAACTAACATTGAATCATTCCTTCAACATTATATTTTACTAAAATTGATCTTGAAAGTTCCTGTAAAATGATATATAGATTGGGATTCAACATCAATTTTCATAATAACTAAAGTTTAAAGTTAATTAAGTTTTTTAAAATATTGAAAAATACATTAAACCCAGACATATAAATGAATTACAGCAACAAAAAATAGTATAAATAGATATATAAAATGGAAAAATCATTAAAAAAATTTACACAGTATCTTTAACAATGAATATACACAAATTAAACTTCATCTATAAATTAATAAAAATTAAAATGTAATATAAAAATGAACTTCAAAGGTGGTTCAAGTTGGATGAAATATATGATGGGACATCATAAGAGAAATCTATAAAAATAGTAAGTTTTATGAAATTAACAATATAATATATATTTTTAAACCATATGTTTCATAATAAAACTAACATTTTAAAAATATGTTACCATTCTGGTCATGATGATCTCATAAATTAATCATAATACATAATAAACACAATCAACGCTTCCTATTTAATAATAAAACTACATTTATGAAATAATATTTTTAAAATAAAAACATTATATATGTAATAAAAAACAAGTATTTAATAATATAGAAGTTATCTACATGAACTTTCACATATTTAATTTTTTCTAGGTTTACTTTTGATAATTAATCCATCTTTAACTCATTCTATGGCCTATTATAATTTTATATATTAATTATTATAAGATATGTACAATGGAAATATTAATATTAAATAACTAAAACAAAATAATAAGACTTGTGAATTTGATAACCTTTTAAAAAACATTTCAAACCCCACCTAATAAAGAGCATAGCCAATATTCCTTACATTCATGTGGGAAGAATATGAATAACATCCAATTTCAATTAAAATATAAAAACTTCAAAATTATTAATTGTAAAATGAATAGTGGTTTGAATTTATTGAAGTATTATATCCTATCAAGTAATGGAAGAAACTAACACTTACCTCCATGTTTTTGAATCTCTCATATATTTATTAAACTTTAACAAGTTGGTTTAGGTATTTCATAGTCGTTGAAATGTATTATAGATTAATAAAAACATAAATGGAAGCTTTTTCATATTGTATGAAATTAGTGTAGAGATACCAAATTATATAAATAATAAATTACTCCACTACAACATATGTTCACTTACAGAAATGTAATTAAAAATTGAAATTCACTTATAGGGAAAAAATACACCAAGGATATCAATATACCCTCACCATTTACAATATACATAATATATTTTTAAAATATATTTAACATATATTCACTCCCATATATTTTTATACTCATCTTAAATGAATAATAATTCTCCAATATAAATTAATTTTGTATTAACTTTTTGATCCCATCATAAATTTGAGGAGAATATGAAGGTGTTGGTTTATGAAACTTCTATTTCTTTTGGAATGATTACTTATATTTATGATACTCCTATATAAGATAAATGAAATAAAATATTAAAATCAATTTGAAATTAAATAAATAATAATTAAAAAAGTTCATACCTTATATGTCAACTAAATACAAATACTAGATAGCTAGAGTAAAAAATGACCAATACTCTATTCAACTAAAGTCACCTCCTCGGTAAGAAGTAGCACTAGGGTAGTTGGATCAATAATATTAGTTATTTATATTGTTACCTTAGCAGGCTATATAATATGATGATGTACATAATCCATCATATGTATGATTTTTTATGTTGCAATATGTACATGGGGATCCCCATCATATAACTCACAGTACACAGTCAGGTTTGAATGAGAAGGTAGAGGATACGGGTAGGTTGGTTATGTCTATCTCATCATTTATACAAACATATCTTGTAAAAATGATTTAATTTGATCATATATTAACTAACTAAAGTCATTTATACCAGCCTTAAAGGAATCTATTTCTCCCTTGTATTCTTCCTCCCTTCATGTTGTACTAGGATAAGCAAAAAAAAATTATAATATTGACACTCTCCTCATATCCACTTGCATGGATCATATGTTCTCCTAATGTTGTTACAAAAATATCCATCTTAACTATGTCACTTCCTCCTAAAGGGTGTCCTAAAATGATATTTTAAAATTTTATATAAGTGATAGGAATTTTAAAAATACTAATATTTAAGAAAAAATAATTAATTTCTTATAATCTTATCATCTACTTCATTTGATTGATCACGAATAAAATTTAACTTTTTTCATCCTCACCATTTTCTATTTATCATGGTTAGTGGGTGTAGATTGAGGGAGTAATTTAACCTCTTTGAAGCCACTACTTGACTTATCTCTTATTTTATCAAATTTTATGGAAATAATTTTATCCTCTAATAAAGGATACACTCCATGTGATAATGTATGAGGGTATAAATTATGTGACTTTATCTCTTAGTGATTTTTCCTAGAATACTATAACATTAGAAAAAATGAATTAGTTGTCAAGTAATTAAAATTGATTTTATAAATATATTTTATAAACAAAAATTATATAATATAAAGGATCCCTCCCTCTAACTAGTTTCAAACTTCATTCATGACTCTATATCTAAAAAATCATGCTTGAGGCATGTATCTTCATTTTTTTATCACCAGAAATATAAAATTAAGTTAATGTTTTCTTAAAATATCTCAATCTAACTACCATAGAAATATATCCACATTTTTTAATTTCTTTTGTATCAAGAAATTAAAATGTCGCCTATAATTGAATAGATTAAATATTAGTCAATGATATATATAATATTTAAACCCTTAGAAAAAAATAAATAAGTTTATAAATTTTATCATTATGGACTCTCATAATAGATCTTTCACCAACTGTTCAATGTTCTTCCGATCAAGAAATAAAATATTAATCTTACAATGGTGCTACATAGCTATGTAACTCCTTAATTGCTTGTAATTTAGGCTAGTTGGGTTGTTTTCATAATCAAATTCAATTACCAACCTATGTTCCCCGCGTACAAGTTAAATTTTCTTTAAACTTTAATTCCAATGTCTATTAACTTTAGGTATTGTATTATATGGATCAAATAAGAGTTGAAAATAATTTCAAGAAATATAAGTTTAATTTCATTAAATAATTTAATTATTATAGATATAATTATATGAAGAAATGTAAACATACCTTAGTAAATATGCCTCTATATCTTTATTTATAAATATATGTTCTAATTCAATGAAATTTTGTATACCTATATTTAGTTAACATTAAAAAATTAATATAAGTAAAAAAATTAATTTTTCAAAATATAAATGAAAACAATGAGAGTTACAATTTTCATAAAAAACTAACACTAATAAATATAAAAACTAACAAAAAAATTGGAAATGATTATCATTTGAAAATATGAAATTTTATATACCTTTAATTGATTAGAAATAAATATTTTTTATACAAAAAAAATTTATTGTTCAGAATAGGAAGAAAATTATAAATATTTTGTTGATTATTACAATTGAATGAAATTTTATACCTAAAAATGAATAATATAAAAAATTATTCATAATAAAATGATAATCGTTGGATTCTTTAATTAAAAAAGGATGTCTAAAACTGATGAATATAAAAATTATGATAAAAATGGTAAAAATGATCAACATCTATATATTTAAATATCAAAGTTCAAAAATAAAGTTTTTAACTATTTCAGTTTCACAAAAAAATAGGTATTTACCTGAATAATTAGGAGAGTAATGTAGTTTTTTATCATATCTCATCTATGTGATCATATTATATTTCATGAACTATTTCTATATCACAATCATTATTATAATCAGGAAATCATGTAATATATGAAGAAATATCACAAGAGTTTTCAACATCATCAACATCCTTATCACCCAAATGATTATTTTTCTTTTTAGAAATGATGGACCAATGATCATTTGATGGATCAATAAAAAAATATTTATTTTTCATGTGTCACCTTGATAAATGATTCCTCTTTTTGAAAAAATATTTTCAAATAAAAAAGTGTAAATCCATTCTCATCATGTTTTCCACCACTATTATTACTAACCTAGTTAAACTTAAACACTAATACTTGAAATTTAGTATAATAAATTTCCCATGTATCTTCAACAGCTCCAAAATATGTTTTTGAGGAACAAATTGGCTTTTTATATTTTTTACTTGAAAAATTAATTGCTTCAATGATGTACATTGCTCCATTATTTTGAACGGTACTCTTATTATCATGATTTTTTGTGTAAAATGTGTAACCATTAATTTAAAAACCAAACCATGTGATTACATTAACACAAGTTATCTTGATAAACATTTAATTATTTCTGATATAGATAAACCAATGTTGACTTTCTCCTTAAAAAATGAAACAAATCTATTTTTATATTTATTCATTAACCAAATTTCATTTATTTTTAGATATTATACCTTCAATCCAACAAAATGTGATGATATATATGGTTAAACCTCACTTGTGTTGTTAATAATGGCTAAATTTTCCCACATCACTTTATCATACATAATTAAATTTAACTTCAATCCACATAACCATTTTCCTTCACTATCAACTATCAAATTTTGAGATATAGAGAGATCAATGTGCTTTAATACATATAAATAATCAGAATGGAACTTAATCATGTATTTTGATGTATATTTTTGAAAAATAAAGGCCTCTGTTCAATGCTAATTTTTAATATATCCCTTTAAAATTTTCATATATATTTCAAAAGTATACATCTGATGTAAATAAATAATTCTAAATATTCATATTTCTCAAACCAAATGAATCACCATATGAACCATTATATCAACAAATTATGGTTCCAAATATATCTCTGGTCAAAAAATTATGAGGGAAACTTTATTCTCTAACACATCTAATAAATTAGGATCCACAACTTTTCTAAAAATGGAATTGAATAAGTAACAAAACCTAATGGTATACTTTCTTATAGGTATCTCCATTATTCCACATAGTGAAACTAGTAGTATTCATTGCATCAATACATGATAGTCATGAGATTTAATACCTATTAACTTAAAATACTTCAATTATATGATGTTTTTTACATTTCGTGAAAATCCACTAGGTACTTTAATACCATAAAAATATTGATAAAAATTTATCTTCTCACACTTTTTAAATATGTTACAAGCTAGAGGTAAATATATTCAATATCCCTTCAAGGTGGGAGCTAACTCTAAATGTGTTCATATGAATATTATTTATAATATTACATTAACTTTATATTTTGTCTTTAATTTTATTTCAAATAAATTTTGAATTAAACTGACATATATATTTTTCTCAACATGCATAAAATTAATTTTATGTCTTACCTCCAAAAATATCTAATAAGGTAGATCAAATAAGATGGACTATTACATACATTTATTTTTTTTACAGCCTAAAATTCCTATATTTTCATATGTGACATCGATTTTTTCACATTTTCATAATATTCTTTAATTGATAATGGATGTGGGGGAAAATCATACCCTTGTAAATCATTAAATTGTTTTTTTAATATTTAATAAAGATGATCAATTCATAAAAATATTTGATAGCTCATGTACATTGTCTTTTTCCCATTCTAAAATTGATTATATAAATTCATTATTCACAAATTGGATAAGATTTGTGTCCCTTAACACTGTATGCAGATAAGTTTACATATAAAGGAAATTCATTTATAGTGAAAATTACCATAGCACACAAAATAAAATACTTTTTCTTATATGTATTAAAAACTGTAACCCCTTCCTCTCATAGAAATTTTAAATCTTCAATAAATGTTAATAGATAAACATCAATATCATTTCTAGGATGTTTTATCCAAAAAACATCAATCACGTCATAAAAAAATTCTTCATATATATATGGGGAGAAGTTTTATATTTCTAACATAATATGTTGTAAACTATGTTGGCTACTAAGGATCTGATATGAATCCATTCCATCTATACACGGTCCTATTTTGAGATTTCTAACTTTATTTCCTAAATCAGGAAATTTTTTATCAAATCTTTTTCATTTTTCTGAATCAGTAGGTTTATGTATGTTTAAATTATATATTATCTCATATATATACCATCATAACCACTTTGAATCATTTGAATTTACATATATATACCTAAGATTAAGAATTATTGGAAGACGAAATATTACTTTAGTAAGAGGTTTGGTGTCTATTTTTGAGAATGAATCATAGTTAGATTTATCATCCATTTTATGTTAGGATATCCTATATTTAGTAAATTTTTATAAACTTTCAAATTCATTCCTATACAACACACAGTATTTGGGGAAATAATGTATTTTCTTATACTCTCATTCCATTGTACATAATATTTTTTGTGCATCATGATTATGATTTCAAAGCATGTTTCCTTCTAGAAGTAACTCATTAAACAATTTAAGTAGTTAAATGAAACTTTTATCACTCAAGTAATTTATTGCTTTCATGTTAAAAAATATCATAAATGTTTTTAACACTATAAATTTAGTTAAATCTAAAAATAGTTGTTTCTTAGCATCTCCATACAATCATTCAACACTTTTTTTAATGGTTTCAACACCTATATCATTAATTAATTCTTCAAGATGATACTTTTTCATATATTGAACATGTTCATCGACATTGGATCTTGACTAATTTTCTATTTCACCATGATATATCCAATGTGTATAACTATTATTAAAATAATATAAAATTAGATGGTTTTGATTTTATTATATCCTAATTTTCTCATATTCAAGCACTTCATGTGAGGACAAAAATAACATATAATTTTTTCAATATTTTATTTAGAAAATTCAAAGAAACTGTCAACCCCTTTCATATATTCATTACTAGTTCATTGTGGATTTATCCAATTATGATTCATTAATTACCAATAATTACAATATAATAGATGAATATAATAAAAAAATATAAACATTTAAACCTTTATATAAATAAATAAATTTAAAACATATAAACATATAAATATATAAACATACATAAATTTAAAACATATAGATTAAAATTATATATACACATTTAAAAATAAAATATATAAACATATAATCAACATAAATAATCAATTGACAATTTATTCATAAAAATTAATTAAAAAATAATCATACAAAATAAGTATTAATATAATAAATAAATAAATACAATATAATAAATGAAATCACTATTTATTCATAAAAATGTAATATAAACCATTTATTTATAAACAATAAATCAAAATAAATAATTACACAATCAAAACATTAATATGATAAATTAATGAAAATAATATAATAATTGGATAAAAAATTTATATCAATAATAAATAAATAAATAAAAAATAAAAAATCATAAACATTTAACCAATATTTTAAACAGTGGAAATAAAAAATTAACTAACAAAAAATTTAGATTATGAGAGTATATCTATAAAAAACATAGACAAAAATATAGAAAACACACATCAGATTACATGTTATTAAGTTGGATCGTGGTCAAAAATAGATAAATAAATAAAATTTAAATCAAAAACATATAATAAATCCTTAAACAAAGAAAAAAATTATAAAAAAAATTAGATGAAAACATTATATCAATGAAAAACATAAATAAAATAGTAGCAAACAAACATCATATTGAATGAAATTAAGTGGGATCATAGTTGTAACATCTTGCCCATTGTCTTGGGAAGTTGAAGGTGTGCTACTAGGCCTTAGGTGACATCCACAAGACACCAAAGGCTATAAATAAATGCCAAGGACTTCATAAAAAATTGGGGGATAATTTTCCATATGAAAATAAAACAACCCGATAATAAAATGAAACAAAAAACACTATATGATACATGAGTACAAAATAAAAATCAAATAAAAGAAATCCAAACCAAGCTATATGAGATTATAATATGGAAACCAAGACCAAAAAAACTCAAAGACATGGAATTTATCAACTCAAAAACTCCCAACCTACTCTAAGATCTAACTCCACATTCCACACCCGTGGTATCATGATGCATTGCTAAAGAAATGAGATACCTTGATTTTAACTGTGTCTCGATATACAATATCTTCAAATGCACCAAAGTCCCCAAGCATGGGATGAGTATAAAACTCAATAGGATTTCACCAATGAATAGAACATTTATATAAAATATTTAAATCATTTTATATCAAAAAATAAAATAGTTACCAAACCAAATAGTTTTTGAAACCAAACAGTTTTCCAAAGAAATAAACCAAACAAGTCTTTAAAAACATTTCACATTCCAATTTGGAATACCCATACCACACATCAACAAATTCATTCCCAAGTGACGATTCAATACTCATGAGTGATATCTTGTCTATCTACCAAGTCGTCACAAGGTAACCATATAACAACTTCCCTAATGGAACATTACCCTTCCACATGTCCATGTCAATGAAAATGAACTCACGCCAACCATGTATGCCAAAAACCATGCCAAATCATTCCAATACATTTCAGTAAAACATTTATTTTATTTAAAACAATTACATAAGCATTTTTTTCAATCATAAAAACCAAACCATAATTTTAAAACCAATATTTTAAAATCATCAACCAAATGCATTTTTTCCACAAAACAATCTAATTTCCACCATTTCACAAAACCATCACTAAAGAGGTTTTCCATCAAGAATCACACATCAATTTCAAAATTAAATTCAAGAAATTCAATCAATTTGGAACCAGGCATTCATGTTATAAATAATTTGAGTCTATAGTGAATCCACCTACCTCTCAAATCTAGGCAAAAATTAAGAACAGCACAACAAATTCAAAGACCCGGCTTGAAACTCCTAAAACCTTCCTTAAATCTTGTTCTCTTCCAATAAAACAATAATATATTATCATGATTGAAATAAAACAATGTGTATTTATCACCAATAGAATAAATCTATGATTCCATGAGAGGGAAGAAGAATAAATCAAAGGAAAATGATGAATAACGATCACTTACCAACAAATCTGGCCTCTAACACACCTAGATTCTCCTAAGAATCACTCCTAGGTAAAAATGAATGTTCTTCAAAGCCTTAGGAGGGATATTAATTCTATATATGAGATATTTAGGGGTAATATGATGGTATTAGGGGGTAAATAAAATTATATCCACAAATATCATATATAATTTTTCACAGTGCATGGTTAGGGCACATAGCTAGGAAAACTGTGTGCTAAACTTGCACTAGACACTGCCTCCAGACCCATATCTCATTACTGAATCACATTTTTTAACAAATATTTTACCAACTATGATAAACCCCATTATCCATATTTGTACGGTTCGTCCTGGGTAGTCGTACGGTTTGGCCAAACCGTGCACCTAATAGTGCGCCAACCCGGTGCCCACTATTTCAATTCTATGGTTTCCTGGGAGGTATTGAATGGTTTCTACTAAACTTTCTCAAACCATGAACATCCAAAAAAGCCTAAAAACATTCTAAATATCCTCAAAACCTCCTAAAACTTATCCCAATTACTTTATATACTTAAAATAGATAAATAAATGGTCAAGTACCTAAAACTAAGGGTGATACATTCTCCCCACTATTGGTTTTTCCATCCATGGAAATTAAAAAACCACCATTGTTATAAAAGTGATTGGTCTATTTCCCCACCATTTCTTTATCATGATACCATGTTTCTTTCTTAATTTGACCATGTTTCCATAAAACCTACACTATATTGATTCTTTTACCTCACAAGCCATTCCCTTGCATATCCACAATATGCACTTACACATGAACCAACATAGCATCCAGATCTAGGTCAATGTGGTCCCATAAAATAACATGGTCAATATTAGGTTGATAATTTTTCAACTAATATACAAGAAACACATTATGTAATAAATTTAACCTTTTTGGAAACTCAAACTGATATTCCACCACACCAAACAATTCAAGTGCCCAAAAGGGCATATGTATTGAGGAGATAACTTTCCCTACTTCCCAAAATGATGATGTTTAAGCCTTGGATAGATTCTCATGAACACATGATTACTCACATAAAATTAAAAAAAATCGTCGATGATGATCTGAATATGATTTTTTTGACTATGATCTATCTCTATCATTTTTCTAATCAATTGAATCTTCTTTTTTTTATAATCAACCATAAATTATCCCATGTTTCCACCCAAAAAAGTGTAGATTGGAAAGGATGCCCATACAATGCTCCAAACTGAGTCATATGTATTGAGTCTTGATAACTATTATTATATGATAACTCCACTAATGGTATGTGCTCCTACCAAAAGCCCCCAAAATCTATTACACAATCCCTAAGCATGTCCTCCAACATTTATATTATCCTCTCAGATTGTACATCCATTTTTTGATGATACATAGTGATCAAATTCAATTGTGTCCTAAGGGATTTCTTTAATGATTTCCAAAATCGATACATAAACCTTGGATCTTGGTCTGATACTATTGAAAATGGTATGCCATACCTTTTTACCACTTTTCATATATATATTTTTGACATGTATTACACCATATTAAATTCATGAATGGGGATGAAATGGGCCGACTGTGTGATCCAATATAATATCACTCATATGGTATTGTGTTTATAAAATATCCTTGTTATAATTATTACAAAATCCATATCTATCTTCTCCCATTTCCACAAGGGAATTGGTAAAGAATACAACATATTGGCTGCTCGATGGTGCTCTGCCTTAACTTACTGACATGTGAGGAATCTCAAAATAAACTCAACCACTTTTATTTCCATGAAATCCCACCAAAATTGTGTGTTCAGTTCCTTAAAAATATTTTGTATTCCAGGATGAACTGACCACCTAGAATAGTGGTAAACATGAAGTATTTATTCCTGAAAATACATAGGTACAACCATTCAATCTCAAAAGCACAACATTGATCCTCTATCAAGCTACTGTACCTTGATAATCTTTTCAACATTTAGTTTTTACCTCATAGAAACACATTCAGAATCAGATGTATATTCCTATTTAACCTTATCAACCAAATTAAGAACAAAAGAAACCAAAAAAACTGAAACATGACCTCTTCATAATCCAAGTACATTATGGATGTCACTGACATCAACTACCATTTATCTAAAGATTCTTTCTCCAACTAGCTATATGAATTTATCCTTAATGAATCTGTCACTGAATTTCCTTTACTTAGTGTATACATTAAGTAAAATTAAAATATTTGAATGTATTCCATCCATATTATTTGTCTCCAATTCAAATATCTTTGTGAGAAAATGTATTTCAAGATATTATGATTCATAAACACTATAAAGTTATCATAAAAGAGTTAATGACACCAATTATTCAAGGAATGGACCATAGTAGCTAATTCTAAATCATGTGTTAGATAGTTTTTCTCATGAAACTGTAATTTCCATGAACCATAAGCAACAACATGATCTCCATTCATGATAACACACCCTAACCCATATCCTAAAGCATCATAATACACCACATATCCTTATCTAAATTCTTTCAATATCAATATCGGTGATGATGTAATGTGAACTTTAATCTTTAGAAAAGAATTATGACATTCATTTTTCCATTGGAATTAAACTTTTTTCCTTTCAAAAGCTATCATTGGTGAATATAGTCATGAGAAATCATGAAAAAATGTCAGTAATAACTAGCTAGTCTAAGTAAACTATATATCTCAAATAAATTCCTTAGAGGTTTCCAAGAGATAACATCCTCTATCTTTTATAGATCTATAGAAACACCATTTTCATAGATAACATGGCCAAGGAAGAGAACCTATTTTATCCAAAAATCACACTTTGAAATTTTGTCATACATATGATGATACCACAAGATACCCAACACTATCACCAAGTGTTTATCTGCTCAATATTTTTCCTAGAATACACAATTATATCATCCAAAAACACCACCATAAAATAATCCATATACATTTGAAATATTTGATTCATCAATGCCATAAATATGGTTTGTGCATTTGTAATACCAAAAGGCATAACCACATACTAGTAATGGCTATGTCTACTCCTAAAGGTTGCCTTTGGAATATCCACCTCTTGAACCCTCAGTTGGTGATATCCCAAATACAATTCAATTTTAGAGAACCATTGGGTTCACCTTAATTGATCAAATAGGTCATCAATGTGTGTAATAGGATACCAATTGTTCATCATAAACTTATGATAATATAAAAAAAGATAAAGAGTTTTATCTACCTTTTTCAAAAACAAAACCGGTGCTGCCCATGGAGATGTACTAGGCTAAATGAACCCTTTACTTTCCAAATCTTACAACTAGAATTTCAATTCCATTAATTTTTTTTGTGGCATCCAATAAGATAGAAGTGAGATAAGATTCTTCCTTAGTAACATATCAATCATAAACTCTACTTCTATTATGGGTGGAAACCCTGATAAACTATCACGAAACACCTTAGGAAACTGATAAAAAATCATTGGAAAACCACTATTCTCAATTTTATCCATAGATTCTATGGTCAAAGATACTAATTGGTATGAGGTAGTTCCAATATCTAGTTCCAACAAGCATGTTACACCTGCCATTACATTATTATCTCCTCTAAAGAGATTCTCAATGCCATCATTAGCTATAAAACTTACCCTTTAGGTATAACAGTTGATGTGAGATTTGAACATTTTCAACCAATATATACACAAGATTAAGACATAGAAATACATTTCCAATGTAGATAAATTAAAAATAAATTAAACACCATCAATATTTATAGAAAATTATTTTCACATAAAGGTTCAACATTATCTTGGCCAATAGGATTTTGAATTTTCAAAAATTAAGGCATCATCTCAATATGAAAACCTAAAAGATCAATAGCACAAGAAAAAATAAACAAATGGGATGCACCTGTATCAAACAAAGCTTGCATAAGGGTAGAATTAAAAATAATCATACCTCTCACTGTCAAAGGTCCTGATTGATCATCCATGATCACTTTATCATCTCCATACAAATTCTTACTTAGGATACTTTTCTCTTTGTTATCCTATTAATATTTCATTGTTTGAAGAGTCATGGTATTCCTAGAATCACCATGGCTTACTCAGTTCTTTTAACGAGAGATATTATATTTCACTCATCAAGTAGAATCATAAGATGCTTGAAAATCATGATATGTGTCCCTAGCACCTGACCTAGGATCATTATGACAATATCCCTAAAGATACCTAATTTGGTTGAAATTATGACATGATCTAGGTGGTGTTGTACAATACTAATTCATATACTTAAAATAACCACGCGAAAAATATCTCAGATTGCTCTTTGGTTTAGGAGGAAGATTCATTGATCCTTTTGTCTAATTATAAGACATACCCCTACCTTGGAAATAGGGGTCCTTATTCTACTTATTCCCAATATTATATTTCCCACCTGTTCCCATAGGTATCAACATACACCCTCCACCCATGTTTCCTAAGATGTACCTTTCTACCACTATCACTCTATTGAACATCTCTGTATAATCCTTTATAAAAATCACAGCATTCTTTGAGAAAATCTCTATACTTAACCCTGATTCAAAAATATGTGCCTTTAAGGATGCACTTGTAGAAACATCTAGTGAAAAGCAGACTAAATTTATAAATTTATCCACATACTCTATTATCAATAGATTCTCCTGATCCAAGATGAAAAGTTCCATTTTTATAGTAATTATGAATGTGTGAGGATATAATTGTTTTTTGAACAATTATTTAAAATACTCTCATGCAATGCCTTGGTCCAATTTAGCCTGAACTATTAAATCTCACCACTGGTATGATAGATCCTTCTTCATTTATATTTCCAACTTGACTTTCAACTCAACTATTTTTCCTAGAAAATCAAATATTAAATTCATCCAATTTATCCTCACTTATTCTTTTCCAGGTTCCAAATCACCCTGAAGGATGGGTGGATTGTTATTTTTCAAATGAATGGAATGATCCACCTACCTTGGTTCATCCCTTTTATTCCATCTATCCATAGCCTAAAAATCCTATAAAATACTTTGAACTATCTTTTGGTTCACTTGTGGCTCAGGTGCAACTGCATTCTCAATATCCTCTTTCAATTGGTTCCTACGGTGCATACCCACTAGCATTTTCTATAACCAAAAAAATCATTTATTCTCACTCTCTAGAAACTTAAGGATTAGAAATTTAAAATTTACCACATAATACATATCACCGCAAGGCTTTCTAAAAAATAAACCATTTCTTCTTTAAAAACATTTTTGAAAATTCCACCATGCTTTTTGAAAATCAAACCATTTTCAACTATTTTCAAAAATAAACACTTTTCACCAAATTATAAATAATTACTCAAAATTAATTATGCACTAGTGGGAAGTCGTTTCTATCAAGGCATTTAATGCTCTTCTCATTGGCTAAACCCATGACGATGAGGTTATAACTTTTAGAAGTGTCTCAAAACACTCTTGTACCCAAACTCCATGGAAAATCGAAGTTCAAAATAAAAAGGTTAGTTATGCCTTTTTATACACTACATTTAAAGTTTTGATGATACTAATCATTGATACCATCCCAAATAAAATACTAAACAATAATTATTTCTAACTCCAGGACTGAAAAAATTGATATCATTTGTAACATCCTGCCCCTCACCCATTAGCTTAGTAAGAGGCATGTGTTCTACTAGGCCTTAGGTGATATCCCCAAGACACTAAATGTTGGAAATAAATGTTAAGGTATTCATAAAAAACTGGGAGATTATTTTACATATGAAAATAAAATAACCCAACAATAATATGAAACCAAAAAAATCAACTATATAATGTGTGAGTAAAAAATAAAGCTCAAATAAAACCAATCTAAACCGAACTATATCTGATTACAATGTAGAAACCAAGATCGAAATCACTCAAAGACAAGGAAGACATCAACTCTGCAACTCTTATCCTACTCCAAGATCAAACTCCATAGTCCATGCCCATAGTATTATGATGTATCACTAAATAAATGAGATACCTTGCCTTTACCTTTGTCTTGATACACAATATCTGCAAACACACCAAAGTGCCCAAGCAAGGGGTGAGTATAAATCTTAATAGGATTTCTCCAATGACTTCCCAAATCATGCCAATAAGATAGAACATGTTAGAAAATTTATATAAAATAGTTTAAAATAATTAAAATAAGTTTATATCAAATCATAAAATAGTTCCAAAACCAAACATTTTTTGAAACCAAATAGTTTTCCAAAGAAAGAAACCGATCAAGTATTTAAAAACATTTCACAATTAAATTTGGCATACCCATATCATGCATCTAAACATGCATTACTAGGTGACAGTCCCATACTCATGATCAGTCTCTCTTTAATCTTCCAAGTCATCATATGTTAACCATATATCAAGTGCCCTAATGGAACATGCCCCTTCCATAGGGTCACACCAATGCAAATGAACTCTCGCCAGCCATGTCTGCCAAAAACCATGCCAAATCATGCCAATCCATTTAAATAAAACATTTATTTTATTTAAAACAATTCCACAAACATTTTACAAGAATAAAAACCAAACCATAGTTTTAAAACCATCATTTTAAAATCATGAAAAAAATGAATTTTTAAACAAAACAAGCCAATCCCTAAAATTTTTTCAAAACTGTCACTAAATATATTTTTCATAAAGAATTACACATAAATTTCACAATTGAATTCCAGAAATTAAATCAATTTTGAAATCAACCCTTAAATTTCTAAACAAGAGGAGATTATAGTGAAGCCACCTACCTCTCAAATTTAGGCAAAAAATGAATAATAGCACAACTTCAAAAACCTGGCTTGAAACTCATAAAACCATCCTTAGATATTGTTCCCTGATAACAAAACAATCATATCTAATCATTATTGATATCACATAATGTGGATTTATCCCTAACATACTAAATCCATGATTCTATGAGAGGGAAGAAGAATAAATCTAATGAAAATGATGAAGAACGATCACTTTCCAACAAATATGGCCTCCGACGCACCTAGATTCACCTAGGAATTACTCCTGGGTAGAAAGGGATAGTCTCCACAACCTTGGGATAGAGAGGACTTAGAGATATCACTACAAAAACTACATTCCAATTAGTGATGTTTTTTTTCATTAGCAACATTTATAAACGTCGCTAATTCATTTACTGACATTTTTGAAAAACGTTGCTAAATGAGGTGTCACCAAATTATCGATGGTTATAGACATCGCTAATTGGAAACTTTTATAAATGTTTCTATTTAGAGTCACCTAATTTATCGATGTTTTCTAGAAATTTTAGTAAATAAACGTTGTTATTTATTGACACCTCATTTACTGTTGTTTATTAGAAATTTCAGTAAATGAGGTATCATTTACTGACATTTCTAAACAATGTTGCAAAAAAACAATTTTTGTTTTGAAATTTATAATTTTATTATAGTAAAATAATACCCCTTCCCCACTTCTCTTTACCCCCCCCCCCCCCCATACCCTTGGTACCCCCTCCATTATTCCCCCCCCCCCCACACACTATCTATGCCCGACTCCCCCCCCCCATGTACCCCCTCTAGTATCGTCTCACTCACCCCCCCCCCCATACCCGTTCCAATACTACCTCAATCACCCCACCTCCACGTACTCAAGGCCCGAACCACATACCCTAGAACCTGACTCCAATATGCCCACCTCACCCCCCAGTGTGCCTCTACATCACCTAACCCTTGTACGTTTCTCATCCCACATTCTGATTAAAATTATCATGCTAGAAATTGATCCCTAGACCTCCAGCATCACAAAAAAGAAGTGGACCAACTCACTTATTAGAATTTTGTTTATATGAATGTATTATGTTATATTTATATATGTATATATAAATAGATTTCATTATTTAAAAAATTAATATAATATATGTGTTTGTGTTTATATTATACTATATTATATATATATATATATATTATGTTTATATATATTTTATGTTTTATGTTTTTTTATATGTTCATATATGTATGTATGTATTTTATACATATATGTATATTATATATATGTGTGTGTGTGTGTGTGTTTATATGTGTGTGTTTGTGTAAATGTGTATGTATGTACATATATATATAATTACCCACATTTTAAAATGCTAGTAAAAATGTCACTAAAATAGTCATGTTTTCTTAAAAACGTGACTAAATTTAAAATATCTAATTGTAATACGTTATATTTATATATATAAATACATTTCAGTATTTAAAATTTAATATTATATATATATATATATTAAAATATATATATATATATATGTTTATATTTTATATTTTATGTTTATACATATTTATATATTTTTATATAAACATATAAACATATATATATATTACATATATGTTTATATTTTATATTATATATATATATTATTTATATGTGTGTGTGTGTGTGTATGTTTATATAATTTATATATATATGTGTCAGTATTTAAAAAAATAATATTATGTGTGTGTGTGTGTGCGTGTGTCTTTATATTTTATATAAATATGTTTATATAAAACATATATGTTTATATTTTATATTATATATATGTATATATATGTTTATATTTTATGTTTTATATATACATATATGTTTATATTTTATGTTTATATATATATATGTGTGTGTGTGTGTGTGTGTTTATACTTTATATTTCTATATATATGTTTATATGTGTATGTGTATGTCTACGTTTATATATATATATATATATATATATATATATATATATACGTGTCTATGTTTATATAATATTTATATATATGTGTCAGTATTTAAAAAACTAATATTATATATATTTATATATATATATAATTTTATATATTAATATACTTATATTAATATATATATATATAATTATATTTTATATTTTATATTTTATATTTTATATTTTATATTTTATATTTTATATTTTATATTTTATGTTTATATATATAATTTTATATTATATTTTATATATATATATGTTTATACTTTTCATATATGTTTATATTATATTATATATATATATTATATATACATATATGTTTATATATCTGTATGTTTATTTTTTATTTTTTTATTTTTTATTTTTTATATATAGGTTTATATTATATATATATATATATGTTTATATTTTATATTATATATAAATTTTATGTTTATATTTTATGCTTATATATATGTTTATATTATATACATATATATATATATATGTATGTATTTTATATATATCATATGTTTATATTAATATATATGTTTATATTTTATATAAATATGTGTGTGTGTGTGTGTGTGTTTGTGTGTTTGTGTGTGTGTATAAATATGTATGTGTATGTATGTATATATAATTAGCCACGTTTTAAAACACAGGTAAAAATGCCACTAAAATAGTCATGTTTTATTAAAAATATTACTAAATTTAAAATATATGTGTGTTTTTATATATAACCATATGTCTATATATATATATATATTTATATATGTGTGTGTGTGTTTATATATAAATAAATATATTTATTTATATATATATATATGTTTATATATATGTATTCGTGTTTATATATATTAATATATATATATATATATCTAAATATATATTTACATAAATTTGGGGAAATTATCTATTTAAATATAAATTTTTTAGCAATTTTTCTAGAGAACGTCACTAATTTAGTGAAATTTTCAGGAAACGTCACTAATTTAGCAACGTTTTTTAGGAAACGTCATTAATTTAGCAATGTTTTCTAGGAAATGTAGCTAATTTAGAGACATTTTTTACAAAACATTGCTAAATTAGGAATGTTTTTAGGAAACATCGCTAATTTAGCGATATTTTTTAGAAAATGTTACTAAATTAGGGACGATTTCTAGGAAGCGTTGTTAAAATTGAGACATTTTTTTGAAAATGTAGCTAAATTAGTGACGTTTTGTAGTAAATGTTAATAAAATAGTGATGTTTTTAGGAAATTTTGCTAATTTAGCAACATTTTTTCAATAAACATTGTTAATTTAGAAAACAAATCATGAAAAATTGATAAATTAGCGACATTTTTATGAAATTTCACTAAACTAGCGACGTTTTTCTAGAAATGTTGCTATATTAGAAATTTTTTTCATGAAATATCTCTAAGTTAGCGATATTTTTCCGAAAATGTCGTTAAGTTAGCGACTATTTTTAGGAATAATCATTAAGTTAGCGATGTTTTTCAGTAATCATCATTAAGTTAGTGATGTTTTTTAGGAAACATCGCTAAGTTAGTGATGTTTTTTAGGAAATATCACTAAATTAGCAACATTTTTTAAGAAAGGTTGCAATAATAGAGATATTTTTCAAGAAACATCAATAATTTAGAGACGTTTTTCAAGAAACATTGATAAAATAGTAATTTTTTTAAGAAACATCACTAAATTAATGACATTTTTAATGAAACATGGATAAATGAGCGATGTTTTCAAGAAGTGTTTCTAAATTTTAAATATTTCCTAAAAACATTGGTAAATATAAAAAAATTAGTGAGGTTTTAAAAAAAACATCATTAAATTATAGTTTTTTAGTTTATGACCTATTTAGGGGAAAATTAGAGGCTTAGAGGGTAAATTGGATTAGATCAGAAAATTTTGGATCTAATTTTTCAAGGTGCATGGTTGGGGTGAATGGTTAGGAAACCTGTTCACTATCTATAGCCTCTAAACCCACTTCACATGGTTAGATTTCACAGTTTGAAAAACTATGTGTCTACCATTCTAAACCCCACTATATAGATTTTCATGATTCCTCCTAGGAAGCCACGCAGTTTGACCAAACTATGTGCCTACCTGATGCCCAAATTTTTAGTTACATGGTTTCCTAGGAGGTGTTTCATGATTTCTATTAACCATGATCAAAATGTGAACCTACATAAAATCCTCAAAACATTCCAAATATCCTCAAACCCTCTCAAAACTTAACACAATTACTTTTTATACTTAAAATACATAAATAAAGGGTCAATTACCTGAAACTGAGGGTGCTATAATAGTTGAAAAACAAGATCAGTGGTGATGATTATGGAACTCTAATTAAGGAATTATAGTGGCTCTGAAATCAAGAAATTCTACAAAGAATAGTGAAACAAGAACAAAATAAGTGAAAACTTGAAGAATTGGGGGATAAAATGATGGTTTTGGGGCATAGCAAGATCAGTCAGGCCTATGCCTAATAAGAAAATTTCATCAACTTCTTCATATTTCTCCTCAAAACTAGGTATAATATAATTCTTGAAATCCATGAAGAAAATATCTCACGTGTAATTTATAATTAATTTAGGTAGGTCAATAATTACATCACCTTGTAATTCTTTCTTCATTGTTGAATATAGTTGACCCTTCTTGTCAAATAATCATTATGAGCGAGGAATTAGGGGTAGATTCACTCTAGAGGTGATCTACACATGCACCAAGAATCTATTAACATCATGGTAGGGTTTTCTAGATTCTAGTGTGGGTGCCCATATGCCTTGTGTTATTCATTATTGATCGATCTTTTGAATCTCAATGATACTTATTGAATTCTCTTAATTATATCACATCTAGAGAGGAGGTAGAAGGATCAACAACACTCTTGGAACTTAGAGAGTTCTTGAAAATATCTTTGGACTGAGAAAATTCTTTATAATTCCAAAAGTTTCTCACAAAAATTATTAGGCATATTCTATTTTATTATATTATATGAGAATTTTATAGTTAGGTTTTTATATATATAGGTTTATAATATTATTTTCACCAAGACCCTTATTTTATCCCTTAGAATACCCCATGTCTAAATAATATTATTATTATTATTTACTAGAAATTTTCATAATTTGCGGACTAATTAAATATTACTTTTCCCAAATAAATAAATTAGTATTTACTCAAAATAATATTCCATTATCATCGAACCATAACTCGGTCCACTCATCCTCCTCATTATTTATTGGACTAGGTATAAAATATATTTATTTAATTAAATAAATATAAATGTATTATACAGTGATAAATAAATAATTATGATCAACCAATAAATCTAATTAAATATTATTCCTTGAACTTGAGAATAATATTATAATATACTTATTAAACTCATATAGAATTTAACTATGATTCATGAATACACTCAGCGTATGACCCTCTAGGATCTTTTCTCAGTGGCATTAGGTTAAATTTCCTATAGTAAAAGTTTAGCATCTAGAAACATGTTAAGGTAACCATAAAGAAAAGAGTTAATTTCATGATGACATTCGACCTCCTACGAACCCTTATTGTGTAATATAATCCCTTTGTCCTGATATCTCTCATAAAAAAAGTTTCATAGCTTATGTCATCAACCTATATATTTGAATCTCTTTATTTAAATTTTTAGAACTAAGTACACTGATAAACCACCACTTTTATTGAATTAATTTGACTATTATATTCTATCAAATATATTGAGATATTAACTTCTAGTGGAAGGGGAAAATCCTCTCTCACATTATTCATTAATGTTATTCCAATTATGACAAGACCAATGTATCCAAATTTTTCTTGAACTCTTATCATCATGGTTTATGAAATACATCTAATCATGTGAGTCATGAAACACATTAATAACAATCATAGATTCAAAGGATCATTATGTAGGTTTTAGAATTGGAATATCTAAATAACATGTGAAACATGCGGAATTCCTATTGGTGGGTCCATTATTATAACCTCCCTACTTGGAAATTACCAAAGGAGAACACCATAAAAAGGTGTATCAATGTCTTTGGATCCTTTTACCTCATATATCCTATATTATCCATGTCCTATTAGTCAATATCATCTGGTTATAGAACATGGGTTTAAGAAATATTTTCATAGCATCTAAATTATCCCTTCGTATCAGGGAATTGTTATGTTCCTTTGACATGGAATGTATACCTAGGACATTATCACATATAATATCACATAGAATAAAAATTAGAATATGATGATAATTTATATTATATTCAAACACCATGAATATACAATTTAGTTGAAAGGATAAGGGTAGTTGATTTTAGGGAACCACCAACTCTAACAGACTCCCACTTTCACTAAATCCAACTGTTGGTAATTTTATGACTACTAGATCTCACATGATATTTATGATTAATCTAAGATAATTATATATTCAATGGGTCTTCCACGTTCTAATCTGTCGATATTCTGATCACTGTGACTTCACATCATTGATAAAAATCCTTCATGAGATGAAACTTCTAAAGTATGTGCTTCATCATTTAGTGAGACCTTGGATTCTTTTTCAGAGCCACCATTGTAGTATTATCACAATATATTGTGATAGTTTTTTTACTTATAAGAACCAAACCAATATCCGAGATGAATTTTTTAATCCAAACTACTTCCTTAGCTACATTAGAAGCCACAATATACTCAAACTTCATTTTAGAATCGGCCATAACTAGCAGATTTGAGCTCTTAAATCTCACAAATCCTCTATTGAGAATGAATAAAAATATTTATTACAATATCATTTCACCCTGATCAATTAGGAAACTAGCATCTTTGTATCCCCTGATGACTAGCTTCTCATCTCCTCCATATACCAGGAACATGTCCTTAGTACGCTTCAAATACTTTAGGATAGTCTTAACAGAAACCCAGTGTTTTTCTCCTATATTTGATTGAGATATGTTTTTCATTATTATATCATAAGAAACATTAATCCAATTATATAACATGGCAAACATAATTGATCATATCACAGATACGAAAGGGGTCCTACTCATCCTCTCTCTCTCTCTCATATTGTGTCTAAGGAAACATTCTCTTAGAGAGATGAATGTTATGTGAAATTGGAACCAATACCCTATTGGATCATTCAATACTTAATCTCATTAGTATTTGGTCAATGTATTTACCATAACTTAGTGCAAGAAACCTATTAGATCAATTCTAATGAGCCTCAATCTTGATAATGTAGTCTACTTCTCCAAATTTCTTCTTGGAGAAACAATTGATCAACAAATACTTAATTTAATATAATTGTAACAACCCAAGTAAATATAGAATAAATAATTTCCATGTTTATTAATATTTATGAATTAAATAGTTATATTCATTATAAAAATATTAAGTGATTTTTAAATCAAAAAGGAAATACTTTTATTAAACTCTTTTCTTATAAGGTTTTATTTCAAAGTTTAATTTATAAATTATATGATTTTAATTTTATAAAATTAATTTTATTTTTTAAATCATCATATCAAAATTAACTTGTGGTGAAATTTTGGGATTTTTTGGAAGATATAGATTTTTTAATGAATAGTGAAAAATACCGTTTTTTGTAAAACTATCATTTATTTTCAACAAATTAAGAGGTTTAAAAGTCCTGTTATGATTTTAATATTATTTAAATTAAAATAAGTGTTATTTAATTATATTTAATCCAATTAATTACATTTTAATCATCATTATACTATATTTTAGTATAAGTTTATTTTTGGGCATAAAAATGCATTTTTCTGAAAACTATTTTAAAGTGCATGATGTTTCTTCATTTTAATTAATTAAAATAAAACATAATGAGGGATTATTTAAATGAAATTTATAAATTATATATCTATAAAAATTAATTTAAATTCACATAATGACTATTACTATTCATATATTTAATATAAAATCATTTTATACTTGAAAAGTACGTTTCTTGAAAAATAACTTTTTCATCACGTCTTTGGGTTTAATTTTAAATTAAATTATAACAATTATGTGAATTTAATTTGATTAAATTGATTCCATATTTTTGATAAAAATAATTTATATTATATAATAAGGTCAACTTACATATTTTTCTTAATAAATATTGAAAATAGTAAAAATATTTTACTGTAGTTAAGGTTAACACAGGTTTACCATAGGTTTAAACTAAAAATATAAGGGTTAAAATTACCTAAAAACTAGTATAAATTATATTTTATGGATATATTTAGTTCTTATATCATCTAAGGATCTATAATTTTCCATTTTTTATCCGTTTGTCAGGTGTAAAATGTGGGTATAAGTTCTTCATCTAAGAAAATCCAAGTGTGTCATCTCCCCCACTTAAAAAAGGCCACCCCCTACCCTATCATATTTAGACCTTAAAATACTTTTCGTTCAAAAAATACCCACCTTAACACCTTTTTTAATTACCTTACCATTTCCTAGAGTCCTTTTTTAATTATAAATACAATCTAGTAATGTTTTAGTTATAATCCTAAATAGGTTGTTTAAAGAAGCAGTATAGTTCTTAACCGGGTGTTTTGTTTTATTTCTTATTCCAACTCCATAGATTCTTCCTTAACCAGTAGATATAATAAAATAATTATATATAATGTAATTTTGTGTTATTATGTTAATTTAATAACCTATATCAATCTCAAAACTTCATCAAATGGTAAAGGAATCCATCGTTCATGTGTACGATGGACTACCACCTCGTGGACCAATGTAATTCATTTTCTATCACAACCTCTCAAGTATGGTCATAATGATGGATTAAATGTATATATATAATATTAATTACATATTTACCCTTATAAAAATATAATATATCAATTAATTTATTACTTTTCCACTCACTAAATAATGATAATGTTGTGTGTGTGTGTGTGTGTGTATGTGTGGAATACTACCACCATGAAGTAGTGTGATTCACTTTTCATCACCACATCACATGGTTGATATATATATATAAGTATATTTAAATAAATAATATTATATTTATGATATAATTATAATTATTTAAATATAATATACTACTTAACCTCTTTCTATAATACTCGTTGAAAAATGGAAATGTTACACATGTGTACGTATGGCCTATTGTCTCCATGATTGTAATGTGGTTCATTTTTTCATAACCATATTTCATGATTGGTTTTAAGAGTATAATTGATGTATAAATATAATAAATGTTTAATTATTATTATTCTAGAGATTATGGAATACTAACCACTTTTACCATATTCAACCTTCTGCAGTCATTTTTGACATATAATCTGAATAACATCAAAACTTATAAAGTTAAATTTAATAATTAACTAGTTGTGTATAACATGGTTAAATATAAAATAAAAGGAATGATAAACTTGAAAAAAATTAATCAATTAAAAAATTAACATAGTTATATTATTTAGAAAGGTAAACAACATATGTGACGAGTCAAACTCAGTGTATAGATGCTTTAATGTAGAACCTCATTTTAAATGTTTTACAAATTTATTTTCCAAATATTTTTCTTTAATGTACATGTTTTTCAAAATATTTTATCAAAGTTTTTATATGGACATAAAAGATCTATAAAGTACAATTTATATAACATTTTAATTTCTTTAAAAAGTTTTCAAGAGGAATAATTTTATGGAATGTTTTTACATTATTTACAAAAGAAAAAAAGGAATGTAATATTTTAATGTATACAACAACAATTAATTTTACCACCATCATAAAAAATATTTAAAATTTGGATTCCTTTACAATATTTCATGATTTATTTAAATAAAAAACCTTATTTTCTTTTTTCTGGGTATTTTGGTATTGAAAATTAATTTTTAAAATAAAATGCTATTTTGATATCTAAAAGTGTTTTTCATGTGGGTTTAAAAGTGTTATTCAAAGGTTTTATGATGAAATTTTACAATAATAAAATATTTTATTCATTATATGGTACTATATAATTATATATGAGAAATTTATAACAACCCATACTTTACATATATTGTTATTACTTCAGAATTGAATCATAATTATTACAACATATAACAAAACCATGATAGGATAGTATAGGTATAGTGTCTTTAGAAACTGGGGAACATAAACAACTGGTTCATAAATCATCAACATTGTCTCTCATTTATTTCATCATATCTAGAGTCCCTTTTTGGCATATCCTACTTAATACCCTTCTTCCTGACTTGGGGAAAAGAAAACAAACAAAGGGTGAGCTCAAATGCTCAGTAAGGGAAAAAAGGAAATATCAATCGTATCATATTCATAAGAACATAACATTTTGAAAATCTTATCCTACAAAAGAGATCATAATATCATGACATGGGATAAATCATAGTAGTGAAGTGTAATCCAAATATTCATAACATAATACATGAAACTTTGTGTCATAGACACAAAATCATAGAAAATAATTTCATATTAGTCAAGACTCATTGCCAAGACCATCATAGTGGAAAAAATTTATTACTAAACCGACTTCACTCCTCATTCCAGTCCTCTATCACTGAACCAGATTAAATTTTCATTCCGTCCATTTCTATCTCATGAGAAATAAATCTTTACCCAATGCATTGGAGGGAGATATAGGTCCCACCCATCTCATAATAAAACCATTCTTATGTGTGCCACAAAATTATAAATCATACAGCATACCATAACCCATGTAATAAAAATGGGATTCTTAAACATCATGCCATCATAACATAATCCATATAAGATAAAAGGACTTCATAAAAATAATTCCATCATAACATAATAAAATCAATTTAATAATAGGTATAGAAACAGAACCCTATATTATCTTATATGGAAAATAATTTTGATAAAACACTTGAACTCCATTCTTGAGGAAAATATCATTTCTACTTCAAAAAACATTTTTCCTTTCTCAACATGTCATACAATTTTAAACTAAAATAATTTAATTGAAAATAAACTTGAAAACTTGTAAATGAATTTTCATGAAAATAATTTTCTATGAAGTCATAAAAATCCATTCATGCCGTATAATTTAAAAAAACATTCTTCTCGTACTTTGGTCGGAAAAGTCAAAAAGTATCTCGTATTGAAAATGACAAAAAATTCCTTTCATATCTTTTACTAAAAATTCACCAATAGGAAAAATTGGATTTAAAAAATTTTAGGAGGATAGAAATAATATTACACATTGAGGAGACATGGATGTGGATGATAAATATTCCCCAGTAAATTCTGAAGTATAAACAATCTCGGATAAAAATGAGATTGTGAGATTTTCTCTTACCTTAGGTATGATATGCTCTGTACGTATCCAAAAATCCTGTATAATGATTTAAATAATGTCATTGACTTATTCTAGAATCATATAAATTTTTATGATATCATATATGGTCATATTCTTATCTTCTTATTATTAATATTTCATTGCTACTTGTAATTCGGGTGTTCATTGCTTTATGTTCTTATGCGTGTTTTGTCGAATAAATTCTTATTCCTATTTTTAGGTTATAGCTAAATAGTTTACAGAATGGTATTAGTATAATATATATCATATTTATTCATTCAATTTATTTATATAATCATGGTTTAATGAAGATCGTGTAGAATGAATCACATCGCACCGTGGAGACGGTAAGCCGTACGTACGCACGAGCAATGATGTCATTCCCATAATTATTGAATGTCATTAGAGTGGATGATAGAATATCTCAGAATTAGTATCATGTTATAATATTAATATATAGTTATTATTTACACCATTATACCCATCCAAGTAAGGTGGTGGTGGAAAACATATTACACCATAGCGTGGAGACGGTATTATGTACGTACGCACGCGCGGTGATTTCGTTTTCCGTAGGATGGATAGAAGGTGAAATAGGGTTGTTTCATATATATAATAACATATAAATATATGATTGATACTGATGTTATTACTTTATAATGAAACAAATAAATAAGATAAAGTATAATAAGAAATAAATTTTAAAGAATCAGTCAAGGATATTACCTCTTCTTCGATGTGCCTCTTCTAAACCTCCTCTTAGGGCACTAAAGTTGGTATTTTAAGAAGAACATGACCTCTAGTATGTTTCTATGGAAGTGTAGAAGATAAATAGACAGGTTTTGGACAATATTGAAGGATCAAAATGTTGTGAGGAGGAGAGGGAGGAGGTTCCCTTTTATAAGAGAGGAGAGGGGCACTTTTGGAAACCTCTAAAACATTAATTTATAATAAACTCAAACCCCACATAAAAACCTAAAAAAATGACTCAAATATGAATATTAGATGAGATAGGGTTTTAATATCATCAAACAATAAGATTTAGACATGTTGGAAATTTATTTTAAACCTTATCAACCTGATTTATCCTTATTTAATCTATTTAATTTTATTTGTGGTAATAATATTCTAAATTTTAAATTGTTATAAATAATTACTTATGTGTTTTTAATTGTCTATAATTGGATACTTTATTACAGTTTAGACCATATAAATTTCAATTTATAATTTTTAAATATTTTTGTTATTTTTAAACATTTTTATAATGTGTTTTTTTATAAAATAACAATAGTGTCAATTTTGACACTATTCATTTATTTGAATTTAAATAAAATACACACAAAGTATATATTCAAACCAAAATATTTAATAGATTCCTAACATTTACTATTCATGTAGAAAATTTGTGTAGAACATTAATTAGTTCATATAATATTTATTTTAATATTTTTAAAACCATTTAAATGATATTTCAATCAATAAAATAATTTCTATATCACTATTGTGTCATCATTAATGATTATTATTTAATCCCTAAAAATTATAAATAAATTCTCATGATGTAGATAATTTTATTATATTTATCTATACTATTTATATTTAATTTTTTATGAGGTTTATCACTAAATTAAAATTATTATACTTATAAGATATAAGAGAGTGACATGTTGTCACTTTCTTTGGTAATAATAATAATTATATCATTTTCATGGTCAAAAGTCTATGAAATGAATATATTTAGACCCTTAAGTTATATGGGTCGACTTTTATTTATCCAATATAATTTTGGCAGGTGTTAGGGTAATTTTATAATCTTATTTTTACCCTTAATTACCCGATTCACCTTTAACTGTAGTAAATAAAATTTACCGTAGTTACTATTCATAATGTCTAAAAATAAAAATTAGCCTATTAACATAATTTGTACCTGATTATTCTAAATATTAAATAAATTTTTCCAAATTCAAAACACAGAAGTTGCAGTATTTAATTTAAAATTAATCCTGCTGTTGAGAAAATGGGTTTTTAAAAGTTAAAACATTGCAAAAGATTGAAATGTTTTTACCTATGAATTCAATGTGAAATTAATGATAATGACTCGAATTATATTAAATGGTAAAAATATATTCTATTTATACTTTAAAACCATTCAATATTATAATTTACCCATATAAATTATCTTGATGAAAAAAGTTGTTTCTAATTATAATTTAGTATATTTTTATTATTCATCAAAATATGAAACTTAACAGAAAATATTAAAAAAGTACCCAAAGTAAATTTTTATATACTTATTGCAATGAATAAGTTTATTTTGTCAAATTGAACTCATAAACATGTCAAAAACTAGATTTAAAGTGGGTGCGCCATCAAAATGCGGCAAAACTGCATTTTTTTAAAAATACTTATTTTACTCGAAAAAATTATTTTGTTCTCATACCATGTTCTAGATAATGGTTATGATGAGTTATAATGTTATAAAATTAAAAATTTGGTTAATAATATTCATAACATCTAGTTCATAATATTATAATAATATATCATTGTTTAGTGAAACTCAGTATTGCGTACAATGCAAGCTATCGAGGAAGGTTTCTCTTGCGTGTAACGCAAGCCGAGCCAGTGTTTTGTGTAGTGAAAGATTATTCTGGTGTTTCTTATAACATAATACATAAAAAAATAAATATATAAATATATATTTCTCATAAAATCTCAGGGTGTTACATTCTACCCCCCTTAAAATGAATTTCGCCCTCAAAATTCGTCACTTCGTAACAAACAGATGAGGATACCTGGCCCTCATCATATCCTCAAGTTCCCATGTAGCTTCTTCTAATTGGTGATTCCTCCATAAAACTTTAACCAAGTGAGTGTTCTTGTTTCATAGAACTTTTTCGCTATGATCTAGAATCTCCATCGGTTTTTCTTCATAAGAAAGATCTTGCTCCAGTGGTACAACTTCTGAGCTTAGTACATGTAAAAGATTAGGTGTGTACTTTCTCAAGAGAGATATGTGGAACATATCATGAACTTGAGAGAGATTTGGTGTAAGTTCCAATCAGTAAGCTACCTTCCCAACATGATCCAGTATTTTGAAAGGACTGATATACCTAGGGCTCAGCTTTCCCTTCTTTCCAAATCTCATTACTCTCTTCCAAGGAGATATTCATAAGAACACTTTCTCACCCACTTCAAAATCTAGGTCTTTTCTTCGGTTGTCGGCATAACTTTTTTATAGACTCTGGGCTGCTCTTATGTGTTTTTGAATAGATCTGACCTTTTCTTCCATCTCATCAACAAGATCAGGTCCTAATAGCTTTCTTTCCCCAACTTCATCCCAGCAAGTTGGAGTTCTGCATTTCTTTCCATAGAGAGCTTCATAAGGAGACATCTGAATACTAGAGTAAAAGTTATTATTAAATGAAAATTCCACCAAAGGTAGGTGTTTATCCCAACCACCTTTGAAATCCATAGAGAAATCTCTCAACATTTCTTCCAAAGTTTGAATTGTCATCTCAGACTGACCGTCTGTCTGAGGATGATAGGCAGTGCTGAAACTCAACTCTGTATCTAGAGCATGCTGAAGACTTCGCCAAAACATCAAGGTAAACCTTAGATCCCGATCAGATATAATGGAAGGTGGTACTCCATGCAATCTTACCACTTCTTTTACATATATCCTGGCAAGATGATCAAGAGATAAATCCTCTCTAATAGCAATGAAGTGTTCTGACTTCCTAAGACGGTCAAATATAACCCAGATAGCATTATTGCTTTTGGATGTTTTGGGAAGTCCAATGACAAATTCCATAGTGATGTTTTCCCATTTCCATTCTGGTATGGGTAATGGTTGTAACATCCCTTTAGACTTCTATATCTTAGCTTTAACTTGCTGACAAACCAAGCATCGAGAGACATATTCGGCGATATCTCTTTTCATGCCATCCCACCAAAATTACTCTTTCAGGTCCATGTACATATTTTTACTTCCAGGATGAATAGAGAATGAAGAACTATGAGCCTCATACAGAATCCCCTTCTTTAATTCTTTTATGGTAGGAATATAGACACGGTTTATAAACCTTATTATCCCATCACAATAAAGGTTGAATTCAGTAACATTTCTCACCTTCTTTTGAATCCATACATCCTCCTTATGTGACTCTTTAATCTTTACTTGTATAGATGGTCGAACATTCATTTGATAAAGCTAAGATATCTCCCTTTTCATTAAAATTACAAGATCCATCCTTTGTAAATCCATAAATATTGGATCCTTTGTGATACTCATCAGGGATAAGCTAGAATGGTCTTGTCGACTTAATGTGTATGCCACCTTGTTTGCTTTCCTAGGGTGGTAATGAATTGAACAGTCGTATTCCTTAATCAACTCCAACCATCTTTTTTGGCGCATATTCAGCTCCTTTTGTGTGAAAATATACTTTAAACTTTTATGATCAGTATAAATATCATACTTTTCACCATAAAGATAATGCCTCCAAATATTTAATGCAAATATTACCATAGCTAACTCCAAATCATGAGTTGGGTAATTTTTCTCATGTATTTTCAACTGTCGTGAGGCATAAGCTATCACCATATCATTTTGAATGAGAACACACCCCAGCCCCTTCTTGGATGCATCACTGTAGATCACAATCCACTACAATATAGTGTGAGCACAGGTGCACTGGCTAAATTTATTTTTAGTTCTTTGAAATTCTCTTCACATTCCTCCATCCAAACAAACTTAAATCCTTTCCGAGTCAATTTGGTGAGTGGTTTAGATAATCTTGAAAAATATTTCACAAAACTTCGATAATACCCAGTTAAACCAAGAAAACTTTCGATTTCAGTTACTGTTGTTGGTCTCGACCATCTTTCAATAACCTCTGTTTTTGCTGGATCCACAGATATCCCCTCTTGAGATTATGTGACCCAAAAATGATTCTTTTTGAAGCCAAAATTCACACTTGGTAAATTTTTCATAAATCCTCTCCTTTCTCAGGGTCTTCAATACAATTCTTAAGTGATCTTCATGTTCTTCCTTGCTATTTGAATAGAAAAGAATATCTTTTATAAAGACTACCACAAACTGATCAATATAGTCTCTAAAGACTCTATTCATTTGATCCATGAAGATAGAAGGGGAATTAGTAAGACCAAATGGCGTCACTATAAACTCATAGTGTCCATACCTTTTATGGAAATCCATCTTTGGTATATCCTTCTTTTTGACCCTTAATTGATGATACCCTGATGGAAGATCAATCTTGGAAAAGTATTGAGCTTTGTGTAGTTGGTCAAATAAGTCATCAATGTGTGGGAGAGGATATTTGTTCTTGATAGTGATCTTGTTAAGTTGTTGATAATCAATACAGAGTCTCATTGATCCATCTTTCTTATTAACAAACAGAACAGGTGCTCCCCAAGGTAATGCACTAGGGAGTATGAATCCTTTATCAAGATTCTCTTGGAGTTTCTTCTTCAATTCCTGCAACTCAATTGGGTCCATTCTATAAGGTGTCTTTGAAATGGGCATAGCACCTGGTATGAGTTCTAATGAAAACTCAACTTCACGATTTGGTGGAAGACCTGGAAATTCCTCTGGAAATACATCATCAAACTCCCGTACAATGGGAATATTCTTAATCATGATTTTTTCTCAAACCATTTTAGATAAATAACCTTCATTTATTGGAATCAAGACCCATAAGATGGAAGAAATTTCCACTGGAAGGTTATATTCATCCTTGCATCGATAGATGATCATATATTGATCAGGAATATGAAATATGACTTCCCTTATTTGGAAATTGATATGAGCTCCATATAAAGAAAGACAATCCATGCCAAGAATCACATAAAATTCCACTATAGGAAGGATCACAAGATTTGTAGGAAGCACTTTCTCATAAACTTCAATCGGAGAAGAATTGTAAACTTTTGATGTGACTGTTGTTCCATTAGAAGTTGTCACAGCTAACTCAACAACTAATTGTTGGGGTAGTACGTCAATAGCCTTAGAAAATTCTTCAGAAATAAAAGAGTTGGTGGATCCAAAATCAAATAAAACATTTTCTACTTTAGAATTTATGGTAAGTGTACCTTTCACCACTTCGTTATCGTACTCCACATTAACGATAGAAATTGCATGTGACTTTCCTTTGTCTTTGGACTTAAGAGTTTGTTGATGTTGATCATCATAAAAACCCTTGGATTAGGGAATTTATTGGCATAATTCCCCATTTCCTTGCACTTGTAACATTTAAGTGTAGGAGGTTCATTCTGTGTAGCCTTTTCTTTGTTCTCATCGCTAGACATCTTTTTTCCATCACTACGGCATTCAATTGCCCGATGACCTTCTTTTCCACACTTAAAATATTTACTTGTCCCTTTAGTACAATTCCCTCCATGTTTCTTTCCACACTTTGAGCATAAGGGAACACTCATCTTCTTTTCAGTGTGGTCTTTAGATTTTCCTTTGAATTCCATTTTCCTCTTCTTATCAAACCCATATGACTAATGGGTTACTCCAATCTCCATATCAACCTTGAGAACACATCGAACAATTTCCTCATAACTATTAAAGTCTCTTATATCTAATGCCCTTTGGTGAATTGGTTTTAATCAACTAAAGAATCGATCAATCTTACTCTCAGGTTGGATAATAATTCCAGAAGTGTACCTTGAAAGCCTTGTAAAATTTTCTTCATAGGTACCAACAGATTCTTTATCCTTTTTCTTCGGTTCAAGAAACTCCTTCTTTATCTTTGTTCTAAGAATATGAGAGAAGTACTTATTGAAAAATAAGTTCTTGAACTTGTCCCATTCCATAGACTCAATTTCATCCCTTTGCCTTGTATTCTAGAAACTATTCCACCATTGATTAGCTTCACCTTCCAAAAGATATACTACTAAGATGACTTTATCATGTTCAGAACATTGAAGGACTGAAAATCTCTTTTTAGTGATACTGATCCATTGTTTAGCCACTAATGGATCAGAAGAACCGATTAATGAAGGTGGACGCTGCCTCGTGAAGGATTCAACAGAATGTTGCTCCCTCCTTTTCTCATTTGTAAGTCCTGCATGATTCATATCTTGAGAAAGTTGTGTGAGCATGGCTACAAGATTTTTCATTCCATCTCCCATAACATTTGGTTGCTCAGGGGGGAAATCATTGCATTGCCCATCGCATTCAGCATTAACACGGTTCCTTCGGGTTCTAGCCATTGACTAAAACCAAAAATCATAGTGTGAGAAACACTAATCACAATAGGAAAACCACATAATCAGGAATAAAATTTCACACTTCAGGTCTTATCATAGTTTATTCATGTCCATTTCTAAAACACTAAGATTGTGTTCTATGCTCATACATATCCTTAGGGTTCTTACTAAGGCTTTAATATCCTAGTTTCCAAAGTTTGACTATACCTTTACTTTGATACCAACTATAATGACCCATACTTTACATACATTGTTATGACTTCAGAATTAAAGCATACTTATTACAACATATAACAAAACCATGATAGGACTGTATAGGTATAGTGTCTTTATAAACTGGGAAACATAAACAACTAGTTCATAAATCATCAACATTATCTCTCATTTATTTCATCATATCTAGAGTCCCTTTTTGGAATATCCTACTTAATACCCTTATTCTTGACCTGGGGAAAATAAAACATACAAAGGGTGAACTCAAATGCTCAGTAAGGGAAAACAAAGGAAATATCAATCGTATCATATTCATAAGAACATAAAATTTTGAAAATCTTATCCTACAAAAGAGATTATAATATCATGACATGGGATAAATCATAGTAGTGAAATGTAATCCCAATATTTATAACATAATACATGAAACTTTGTGGCATACACACATAATCATAGAAAATCATTTCATATTATTCAAGACTCATTTCCAATACCATCATAGCGGGACAAAGTCCATTACTGAACTGAGTTCACTCCTCGTTCCAGTCCTATATCAATGAACCGGAGTAACTTTTCATTCCAGCCATGTCTATCTCATGAGATATAAATCTTTACCCAATGCATTTTAGGGAGATATAGGTCCCACCCATCTCATAATGAAACCATTCTTATGTGTGCCACAAAATCATAAATCATGCATCATAGCATAACCCATGTAATAAAAATGGGATTCTTAAACATCATGCCATCATAACATAATCCATATAAGATAAAAGGACTTCATAAAAATAATTCCATCATAACATAATAAAATCAATGTAATAATAGGGATAGAAATAGAACCCTATATTATCTTATATGGAAAATAATTTTGATAAAACACTTGAACTCCATTCTTGAGGAAAATATCATTTCTACTTCAAAAACATTTTTCCTTTCTCAACATGTCATGCAATTTTAAACTAAAAGAAGTTAATTGAAAATAAAACTGAAAACTTGTAAATGAATCTTCATGAAAATAATGTTCTATGAATTCATAAAAATCCATTCATTCTGTATAAGTTAAAAAAACATTCTTCTCATACTTTGGTCGGAAAAGTCAAAAAGTATCTCATACTGAAAACGAAAAAAGATTCCTTTCATATTTTTTACTAAAATTCAAACAATAGGTAAAATTGGATTTAAAAAATTTTAGGAGGATATAAATAATATTAAATATTGAGGAAATATGGATTTGGGTGATAAATATGCCCCAGTAAATTCTGAAGCATAAACAATCTCGGATAAAAATGAGATTGGGAGATTTTCCCTTACCTTAGGTCTGATATGCTATGTACATATCTGAACCTCTTGTATAATGATTTAAATAATGTCATTGACTTATTCCAGAATCATATACATTGTTATGATATCATATATGGACATATTCTTATCTTCTTATTAGTAATATTTCATTGCTACTTGTAATTCGGGTGTTCATTGCTTTATGTTCTTATGCGTGTTTTGTCGAATAAATTCTTATTCCTATTTTTAGATTATATCTACATCATTTACAGAATGGTATTAGTATAATATATATCATATTTATTCATTCAATTTGGTTATATAATCATGGTTTAATTAATATCATGTAGAACGAATCACATCGCACCGTGGAGACGGTAAGTCGTGCGTACGCACGAGCGAAGATATCGTTCCCATAATTATTGAATGGTATTGGAGTAGATGATAGAATATCTCAGAATTAGTATCATGTTATAATATTTATATATAGTTATTCTTTACATTATTATACCCATCCAAGTAAGGTGGTGGTGGAAAACAGATTACACCACGGCGTGGAAACGGTATTTCTTAAGTACGCACGCGCGGTGATTTCGGTTTCTATAGGATGGATAGAAGGTGAAATAGGGTTGTTTCATATTTATAATAAGATATTAGTATATGATTTATACTGATGTTATTAATTTATAATGAAAAAAATAAATAAGAGGAAGTAGAAGAAGAAATAAATTTTAAAGAATCGGTAAAGGATATTACCTCTTCTTCGACGCGCCTCTTCTAAACCTCCTCTTAGGGCACTAAAGTTAGTCTTTGAAGAATACAAGTACTTATATTATGTTTCTAGGGAAGTTTAAAATATAAATGGATAGTTTTTGGACGATCTTGAAGGCTCAAAAATTTTTTGAGGAGGAGAGGGATTAGGTGCCCTTTTATAAGAAAGGAGAGGGGCACTTTTGGAAACCTCTAAAATATTAATTTATAATAAACTCAAACCCCACTTAAAAACCTCTAAAAATGACTCACATAAGAATATTAGATGAGATAGAGCTGTAATATCATAAACCAATAAGATTTAGACATGTTGGGAATTTATTTTAAACCTTATCAACTTGATTTATCCTTATTTAATCTATTTAATTTTATTTGTGATAATAATATTCTAAATTTTAAATTGTTATAAATAATCACTTAAGTGTTGTGAATTGTCCATAATTAGATACTTTATGAAATTTTAGACCATATAAATTTCAATTTATAATTTTTAAATATTTTTATGATTTTTAAACATTTTTATAATATTTTTTTTTATAAAATAACAATAGTGTCAATTTTGACACTATTCATTTATTTGAATTTAAATAAAATCCACACCAAGGATATATTCAAAACAAAATATTTAATAGATTACTAAAATTTCATATTCACCTATAAAATTTTTGGATAATATTAATTAGTTCATATAATATTTATTTTAATATTTTTAAAACCATTTATTTCATATTTTAATCAATAAAATAATTTCTACATCACTATTCTGTCCTCATTAATGATAATATTTTAATCCCTAAAAATTATAAATAAATTATCATGATGTAGATAATTTTATTATATTTCTGGATACTATTTATATTTGAAGTTTTATGAGGTTTATCACTAAATTAAAATTATTACACTTATAAGATATAAGAGAGTGACATGTTGTCACTTTCTTTGGTAATAATAATAATTATATCATTTTCATGGTCAAAAGTCCATGAAATGAATATATTCCAACCCTTAAGTGATATGGGTCAATTTTTATTCATCCAGTAGAATTTTTTCAGGTGTTTGGGTAATTTTATAATCTTCTTTTTACCCGTAATTACCTGATTCACCTTTAACTGTAGTAAATAAAATTTACCATAGTTACTATTCATAATGTCTAAAAATAAAAAGTAGGCTATTAACATAATTTGGACCTAATGATTCAAAATTTGGAATCCATTTTTCCAAATTCAAAACACATAAGTTTTAGTATTTAATTTAAAATTAATCTCGTTGTTGAGAAGATGGGTTTTTAAAAGTTAAAACATTGCAAAAAATTGAAATGTTTTTACCTATGAATTCAATGTGAAATTAATGACAATGAATCGTATTATATTAAATGGTAAAAATATATTCTATTTATACTTTAAAACCATTCAATATTATAATTTAACCATATAAATTATCTTGATGAAAAAAATTGTTTTTAATTATAATTTAGCATATTTTTACTATTCATCAAAATATAAAAGTTAACATAAAAAAATTAAAAAATTACCCGAAGTAAATTTTTATATACTTATTGCAATGAATAAGTTTATTTTGTCAAATTGAACTTATAAACATGTCAAAAACTATATTTAAAGTGGGTGCGCCCTCAAAAGGCGGCAAAACTGTATTTTTTGAAAAATACTTATTTTACCTGAAACTTTTATTTTGTTCTCATACCATGTTCTAGATAATGTGTATGATGAATTATAATGTTATAAAATTCAAAATTTGGTTCATACTATTCATAACGGCTAGTTCATAATATTATAATAATATATCATTGTTTAATGAAACTCGGTATTGCGTACAACACAAGCTATCGAGGAAGGTTGCTCTTACGTGCAACACAAGCTGAGCTAGTGTTGTGTGTAGTGAAAGATTCCTTTGGTGTTGCGTATAACATAAGACATAAATATATATATATATATATATATATATATATATATATATCATAAAATCACAGGGTGTTACAAAATGGTTGATCCCATTATATCTTATACTAAGGGTTGATTCTCATTATAGCTCATGAAAAATGGGTGATCCAGATACAGCTTATAAAAAGGGTGGGCCCCATTAAATCCCTCCAATACATTGGGTAATGTTCCTTATCTTAATAGTAAATAAGGAGGGAATTTATAGATTGTTTCTTTTATGGATTTAACTAGGCTCTAGTTATTTCTAACAAGGGTTTAAAATGGATTATGAATATAAAGCTCTAAGTTTCCAAAAAAAGGTCTTTATTTGATTATTATGGGTTTTAAATGTTTTCTTTGGGTAAAATGTGTGTGTAATTTTTATATGGAAATTATTTATTTCACTCTCTCAAATAACATTGAGATAATGGTAAACATTTCATGGGTTTTAATGTTTTTCATTGGACTAACGAATTTCTTCCTCTTCTGTACCTTATTGAGATTTTTATGCTCATACCACATTTTTAAAATGTTTTCCATAGAGTTTAAGTATGTGTAAAGGAAAATAAGAAGTAAATTTGAAATCCTTAAAGATTTTTCATAAAAATAAATCATGTTTTATTTTAAAAAATATATATATTGGGAAAAATAGATATTGATCAGAAGCGTACACTTTATAATATATGGTTTTTTATCTATGAGTTATGAACCAATTATATAAAACTCTAAACCTGAAAGGATCCTCAAATTTAATAGAATTATTTATTGAATTGAAACTCAATATTGTGAAATTTTTAAGGATGGGTATTTATAGTTGGTACCAAAGGAAAGGTTTATATAATTTTATAGGTTAGTATAATGTTAATAGCATAACCTTAAAATATTTTATCTTATAGTTATGTTGAAATGATATAGCATTTAAATATTACCCTATTGCTTCTTATAAACTATATTTTCTCAGAATAGTTTTCCATAGAGGAAATAGGGAATCTATAGTAGGAAGGAACTAAGAGGAAAATATCCTTCCAAATTAGAATCCCAAGATGGTTAAAATTGGGACCAGGAAGTTTGTTGTTATGATGGATTAGTTGACACAAGGTATAAATGGTGGTGGTATCCATGATATATAGCATCCAGATATTCCACAAAGGAACATCATGATAGTTGATCATTTTATGAGACAACATCCTCTAGAATTTAGTGTAACCTCTGGTCTAGTGAGAGCAAAATGATGTGTCAATGTACAGGAGAATATATTTGAATTAATGGGGTGTTTAGGACATCAAAAGGTAACTCTTATTGTTTATCATTTTGAAGGTGAAGTTGATCAATGGTGGTCTTTGGTTAAAATTTACCAAGAGAAAGATGATATTGATGCCATGGAATGGGACACATTAAAGAAAATTTTTCTTGAGAATATTTCTCTAAGGTTTTTCATCTTAATATATAGAAATAATTCTTGGAATTAAAGAAAACTAATGAAGATTCAGTAGCTTCAAATGAAGAAAATTTTACAAAACTAACCAGGTACGTTCCAGATTTTTTTTGAGACATTAACAGTAAAATTAATAGATTTTAATCCAACTTAAAACCAAGTTTATGAAGATATTTTGTCACGACCAGTCCCCTGGGGCCCGTGCCATGACTACCTCAATCCCGCCTTCTATAGGAAAGGGGTTGGCGACTAGCACCGAAAGGCATATTCCCTAAAACAAGAAGGCATTGCTTTTAAACCTGTACAAACAAATAGTCCGAGAACAAAACAAGAAGAAACTATGAAGTAAACTGATTTAGTAAAAGTGTACTAAAAGTAAAGGGGCCGGAATACAAGCCCAACTGGAAAAGTACAAGTGTAACTGAAAAGTAAAAAATAGATGAAAGGGGAAAAATAGCTCATGGATCATCCACCGCGGATCCTACCTGAAGGGTAGGTACATATTTCCTCCACAGTACTCCACGTCCTCTTGTCTCCTCCACATCACATCATGCCAAATGTCCACCTTCGAGCACCATCCAGTCCTAGCTCCCTCAGCCTCGATCAATGTTTTACATCGCCTGCACAAGACACAACAAGGTGTGGGCGAAGCCTGTGAAGGGGTGAGTATAACGATACTCAGTAGGGACCCCAAGACCCCAAATATCTACTATAATTCCTTAAAGAAAAACCATAGGGTAACACCACGACGGTAAAGTACCACACAGGTAAAGTACCACATAGTATAGCCTCAATCACAAACACAAATTAAAGACAGCTCACACTGGGATTTATTCTAGAGGTAGTAACAAGTAACATCCCCAGTCACAATGTCGAATGCCTCGGCTCCTAGAGAAATCATCCTCTATCGAGTATAGTGATCTTGTCGCATCACACAGAGGTGCTTCCCACTAACCTTGAACTACTCAAGTAATGCTCTCCATCATGTATTATGGGTCTATCGTGTCACACAGAGTCATCCCCCCCAATGTGTCCTGTTAAGGTACTCCTCCCCTTCTTTTATCGTATCTACTCCCCAACGTGGCCCACAAGGTCACACACAACCACCCACCCACATCGTGGTTTTCTAAGGTACTTGTCTCCATCGCGTACCGTGGCCGTTGAGTAACTCTGAGTTGAAAAGTCAGCAGTTGTCAGGTCTTAGCCAGTTGCAGGGTTCCGTAAGTAGTGTGCTTGGGAGAACCGATCCCTAAGCCATCAGTTGTATCTCAACTAGCATGAAGTCTTAAAAATAATTAACTTGATTATCTACCTGTCATAAAGGTTCTAATACAATAGACGACGCGTCGGTCGGACGCTCGGTCTGTGCGTTATTGGCATTTCAGTGCCGAGGGACCGGTTGGATTCGGGTGTGATCCAACCCGGCCGAACTCCAAGTTTCTTTGAAACTCTAATGGAGTAAGGAAAAAGAAATTTCTTTATCCAAGGGTCCCAATGCTGCAGACGGTTCATCAAACGGGCGTCCAGTCCTCAAGAAAAGTCACTTTGAGAATTTCTCGGCCCGGTTGGGCCCCAGTCCGGTCCGACCCGGTCTGACCCGGTTTGGGCGGGTCTGATGTCTGTTTCAGCCAGAAATAGGGGTGGCCTGGCCCAAATAGAGAGGCCCACAAAGGGGAGGCCCGGCCCGCGTGGGGTGGCGGCCTGCTAGGGCGGCGGCTCCGGTTCGGTCCGACCCGATCCGACCCAGTCTGGGCAGGTCTGATGTTTGTTCCGGCCAGCAAGAGGGGCGGCCTGGCCCAAATAGGGAGGCCCGCGTAGGGCGGCGGCCTGCTGGGGCGGCGGCCCGCTGGGGGGGCGGCCCGCTGGGGCGGCGGCCCACTGGGGCGGCGGACCGGTCTGGGGGCGGCGGCCCGGTCTGGGGGCGGCGGCCCGGTCTGGGGGCGGCGGCCCGTAGGGGCGACGGCTCGGTCTGAGGGCGGAGGCCCACTGTGGCGGCGACCCGGTCCGGGGGCAGCTGCGAGGGCAGCAGCCCGGCTCCGAGGGTGGCAGCCCGGCTCGAGGGTGGCGGCCCAACTGGAGGGTGTTGGCCCAGTCTGAGGTTGGCGGCCTACTCCAAGGGTACTGGTCCGCTCCGAGGGCGGTGGCCCAACTTCGAGGGTGAAGGCCCGATGCGAGGGCGGCGGCCCGGTCTAAGGCAGGCAGCCTGCTCCGAGGATGGCAGGCCACTCCGAGGGAGGCAGCCCGGCTCAAGGGTGGCGGCCCAGCTCGAGGGTGGTGTCCCGGCTCAAGGGTGGTGGCCCGGTTGGTCCGTCGTAGGGGGGTGTAACCCCCTCGGCCTCCCAGATTCCCAGACGTCCCGAAGGCCATTTGGTTGGTGAGGCGGTGGTGCCACATGGGCACCACTCAGTCGCCGCAAAACCCACCAGAGGTGGGTTCGGTCGCGGATTCCATTATCCGGCGGTGCGGAGATCGCACCACCTTCCTTCCCACGGTCGACCGTCGTGTCGGCCGCCTCCTCCGTTCACCGCGGCTGACAAGTCGTGGTCTTCCTCTTGTAGAGTGCGTCAACGTGCTCGCGGTCTTCCAAGGTGGCACAAGGATAACAAGATAAATAAGGGTTTGTGTCGGGTTTGTTAGGCCCTCACCCTTTGCATTAGCTTGTAAACATGGGGGTTAAGGGTTTAATAACAATTGAATTAAACAACAAGATTAACCCCACAAGATTCCCCACAATAACCTCCCACAAAGACAAATGAATCGCGGGTCAAATTGTTTGTAGGTTGACCCACGTTCTTCATATAATTTTAAGAACAGGGAAGAGAGAATCAAAAATTCACAACCAAAAATAACCCCCTAACTTTAAATGTTGGAGATCGCTCGTGGTTGGGGGATTCTCATTGATCGCCATCCCCGCAACAAGTTTTCCTCGCCGCCACTCGAACATCAAACTTCAGTTTGGGTTTTGGTGTCGCACGTCACCTCCTGCTGGGGTTGGATCCATCCTCTAAGGGCTCAGCATTATGGAACTCCAAAAGAACTTCGTTTCTTGGCGAAGTTTGTCCGATACCCCTCCCCCCAAGCACTATATTTATAGGAGAGGGGGAGAGTAAGTAACGACATGGGGAGTTAATGGGACTCATAAATTAGGAAGCTTCCTAATTTCCCCAACATCATCATTACTTAAGGTTGAAAGGTCAATCCATTTATTATCTTGACATACCTCCAGCCCCACCCTTTAATTGTTCCATTGGAGGTTTATGAAATAAAATAACAAAAAATTATTTTATTTCATTTCATTTAAAAAAATCGCAAAAAATAACTTTTTCTCCATACCTACTATGGTCAATGTAAATTCTCCGTTAAGCGAATCCTGACACTGTGGATTCAATGGTGCCCTCGGATTTTTAATCTGAGCAACAGTTCAAAAGTTATAAAATGCCTCTCATGCGTTTTCTGAACGTACCTGAAAAAAATGTTCAAAAATTAATTCTGGGCACACCAGGCCTCGGAATCACACACCGTCAATTTTTACAGACTCATAATAATTCCATATAATTAAAAAAATTACATGGAAAATCCAGTTCTTTACATTATTCCCACCTTAGGGCTTTACATCCCCGTAAGCCACAATATGGACTAAAAAACAAATGGGGGTACTGAGTAGGAATCTGAGCATCCCGCTCCCATGTGCTCTCCTGGAGGTTCTCGTGCTACCAACGAATGTGCACCAGAGGTATCGACCACCCCTGAAGGACCTACTTCTATCAATCCTCAATCTCTACTGGAACCTCCGTAAATGTATCCCCATCATCTAAGTCTATCTCACCGTGGTCGATGACGTGAGATGGGTCGTGCACATATCTTCTTAGCTGGGATATGTAGAAGACGTTGTGCACCTTCTCCAACTGTGGTGGAAGTGCCAAGTAGTATTCCACCTCACCTATCCTCCGAAGTATCAGAAATAGCCTAATAAACCTCGGTGATAACTTGTCGCCTCGGTCAAATCTCCACAGTCCCCGTCAAGGAGAGACTCGCAAGAAAACATGGTCCCCATCCTAGAACTCCAAAGGTATCCATATTATGTCAGCATATGACTTCTGTCTGCTTTGTGCAGTCTCCATCTGCTCCTATATGATCTGCACATTCTTAGTGGTATCCCGTACCAATTCTGGACCCATAAGTACTTTTTCCCCTGGGTCTGTCCAGCATAGAGGTGATCTGCAGGGTCGGCTGTAAAGGACCTCAAATGGTGTCGTACCGATGGTGGATTGATAAATCTTATTATAAGAGAACTCCACCAAGGGTAAGTTATCCTCCCAACTGCAGCCAAAAACTAGACACATGCACAAAGCATGTCCTCTAGTGTCTGAATGGTCCGCTCCATCTGACCATCCATCTGAGGATGAAAGGCGGTTCTCAAACGCAGTTGAGTCTTGAATGCCTCCTATAATCCCTTCCACAACTGGGATGTAAAACCTGTGTCATGGTTAGAGATGATCTTTGATGGCACCCCATGAAGTCGCATGATCTCATGTATATACAGGCATCCCAAGACCTCTACTGATCTCTACTCTCGGATAGGTAAGAAGTGGGCCAACTTGGTGAGTCAGTCAATGATCACCCATATAAAATTGTGTCCCATGGACGTACGTGGAATCCCTATCACAAAGTACATGGAGATCCCATCCCACTTCCACTATGTTACCTCTAGTGGTTGAGCTAAGCATGTTGGATCCTAGTGCTCGGCCTTCACTTGCTAACAAGTGAGGCATCGTGAAACAAACTATGCCACTTCCTTCTTCATCCCTGGCCACCAGTGCTGACACCAAAGGTCTTGGTACATCTTCTCCACACCAGGATGTACCTCCATAGGGGATGTATGGAACTCCCTCAACACCTCCTCCCATAGAACCACTGGTACCACGGTCTATCCCTTGAAGAGGATGACATGCTCGCCACCTTTAGAAAATCTATCAGGTGCATGCCCTAAGGATATATGAGCATGTCAAGCCTCGCAGTCAGTGTCCCCAAGCTACACTTCCCTAAATCTCTGAAGGAGTGGGGTGTGACTGTCATAGACTGGAGGTATGATACTCCATCTCTATCCACGAAGGATATCTGCAACACGGCTAGCTGCTTTGTCACCTCACTCAGCAACTGCAGACCAGATCTCCTACTAAGTGAATCTGCTACCATGTTCTCCTTCCCATAAGGATAGAATATCTCAGAGTCATAGTCCAGGAGGAACTCTAGCCATCGCCATTTTCTTAGGTTCAGGTCCTTCTGAGATAAGATATACCTGAGACTCTTGTGATCAGAGTAGACTGTAAAATGTTTTCCCATCAAGTAATGCCACCACATATTCAAGGAAATGACCACTACTGCTAACTCCAGGTCATGGGTAGTGTAGTTCTTCTCATGCTTCCTCAGATTTTGTAAACCATAAGCGATCACTACTCGATCCTGCATCAGGACACATCCAAGCCTAGTTCCTGATGTGTCGCAGTAGACTACATACCCAACGCCCTCTTCAGGAAGCCTCAAGATACAGGCAATCTTTAGTCTCTACCTCAGCTCCTAGAAACTCTGTTGGCATCTCTCCATCCACAAGAAAGGTTTCCCCTTCTTTGTCAAAGTTGACAAGGGTGTTGCAAATCTGGAAAATTCAGGCATGAATCTCCGGTAGTATCTAGCCAACCCTAGGAAACTTCGCACCTCCATCACACTCCTGGGTGGATCCCAAGAAAGCACAACCTCTATCTTCATTGGATACACTACAACTCTATACTATGATATAATGTGTCCTAGAAATTGGACCTCCCATATCCAGAAATGGAACTTAGAGAGTTTACCATAAATCTTGTGCTCTCGGAGTGTATCCAGAACCATCTGTAAATGATAGGCATGCTCCTCATCCGTCACTGAGTAAATCAAGATGTCATTGATGAACACCACTATGAAGTGATTGAGTTATGTCTGAAAGATCATGTTCATGAGTCCCATGAACACTTTTGGGGCATTGGTCACACTGAAAGGCATAACCAAGAACTCATAAAGGCCATACTGACATCTCAAGGTCATCTTCTGCACATCCTCATCTTGTATCCTGAGCTGATGATAGCCTGATCAGAGGTCTATCTTCAAAAACCAGTGAACTCCCTTTAGCTGGTTGAAAAGATCATCAATACCTAGGAGTGGATACTTATTCTTAATGTTCACCTAGTTCAGGCACTGATAGTCCACACAGAGTCTCAAACTCCCATCTGCCTTCTTGGCAAACAAAATCAGGGCTACCCATGGAGAAACACTGGGTCTTATGAACCCATTTATCTACAATTCCTCTAAATATACATGTAACTCATGAAGCTCCACGAGAGCCATCCTATATTATGGTGTAGATATCAGTGTCGTCTCGGGGTACAGGTCGATGTAAAAGTCTACCTCTTTGCGTGGAGGTAGTCCTGGAACATCATCAGGAAAGATTGGCATACTGGTCCACCACTACAAGATATCTTGGATTCTCAACATAAACTTCTCCAAGGGTAAGGCTAGCCAACTGATGAGTAATCAGATGCACCCTTGTATGGGTAAGTCCATCATATGATGCAAAAGTTATCTTCTCGTTGGTGAAGGAAAACACGGTCCCGTCTGTGCGGACACACCGCACTTTGCACCTAATACAGTCAATCTGAGCATGGACTATGGATAACTAGTCCATGCCCAAGATGAAATTGTAAGGCCTCGAAGACAATATTAGGAGATCCCAGTCGAAGCTCTCGCATCCCATATTAAACTCACACTACCATAACCAATGCGTAATCATCGAATCTGCTCTCGTAGGTGTCTCTAGCTGTAAGGATCAACCCAATGGATCCACTGGAATCTCTGAGCTCCGAACGAGGGACGTGGAAATAAAATAATTACTGGCACCTATGTCTATAAGTACTAAAACTAAGGTGGAGTAGACACAGATCGTACCTCTAATAATCTTCGGAGCGTCATGGTCATAGGCCCTAGCTGCCTGGAGTTAAGCTCATCCTTGTCCTCCTGCTCCCTATAGTCAGGGTGGACCACATGGTGGAGGTGGTGGTAGAACCTCAAAATTTCGCTCACTAACTGCTACATGGCTTGCTTATCTACCACGTCTTCTACCCTGTGGACCTCCTCGCTCGAACCTCTTCCTCTACCTGGGTGGTCCCTTGACCATCTGCTGGTTTTCAGTACGGCGGGTCGGGTAGTCGCAAGCCATATGACCCTGCCCATCGCACGTGTAACACTGCATTCCCCTCACCTGTCTCCCTCTACCTTGTGAGCCTCGCACCTCTGACCCTGCGTCCTAGGGTCGTCCACCAGACAGTCTAGTGCACTTGGACCTCTTTGTCATCTGCCTACTTCCTCCTACAGATGACTCTGCTACCTGTCGTCCAGTGGTAGCTCTTTCTGTCGGTGCATACTTATCAAGGAATCTATCCACCAAAAGTGCTCACTCAATCACCCCCATCCTACGTTGTAATGCTGAGGGATACCATCGATGCTCTGATCTCCCATCGAAGACCCTACTCAAAGGTCCAGGCCCTGAAGAAAGGGTCTTGTACCATGTTGGTGGAGTATCGGGAGAGATCAGTGAGCCTCGCTGAGTACTGGGCCACTATCATGCTGCCCTGCTGTAAGTACAGAAGCTCCTGTAAACGCATAGATCATAAGGTCGCTGGGATGAACTCTGCCCTGAAAAGGACCTCAAAGTCCGCCCAGATGTGGGTCACCTCATCGTGTATTTAGAGCATTAGGATCCACCATATCCCTATTGTTGCCTCAAAAAGGATGGCTTCCAGGATCTCCATAAAATCATCTGGTGTCCCAACTAAGTGAAAAACTCTTTCCACAGCCTCCAGCCAGTCCTCAACCACCAGCGGGTCCGTCTCGCCTTAGAACCTCAGAGGCCTCTACCGCTGGAACTCATGCAAAGTGATCAGTAGGTATGCATCCTTTGTTGGTGGGGCTAGTGAAAATAACTATCCAACGGGTAGTGGTGGTGCTGGTACACCACCCGAAGGTGCCAAAGCTGTAAGGGGTCCCTACACCAAGTCCTCATTGCTCGGTGGGCAGTCATCGCATACTCTCTCAGGGAACCTAGTTGGCTATCTTAGTGGAGGCATCCTAGAAAGAAACATGTGTGCCACAGTTAAAAGTTATACCTGGTGAGCTGACTCGAGAAGAAACAAGAAAGAGTTTTCAAAACACACGCAATTAGTGTTTTCATGTGCTGAGTCAGAAATCATAATTCAGGGTCCTGGTGTATGGATACGTCGGCCACCGCACCAACACTGGACTCCCAAAACTGAAAACCACACTCAAAACACTTAACACTATTGCCTCATAAAAAAGATCCGAGTCCTAGTTCTTCGGTAGAACCAAACTCCTCTGATACCACTTTGTCATGACCAGTCTTCTGGGGCCCGTGCCATGACTACCCCAAGCCCACCTTTCGCAGGCTAGGGGATGGTGACTAGCACTAAAAGTCATATTCCATAAAACGCTAAGGAATTTCCTTTAAACCAGTACAAATAAATGGTCTGAGAACACAAAAAGAAGAAAATGTGAAGTAAACTATTATAGTAAAAGTGTACTAAAAGTAAAGGGGCTAGAATACAAGCCCAACTAGAAAAGTACAAGTACAACTGAAAAGTAAAAAATAGCTGAAAGGTGAAAAGAAGCTCTTGGATCGTCCACCGTGGATCCTACCTGAAGGGTAGGTATAGATCGCCTACACAGTACACCACGTCTGCCCATCTCCTCTACATCATGTCACGCAAAATGTACACCTCCAAGCACCGTCCAGTCCTGTCTCCCTCAACCTAGATCAATGTTATACATCGTCTGCACAAGACACAACAAGGTTCATGTGAATCCCATGCAGGGGTGAGTATAACGATACTCGGTAGGGACCCCGAGACCTTGAAGGTATCCTAGAATTCCACAAAGAAAACCCACAGGGTAACACTATGAAGGTAAAGTACCACACAGGTAAATTACCACATAGCATAGCCTCAATCACAAGCACAAAGTAAAGACAGCTCACAGCAGGATTTATTCTAGGGGTAGTAACAAGTAACATCCCCAGTCACAACGTCGAACGCCTCGGCTGCTGGAGAACTCCTCCTCTATCAAGTACAGTGGGTCTACTGTGTCACACAGAGGAGCTTCCCACTAACCTTGAACTGCTAAAGTAATACACCCCATCGCGTATTGTGGGTCTGCCGAGTCACACAGAACCGTCCTCTCCCCCCAACACGGTCTGCTAAGGTACCCCTCCCCATCACGTACTGCAGTTTCTACCCACCATGGCCAACCAGGTCACACAGAACCACCAACCCCCATCGTGGTCTGCTAAGGTACTCCTCCCCATCGCGTACCACTTCCGTTGAGTCACTCCGAGTCGAAAAGTCAGCAGTCTTCAGGTCTCAGCCAGTCACAGGGTTCAGTACGTAGTGCGCTTGGAAGAACCGCTCCCAAGACATCAGGCATATCTCAACCAGAATGAAGTCTCACAAATAAGTAACCTGATGATCCACCATGTCATAAGGGTTCCAACGCAATAGACGGCGCGTCAGTCGAATGCTTGGTCTGTGCGTTATTGGCATTTCAGTGCCGAGGGCCTGGTTGGATTTGGGTGCGATCCAACCCGTCTAAACTCCAAGTTTCTACAAAACTCTAATGGAGTAATTCAAAAGGACCTTCTTGATCCAAGGGTCCCAACTCCGCATACGGTTTGTCAAATAGGTGTTTGGTTCTCAAGATATGCCCCTTTGAGTGTTTTTGGACCCGGTTGGGCCTGGGTCCGGTCCGGCCCAGTCGGACCGACCCAGCCCGACCCGGCCTGGGCGGGGCCGAGGTGGGATCAGCCCATAAGGCTGATGTCTGGTTCGGCCTGCAATAGGGGCGGCCCTCAAAGGGGCGGCTCGACCCGCGTGGGGCGGTGGCCTGCTAGTGTGGCAGCCCGATCCGAGGGCAACGGCCCGCTGGGGCAGTGGCTCACTAGGGCGGTGGCCCGGTCCGAGGGTGGCAGCCCGCTAGGGAGGCGGCCTGGTACGAGGGTGAGAAGAAAGATGGATCGCATTACCTTGGGGAGCACCTGTTCTGTTTCTTAAGAATAAAGATGGATCAATGAGACTCTACATTGATTATTGAGAACTTAACAAGATCATTATCAAGAACAAATATCCTCTCCCACACATTGATGACTTATTTGACCAACTACACAAAGCTCAATACGTTTCCAAGATTGATCTTCCATAGGGTATCATCAATTAAGGGTCAAAAATAAGGATATACCAAAGATGTATTTCCATACAAGGTATGGACACTATGAGTTTATAGTGACACCATTTGGTCTTACTAATTCCCCTTCTATCTTCATGGATCAAATTAATAGAGTCTTTAGAGGCTATATTGATCAGTTTGTGGTATTCTTTATAAACGATATTCTTTTCTATTCAAAGAGCAAGGAAGAACATGAAGATCACTTAAGAATTGTATTGAAGACCCTGAGAAAGGATAGGCTTTATGAAAAATTTACCAAGTGTGAATTTTGTCTTCAAAAAGCTTCATTTTTGGGTCACATAATCTCAATAGGGGATATCTGTGGATCCAGCAAAAACGGAGGTTATTGAAAGATGGTCGAGACCAACAACAGTAACTGAAATCCAAAGTTTTCTTGGTTTAGCTGGGTATTATCGAATTTTTGTGAAATATTTTTCAAGATTATCTAAACCACTCACCAAATTGACTCGGAAAGGATTTAAGTTTGTTTGGATGGAGGAATGTGAAGAGAATTTCAAAGAACTAAAAATAAAGTTAGCCAGTGCACCTGTGCTCACACTATCTTGTAGTGGAGAAAGATTTGTGATCTACAGTGATGCATCCAAGAAGGGGTTGGGGTGTGTTCTCATGCAAAATGATATGGTGATAGCTTATGCCTCACGAAAGTTGAAAATACATGACAAAAATTACCCAACTCATGATTTGGAGTTAGCTACGGTAATATTTGCATTAAATATTTGGAGGCATTATCTTTATGGTGAAAAGTGTGATATTTATACTGATCATAAAAGTTTAAAGTATATTTTCACACAAAAGGATCTGAATATGCACCAAAGAAGATGGTTGGAGTTGATTAAGGAATACGACTGTTCAATTCATTACCACCCTAGGAAAGAAAACAAGGTGGCATACACATTAAGTCGACAAGACCATTCTAGCTTATCCCTGATGAGTATCACAAAGGATCCAATATTTATGGATTTACAAAGGATGGATCTTGGAATTTTAATGAAAAGGGAGATATCTTAGCTTTATCAAATGAATGTTCGACCATCTATACAAGTAAAGATTAAAGAGGCACATAAGGAGGATGTAGGGATTCAAAAGAAGGTGAGAAATGTTACTAAATTCAACCTTTATTGTGATGGGATAATAAGGTTTATAAACCGTGTCTATATTCCTACCATACAAGAATTAAAGAAGGAGATTTTGTATGAGGCTCATAGTTCTTCATTATCTATTCATCCTGGAAGTACAAATATGTACAGGGACCTGAAAGAGTAATTTTGGTGGGATGGCATGAAAAGAGATATCGCTGAATATGTCTCTCGATGCTTGGTTTGTCAGCAAGTTAAAGCTGAGATACAGAAGTCTAAAGGGATGTTACAAACATTACCCATACCAGAATGGAAATGGGAAAACATCACTATGGACTTTTTCATTGGACTTCCCAAAACATACAAAATCAATAATGCTATCTGGGTTATAGTTGATCATCTTACGAAGTCAGCACACTTCATTGCTATTAGAGAGGATTTATCTCTTGATTATCTTGTCGTGATATATGTAAAAGAAGTGGTAAGATTTCATGTAGTACCACCTTCCATTATATCTGATCGGGATCCGAGGTTTACCTTGAAGTTTTGGAGAATTCTTCAGCATGCTCTAGATACAGAGTTGAGTTTCAGCACTGCCTATCATCCTCAGACAGACGGTCAGTCTGAGAGGACAATTCAAACTTTGGAAGACATGTTGAGAGATTGATCTATGGATTTCAAAGGTGGTTGGGATCAACACCTACCTTTGGTGGAATTTTCTTTTAATAATAACTTTCACTCCAGTATTCAGATGTCTCCTTATGAATATCTCAATGGAAACAAATGCAGAACTCCAACTTGTTGGGATGAAGTTGGGGAAATAAAGCTATTAGGACCTGATCTTGTTGATGAAAAGGAAGAAAAGGTCAGATCTATTCAAAAAAACATAAGAGCAGCCCAGAGTTGATAAAAAATTTATGCCGACAACCGAAGAAAATACCTAGAGTTTGAAGTGGGTGAGAAAGTGTTCTTATGAATATCTCCTTGGAAGAGAGTAATGAGATTTGGAAAGAAGGGAAAGCTGAGTCCTATGTATATCAGTCCTTTCAAAATACTGGATCATGTTGGGAAGGTAGCTTACTGATTAGAACTTCCACCAAATCTCTCTCAAGTTCATGATGTGTTCCATGTATCTCTCTTGAGAAAGTACACACCTAATCCTTCACATGTACTAAGCTCAGAAGTTGTACCGCTGGAGCAAGATATTTCTTATGAAGAAAAACCGATGGAGATTCTAGATCGTAGCGAAAAAGTTCTATGAAACAAGACCACTCACTTGGTTAAAGTTTTATGGAGGAATCACCAATTAGAATAAGCTACATGGGAACTTGAGGATATGATGAGGGCCAGGTATCCTCATCTATTTGTTACGAAGTGACGAATTTTGAGGGCGAAATTCATTTTAAGGGGGGTAGAATGTAACACCCTGAGATTTTATAAGAAATATATATTTATATATTTATTTTTTTATGTATTATGTTATAAGAAACACCAGAATAATCTTTCACTACACAAAACACTGGCTCGGCTTGCGTTACACGCAAGAGCAACCTTCCTCGATAGCTTGCATTGTACGCAATACTGAGTTTCACTAAACAATGATATATTATTATAGTATTATTAACTAGCCGTTATGAATATTATTAACCAAATTTTTAATTTTATAACATTATAACTCATCATACACATTATCTAGAACATGGTATGAGAACAAAATAATTTTTTCGAGTAAAATAAGTATTTTTAAAAAAATGCAGTTTTGCCGCATTTTGATGGCACACCCACTTTAAATATAGTTTTTGACATGTTTATGAGTTCAATTTGACAAAATAAACTTATTAATTGCAATAAGTATATAAAAATTTACTTTGGGTAATTTTTTAATATTTTCTGTTAACTTTCATATTTTGATGAATAATAAAAATATACTAAATTATAATTAAAAACAACTTTTTTCATCAAGATAATTTATATGGGTAAATTATAATATTGAATGGTTTTAAAGTATAAATAGAATATATTTTTACCATTTAATATAATTCGAGTCATTATCATTAATTTCACATTGAATTCATAGGTAAAAACATTTCAATCTTTTGCAATGTATTAACTTTTAAAAACCTGTTTTCTCAACAACAGGATTAATTTTAAATTAAATACTGCAACTTCTGTGTTTTGAATTTGGAAAAATGTATTTAATATTTAGAATAATAAGGTCTAAATTATGTTAATAGGATAATTTTTATTTTTAGACATTATGAATAGTAACTACGGTAAATTTTATTTACTATAGTTAAAGGTGAATCGGGTAATTAAGGGTAAAAATAAGATTATAAAATTACCCTAACACCTGCCAAAATTCTATTGGATAAATAAAAGTAGACCCATATAACTTAAGGGTAGAAATATATTCATTTCATAGACTTTTTACCATGAAAATGATATAATTATTATTATTACCAAAGAAAGTGACAACATGTCACTCTCTTATATCTTATAAGTATAATAATTTTAATTTAGTGATAAACCTCATAAAACATTAAATATAAATAGTATAAATAAATATAATAAAATTATCTACATCATGAGAATTTATTTATAATTTTTAGGGATTGAATAATAATCATTAATGATGACACAATAGTGATATAGAAATTATTTTATTGATTGAAATATCATTTAAATGGTTTTAAAAATATTAAAATAAATATTATATGAACTAATTAATGTTCTACACAAATTTTCTATATGAATAGTAAATGTTAGGAATCTATTAAATATTTTGGTTCGAATATATCCTCTGTGTGTATTTTATTTAAATTCAAATAAATGAATAGTGTCAAAATTGACACTATTGTTATTTTATAAAAAACACATTATAAAAATGTTTAAAAATAACAAAAATATTTAAAAATTATAAATTTATATTTACATTTTCTAAAATGTAATAAATTATCCAATTATAGACAATTAAAAACACATAAGTAATTATTTATAACAATTTAAAATTTAGAATGTTATTACCACAAATAAAATTAAATAGATTAAATAAGGATAAATCAAGTTGATAAGGTTTAAAATAAATTTCCAACATGTCTAAATCTTATTAATTGATGATATTAAAACCCTATCTCATTTAATATTCATATTTGAGTCATTTTTTTAGGTTTTTAAGTGGGTTTTGAGTTTATTATAAATTAATGTTTTAGAGGTTTCCAAAAGTGCCCCTCTCCTCTCTTATAAAAGGGAACCTCCTCCCTCTCCTCCTCACAACATTTTGAGCATTCAATATTAGCCAAACCCTGTCTATTTATCTTCTAAAATACCATAGAAACATACTATAGGTCATGTTATTCTTAAAATACCAACTTTAGTGCCCTAAGAGGAGGTTTAGAAGAGGCACATCGAAGAAGAGGTAATATCCTTGACTAATTATTTAAAATTTATTTCTTATTATACTTCCTCTTATTTATTTGTTTCATTATAAAGTAATAACATCAGTATCAATCATATATTTATATGTTATTATAAATATTAAACAACCCTATTTCACCTTCTATCCATCCTACGGAAAACGAAATCATCGCGCGTGCATACGTACATAATATCGTCTCCACGTTGTGGTGTAATATGTTTTCCACCACCACCTTACTTGGATGGGTATAATGGTGTAAAGAATAAATATATATTAATATTATAACATGATACTAATTCTGAGATATTATATCATCCACTCTAATAACGTTCAATAATTATGGGAACGACAACATTGCTCGTACGTACGTACAGCTTACCGTCTCCACGGTGCGATGTGATTCGTTCTACATGATCTTCATTAAACCATGATTATATAAATAAATTGAATGAATAAATATGATATATATTATACTAATACCATTCTGTAAACTATTTATCTTTAACCTAAAAATAGGAATAAGAATTTATTCGACAAAACACGCATAAGAACATAAAGCAATGAACACCCGAATTACAAGTAGCAATGAAATATTAATAATAAGAAGATAAGAATATGACCATATATGATATAATAACAATTTATATGATTCTGGAATAAGCCAATGACATTATTTAAATCATTATACATGATTTTTGGATACGTACAGAGCATATCAGACCTAAGGTAAGAGAAAATCTCACAATCTCATTTTTATCCGAGATTGTTTATACTTCAGAATTTACTGGGGAATATTTATCATCCACATCCACATTTCCTCAATGTGTAATATTATTTCTATCCTCGTAAAAAATTTAAATCCAATTTTACCTATTGGTGAATTTTTAGTAAAAGATATGAAAGCAATCTTTTGTCGTTTTCAATACGAGATACTTTTTGACTTTTCCGACCAAAGTATGAGAAGAATGTTTTTTTAAATTATACGGCATGAATGGATTTTTATGACTTCATAGAACATTATTTTCATGAAAATTCCTTTACAAGTTTTCAAGTTTATTTTCAATTAAATTCTTTTAGTTTAAAATTGTATGACATGTTGAGAAAGGAAAAATGTTTTTGAAGTAGAAATGATATTTTCCTCAAGAATGGAGTTCAAGTGTTTTATCAAAATTATTTTCCATATAAGATAATATAGGGTTCTGTTTCTATCCCTATTATTACATTGATTTTATTATGTTATTATGGAATTATTTTTATTAAGTCCTTTTATCTTATATGGATTATGTTATGATGGCATGATGTTTAAGAATCCCATTTTTATTACTTGGGTTATGGTATGATGTATGATTTATAATTTTGTGGCACACATAAGAATGGTCTTATTATGAGATGGGTGGGACCTATATCTCCCTCCAATACATTGGGTAAAGATTTATTTCTCATGAGATAGACATGGCTGGAATGAAAAGTTAATCTGATTCAGTGATACAGGACTGGAATGAGGAGTGAAGTCGGTTCAGTAATGGACTTTTTCCACTATGATGGTCTTGGCATTGAGTCTTGACTAATATGAAATGATTTTATATGATTATGTGTGTATGACACAAAGTTTCATGTCTTATGTTATGAATATTTGGATTACATTTCACTACTATGATTTTTCCCATGTCATGATATTATGATCTCTTTTGTAGGATAAGATTTTCAAAATGTTATGTTCTTATGAATATGATACGATTGATATTTCATTTTTTCCCTTACTGAGCATTTAAGCTCACCCTTTGTTTGTTTTCTTTTCCCCAAGTCAGGAAGAAGGGTATTAAGTAGGATATTCCAAAAAGGGACTCTAGATATGATGAAATAAATGAGAGAAAATTTTGATGATTTATGAACCAGTTGTTTATGTTTCCCAGTTTCTAAAGACATTATACCTATATTGTCCTATCATGGTTTTGTTATATGTTGTAATCATTATGCTTCAATTCTGAAGTAAAAACAATATATGTAAAGTATGGTTTGTTATAAATTTCTCATATATAATTATATAGTACCATATAATGAATAAAATATTTTATTATTGTAAAATTTCATCATAAAAACTTTGAATAACACTTTTAAACCCACATGAAAAACACTTTTAGATATCAAAATAGAATTTTATTTTCAAAATTAATTTTCAATACCAAAATACCCAGAAAAAAGAAAATAAGGTTTTTTATTTAAATAAATCATGAAATATTTTAAAGGAGTCCAAATTTTAAATATTTTTTATGATGGTGGTAAAATTAATTGTTGTTGTATACATTAAAATATTACATTCCTTTTTTTCTTTTGTAAATAATGTAAAAACATTCCATAAAAATATTCCTTTTAAAAACTTTTTAAAGAAATTAAAATGTTATATAAATTGTACTTTATAGATCTTTTATGTTCATATAAAAACTTTGATAAAATATTTTAAAAAACATGGACATTAAAGAAAAATATTTGGAAAATAAATTTGTAAAACATTTAAAATGAGGTTTTACATTAAAGCATCTCTTACCCTGAGTTTGACTTGTCACATATGTTGTTTACCTTTATAAATAATATAATTATGTTAATTTTTTAATCGATTAATTTTTTTCAAGTTTATCATTCATTTTATTTTATATTTAACCATGTTATACACAACTAGTTAATCATTAAATTTAACTTTATAAGTTTTGATGTTATTCAGATTATATGTCAAAAATGACTTCGGAAGGTTGAATATGGTAAAAGTGGTTAGTATTCCATAATATCTAGAATAATAATAATTAAACATTTATTATATTTATACATCAATTATACTCTTAAAACAAATCATGAAATATGGTTAAGAAAAAATGAACCACATTACAATCATGGAGACAGTAGTCCATACGTACACATGTGTAACATTTCCATTTTTCAACGAGTATTATAGAAAGAGGTTAAGTAGTATATTATATTTAAATAATTATAATTATATCATAAATATCGTATTATTTATTTAAATATACTTATATATATATATCAACCATGTGATGTGCTGATGAAAAGTGAATCACACTACTTCATGGTGGTAGTAGTCCACACATACACACACACACAACGTTATCATTATTTAGTGAGTGGAAAAGTAATAAATTAATTGATATATTATATTTTTATAAGGGTAAATATGTCATTAATATTATATATATACATTTAATCCATAATTATGACCATACTTGAGAGGTTGTGATAGAAAATGAATTACATTGGTCCACAAGGTGGTAGTCCATCGTACACATGAACGATGGATTCCTTTCCCATTTGATGAGGTTTTGAGATTGATATAGGTTATTAAATTAACATAATAACACAAAATTACATTATATATAATTATTTTATTATATCTACTGGTTAAGGAAGAATCTATGGAGGTGGAATAAGAAATAAAACAAAACACCTGGTTAAGAACTATACTGCTTCTTTAAACAACCTATTTAGGATTATAACTAAAACATTGCTAGATTGTATTTCTAATTAAAAAAAGGACTCTATGAAATGGTAAGGTAATTAAAAAAGGTGTTAAGGTGGGTATTTTTTGAACGAAAAGTATTTTAAGGTCTGAATATTATAGGGCAGGGGTGGCCTTTTTTAAGTGGGGGAGATGACACACTTGGATTTTCTTAGATGAAAAAGTTATACCCACATTTTACACATGAAAAAAGGATAAAAAATGGAAAATTATAGATCCTTAGATGATATAAGAACTAAATATATCCATAGAATATAATTTATACTAGTTTTTAGGTCATTTTAACCCTTATATTTTTAGTTTAAACCTCTGGTAAACCTGTTTTAACCTTAACTGCAGTAAAATATTTTTACTATTTTCAATATTTATTAAGAAAAATATTTAAGTTGACATTATTATATAATATAATTTTTTTTATCAAAAATATGGAATCAATTTAATCAAATTAAATTAACATAATTGGTATAATTTAATTTAAAATTAAACCCAAAGACGTGATGAAAAAGTTATTTTTCAAGAAACTTACTTTTCAAGTATAAAATGATTTTATATTAAATATAAAAATAGTAATAGTCATTATGTGAATTTAAATTAATTTTTATAGATATATAATTTATAAATTTCATTTAAATAATCCCTCATTATGTTTTATTTTATTTTATTAAAATGAAGAAACATCATGCACTTTAAAATAGTTTTCAGAAAAATGCATTTTTATGCCCAAAAATAAACTTATACTAAAATATAGTATAATGATGATTAAAATGTAATTAATTGGATAAAATATAATTAAATAACACTTATTTTAATTTAAATAATATTAAAATCATAACGGGACTTTTAAACCTCTTAATTTGTTGAAAATAAATGATAGTTTTACAAAACACGGTATTTTTCACTATTCATTAAAAAATCTTTATCTTCCAAAAAATCCAAAAATTTCACCACAAGTTAATTTTGATATGATGATTTAAAAAATAAAATTAATTTTATAAAATTAAAATTATATAATTTATAAATTAAACTTTGAAATAAAACCTTATAAGAAAGGAGTTTAATAAAAGTATTTCCCTTTTGATTTAAAAATCACTTAATATTTTTATAATGAATATAACTATATAATTCATAAATATTAATAAACATGGAAATTATTTATTCTATATTTACTTGGGTTGTTACAATTATATTAAATTAAGTATTTGTTGATCAATTGTTTCTCCAAGAAGAAATTTGGAGAAGTAGACTGCATTCTCAAGATTGAGGCTCATTAGAATTGATCTAATAGGTTTCTTGCACTAAGTTAGGGTAAATACATTGAACAAATACTAATGATATTCAGTATTGAATGATCCAAGAGGGTATTGGTTCCAATTTCACATAACATTCATCTCTCTAAGAGAATGTTTCCTTAGACACAATAGGAGAGAGAGAGAGAGAGGATGAGTAGGAACCCTTTCGTATCTGTGATATGATCGATTATGTTTGCCATGTTATATAATTGGATTAATGTTTCTTATGATATAATAATGAAAAACATATCTCAATCAAATATAGGAGAAAAAACACTGGGTTTCTTTTAAGACTATCCTAAAGTATTTGAAGCGTATTAAGGACATGTTCCTGTTATATGGAGGAGATGAGAAGCTAGTCATCAGGGGATACAAAGATGCTAGTTTACTAATTGATCAGGGTGAAATGAGATTGTAATAAAGATTTTTATTCATTCTCAATAGAGGATTTGTGAGATTTAAGAGCTCAAATCTGCTAGTTATGGCCGATTCTAAAATGAAGTTTGAGTATATTGTGGCTTCTAATGTAGCTAAGGAAGTATTTTGGATTAAAAAATTCATCTAGGATATTGGTTTGGTTCTTATAAGTACAAAAACTATCACAATATATTGTGATAATACTACAATGGTGGCTCTGAAAAAGAATCCAAGGTCTCACCAAATGATGAAGCACATACTTTAGAATTTTCATCTCATGAAGGATTTTTATCAATGATGTGAAGTCACAGTGATCAGAATATCGATAGAGTAGAACGTGGAAGACCCATTGAATACATATTTATCTTAGAAGAAGCATTAATATCATGTGAGATCTAGTAGTCATAAAATTACCAATAGTTGGATTTAGTGAAAGTGGGAGTCTGTTAGAGTTGGTGGTTCCCTAAAATCAACTACCCTTATCCTTTCAACTAAATTGTATATTCATGGTGTTGGAATATAATATAAATTATCATCACATTCTAATTTTTATTCAATGTGATATTATATGTGATAATTTCCTAGGTATACATTCCATGTCAAAGGAACATAACAATTCCCTGATACGAAGGGATAATTTAGATGCTATGAAAATATTTCTTAAACCCATGTTCTATAACCAGATGATATTGACTAATAGGATATGGATGATATAGGATATATGAGGTAAAAGGATCCAAAGACATTGATACACCTTTTTATGGTGTTCTCCCTTGGTAATTTCCAAGTAGGGAGGTTATAATAATGGACCCACCAATAGGAATTCCGCATGTTTCACATGTTATTTAGATATTCCAATTCTAAAACCTAAATAATGATCCTTTGAATCTGTGATTGCTATTAATGTGTTTCATGACTCACATGATTAGATGTATTTCATAAACCATGATTATAAGAGTTCATGAAAAATTTGGATACATTGGTCTTGTCATGATTGGAATAACATTAATGAATAATGTGAGAGGATTTTCCCCTTCCACTAGAAGTGAATATCTCAATATATTTGATAGAATATAATAGTCAAATTAATTCAATAAAAGTGGTGGTTTATCAGTGTACTTAGTTCTAAAAATTTAAATAAAGAGATTCAAATATATAGGTTGATGACATAAGCTATGAAACTTTTTTTATGAGAGATATCAGGACAAAGGGATTATATTACACAGTAAGGGTTCGTAGGAGGTTGAATGTCATCATGAAATTAAATCTTTTCTTTATGGTTACCTTAACATGTTTCTAGATTTTAAACTTTTACTATAGGAAATTTTACCTAATGCCACTGAGAAAAGATCCTAGAGGGTCATACACTGAGTGTATTCATGAATCATAGTTAAATTCTATATGAGTTTAATAAGTAGATTATAATATTATTCTCAAGTTCAAGGAATAATATTTAATTAGATTTATTGGTTGATCATAATTATTTATTTATCACTGTATAATACATTTATATTTATTTAATTAAATAAATATATTTTATACCTAGTCCAATAAATAATGAGGAGGATGAGTGGACCGAGTTATGGTTCGACGATAATGAAATATTATTTTGAGTAAATACTAATTTATTTATTTGGGAAAAGTAATATTTAATTAGTCCTAAAATTATGAAAATTTCAAGTAAATAATATTATTATTATTATTTAGACATGGGGTATTCTAAGGGATAAAATAAGGGTCTTGGTGAAAATAATATTATAAACCTATATATATAAAAACCTAACTATAAAATTCTCATATAATATAATAAAATGGAATATGCCTAATAATTTTTGTGAGAAACTTTTGGAATTATAGAGAATTTTCTCAGTCCAAAGATATTTTCAAGAACTCTCTAAGTTCCATGAGTGTTGTTGATCCGTCTACCTCCTCTCTAGATGTGAGAGAATTAATAGAATTCAATAAGTATCATTGAGATTCGAAAGTTCGATCAATAATGAATAACACAAGGCATATGGGCACCCACACTAGAATCTATAGAACCCTACCATGTTGTTAATAGATTCTTGGTGCATGTGTAGATCACCTATAGAGTGAATCTACCCCTAATTCCTCCCTCACAATGATTGTTTGACAAGAAGGGTCAACTATATTAAACAATTAAGAAAGAATTACAAGGTGATGTAATTATTGACCTACCTAAATTAATTATAAATTACACGTGAGATATTTTCTTCATGGATTCCAAGAATCATATTATACCTAGTTATGAGGAGAAATATGAAGAAGTTGATGAAATTTTCTTATTAGGCATAGGCCTGACTGATCTTGGTATGCCCCAAAACCATCATTTTATCCCCCAATTCTTCAAGTTTTCACTTATTTTTTTCTTGTTTCACTATTCTTTGTAGAATTTCTTGATTTCAGAGCCACTATAATTCCTTGATTAGAGTTCCATAATCATCACCACTTATCTTGTTTTTCAACTATTATAGCACCCTCAGTTTCAGGTAATTGACCCTTTATTTATGTATTTTAAGTATAAAAAGTAATTGTGTTAAGTTTTGAGAGGGTTTGAGGATATTTGGAATGTTTTTAGGATTTTCTGTAGGTTCACATTTTGATCATGGTTAATAGAAATCATGAAACACCTCCTAGGAAACCATGTAACTAAAAACGTGGGCATCAGGTCGGCACATAGTTTGGTCAAACTGTGTGGCTTCCTAGGAGGAATCATGAAAATCTATATACTGGGGTTTAGAATGGTAGACACACAGTTTTTCAAACTATGCAATCCACAGTTGGGGTGCATGGTTAGGAAAATTGTGCATTATCTATAGCCTCCAAACCCACTTCACACGGTTGGATTGCACAGTTTGAAAAACTATGTGTCTACCATTCTAAACCCCACTATATAGATTTTCATGATTCCTCCTAGGAAGACACACAGTTTGACCAAACTAAGTTCCTACCTGATGCCCACGTATTTAGTTACATGGTTTCTTAGGAGGTGTTTCATGATTTCTATTAACCATGATCAAAATGTGAACCTACATAAAATCCTAAAAACATTCCAAATATCCCCAGACCCTCTCAAAACTTAACACAATTAGTTTTTATACTTAAAATACATAAATAAAGGGTCAATTACCTGAAACTGAGGGTGCTATAATAGTTGAAAAACAAGATCAGTGGTGATGATTATGGAACTCTAATTAAGGAATTATAGTGGCTCTGAAATCAAGAAATTCTACAAAGAATAGTGAAACAAGAACAAAATAAGTGAAAACTTGAAGAATTGGGGGATAAAATGATGGTTTTGGGGCATAGAAAGATCAGTCACGCCTATGCCTAATAAGAAAATTTCATCAACTTCTTCATATTTCTCCTCATAACTAGGTATAATATAATTCTTGGAATCCATGAAGAAAATATCTCACGTGTAATTTATAATTAATTTAGGTAGGTCAATAATTACATCACCTTGTAATTCTTTCTTCATTGTTGAATATATTTGACCCTTCTTGTCAAATAATCATTGTGAGGGTGGAATTAGGGGTAGATTCACTCTAGAGGTGATCTACACATGCACCAAGAATCTATTAACATCATGGTAGGGTTCTCTAGATTCTAGTGTGGGTGCCCATATGCCTTGTGTTATTCATTATTGATCGAACTTTCGAATCTCAATGATACTTATTGAATTCTCTTAATTCTATCACATCTAGAGAGGAGGTAGAAGGATCAACAACACTCATGGAACTTAGAGAGTTCTTGAAAATATCTTTGGACTGAGAAAATTCTCTATAATTCCAAAAGTTTCTCACAAAAATTATTAGGCATATTCCATTTTATTATATTATATGAGAATTTTATAGTTAGGTTTTTATATATATAGTTTTATAATATTATTTTCACCAAGACCCTTATTTTATCCCTTAGAATACCCCATGTCTAAATAATAATATTATTATTATTTACTTGAAATTTTCATAATTTACGGACTAATTAAATATTACTTTTCCCAAATAAATAAATTAGTATTTACTCAAAATAATATTCCATTATCATCGAACCATAACTCGGTCCACTCATCCTCCTCATTATTTATTGGACTAGGTATAAAATATATTTATTTAATTAAATAAATATAAATGTATTATACAGTGATAAATAAATAATTATGATCAACCAATAAATCTAATTAAATATTATTCCTTGAACTTGAGAATAATATTATAATCTACTTATTAAACTCATATAGAATTTAACTATGATTCATGAATACACTCAGTGTATGACCCTCTAGGATCTTTTCTCAGTGGCATTAGGTTAAATTTCCTATAGTACAAGTTTAGCATCTAGAAACATGTTAAGGTAACCATAAAGAAAAGAGTTAATTTCATGATGACATTCAACCTCCTACGAACCCTTACTGTGTAATATAATCCCTTTGTCCTGATATCTCTCATAAAAAAAGTTTCATAGCTTATGTCATCAACCTATATATTTGAATCTCTTTATTTAAATTTTTAGAACTAAGTACACTGATAAACCACCACTTTTATTGAATTAATTTGACTATTATATTCTATCAAATATATTGAGATATTAACTTCTAGTGGAAGGGGAAAATCCTCTCTCACATTATTCATTAATGTTATTCCAATCATGACAAGACCAATGTATCCAAATTTTTCATGAACTCTTATCATCATGGTTTATGAAATACATATAATCATGTGAGTCATGAAACACATTAATAACAATCATAGATTCAAAGGATCATTATGTAGGTTTTAGAATTGGAATATCTAAATAACATGTGAAACATGCGGAATTCCTATTGGTGGGTCCATTATTATAACCTCCCTACTTGGAAATTACCAAGGGAGAACACCATAAAAAGGTGTCTCAATGTCTTTGGATCCTTTTACCTCATATATACTATATCATCCATATCCTATTAGTCAATATCATCTGGTTATAGAACATGGGTTTAAGAAATATTTTCATAGCATCTAAATTATCCCTTCGTATCAGGGAATTGTTATGTTCCTTTGACATGGAATGTATACCTAGGACATTATCACATATAATATCACATAGAATAAAAATTATAATGCGATGATAATTTATATTATATTCAAACACCATGAATATACAATTTATTTGAAAGAATAAGGGTAGTTGATTTTAGGGAACCACCAACTCTAACAGACTACCACTTTCACTAAATCCAACTGTTGTTAATTTTATGAATAATATATCTCACATGATATTTATGATTCTTATAAGATAAATATGTATTAAATGGGTCTTCCACATTCTACTCTGTCGATATTCTGATCACTGTGACTTCACATCATTGATAAAAAACCTTCATGAGATGAAACTTCTAAAGTATGTGCTTCATCATTTGGTGAGACCTTGGATTCTTTTTCAGAGCCACCATTGTAGTATTATCACAATATATTGTGATAGTTTTTGTACTTATAAGAACTAAACCAATATCCTAGATGAATTTTTTAATCCAAACTACTTCCGTAGCTACATTAGAAGCCACAATATTCTCAAACTTCATTTTAGAATCGGCCATAACTAGCAGATTTGAGCTCTTAAATCTCACAAATCCTCTATTGAGAATGAATAAAAATCTTTATTACAATCTCATTTCACCCTGATCAATTAGGAAACTAGCATCTTTGTATCCCCTGATGACTAGCTTCTCATCTCCTCCATATACCAGGAACATGTCCTTAGTATGCTTCAAATACTTTAGGATAGTCTTAACAGAAACCCAGTATTTTTCTCCTCTATTTGATTGAGATATGTTTTTCATTATTAGATCATAAGAAACATTAATCCAATTATATAACATGGCAAACATAATCGATCATATCACAGATACGAAAGGGGTCCTACTCATCCTCTCTCTCTCTCCTATTGTGTCTAAGGAAACATTCTCTTAGAGAGATGAATGTTATGTGAAATTGGAACCAATACCCTCTTGGATCATTAAATACTGAATCTCATTAGTATTTGGTCAATTTATTTACCCTAACTTAGTGCAAGAAACCTATTAGATCAATTCTAATGAGCCTCAATCTTGAGAATGTAGTCTACTTCTCCAAATTTCTTCTTGGAGAAACAATTGATCAAAAAATACTTAATTTAATATAATTGTAACAACCCAAGTAAATATAGAATAAATAATTTCCATGTTTATTAATATTTATGAATTATATAGTTATATTCATTATAAAAATATTAAGTGATTTTTAAATCAAAAAGGAAATACTTTTATTAAACTCCTTTTTTATAAGGTTTTATTTCAAAGTTTAATTTATAAATTATATAATTTTAATTTTATAAAATTAATTTTATTTTTTAAATAATCATATCAAAATTAACTTGTGGTGAAATTTTGGGATTTTTTGGAAGATATAGATTTTTTAATGAATGGTGAAAAATACCGTTTTTTGTAAAACTATCATTTATTTTCAACAAATTAAGAGGTTTAAAAGTCCCGTTATGATTTTAATATTATTTAAATTAAAATACGTGTTATTTAATTATATTTAATCCAATTAATTACATTTTAATCATCATTATACTATATTTTACTATAAGTTTATTTTTGGGCATAAAAATGCATTTTTCTGAAAACTATTTTAAAGTGCATGATGTTTCTTCATTTTAATTAATTAAAATAAAACATAATGAGGGATTATTTAAATGAAATTTATAAATTATATATCTATAAAAATTAATTTAAATTCACATAATGACTATTGCTATTCGTATATTTAATATAAAATCATTTTATACTTGAAAAGTAAGTTTCTTGAAAAATAACTTTTTCATCACGTCTTTGGGTTTAATTTTAAATTAAATTATACCAATTATGTGAATTTAATTTGATTAAATTGATTCCATATTTTTGATAAAAATAATTTATATTATATAATAAGGTCAACTTAAATATTTTTCTTAATAAATATTGAAAATAGTAAAAATATTTTACTGCAGTTAAGGTTAAAACAGGTTTACCAGAGGTTTAAACTAAAAATATAAGGGTTACAATGACCTAAAAACTAGTATAAATTATATTTTATGGATATATTTAGTTCTTATATCATCTAAGGATCTATAATTTTCCATTTTTTATCCTTTTTGCATGTGTAAAATGTGGGTATAACTTTTTCATCTAAGAAAATCCAAGTGTGTCATCTCCCCCAATTAAAAAAGGCCACCCCCTACCCTATCATATTCAGACCTTGAAATACTTTTCGTTCAAAAAATACCCACCATAACACCTGTTTTAATTACCTTACCATTTCCTAGAGTCCTTTTTTAATTAGAAATACAATCTAGTAATGTTTTAGTTATAATCCTAAATAGGCTGTTTAAAGAAGCAGTATAGTTCTTAACCGGGTGTTTTGTTTTATTTCTTATTCCACCTCCATAGATTCTTCCTTAACCAGTAGATATAATAAAATAATTATATATAATATAATTTTTTGTTATTATGTTAATTTAATAACCTATATCAATCTCAAAACCTCATCAAATGGGAAAGGAATCCATCGTTCATGTGTACGATGGACTACCACCTCGTGGACCAATGTAATTCATTTTCTATCACAACCTCTCAAGTATGGTCATAATGGTGGATTAAATGTATATATATAATATTAATGACATATTTACCCTTATAAAAATATAATATATAAATTAATTTATTACTTTTCCACTCACTAAATAATGATAACGTTGTGTGTGTGTGTGTGTGGACTACTGCCACCATGAAGTAGTGTGATTCACTTTTCATCACCACATCACATGGTTGAAAAATGGAAATGTTACACATGTGTACGTATGGCCTCCTGTCTCCATGATTGTAATGTGGTTCATTTTTTCATAACCATATTTCATGATTGGTTTTAAGAGTATAATTGATGTATAAGTATAATAAATGTTTAATTATTATTATTCTAGAGATTATGGAATACTAACCACGTTTACCATATTCAACCTTCCGAAGTCATTTTTGACATATAATCTGAATAACATCAAAACTTATAAAGTTAAATGTAATGATTAACTAGTTGTGTATAACATGGTTAAATATAAAATAAAAGGAATGAAAAACTTGAAAAAAATTAATCAATTAAAAAATTAATATAATTATATTATTTAGAAAGGTAAACAACATATGTGACGAGTCAAACTCAGGGTAAGAGATGCTTTAATGTAAAACCTCATTTTAAATGTTTTACATATTTATTTTCCAAATATTTTTCTTTAATGTCCATGTTTTTTAAAATATTTTATCAAAGTTTTTATATGGACATAAAAGATCTATAAAGTACAATTTATATAACATTTTAAATTCTTTAAGAAGTTTTCAAAAGGAATATTTTTATCTAATGTTTTTACATTATTTACAAAAGAAAAAAAGGAATGTGATATTTTAATGTATACAACAACAATTAATTTTACCACCATCATAAACAATATTTAAAATTTGGATTCCTTTACAATATTTCATGATTTATTTAAATAAGAAACCTTATTTTCTTTTTTCTGGGTATTTTGGTATTGAAAATTAATTTTTAAAATAAAATGCTATTTTGATATCTAAAAGTGTTTTTAATGTGGGTTTAAAAGTGTTATTCAAAGGTTTTATGATGAAATTTTACAATAATAAAATATTTTATTCATTATATGGTACTATATAATTATATATGAGAAATTTATAACAAATCATACTTTACATATATTGTTATTACTTCAGAATTGAAGCATAATTATTACAACATATAACAAAACCATGATAGGATAGTATAGGTATAGTTTCTTTAGAAACTGGGAAACATAAACAACTGGTTCATAAATCATCAACATTATCTCTCATTTATTTCATCATATCTAGAGTCCCTTTTTGGCGTATCCTACTTAGTACCCTTCTTCCTGACTTGGGGAAAAGAAAAAAAACAAAGGGTGAGCTCAAATGCTCAGTAAGGGGAAAAAAGGAAATATCAATCGTATCATATTCATAAGAACATAACATTTTGAAAATATTATCCTACAAAAAAGATCATAATATCATGACATGGGATAAATCATAGTAGTGAAATGTAATCCAAAAATTCATAACATAAGACATGAAAATTTGTGTCCTATACACATAATCATAGAAAATCATTTCATATTAGTCAAGACTCATTGCCAAGACCATCACAGTGGAAAAAGTCCATTACTAAACTGACTTCACTCCTCATTCCAGTCCTGTATCACTGAACCATATTAAATTTTCATTCCAGCCATGTCTATCTCATGAGAAATAAATCTTTACCCAATTCTTTGGAGGGAGATATAGGTCCCACCCATCTCATAATAAAACCATTCTTATGTGTGCCATAAAATTATAAATCATACATCATACCATAACCCATGTAATAAAAATGGAATTCTTAAACATCATGCCATCATAACATAATCCATATAAGATAAAAGGACTTCATAAAAATAATTCCATCATAACATAATAAAATCAATGTAATAATAGGGATAGAAATATAACCCTATATTATCTTATATGGAAAATAATTTTGATAAAACACTTGAACTCCATTCTTGAGGAAAATATCATTTCTACTTCAAAAACATTTTTCCTCTCTCAACATGTCATACAATTTTAAACTAAAATAATTTAATTTAAAATAACCTTGAAAACTTGTAAAGGAATTTTCATGAAAATAATGTTCTATGAAGTCATAAAAATCCATTCATTCCGTATAATTTAAAAAAACATTCTTCTCGTACTTTGGTCGGAAAAGTCAAAAAGTATCTCGTATTGAAAACGACAAAAGATTCCTTTCACATATTTTACTAAAAATTCACCAATAGGTAAAATTGGATTTAAAAAATTTTAGGAGGATATAAATAATATTACACATTGAGGAAACGTGGATGTGGATGATAAATATGCCCCAGTAAATTCTGAAGTATAAACAATCTCGGATAAAAATGAGATTGTGAGATTTTCTCTTACCTTAGTTCTGATATGCTCTGTACGTATCCAAAACTCCTGTATAATGATTTAAATAATTTCATTGACTTATTCCAGAATCATATAAATTGTTATGATATCATATATGGTCATATTCTTATCTTCTTATTATTAATATTTCATTGCTACTTGTAATTCGGGTGTTCATTGCTTTATGTTCTTATGCGTGTTTTGTCGAATAAATTCTTATTCCTATTTTTAGGTTATATCAGTTTACAGAATTGTATTAGTATAATATATATCATATTTATTCATTCAATTTATTTATATAATCATGGTTTAATGAAGATCATGTAGAACGAATCATATCGCATCGTGGAGACGGTAAGCCGTACGTACGCACGAGCAATGATGTTGTTCCCATAATTATTGAATGTTATTAGAGTGGATGATAGAATATATCAGAATTATTATCATGTTATAATATTAATATATAGTTATTCTTTACACCATTATACCCATCCAAGTAAGGTGGTGGTGGAAAACAGATTACACCACAGCGTGGAGACGGTATTATGTACGTACGCACGCGCGGTGATTTCCTTTTCCATAGGATGGATAGAAGGTGAAATAGGGTTGTTTCATATTTATAATAACATATAAATATATGATTTATACTGATGTTATTACTTTATAATGAAAAAAATAAATAATAGGAAGTATAATAAGAAATAAATTTTAAATAATCAGTCAAGGATATTACCTCTTCTTCGATGTGCCTCTTCTAAACCTCCTCTTAGGGCACTAAAGTTGGTATTTTAAGAAGAACATGACCTCTAGTATGTTTCTATGGAAGTGTAGAAGATAAATAAACAGGTTTTGGCCAATATTGAAGGCTCAAAATGTTGTTAGGAGGAGAGGGAGGAGGTTCCCTTTTATAAGAGAGGAGAGGGGAACTTTTGGAAACCTCTAAAACATTAATTTATAATAAACTCAAACCCCACATAAAAACCTAAAAAATGACTCAAATATGAATATTAGATGAGATAGGGTTTTAATATCATCAAAAAATAAGATTTAGACATGTTGGAAATTTATTTTAAACCTTATCAACTTGATTTATCCTTATTTAATCTATTTAATTTTATTTGTGGTAATAATATTCTAAATTTTAAATTGTTATAAATAATTACTTATGTGTTTTTAATTGTCTATAATTGGATACTTTATTACATTTTAGACCATATAAATTTCAATTTATAATTTTTAAATATTTTTGTTATTTTTAAACATTTTTATAATGTGTTTTTTTATAAAATAACAATAGTGTCAATTTTGACACTATTCATTTATTTGAATTTAAATAAAATACACACAGAGGATATATTCGAACCAAAATATTTAATAGATTCCTAACATTTACTATTCATATAGAAAATTTGTGTAGAACATTAATTAGTTCATATAATATTTATTTTAACATTTTTAAAACCATTTAAATGATATTTCGATCAATAAAATAATTTCTATATCACTATTGTGTCATCATTAATGATTATTATTTAATACCTAAAAATTATAAATAAATTCTCATGATGTAGATAATTTTATTATATTTATTTATATTATTTATATTTAATGTTTTATGAGGTTTATCACTAAATTAAAATTATTATACTTATAAGATATAAGAGAGTGACATGTTGTCACTTTCTTTGGTAATAATAATAATTATATCATTTTCATGGTCAAAAGTCTATGAAATTAATATATTTAGACCCTTAAGTTATATGGGTCTACTTTTATTTATCCAATAGAATTTTGGCAGGTGTTAGGGTAATTTTATAATCTTATTTTTACCCTTAATTACCTGATTCACCTTTAACTGTAGTAAATAAAATTTACCGTAGTTAATATTCATAATGTCTAAAAATAAAAATTATCCTATTAAGATAATTTGGACCTGATTATTCTAAATATTAAATACATTTTTCCAAATTCAAAACACAGAAGTTGCAGTATTTAATTTAAAATTAATCCTGCTGTTGAGAAAACGGGTTTTTAAAAGTTAAAACATTGCAAAAGATTGAAATGTTTTTACCTATTAATTCAATGTGAAATTAATGATAATGAATTGAATTATATTAAATGGTAAAAATATATTCTATTTATACTTTAAAACCATTCAATATTATAATTTACCCATATAAATTATCTTGATGAAAAAAGTTGTTTTTAATTATAATTTAGTATATTTTTATTATTCATCAAAATATGAAAGTTAACAGAAAATATTAAAAAATTACCCAAAGTAAATTTTTATATACTTATTGCAATGAATAAGTTTAATTTTTCAAATTGAACTCATAAACATGTCAAAAACTATATTTAAAGTGGGTGTGCCATCAAAATGCGGCAAAACTGCATTTTTTTAAAAATACTTATTTTACTTGAAAAAATTATTTTGTTCTCATACCATGTTCTAGATAATGTGTATGATGAGTTATAATGTTATAAAATTAAAAATTTGGTTAATAATATTCATAACGGCTAGTTCATAATATTATAATAATATATCATTGTTTAGTGAAACTTGGTATTGCGTACAACGCAAGCTATCGACGAAGGTTTCTCTTGCGTGTAACGCAAGCCGAGCCGGTGTTTTGTGTAGTGAAATATTATTCTGGTGTTTCTTATAACATAATACATAAAAAAATAAATATATAAATATATATTTATCATAAAATCTCAGGGTGTTACATTCTACCCCCCTTAAAATGAATTTCGCCCTCAAAATTCGTCACTTTGTAACAAACAGATGAGGATACCTAACCCTTATCATATCCTCAAGTTCCCATGTAGCTTCTTCTAATTGGTGATTCCTCCATAAAACTTTAACCAAGTTAGTGGTCTTGTTTCATAGAGCTTTTTCGCTACGATCTAGAATCTCCATCGGTTGTTCTTCATAAGAAAGATCTTGCTCTAGCGGTACAACTTCTGAGCTTAGTACATGTGAAGGATTAGGTGTGTACTTTCTCAAGAGAGATACGTGGAACACATCATGAACTTGAGAGAGATTTTGTGGAAGTTCCAATCAGTAAGGTACCTTCCCAACATGATCCAGTATTTTGAAAGGACTGATATACCTAGGGATCAGCTTTCCCTTCTTTCCAAATCTCATTACTCTCTTCCAAGGAGATATTCATAAGAACACTTTCTCACCCACTTCAAACTCTAGGTATTTTCTTCGGTTGTCGGCATAACTTTTTTATCGACTCTGGGCTGCTCTTATGTGTTTTTGAATAGATCTGACCTTTTCTTCCATCTCATCAACAAGATCAGGTCCTAATAGCTTTCTTTCCCCAACTTCATCCCAGCAAGTTGGAGTTCTGCATTTCTTTCCATAGAGAGCTTCATAAGGAGACATCTGAATACTGGAGTGAAAGTTATTATTAAAAGAAAATTCCACCAAAGGTAGGTGTTGATCCCAACCACCTTTGAAATCCATAGAGCAATCTCTCAACATGTCTTCCAAAGTTTTAATTGTCCTCTCAGACTGACCGTCTGTCTAAGGATGATAGGCAGTGCTGAAACTCAACTCTATATCTAGACCATGCTGAAGACTTCGCCAAAACTTCAAGGTAAACCTCGGATCCCGATCAGATATAATGTAAGGTGGTACTCCATGCAATCTTACCACTTCTTTTACATATATCCTGGCAAGATGATCAAGAGATAAATCCTCTCTAACAGCAATGAAGTGTGCTGACTTCGTAAGATGATCAACTATAACCCAGATAGCATGATTACTTTTGGATGTTTTGGGAAGTCCAATGAAAAATTCCATAGTGATGTTTTCCCATTTCTATTCTGGTATGGGTAATGGTTGTAACATCCCTTTATACTTCTGTATCTCAGCTTTAACTTGCTGACAAACCAAGCATCGAGAGACATATTCGGCGATATCTCTTTTCATGCCATCCCACTAAAATTACTCTTTCAGGTCCCTGTACATATTTGTACTTCCAGGATGAATAGAGAATGAAGAAATATGAGCCTCTTACAAAATCTCCTTCTTTAATTCTTATATGGTAGGAATATAGATATGGTTTATAAACCTTATTATCCCATCACAATAAAGGTTGAATTTAGTAACATTTCTCACCTTCTTTTGAATCCCTACATCCTCCTTATGTGCCTCTTTAATCTTTACTTGTATAGATGGTCGAACATTCATTTGATAAAGCTAAGATATATCTCTTTTCATTAAAATTCCAAGATCCATCCTTTGTAAATCCATAAATATTGGATCGTTTGTGATACTCATCAGGGATAAGCTAGAATAGTCTTGTCGACTTAATGTGTATGCCACCTTGTTTGCTTTCCTAGGGTGGTAATGATTTGAACAGTCGTATTCCTTAATCAACTCCAACCATCTTCTTTGGCGCATATTCAGCTCCTTTTGTGTGAAAATATACTTTAAACTTTTATGATCAGTATAAATATCACACTTTTCACCATAAAGATAATGCCTCCAAATATTTAATGCAAATATTACCATAGCTAACTCCAAATCATGAGTTGGGTAATTTTTCTCATGTATTTTCAACTGTCATGAGGCATAAGCTATCACCATATCATTTTGCATGAGAACACACCCCAGCCCCTTCTTGGATGCATCACTATAGATCACAAATCTTTCTCCACTACAAGATAGTGTGAGCACAGGTGCACTGGCTAACTTTATTTTTAGTTCTTTGAAATTCTCTTCACATTCCTCCATCCAAACAAACTTAAATCCTTTCCGAGTCAATTTGGTGAGTGGTTTAGATAATCTTGAAAAATATTTCACAAAACTTCGATAATACCCAGCTAAACCAAGAAAAATTTGGATTTCTGTTACTGTTGTTGGTCTCGACCATCTTTCAATAACCTTCATTTTTGCTGGATCCACAGATATCCCCTCTTGAGATTATGTGACCCAAAAATGAAGATTTTTGAAGCCAAAATTCACACTTGGTAAATTTTTCATAAATCCTCTCCTTTCTCAGGGTCTTCAATACAATTCTTAAGTGATCTTCATTTTCTTCCTTTCTCTTTGAATAGAAAAGAATATCGTTTATAAAGACTACCACAAACTGATCAATATAGTCTCTAATGACTCTATTCATTTGATCCATGAAGATAGAAGGGGCATTAGTAAGACCAAATGGTGTCACTATAAACTCATAGTGTCCATACCTTGTATGGAAATCCATCTTTGGTATATCCTTCTTTTTGACCCTTAATTGATGATACCCTGATGGAAGATCAATCTTGGAAAAGTATTGATATTTGTGTAGTTGGTCAAATAATTCATCAATGTGTGGGAGAGGATATTTGTTCTTGATAGTGATCTTGTTAAGTTCTCGATAATCAATGCAGAGTTTCATTGATCCATCTTTCTTCTTAACAAACAGAACAGGTGCTCCCCAAGGTAAGGCCTTGTGCCAAGACACTAGTTTGTCTCATGAGACCTACCAATGCATTGAGGATCTATAGAGGGCTCCACCCGTCACTTACTAAATCCAATGCATTCCTCATATGAAAAGATTTAAATATAACATAAACATTCGTATTAAAACTAGCTTACGAAATGTCAATACTTTATCCATAAACCATGAATGGTGTAAAAATGACACATCCACAGTCAAACATATCACAAAACCTTAAATATAATATGGAATATTTGTATCATAATAAATCGACTTCAAACAAGTTTAAAATCCATCAAAGGATGTTGACATAGATGAAATGAAAACTATTTGAAATAAATACCTCTTTCTATTTTGAAATCATTTAAAAGTCACATAATTATAAAAGAAAACATTTATTTTGAAAATATTATTATAAGATTTTATGGGAAGCTTAGATGATGATATGAAGTCGAAAAATAGCCACACCCTCCGTATTAGTTAAAAAAAGACATTCTTACCTTAATTTTGTCGAAAAGGTCATAAAGTACCTTGTTTGGAAAATGACAGAAATATTCCTTTCAAACCATTTTACAAAAATTCAAACATGGGTATAAATGACTTTAACCCATAGTCTAGTAAATAGTAAAAAAATTGAAATACATTTTTAAGAAACAAGGATGTGGATGATAAAGAGGTCTCAGTAGATACTTACGTAAAAACAACCTTGGATAATAAAGAGATTGTGAAATTAACCCTTACCTTATACTTTTCCTTAGTATATGGTATGTTAACCTCCTGTATAATAGTTAAAACATTGTTATTAAATTATACAATAACTATATACATAAATATTATATCATATATGATCCTCTAATATTACTTTGTTAATAATATTTCATTAGTATCATTGTTTCGGGTGTTAACTGATCTGTTTTCCTTTATATGCTCGGTTACATAAGACATGTTTTTTATGGATAGGATATATTTTATTTCTTATAAAAAATGATATTAAGTTATTAAAAATTATTTTTAATCATAAAATGAAAATTCTTCTTGAATGATTACGATGGGGAATGAATCTCATCGTGTTCGTGGAGACGGTAATCCGTACATACGCATGAGCGAAAATATCATTATATTGATGGTGAAATCATATGTAATTGGATGGTATATCATATATACATAATAATTAATGTTTTATATTTATTATTTACATCAGTTATACTAATTATTATACCCATCCAAATAATAAAGTGTTTGAATAACGAACTACACCACGACGTGGAGACGGTAAGTCGTACGTATGCATGTATGGTGACTTTGTCATTAATGTGATGTATAGAATAATGAATATGGTTGTACCATTTTTATAATAACATCATAGTATATAGAATTTATTGGAGTTGTTATTTTATAATGGAAACAACAAAGAAAGAGGAAGTGTAAGAAGAAAAGAACTTGAAAGAGGTGATGAAATATTTACCTCTTCTTCGGGTTCTTCCTTTTGATTTGATAAAAGGGGATCCTTAGGTTTTCTTTATGACAAAATTAAGGCCTCTAAGATAAAGTGAGGAAAGTTTGGAGGATATTTGGGTAGGGGTTGGATGATCCAAATGGCTTTGTAGGTGTGAAATTAAGATAAGGGGAAGTACCCTTTTATAAGAGAGGTGAGGGTCACTTTAAGAAAAGCTTTAAATATTATTTTATAATAAAATAATTTTAGGTGTATAATGGATCCAAAATGATTTATTTCGAGGATAAGGTGGGTATGGGTCTAAAAAATCTCAACCAATAGGTTTTAGATGGGTTTAGGTCACCATACTAACCTTATATTTTAGATTTAACTCTTAGTTAAATAGTTTGACATTTACCATGTCTCTTTGTATTTTTATATTATATGGTTAATAAAATTACTATATCAAGACAAGAGAACTCCAAGTGGTTAATTATTAATATATATAACCTTATCTAAGTCCTTTTTCAGAACCTTATATTTTTAGGAATAGTATATCAATTAATAATATAGTATTTTTTTAAAAACTCAATTATGTCAATTTTAACACTATTTAGTATTTGGTTTTTGTGAAAATCATAACAGCGTGATTAATAAGAAAAAAAAATTATTTAATCAACCCTAACAGGTAATATTAACCTATAAAATTAGTGGAATTTATAAAAAGTCTCAAATTACATTTATTTGGATATTTATAATATCAATTATTTTCATCTTTCATTAATAAGGTAATTAATGCATCATCATTGTGTCATAAATAAATTAAATTATTTAATGTATAAAAATTATAAATAAAATACCATTATGTAGGAAATATTTTTATATTTCTAATTAATATTTATAGTCGAATTTATCTTATGTATAGCCCTATATTAAAAATGGTTTAGTTATTAAACTTTGAACTTAACTCTTTTAACTCTTCTTTAAATAAAATAATAATAAATTTCCTAATCTAATCTAAGTGAACCAAATGGGATCATATTTTATTAATAAGGTTTTTTTTTTCAAATTAAACTTATCCAGTAGAATTAGGACATGTGTTAGGGTAATTATAATATCCTTTTTACCCTTAATTACCCTATTTACTTTTAACCATGGTAAATAAAAGTCAAAAGTTATTATTCACCAAAAATTATTTTCATCTTATTAAACCACATTTTACTTATTGATATAAACCGTGTCTCTGGGATTTTTTAAATTCAAATCACAGAAGTAGTAAAATTAAGTTTTATGCAAATTTGAAAATGCTCCTAGAAGGTGGGTAAAAGACGGTAAAATGTTCAGTAAAATTTTATATATCTAAAATTATTATAAAATGACTCTAATTAATTACATTGAACATATATAGGTATTATGTATCTATTTTTACCTAAAATAAATTAAAATAAAATAACTAATTATTTGAATAAAAATTCAGTTTTAAACAATAACACAGTGTTTTTCACTATTCATCAAAAATTGAAAGTTCTCAGAAAAATACCAAAAATTTACCCCAAACTAATTTTGATATTACGAATCTAAAAATGAAGTCCATTTTGAAAATTAAAATTTATAAAATTTCAAAAAGTGGGTATTACTATTCATAACATCTATTTTCATTGGTTGTGGTATGTTAAAACTCCAAGTTGCGTACAGCGCAAGCTACTGTATTATTCAAAGAGAAACGTATCGTGGAAGCTTGGGGTGTTACAATTTACCTAGTTTTATTCTTGATTGGGAGGTTGAGTTTACTATTTACATATTGCCTCGTGTTGAGACTATTTCAAAACCCCCTTATCTAATGGTTCGATTGTTACTTTTATAATATAAAAAATTGTAGGAGTTGCTTGATAAAGGTTTCATTTTTCATAGTACTTCATGATGGGATGATCCTGTCTTTTTTTATAAAAAGAAATAAGGTTCCATGAGGATTTGTATTTATTCTAGATATTTTAATAAAATCACTATTAAGAAAAAATACACTTCACCTCATATCTATGCTTTGTTTGAACATCACCAAGGTGCATAGTATTTTTCAAAGATTTATCTCAAGTCGAACTAACATCAGTTTAAATTGAAGGAACTATATATTCCAAATATATCTTTTCAGACTATATATGGTCATTTTGAGTTTATAGTTATTCCCTTTGACTTTTCCAATGCACCAGCTATGTTTATAAAACTTATTAATATAGTTTTCCATGATTTTTTGATAATTTTGTGGTTGTATTTATTGATGATATTTTTGTATATTCTAAAATTTGGGAAAAATATGAAAGACACCTATAGATTATTTTATAAACCTTAAAATAAAAGAAACTATATGGAATATTTTGTAACTGTGAATTTTCTTTACAAAAAAAATCTTTCTTTGGATATATTGCTTATAAAGATAGCATAAATGCTGACCCTACTAAAAAAATTTGTTTATAAATGGATAAGACCCAAAAACATCATAGATATATGTAGTTTTCTTGAATTTTCATGTTATTGTTAATGTTTCATTGAAAAATTTGCTCAATTTTCTAGATCACTAACTAAGTTAACTTGAAAATGAGTTAAATTAATATAGATAAAATAATGTCATGATTGTTTTCAGGAACTAAAACTAATATTGGTGAATACTCAGGTTTTGTCCCTACCATCCATAAATAGTGAATTTTTCATTTATGGTGATGCTTCTTTGAAGGGAGTTGGTTGTGTTCTAATGTATAATGATCAGGTAATTTCTTATGATTTATCAAAACTAAAAACACAAGAGTTAAATTATCCTACACATGATCTGGAATTATATGCCATTATTTTTTCTGTAAAAGTTTTGAGGAATCATTTATATAGAGTAAAGTATGAAATATATATTGATAAAAATATTTTTAAGTATATATTAAATCATAAATAATTTAAAATGATATAGAGAATATAGATGTAATTAATCAAGGATTATTATTTTACAATTCATTGTTATCCTAGAAAGGAATAAAAAGTACCTGACTCCTTGAGTTGTAAACAATAATGCCACATTAACCATGTTACATTTGGAACATGACCCTTAAGTTAATGATTTTATGAATTTTGGCATATAATATATTGTTGTAGGAACCTCCTCTATTTTATTTTAGGTTTCGGTACAATAATTTCTATTAGAAAGAATTAAGCAAGATTAAAAAGATAATAATGTTTTATAGAAAAAGGTAGAGTTGGTTAAGAAGGGTAAGTTTCCTGAATTTAATAAAAAAAATATGTTTAAAGATTTGGAAAGATATTATGTGTGCCTTTCTATTCCTATTTTAATAGAGAATTGTTGTGTGAAGCTCATAGTTCCTCGTTTTCTATTCATCTTAACAGTACTAAGATGTAAAGTGACCTTCAGAAGTATTACTGGTGGGATGGGATGAAAAGAGATATTGCATACCTTACAATGAAATGTTTGAATTGATAATAGGTTAAGGTAAAATGAAAATTACCAAAGGGAATGATTAAACCTTTTCCAATGTTGTAGTGGAAATGGGAAAATATATCCATTTATTTCATGGTGGTATTTCCAAGGACATCATGAGGTAAAAATGTGATTTGGGTTATTTTTGATTAATTAACTAAATCTAAACATTGCCTTCCCATTCAATATACTATGTATTTAGATAATATTTCTTGACTATACCTCAAGGATATAATCAGGTTATATGGAGTTCCTCTCTATATTTTATTTGATCGTGATCCCAGTTTCACTTCTAATTTTTAGAAAGGACTTCAAAAGTCATTGGGCATTGAATTAAATTTCAGTACATATTTTCATCCTAAATATAATGGAAAGTCCTATTGGATGATTAATACCATGGAAGATATTATTATTTATTGTTAAATGGATTATCATGTAATTTGGGATCAATATCTTTCTTTAGTTTATTTTTCTTATAACAACAGCTTTTATTCTAGTATAAAGATGGAGCCTTTTGAGGCCTTATATGGAAAGCGATGTCAAACGGAATATTTTTGGGATAAAGTGGGAGAAAGGAAGTATATGGGACCAGATTTGGTATAGGAAATGGATAATAAGGTGTGTTTTATTTAGTAACATATGATTATAGCTCAAAGTATGTAGAAAAGTTATGTAGATAACCAGAGGAAAGATCTTTCTTCGAGGTAGGTGATCATGTATTCCCCAAAGTATCTCCATGGAAAAGTGTTATTTGTTTTGGTAAAAATATAAAGTTAAGTATTTGGTTCATTGGACCATATGAAATATTATATATATTTGGATAAGTTTCCTACTAATTGCCCTTGCCTCTGATTTTATCCCAGACACACAACGTATTTCATGTTTCAATGTTAAAGAAATATGAGTCGAATTCATCTCATGTTTTGAGCCATAAAGTAGTTCAATTGGAAGAGAATATTTCATATGAGGAATATTCCATTCATATTCTTAAAAATATAGTGTATTTTTTTATAATAAGGTAATTCATCAAGTTGATATTTTATGGAAAAACCATATGGTTGAAGAAGCAACATGGGAATCTGAAAATGCAATGAGGGAAAGATATTCCCACCTATTTAATAAGTGGATAAAATTGTGAGGATGAAATTTATAAAATGGTGTAAGAATGTATCAAACCAATTAATGATATAATAAATAATTTTCAAGTTTATTAATATTTATGAATTATATGGTTATATTCATTATAAAAATATTATGTAATTTTTAAATAAAAAATAAAAATACTTTTATTAAACTCTTTTCTTATAATGTTTTATTTAAAAGTTTAATTTAGAAATTATAGAATTTTAATTTTATGAAATTAGTTTTATTTTTTAAATCATAATATCAAAGTTAACTTATGGTGAATTTTTGTGATTTTTCAGAAAATGTAGATTTTTCAGTGAATAGTAAAAAATATCAATTCTTGTAAAATTGTAATTAATTTTCAATTAAGTAATATAAAAGTATAATTATTATTTTAATTTTATTTTAATTACATAATATTATTTATTTATATTTAATCCAATAAATTATATTTGAATCATCATTATATTTTATTTTTGTATAAATTTTTTTGGGGCTTAAAAACACATTTTTTTAAAAACTGTTTTAAAGGGAATAATGTCTATCCATTTTAATTAATTAAAATAAACCCTAATTAGGAATGATTTAAATTAAATTTATATATTATATAACTATAAATTTAAATTTAAATTCATGTAATGATTATTACTATTCATAGAGTTAATATAAAATCACCTTATACTTAAAAAGTACATTTCTTAAAAAACCAATTTCCATCACATATGTGGGTTTAATATTAAGATAAATTATCCCAATTATGTAGATTTAATTTTATAAAATGGATTAAATATTTTTAATAATAATAATATATATTATATAATAATTTCAATTTAATTTTTGGACTTAATAAATAGTGAAAACGGTAAAAATATTTTACCACAGTTAAGGTTAAAACGGGTTTACCATGGGTTAAACAAAAAAGATAAGGGTTAAAATAACCTAAAAAATTATCTAAATTATATTTTATAGAGATATTTAGACCCTATATCATATAATTCTTGATAATGGTCCATTTTGTAGACTTTTTTCATGTGTGAAGTGTGGGTATAACTTTTTCTTTTCAAAAATTCCAAGTGTGTCCTCTCCACCGCTTATAAAATGCCACCCCCTCTTCTCTCATCATAACACCTTAAAATCATTTTTTTCATAAAATAACAACCAAAATAACTTCCTTAATTCCCTCCCCACTTTCTAGATTCCTTTTTTTATCATAAATCTAAACTAAGAATCCTTTAGATATAATCCTAAAGATATTGTCCAAAGAAGAGGTATAATTCTTAACCGAGAATTTTTGTTTTATTTCTTATTACACCTCCATAAAATTTTCCTTTACCATTATGATATAATAAAATAATTATCTCCAATATACTTATATTTTATTATTTTAATGTAATAACCTATATTCATCTCTAACTTTCACCAAATGGGAAAGGAATCCATCGTTCGTGTGTGTGGCGGACTACCACCTCACAGACTAATGTAATTTGTTTTCCATCACCACCTCTCACAAAAGGTAATAATAATTGATTTAATGAATATATATGTTATTAATGAAATATTTATAATTATTAAAATATAATATATCATTTAATTCCTTACCTCTCCACTTACTGAAAAATGATAACGTCGTTAGTGTGTACGTGCGGACTACCGCCTCCACGAAACAATGTGATTCATTTTTCATCACCACATCTCATGGATGATATATATTAGTATATTTAAAGAAAAAATATGTTATTTATGATATAATTATAATTATTTAAATTTAATATAATAATTACCCTCTTTACATTATTTTCATTGAAAAATGGAAATGTTATACATGTGTACATACAGCCCACCATCTTCATGCTTGTAGCGTAGTTCATTTTTCATGATCATTTTCATGATTGGTTTTAAAAGTATAATTTATATATAATTATGATAAATATTTCATTATTAATATTATATATATTATGGAATAATTAACTCTTGGACCATATTCAACCTACCAAAATAATTTTTGACATATAAGCCAAATACCATCAAAACTTCCAAAGTGAAATTAAATGATTAAATAATTATGCATAGCATGGTAATATAAAATAAAAGGAATAATAATCTTTAAAATTTTTATTAATTAATTAAATAATTATCATAGGTTTATTATTTATGAAGATAAAGAACATACCTGATGATTCAGACTCAAGGTAAGGGATTCTTTAACTTAAAACCTTATTTTAAATGTTTTAAAGACTAATTTTATAAATATTTTCATTACTTGTCCATGTTTTTTAAAATAAATTATTAATTTTTTTATATGTAAATTAAATATTTATAAAGGATTTTTTATTCCTCTTTTTAATTTCTTTCAAAAAAATTAAAAGGAATATTTTTACGAAATGTTTTGAATTTATTTACAAAATATAAAAAGAATGTTTTATTTTAATGTATATAGCCATAATGAATTTTCATGAATATATAACCTTTATTTGATATTTGTATTACTTTATAATATTTTGTGTTTTATTCAAATAAAAAAACCCTATTTCTATTTTTATATATATTTTGGTATTCAAAATAGTTTTTTAAAAGAAAATGGTATTTTGATATCCAAAGGTGTTTTTTATATGGGTTTAAAAGAGTTACTAAAAGGATTTATGATGAAAATATGAAATAATAAAATGTTTTATTCATGATATGGTACTTGATAATTATATGTAAGAAAAGGGTGATCCAAATACATCTTATAAAAAGGTTTAATCCCCATTATAGTTCATGAAAAATGGGTGAGGCCAATACAGCTTATACGAAGGATGATCCCCATTATGGCTCTCCAATGCATTGGGTAATGTTCCTTATATTAATTGGAAATAAGTATGGATTTGAAATATGGTTTCTCCTATGGATTTAACTGGGATTTATTTATTTATAACATGGGTTTAAAATAGTTTATGAATATAATGATCAATGTTTCCAGAAAATGTTTTTATCTTCTTTCAATGGGTTTTAAAGGTTCCCTTTGAGACAAATATATGTGTTATTTTCATGTGGAAATTATTTATTTAATTCAATAAAATAACATTGAGATAAAGGTAAACATTTCATATGTTTTTTTTTACTAACAGAAATCTTTTTTTTTGTCCTTTACTAAGTTTTTTGTGCTCATCCCAAGTTTTTAAAATGTTTTTCATAGGGTTTAATTATGGGTAAAGGAAAAGAAGAATAAAAGTTAAAATTCATTAAGATTTTTCACGAGAATAAATAATTCTTTATTTTAAAAGTTTTATATTGTAATAAAAATGGATATTGATCAGAAGTGTCCACTTTTTAATAAATGGTTTTGTTATCTAAGATTTATGACCTAATTCTCTAAACCTAAAAATATCCTAAAATGTAAGAGAATGATTTCATGACTTAAAAATCAAGATTATGTAATGTTTAAGGTTGGGTCCTTATAGTAAGGTTTGTACCACATTTCCAAAAAGTAATATTTCATCGACATATACTACTATGATAACAATTTCAATCCCACTAAACCATCGATGGATGCATAGATCATATTCATTATTTATTAAACCAAAATATCATATAGATTCGTAAAAATGAATATTCCATGACATGTATGCTTTATTTAATCCATGAAGGGATTTATATAACTTACTTACCCTTTTTTCATTACTTAGAGTCACAAACCCTTCTGGTTGTGTCATATAGACATCTTCATAAAGTTTATCATTAAGGAATGTTGTTTTGAAATCCAACTTCCAAATGTCATAGTAATGGAATTTTGTTATAGTAAGTAAAATTTTGATGTGTGTCAACATGGAAATAGAGGAAAATGTTTCATCATAGTCAATTCATTAATATTGTTTAAAATATCTATCCATTATCCTTTCTTTATAAGTATTCACTTTACCTTCCATGTCTAGTTTTATCTTGAATAACCATTTACACAAAATGGGATTTACATAAACTGGTGGATTGACTAGAACCCAAACTTAGTTTTGATACATAGAATCCATCTCAGAATCCATGGCTTATTTCCATCTTGTATCTTATGATCTCTCTACTTCCTCATTATAGTAAATGTGATCATCATTGTCTAATAATAATGATTAAACATACTTAGTGACTAGAAAACCATAAAATACTATTTATTTAACCTATTGGGTTCTCTTATATAGTACTTGTTTCTGAGGAACATCTTCTTTCCTTGGTATTATTGGAAGTTGTTTCTTATCCAACTCCTATGTATATTGAGCATTGACTTCATAAAAGCTAATATTTCTCCCACTATACATCTTGAGGATGTGATCCCTATCAAAGAAAATGGAATTATGAGCCACTATAACCCTTTTTATAAGATTTCATATAGTTAATATCCCTTTATTTCATTTGGGTAACCTATAAATATACAATTCATACCCTAGGGTACCAGTTTTTTTCCTGGAGTGTCCTTAAAAAATTCCCCGCAACCCCATACACTTAATTTTTACAACACAAACTTCTTTTCATACATTAACTTGTATGGTATGTCATATTTTTATTTATTTAGCACTTGATTTAGTGTGTATGCCATATTCAGTAAAGAATATCCCTAAAAGTATAATAGAACATTAGTGTGACACATCATTAACCTCACTATATCAAAAAAAGGTTTGGTTCATCCTTTCACTTACAACATTCCACTATTTTGTATAAAGAGGAGTGAGTTGGGATACAATCCCACACTCTCATAAAAGTTCTATAAAACCTTATCTAAGATATTCACTACCTTAATCTGATGAAATCTGGTCTATCTTCTTTCCAAGGTGATTTTATACTTTGTTCTTGAGTTCTTTGAATTTCTATAAGGATTCTAACTTGCACCTCATTAAGTAGATGAATCCATATTTACTCAAGTAATCAATAAAAGTAATGAAGTGTGAGAATCCACCTCTAGATTATGTTATAAATGGTCCACACATGACAAAAGTATACCAATTATATAGAATCTATAGCCATTTAACATATACCATTAAAATTTGATTTGATAATATTTCATTATAAACAAGAGAGACATATGTCAAGTGGTTTTGGATCAAAAGATACTACATAGCCTTATTGATAGATATTTTTCAAGCGATTCTAGTTTACATGACCTAAATGATTATTCTAAAACTAGGTGTTAAAGGAGTCATGAAAATTTAATTTGTTATCAAATTCCAATACTTGGTTTTCATAATCTAATACATAAAGACCATTATTAATTTGTTTCATACCATAAAAATGTTATATTTTTAAAAATGACATTCATTATTTCTAAACTTGAAAACAAAACCATTCATATTAAGAAAATAAACTAATATGATGTTATTACTAACACTAGTTATATAATAAAAATTCATTAAAACCAAGATAATTCATCTCAGTAATGTGAGGTGGTAATCTTTAATAGCCATGGAAGATATCCAAGATCCATTAGCACCTTGAAGATCCACCTCGCATATAGAAACCTTCCTAAATCTATTTGGTTATTTTATTTGGACACAAATGTGAGCACCATAAGTAGTATCTAATACCCAATTGGTAGATAAGGATAAGTTTCACTTGACAATGAATGTACCTGAGGCTTCCCCTTGCTTCGTATGGGTATAATTCTTCTTCCAGTGGTAAAGATTGCTACATATAAAATAGATGGTGCTGACTCTCCATACTCTCTTATGAATAGTGCCTTATAGACCTCAAATCTCTCTTGTCTCACTTTCTCCTAGTAAAGATCTTAGAGATGAGACAACATATAAATGTATGCATGATTTCATGAAGCTTTTGAAGTTCACTATACATAGCTAATAGCATCAAACACTGTACATCTATTGCATCATCTATGTTTTTTTCATAGAGAGATAATTCTTCCTCTCTAGACTCTTTTCTAAGTGGATCAAGAATTGGGGATTCTAGAACATGTAATTTACTCTATTGGCATAGGGTAATACACAAGTGTCTACACCATTCCTAAAAATTTGTTTCAATGAGAAGCTTTTCTGTATCAAGGATAGATCACAATGATAATGTCAATGATGAGTGATTTTCCATTTCTATAGTAAATAGTGCATATTTTAGTACTTTCCTTAATTACCAAAATTATGATCTAATAAATTTAATTATTAGTCTCCCAATATTTTATAAAGTCTTGATAACCCTCACCTTAAAACTTATATTATCATATCGCATCTATAATATATTGTAAAGGATTAATATTTCCCTTATCGTAACCCCGATGAGGGTTATTCAAGCTACTTGAAGGTATTTATGTAGGAAATTCTTTTTCAACTACTATCTTGAAACTCCTTGATCCCTTTAGTGGAATCACCAATCCCAAAACCCTGGACAAGGATATGGGAAACACTTGCCTCCAGATTTATACCAATTCTGGAGAGGTCTAGAAAATCTTGATATAAATGTGGTTAATCCTACCCAAAACTTTCTTTAAAAATTCCCATTATTTTAAAGAACCCTAACAAGGGTTTTTCAAGAACTTTGAAACTATTGGTTCCATTATAAATCATGTAATGGAAGGATATACCAATTTAATATTTTATTTTAGTGATTTTATCTTTTACCTTATGTGTAAAATAATCTTATTTTATCAAACCATATTATTATTAATGTTAAGAGTATTTTACTTAAGTGGTTAACCATGTCCGGGTAAAATTTATGCATAATCTAGTTTATTTATTTATATATTGCATGATTGTTAATTCATTTATGAAAATTGATTCATCATACATTAAACATAAATAATTAACCATGAAACTCATAGAAAATAAATAAATAAAGTATTATGACCGTGAGAATTATCTAATAGTTGGTTTAACTAGTGAATGATAAACCAACTTTAGACCCCAGAGAAAAATTCTCCTTGATCCAGTTATTAGATCAGGATGCAGCATCCCACTTGTTCACTTAAGTATTTCCTTTATTGGTTTCACCTTAGCTCTAAACTTGAAATACCCCCACTATCTTGGGAGATACATTCATTACATATGTATTTAATCACATGTGGGTAAGGGGAACCCAAGGATAGGTTAAAGGGGGTTACATAAAATAAAACATGAACAAGAAGGTCTATACATAATAATGAGGAGGGGATGACATGTGGTCCATCATTTTAATTTAATAATAAAAATTCTAAAAACTATGAAATAAATTAAATTAAAAGTATTCAATCAAGCACAGGCCCATCTAGGCTCATGATCATCCACAACATGTGACTAAAATATATTTTCATACTAGTTAGAATTCATTTCAATTATTTCTTAATAATAAGAAAAAATTACTTGATTTAATTCAATTAGTTATCTTATTAATTAATTAATTAATTAATCATAACAATCCATATAAACTATCATATAAGTCCATATGCTCTTAATAAGTACATGATGTGTACTTAGAGGTAACGTTAAATTTAGTTATTAATTTAACATTAAATTAATTAGGCATTTAATATTCTTTAAACCATTTCTACAAAAGTTTAAAATGGTTTAATACAGAAATTAATTTTATTTCTATGTAAACTAATTAATGACACTACATGTGTTAAACACCATATGTGTGTATTAAAATAAAATTCATGTGAATTAATTACACTACATGTTAATTAATTACACAATGTGATAATTAATTAATTGAAACATGTTTGAATTAAATACCATGTGTGTTAATTAATTTTTAGATCACATGTGAATTAATTTCACACCACGTGCATTACACCCCATGTGAATTAATTAAATGACCATAGATTAATTTTTATTAAATACACTATGTGTGTATTAATTACATGACCACCACATCATAAGTATTAAATACACCATGTATGTATTAATTTTCACATTTCTCAACTATATGACCCACACATCGTGTGATAAATACAAGACACATATTTGACCATGCGAATTCCACAATTCACACTATGAAATCACATTAACTAAATGGTGTGTACACTATCTATACACCACATAATAAAATAAGTAGTATACCAATTTGGTCGATCAACACACAAAATATAATAAATTTTTTACATGTTTACTCCATGTCCTGAGCCGTGTACCCCAAAACCCATCTATATTTTGTGAACATGACTACATGATGTGTAATCAATGTCACCAACAAAAACTCTATCACCTCCTGATGGATTCTTTTGACTTTTTCTTCATCAATATATAACCTTTCCTTGGTTTCTTGAAGGTGAATTGTCATAATATAAATAATTAGATTAATAATAACTAAACTAGAAATGAATATAATAATAAATTCATGTGATGATCAATGAAAATAAATAATTATAAATTAACATGCGACCACTCTGGTACCATTTTAAGATTCTAGGGCACAACGGAAGTAATCATATCATGATCAATAAAAAAATTTCATCAACTTCTTCGAATTTATTCCTAAAACTAGATATAATATAATTCTCAGAATCCATGAAGACAGGATCTTACATGTAGTTTATAATTAGTTTTGTAGATCAAGAATTATCTTTTCTTGTAATTATTTCTTCATTTTAAAATACAGTTAACCCTTCTTATTGAACTATCATTGAAAGGTAGGAATCAAGGGTAGATTCCCTCTAGTGGTGATCCACACATGAATTAATAATATTTGAACATTATGGCAGGGTCCTTAATATTCTAGTGTGGATATCCCTACACCTTTATTTATTCATTATTGATTTCACCTTAGAGTCCCAATGAGTATTGTTGGATTCACTTGGTTCTCTCAAAACCATAGAGAACGGAGGAGTATCAACAATACTCATGGAACTTGGAGAAATGTTTAGAATATCTCTGGCCTGAGATATTTCTCTAGAATTCCAAATATTTTACACAACAATTCTTAGTAAAATCCCATTGTATTATACTATATGATAATTTTATAGTGAGTTGTTTAAAGATCTAGAGTTAGAATATTATTTTCAAAAATACCCTTTAATATTATCTTATCCCTTAGCATGACCTATGTCTAAATAATAAAAATATTATTATTTAATTTATATTCTCATAACTTTTAGACTAATTAAATATTATTTTTCTTGAATAAATAAATTAATATTTATTAAAAAAATATTATATTCTCTATAAACCATAACTCGGTCCACTCATCCTGCTCATTATTTATCAGAATAATTATGACATCTATTTATTTATTAAATAAATATAATTTCATTATACACCTACAAATAAATACTTTAGATCAAAGAATAAAACTAATTAAATATATTCTTTGGACTTGAGATTAATATTATAATATACTTGTTAAAATCATATAGAAGTTAACTGAGGTTCTTGGATACACTTAGTGTGTGGCCCTCTAGACACTTCTCTCAATGGATTTAGACTAAACCTCCTAAAGTCCAAGATTATAATCTAGTAACATCCCAAGGCACCCATAGATAAAATATTAAATATCATAACAACATTCAACTTCCTATGAAATCTTATTATGTAAGATAATCCCATTTTCCTGATATCTCTCATCAAACAAGTTAGATATCTTGTGTCGTCAACCTATATGTTTGACTCCCTTTCTTTAACTTTCTGTAATTGAACACACTGATAAACCACCATGACCATGGTCTTAATATGGTTGTTTTATTCCATCAAAGGGCTTGATATATTCAATTCTATCAGAAGGGACAAATCCTCTCTCGTGTTATTCATTAATGTTATTCCACTTATGACACACCCAATGTATCCAACTTCATCATGAATTATTATCATCATAGTTTATGAAATACATCTAAGCACGTGAGTCATGAAACACGTTAATAATAAACTTAGAGTCAAAGGATCATTATATAGGTTTGCAGATATGAATATCTAAATGACACATGAAACATATAGAATTCCTATTGTTGGATCTATTCTTATAACCCCCCTACTTAGAGAGTACCAAGGGAGAACACCATGAGAAGGTATACCAATGTCTTATGAGCCTCTTACCCCTAATATCCTATATCGCCTATGTCCAGTCAAAAAATACCATCCGGTCATAGAAAATGTGTTTAAATAATATTATCATACCATCAAAATTATCTCATCATAGCGGGGAACTGCTATATAATTTAAATGTTCCATCTAGCCTTAGGAAATCATCACATACACTATCATACAGAAGAATGGTCAGGATGTGATAAGAAATTATATTATATTCAAGCACTATGAATATACAATGTAATAAAAAGTACAAGGGAATCCAGTTTTATGGATCCATTGACTCTAACATGAAACATGGTTAAAGGAGGAATCAGGATGAACAAAGTAGAGGGAGGGAATTTGTGACCGAAGAAAGTTACAGTTTGAGAATTTAGGTTTTGACAGGAAGAGATCTAGGAGTCAAAATTCATGTGACTTTTAATTTTTTTTAAGTTTTTAACATCAGTTACTAATATAAAAAATTTTAAAACCCTAACAGAAAAAATTCCCATAAAGATTATACTAATAACCGACGTGAAAACTCAAATGGTATGGATTTTTCATGTTTTTTATTAATATAATTGACATGAAAACCCCTACTATTAGGGTTTTAACATCGGTTATTATAATAACTGGAATTAAAACCCTGATGGTGGATTTTTTCACTTCAATAAATAATAACTACTATTAAATCCCTATCATGAAATCTACTTTTTATAGTAGTGAAAAGTCATTTATGATAATTTATAGAATCAATTTAAAACTTTTAAACTAAAGCATACAATAATTCATAGTATAGCATTTATATTCATGAATCACTACAACAAAACATACCTTTAACAACACTGGCGTTTATCTGTGCTAAAAAAAAGCACTGATAAAGGTCACCTTTATCAGTGCTAAAAAGAGTATTGATAAAGGTTATCCTTTATCCGTGCTTTTATTTAGTGCTGATAAAAGGTACCCTTTATCAGTGCTTTATTTTTAGCACCGGTAAAGGGTACCCTTTATAAGTGCTTTATTTTTTAGCGCTAATAAATGGTAGACTTTATCAGTACTTTTTTAGCACTGATAAAAGTTCAGAATAAAATGAAATAATTAAACAAATAAAAATTAAAGAAAATATTAAAAAATTTATTAATTAAATAATTTTTAATAAAAATAAATAAATTGAATATATATATATATATATTACTTATAAAAATTACTAAATAGTATATATTAAATACATAGATATTTAAAATGAATTAAATTAATTAAATAAATAAAATTTAAAAAAAGAGTAAATTAAGAAAAATATTAAATATTTTATTAATTAAATAATTATTGGTAAAAATGAATAAATTTAATATACATATATATATTATCAATACTAATAAATAGTATATATTAAATTTAGATATATAAAATGAATAAATTGTAAAAATTAAACAAAAAAATTAAAAATGAATAAATTGTAATAATTAATCAAAAAATTAAAAATGAATAAATTACAAAATTATTTAAAAAATTATTAATGAAAAAATTATTAATAAAAATGAATAAGTATAATATATATATATATATATATATTAATTATAAATAGTAATAAATAATATATATTAAATATAAATATATATAAAATGAATAAAATGTAATAATTAAAAACATATTAATGTCGTATTCATTTTTAATGTTATTTGATTTTTCAATTTGATATATATAAAACATTTTTTATATTGATTTCACATACATATAGGTAATTAATTCATTTTTACATTTAACTCACACACACACAAATATTTACACAATTAATGAAATCTTATATAGAAACGCATACACATAATATTTATGTAATTTATTCAAAATTTAGTATACTTTAGAATTTCATTATTACTTGATACATTTAATATATTATGTTTTTAATCAGTCAAAATTATTTGTTTACTTTTAATATTATTACAGTTAGGTATTATTTATTCATTTTTAATTTTTTTTTATTTTTTATTTTTTATGTTATTCTTAAATTTAATCATTTTCTCTTATTTATTTATATATATTAATTTACTGTGTTTTAGTATTTTCAATATGTATTTATCTTTACTTCAATATAAATATATATATATATCCGTATTTTTTTAATAATTTATATTTATTTAATAAAACTTATACAGTTTTTCAATATTTTTAAAGTGTACTCATTTTTAATTATTCAATTTCACTCATTTTTAAAATGTGGGTATTTAAGATTATATATTCATTAATAATGTTAAAAATATATTTGTAAATAAATATTTATAAATAAATATATTTATAAATGTATATTTACTATATTTACAAATTTATAGGTTTATAATTATTAAAAATAAATAAATATTATTTTCAAAAATATTATTTATATAATTATAAATAATTAATCATATATATTTAAATAATTATAAATTTATAATAATTTTATTTAAATAATAAATATATATATATATATATTTATATTTATAATGTATATATGTATATAAAAGTTGAGGTTGAAGCCTCAGATTATTCGAAGAAGGGGGTTACATTATAATGAAAATCGGACAACATACAATGCAGGGATGTGCTTAGGAAAACTCGAACTCAAGATCTCACCGAGACCTGTAAAGGCAGCTACCAATGAGCTACACCCTCGGGGCTATATATATATAATTATATAAATATATAAATATTATTTTTTAAAATTATTATTCATATATTTATAAATAATTATTATATATTTAAAGAATTAAAAAAAATATAATAAATATATTTAAATAATGAATATATATATATAATTATATAATTATATATAATTATATAAATATATTTATAATTATAAAATTATAATGAATATATTTACTATATTTATATTTATATATATTTATTAAATATATATATAATTATATAAATATATTTATAATTATAAATAAAAAATTATAAATATATTTATAAATGTATATTTACTATATTTATAAAATTGTATATTTATAATTATAATTAAAAAATGTTTTTTTTAAAAGGTATTAATTTAATTATAAATAATTAATTCTATATTTAAATAATTATAAAATTGTAATAAAAAAATATATAATTATATAATTTTTTTTACAAATTTTTTTATTTATAATTATAATTATAAATCTTTTATCGGTTCTAAAGTTTTAGCGCTGATAATTGTTCATTTTATCAGTGCTTTTTAGCGCTGATAAAGATTGGTCTTTATTGGTGCTAAAAAAGCGCTAATAAAGATGTATTTTATCAGCATTTATCAATTTAGCACTGATAAAGGGGCTATTTATCAGCGCTTTTTTTATAGTGCTGATAAAAGTTTCCCTATTCTATTTAAAATAACCCTAACTATCACACATTCAGTAACGTTTCTCATGCTCTTAAAGAACTCCCCTACTGTTGACGCTACTCCTCTATGTTCTCTCATATGAATCAATGCTAGAATCCAAGGTATGTTATTTTCTCCTTTTTCTCTCTCATTGTTTTATTTTTTAGGTTTCTTGGTTTGTGTTTTTATGTTGTTCTTAACCATGATGAACCCTACATCACATCTCATCTCTCCTCTGTCATTTTTTAAATTATATTTTTGATGGAGGTCAAACAACCTTTGCAACATGAGTAACAATGATGTGTTGTTTGGTATTGTTCTTTGATTATGATTATGGATTAAGAATTCATAATCATTGTTAATGCTATAATGGACCACAGGTTCCACAAATAAGGTTTTGTAAATAAGGATTCATTTTAGTAAGATATATATACAATACTTTACACTTCATGCATAAAAGCATACATTTTCTTTCATATTGCATGAAAATTGTTATTGTCTTGAATAAAGATATAATACTTTCATACTTCATTACAACTAGAATTCACTATCTTTATTTAATCCATCCTTAGATGCTTGATTTCCTCCCATATCTTAATGATGGATTGGACTCCCTCTTCCAAACTAGCATTCCTTCCATCATTATGGTTCCAAAGTTTCTTAATGACAAACCTCCCACTCAGATTGTATTTATTAATCTATATCAAAGCCACTTCCACGGTTTTAATACCGCCTCTCCCAACCCATTCTTCAACTCTTTCAGCCTTTTATCCTCCTCATGTACTACTTCCTAAGAACACAAAAAATGACACCTAAAAATTAATCAAAACATAATGAATGGTTTTTTTGGGTTTCTTGATATGCATTTTCTTATGTGACTCACTTGGTTACTTTTGAAAACACTTCATCAAAAATTACTTTTAATTTGGTTGAAATCACATTGGATCCTATTATAAATTTATAGTTAAGAATACTTAGATGAGAATACTACTATGATGGGTGACCTCCTAAAAATACCCGTGCTGCACATTTTTTGTGAAAAACACACCAAACGCACCTTTTGATTCTCTTCCCCTTCAACCTTGGTAAATTTAAAAGGGTTCCAGTCTGACTCTTGAAGGTATTCCTCCCACAATGAGAAAATCTATATGGCCCTACTTTTGGCTTCATCTTCAGGATAATTTTTCTTAGAATCTTGGATAAATGGCCAGTTGTATAGCTCTCTCATCTTCCTCACACCAATACCACCACAAGTTTGAATCTCCTCTAATCCCTAAACAGTATAAATCCATTACAATTGACCTTAAAGAACCTTTTCAATAAGAAATATAAAAATACTTATAAAAAATAACTTATCATAGGTGTTATAAGTTGGTCACAATAAGTGATTCCAAATTAATCCTAACTTCTTTAAGCAGTTTTGAATATATGTAGCCAAACGGAGCCAAAGACACTTAAAACATAGTAAAAAACTTAGTAGATAGAAAATTAATATAAAACAGAAAAAGGTATAAGGTAAAGAAAATTACATTTACCAATCATTTAATAATAAATACATATTTAAATGATGTGTTTTAATGATTTTAGTAGGCTTTTATTTCTATCAATATAGGTTTTATAAGAAAAAATGCATCGTGTTTCCTTTTCATAATGTTTTAAGAAATTTTCCACTATAATTGTAATCTTTGGAGAAAAATAAAGATGATGAAAATTTATTCAAATTATCTGAGGATCAGAAGGTTAGATGGTATTTTTTTCTTTTAACTATTAATTTTTTGTAGTACTTTGATCAAATTTTAACCTTATATATTGTTTCCAGAGGTAAAATGAGAGGATTCTCTATAGACTAATTCAACTAGGAACACAACTTGATAGAAAGAAGAAATTGTAGTTGAAAATTGAGTGGTTAAACGGGACATTAAAATTCATTAAATGCATGGAAGATTAAGGTGATGTGGAAATTATTGAAAATATGGAGGGAATCCTAGAGTTGTTGAGAGAAAAGAAGGAATCCCTTGATGGACTAGAATCATTGAACTGAACTTTAAATATATAGTCATTATTCAAGGATTGGTAAATATAGTGAATTATTGATAGATTGAGTTTAATACAATGTATTTACCAATTCTAGAATAATTAATATATATGTAAATTTTGATTCAATGATTCCAGGACATCAAAGGATTCCTTAATTTCTCTTAAAAGCTCTAGGATTTCCTCTATATTGTTCATAACTTCCACATCAACTTCATCTTCCATGTGCTTCATGATTTTTAATGTCCTGTTTAACCCCTCAATTTTTAATTCCAATGCCCATTTTCTATCAAGTTAAGCTTCTAGTTGAGTTATTCTATATATAAGCCACTCATTTTCCATCTAGAAACAATATACATGGGTAAAATTTGATCAAAGAAATAAAAAAATTTAAACTCGAAAGAAAAGAATACCATCTAACCTTCTAATCTTCAGTTAATTTGAATACATTCTCATCATATTTATTTTTTTTCATAGATTCCAATTTTAGTGAATAAATATTCTGAAAAGGCAACATGGAATATTTTTTCTTAAAAAATTTCTATTGACATAAATCAAATCCTACTAAAATAGTTCAAACATGTTAAAACTATTGACTGAGAAGGAAATTACAAAAAAATAAACATTTTAAAGGAAGTGTAAAATAGTAAATGCTTATGAGTTGAAATAAATTAATTTGATTATAAGACATGTGTACCTATATTTAGATGAACCAGGTTTTCATAAAAGGCTAACAGAAGCTATAATTTAGGCTATATTTAGGGAGAAAAAATAGTGATTTAAAAATGAATGGATTAGGGAATAACCAATTTTATAGATCAAGGGAATTATAAGTTATTTCAATTTTGATTTGAATGTTAATTCTTTTATTTTTGAAATGTAATATGTTAGAATCCATAATTCAAATTTAATTTAGGTTATTTTTTAATATGAGTGGATTTAGAGTATACATGGGATAAACATATTTTTAAAAAATAATAAGTTCTAGGTTTTATATGAAGGCTAGGTATAGTATTTTATAATGTGAGTTACTATAGAAATTTTTTTATTAATCGAGGGATAGGGTGAGTGTAATGTGACATTTATGTTATTTTTTGGTCATCCTTATGGTTTTTTAGAATTTAGGTTTAACAAATGTATTATGGAAACCATTGTGTGGTTCTTTCCTAATGGAACCAATTATATTAAGACTTATGATTATCCATTGAATGAGGATAATATTAATTTTTAATATATATAATATTCATGTGATTTATTATTCATAAACACCATTTTAGTGTGTTTCACACTTTGAACATCATTTCACATTATGATTATAAGTCCTTAAAATAAAATATTACATGATACATTTTTTAACATCATATAAAATAACCAATGGTCTTGATTTTATTTTAATATATAATTTTCATGTTCCTAATTGCATTGAGAACAATAAGTAATTTTGGATTACTTGATTATTCATAATGGAAGACCACCAAAATGGGCTTTCATGGAAACACATTTTGGGAAAAGTAAACTGGACAGCAGCCCAATAAAGAGACTGTAGCAGACATGTTCCAATCCCAATGATTATAAAAATTTAACTGAAGATAGAGGAAATCATGGAGAAAATTTAATCCAATGGTGGAAAGATCCAATTCTGATTTTTTAATGGAGTTCCAAGTGTCCCAAGTTGGAGATAAAATTCTGGGACAGATTCTGCAACCCAAAAAAACATCCCACAATTTTGATAATGTCTCACAAAACAAAATTCCATATGGGATGAAATTTTAAATTATTTTAGGAGAATCCTGGGATCCGTTTTATTCTTCTATGGACCATTATAATTCGGCCATATATGTGGTCATTTCAATACCTCTATTCGGTGGATGAAAGCTGGCTTCCACTTTGGGTGAAGAGTGGAATAGTCTAAGTTCCACAACTTTTCCACCACCCTAAGACTACCATACACAAGTGGGATGACTTTCACTATTTTAGGATCTACCCAAGGCTCCAAAAATTTATATTTAAGGAAATTTTTTTGTAGGATATATGGATATTTGGTGCTTTATTTAATTGTAGTGTTATGTTGCATTTTTGTTGTCTCAAGTTTGTCTTTTACATGTAAGTTGTTCTAATTCATCTTATTTTCTTAATAAAAGTTCTTATTATCATATTATTATGTTCTTATTCATATAACGTTGATATATTTGGCTCAATTTATGAATTTATTCACACCAAACCTTGTGAAATTATCACACAATGGTGGAGTGATCGTTATTTCATTTTCTTTTTTTACTTCTTCATTTCCTCCCTCATTAGTCTACTTCCTGCTTCCATTGAAACCATAGAATCAATTTAGGGATAATCCTATTTTGGTTTGATCCAAGGGATTAGAAAGGGTCTTTATTGGATGTTATTTATCACTCAATTAATGTCTAATCACTTCTTTTAATTGAGAATTTTGTTTGATGATCTTTAAACTCCTTCGTCCTTATTGAATTTAAGGCCACACACTTCAAGTGTTAATAAAAACTTTTAACATGGAGTTCAAAAAACCTTGATACTACAAGTGTATAGTTGATTAATATTAAGGTGTGTGTTTATTAAACAAGTAAGTGATGATTTTGTTTGATCTCCTTAAATTAAACCATCTCAAATATAAGAAATTGAAATAATTGAAATGGAATTTATCTAATTCACCCTGAGCGATAACCTAGGATCAACTCATTATCTTAATTTGAATTAACTTAGATATGTTATTTATCCTTTAAAACCATATATAATCAACCCAAATTTGGAAACTTCATATCCAAAAACAATCCATATAATGTACGTGTCTTTAGGTTACTTCTTAGGTCTCTGAGGATTCGACAACCCATGTTAAACTACAAGTGACCGCTTAACCCTAAAATCTTGGATAAATTTGGGAAAGAATAACTTCCCAATATTTAGAATGTACTTCCTAATAAAAATGGATATGTTATACCCATTTAATTATTTTTATACAGTAAGTACATGTGATGGTTATCCCTGAGGGGTAGTCTTGGATGCTAGGGGTATGAGGTCAAATCTCGTGGTGCCTGTGATGTGGTTATTTCCATAGGAAGATAAATAATTTTTGTTCCTCTTATGATTAAAATGTTAACATATTATTAATAAAATGATTTTAATTTCAGGTAACAACCATGGTATAAACTTATGAAATGATTAGTATAATTCACTAGTATGAAATGAAGTTAGTTCATTTGATTATCATGGTGTCCTGGTTCGTACAAAATGACTAGACTTACATGTGTATTTTGATTTTTACTACTTTGAACATATACTCAAATATATGAATTGTATATTTTAGTGGACCTACTAGAATTTACTTGTTTTTTTATAATTACACCCTACACAAGAACCTTATTGGATATAGAGCTCTTATATTTGAGATACAGGTGAGGGAAAATGACTAGTAACATAGATTAGAGTCAGTGAAACTCAGTGGGGATGAGTTAATGTTCTCATGGTAGTGTAAGGGACCTTTTATAATTTTGAGATGAGATTTAAAATTTTAAATTTAGATGTGTTAATTTAAATATATTTAAGGAGAAAATGACCATCCTCACCAACTTTGTCTCCCTAAAATCAATTATTTCATTTTGTTGCTTAAAACTTATATCCCATATCTTCTATGTTGTTTTAACTAATTTGATTATTAGTCATCCAAAATGATCAATAGTACCTGATATGGGATGACTTCTGGTTAGAGTCGTCTAGTAAACATAGGTGTATGTCAATAAGAGATGAGGGAAGAGTATCAAGCAACAAAATGAAATAATAATTGTTCGGGAGATGAAGCTAATAAGGATAAAAGTTGTTAATAACTTTCACCTTTAGATAAATTAAAATGATAACACCTACCATAGTGGGGTAATTCTTTTCTTAAATTCAATTACCCATTTCCTTAAAATGGATACATACTAATCTTTTGACAAAAGATTATGAAGATAGAGTAAAATAGTTCTTCAAGTTTTCAATAGAGCATGCATGCAACCCTTCTCAAATCCTTTCTCTATGTTTATGTTGTTTTTATTCAAGACAAGTTAAATTTTTGAATACTCATGTAGAAAATGTCTTTTTCACATGATGATGTTACCAATCCCGAGGAAGAATATACTATTGATGATTAAATTGCATAATTATTATGGGATCAACAACATGTTGATGAAAAAAAAATGACACAACATCATAGTGTTGAATAAAATTATCATGGAAATAAGTCAGGGTATAAAATTTGAGGTTGGTTGGAATCAAAGTAGCCAACCTATTGACCCCAACAAGTAAATGTTCATTAGTTATCTTGGGTTCATGACAAGGATGAATGTGCTGATTGATATTTATTCATGGAATCATGTATAACCTATAATGAAGGAAATATTTTAAAAATATATAACGGTAATATTACGATATACTTTCTCTATGTTACCGAAAAATTATATAATGAAACATTGATTTAATTTTCATTATTCCTTGTAGAGTTAATTTATTCTAGAATATTTATATAATAAATTTGTCTTAATGTCCACTTTAAAATACAATAGATTCTTCTGGGCTCTTCTTATGAAGTTACATCTTAGGGATGATGAGGGGAAAGTAAATCCCCACCCACCAATTAGTTATGAACACATTATAAATCAGGAAACATAGACTGATTTCATCAATTTTCATAATGAGAAATCATTTTAGGTTCATTGAAATAAATAATATATTATTTTACATCATTTAATTTATCCAAATTGATTCAAATCTATTAATTTATTAAATAGAAAAGGAGTAATGAAAATAAAGAACGTGCATCAAGACCAATATACCCCTATCACAAAGAAAGGATGGGGTATGCTTCATTAGAGAAGAAATTAGTATGTATTTTTTGACACTCGGTGCCATCACATGGACGAAAAAGTGACAAAGGGAAATTCCTTAGAAGAAAGAGTAGAAAATATATGTAAAATATCAAAAGTCTTGAGATTTGATTCACCCAAGGTAGCCCGAATCACCGGTGATGCGCAAGTACTTGCATGCCCCTAATTTGTGTGCCAAATCACCATCACTCAGGGTACCACAGTTTCCTATAAATAGACCTATGGGGTATTCATTTTTATGGAAGAATTTCCCTAAATCCTGATTGCTAATATTTTCACTCTAGTTCTTCACCCAAGTCTTTTGAAACCTCCAAGGTAGTTCCTTTACACCTAAGTCTGGGGAATTAAAGGAGGATAAAATGACTTAAGTCCATTCTGTGTTAAAAATAAATAACACTTGAATGAATCAGTCACCCAACCATACTGATTCAAGAAAACTTGTGTGCCCTTCATTCCTTAAGGAGGAACTTGTGCACCTCACTTCTAGTAATACCTTTAGAGACTCTTGAATATTTGAACCAAGATTCTCCCAAGTTTAGTCATCTAGTTTGTTCTTCACTTAAGGTGACATCAAGTCGCCCAATTTTACTTATTCACCCCATACCTATGCACCACCCACTTGAGCGACCTTCCTTGATGTTCAACCATCCATTCAGCCTACAAAAGCCTTTCATGAAGCCTTCTCTAAATCCATTCATGGAAGGGATTTTCCTTCATTGGATCCCTTACCTGAAAGGTATCATATTGAAACCTCCACCAAGACCTTCTAATATACCAAACCTTTGGGAAAGGTAAATTAGGGTGTCTCCCATTTGGATTTGGATATCTATGGTTAGGGGTTTCCCACACTCATATTACCAGAGGGTAAGGATACTCAAAGTGTCTATGGATCTGGATATACATGGTCACATATACCCTTACCCTAGGGATAGTGTTGTGGAGTTCTTGATTTCGGATTCTGGAGATAGGACTCTGTCTGTCCCCTCTCATCTCTAAGATCTGGAGCCTTGGGTTCCTAGCAGGGAGGATAAGGATCATAATTTTTTCCCTTTCATATGAGATTAGATCATCCCTTTCTAACCACCCAATTTTAAGGTATACCTCATGGAATAAGCCCTTATCCTTTCGGTCTAGACCTAATGACCCTCACCTTCATTACACATTGAAATGGTCCTTTCTTTGTGCCCTCATCCATCATCTCCCCGACTTCTTTTACCGTAGACCTACCCTCTACCACTAACAGAGGAGGAAAAGTGTGTGGTTTTTTGAATCTTTCACATCCCCTTGTTTCTCACACCAAGCATAACTCACATGGGATTAGAGATTTGTGATGATCCTAACACTAATACAATCCACCTAAAATAATTAACAATGAGAACTCTTACTCCCACCATAAATGGAATACATAGGAAGACTAATCAAGGCTAGATATCCACAACATATCATCCATGAAATGAGAAATCATACCCCCTTAATCTGGGAATCTTCCTCAGAATTAATCCCTAATCCTAATTCTCTTAATATGGGAATCCTCCTCAAGAGTAATACCTAATCCTAATTCCCTTAATCTATGCATCCTCCTCAGGAGTATGCCTCAATCCTAATTCCCTTAATCTGGGAATCCTCCTCAGGAGTTAGCTCCAATATTAATTCCCTTAATTTGGGCATCCTCCTCAGAAGTAATCCCCAATCCTAATTCCCTTAATCTAGGCATCCCCCTCAAGAGTAATCCCATATCCTAATTCCCTTAATCTGGGAATCCTCTGCAGGAGTAAGCCCCAATCTTAATTCCCTTAATCCAGGCATCCTGCTTAGAAGTAAGACCCAAATTAAAACCCCAAACTTCCATGATTTGAGACATCTCTCATAGACCCTATTAAAGAGAATCCTCTTCAAGAGTAATCCCTAAATTAATCCTATCAAAGGGACATACTACCCTATGAGACTTACCAAACTACATGGAATTTGATTCCCATAGAAATGGGATATGTAGGAAACCTCCTTGAGGTTCAAACCCAACACTCCAAATCAACCTTGTTCTCTCTAAGCCACATTCCCATCAGGTTCTAATTAAACTTAGAATATCATATCCCTTCCAAGTTCCTTGGGTTGTTTTTATATAAGTCCCACATCAAGATTTGACTAGGAACCTTCTGCCAATATGTATTTACCATATAACATTAAACTATACGGTTGGGTACTTATTAAATGACCTTAAAGGGTATGATGTTCCCCATTAAACAGAACTAAAATATGAGTGTTCTGATTCCTTTCATGAGGATACATAAGTAGCCCATCTATGGGTACGATCCCAACATCAAAACAACTTATGTCTCCCTGGATGATGATAAACTTCAAATTAACTTTTGTTTACCTATAAGACAATAAACTCCAGAGTAAATTTCCATCTCCCTAGATGACAATAAACTCCAGAGTGACTTTTTTCTACCTGGATGACCATAAATTATAGAGTTCCCCACTGAGTGGCTTAAAAACTAGAATTGTTGTAATAATGACCAAAGAAAATCTTAGTATATGAGAGGATACCATTAATGGAGAACCTATAATACATACAGATATCTCCATTGATGAAGAATATTGAATACATATGGATGATTCTGAATTCCACACATGCTAATAATTGATTGAAAATTTCTAGGGAAACCTAAATTACACTTGTTAAATTAATTAGGCTCCATGAACATATCTTAAATCTATAATAGAGTCCCATAGTAGGAAATAATTCCCCTTAAAAATGGTGTGATGAGCCCGACCTCTCATCCTCTCAACCAATGTGAGTTCTTAAGTATCGTGGGTCAAAAATACTTAACAAGAACCTGTATTTGGAAAGCAGGTCCCTTTGGATATAAAATTGTTAGGTGTTTTCAGTTCCATAAACAAACACGTTGGAAACCGTTCAGAAATAGTGATTCCTAACCAGAACACACGTTTTGAAGAAACAAAAAAATGGTGAACCTGACATGAATCCTTAACCAAGATTATAGTGTTACCCATCCGTTAGGACCCTATCAATTGATAAAAGAGGGTTAGATAAGGAAATAAATCATGCATGTTTTCATCCAAAATATTTTACTTTTTCTAAGTTAATTGATTGTATTTTTCATATATACAGGCACTTATTTCGAAGAACTTCATTCATTCCAAATGACTTCCTTCAATTTTACACTTGCGAATGCCTCGGATGCTGCTCAAGCTAGATCCTCGTCCACTTAAAGGATGCCTTCACTAACTCAGCATCTTCAACGTTGGTTCTCTAACACACTGGTCCAAGAGTACCATCAACATGGTACTATCTTGACCTTAGAGGTTGTTCAAAAGGCCCTCCAAACCAAGAATAACCAATGTTCATCCGATCAACAACAACCGGTGGTCTAGAAGTAGATAGTGCCAACCACCGTCTTCAACCGTTTTGAGAGCATATCCCTAGAACGCAATCACTAATCCCTCCCCTATTCTAGATAGGTTGACCAAGAGTCAACCTATAGCCTCATTTTAAAGACACAGGGTTCCTTACCAAGGGCTCATACCAATAATCATCTTTGTAAATGTTACATGACAGTAAACCCTCAACATGATGAGGGTGTTATCTTCGGTTGTCCATCCTAGGTCCCTCAGACCAGAGCACACAAGACAACCCACCAAGGACAAAAACTGACTAATAGGGATTAAGTTCCTACCTTTTCCCCATCTGAAGAAGTCCACCAACCCATTTTGGTGGAAAATAGAGAACGGGCACATACACTTATCCACCTTCATTCTGTCATCCAGAAAACTCACCTAGAGGTTCCCAACCAATCCCACCATTGAAATCTAGTGGAGTACTATGAGTAAGTATATACACCTACTTAAAATATTTTATCCTAACAGCATACTCATTTGGATACATTCAATGAAGCCCACCAACCAAATGAAGCGGAAATTTTCAAGTAGAAACATACACCTGCCTGCACCCACCAAGCCTGCCAGTAGGCACAGACGCCTGCCAACATCCATCGTGCCTTCCAATAGTCTCATTTGGAAGCACCTGGAGAAGTCGGTCGGAAAGCTCTAACGAAAAACCTGGGGGAAACTCAACTCTCTACCCCCACACATGAGTACTGTCAGTATCCAATGATAGGAAAGGGAAGACATGAGAAGGTACATACAGGTAATCTAGATACAGAATGGATGTATATTCTCGTTCTATCCACTGAAGTCACCAAACACATTTTGGAAATGGTGAAAGAGAAGACACAAATTCCTACCCATATCCTAAAAGCTTTCCAGAATATCATAACATAAAATTTAGCAGTACCAGAGGGACAGACACATATTTCTATCCCCATACCTGGGATGACTCATCAGCATGTCATCCCGGAGTAGATACACACCTCTTTTCTAGTCCAGGAGGGTTATGGTGCACACTCCTCATATCATATGGACAACCAGATCGGGAACATACACTCATTCCAATTATAGATAATTGTCCTATTTAAATGGCCACCCCTAAGCAGGAACATACACCTTCTCATGATAACCAGTTTTCCTATCAAGTGGATCTAACTACGTGTAATAAGGCATCTAAGAAAAATTCACACCAATCATAGTTGGATAATCAATAGTGATCTACGATTTGAATCCACTTAATGATGGAGTTATTGAAGCCCTCAGACATTTATTTGTTTCAACTCAAGATCTTATCCTCGCATTACCAAATTATGGGATTATTAGCAGTAATTTTGAAGTTCCTCATTGTAAAATTCATCATGAAGTTTTGATTCATGGAAATTGGGTCAATCTCGAGAACCTATATCTGGATAATAGCCAAGGAAATCCTTTGAGTGGCCAGAAGACCAAGTAGAAATAGGATTTATCCCTTGCTATAATCCACCATATTGGTCCTCCCCATGATGGAATTATCTATGAAAGTTCACTCTGTAGCAATGTTTCACATTGTCAAGAGAATTCTCCAACTAATAATGTATTGATGAGAAATTCCTCTTATCTTGAGGCACTTGAAAACACAAGGTCAGTCATGTATGATTCCTTATTACTAGTAAGTGAAATACTTTCTCATCCAAAAGATATACAATGGAGACGGTGATTCTCTAAACCTCCTTTGGATCATTTTCCTTCTAATATAGCAGAGGAAACACCAAATGATCTCATTGCTTGTCGTAAAGCAATCGGTAACCATCCACTCTAGTCAAACTAGGTTGAGAAACCTTTGGAAAAAGATGAATAGGATATGTTGAACATGAGAAAACAACTAGATAAGGGTGAAATACCAGTCATGTTCTAGACTTTGGTTACCTCTTAATACAACATTCCATAGATGTTGGAATAAGATTGTATTCATGATATCTGCCTCAACATATGGAATAATATTCATCATCTGAAAGGAAAAGTATTACCATATAATAAATATAAAAGTAATTTCAATGTAATATAAGGGTTACAGCGCCAAATTTACTTGGCATCTCTCGAGGCTTCCTGACATCCAAAGATTGAGAAGCAACTGGAGGCCTTTCAATGTGCATGCCTTGATGCATTAAAGAGGTTGTAAAAATTGATCATAAAAATCTCATCTGGTGTTTATATCAGAGGATGGGGTTCACACAAAGCATTTCATTTCACTATTCTCCAAAGCCATCAAATACAAAAAAAATGGTCTCATGCAATGTTATTGCCCCGGGCTGGTTACAACAAACAAATTCTATTCCTGACCGAAGACATGTTCAGCAATAATAGGCCTCGACTAGATTTCACAAAAGTTAGGACCAAAGAGATCAATCTATAGATATACTTTTTCATAAAGTGTCTAAGATCATTGATAAGGCCTCCTGCTTAGAGGATTCCATCCATTATAGTACAAAAATGTCTGAAATAGCATAATGGTATTTCAAACCAGGTAATTTAAGTGAGCACCGGATAATTCACCCAGATAATGTTTGGACCAGAATTCATAAGATCAGAAGATAAATTGCGCTGGTATCAGCTATAGAAGTTTAGGAGAAACCCCAGCCCACAGGGTTGGGGGATTTTTAAACCCAACCCTCAGAGTCAACAAAAATATCCCAAAGGATTGAGAAAGAATAATAGGAACAACTTCAGCCCATAGGATTGGGGGGTTTTCATGTTCACAATCCCCACCTCAGTGGAAGTTAGTTTTCTCCCAATTAGGAAAGAAGCCGCAAAATTAATGCATGACTAAACTATCCAAGGATTTACTTCAGGTTTTTTTTTGTCAAACAATTCCTGAGTAACCAAAAAATAGAAGAACAAAGTCTCATGGAGGGTGAAAAATAAGGCGATCTCACCAAGATACGAACACAGTGCCAACAATGTATTACGTGTTAGTAAATTTAATTAATTCTATTATTGAAGATCCTCCAGGAAATGATTCCAGTTCAGGGGAGTCATAGGATGAAGTTCTTGTTCATAATACAGTCAGCATTGAAGCTAGTGAATGAGGTGTGCATACTATAAATTAAAGGCTTTCTTGGGATCATGTTATCCCCTTGAATAATACACTTATACTATTTCTAAAGGCACCTAATAGGAAAAAAGGAAAAGGTCAGACTATGTATTGACTTCTCCCTGAAGAAATTCAATCCCTTTCATTGGAAGAAATATTTTCTTAGCATGAAGAGGAGATGAAGGAGTTGAGAAGACTCAATGCAGAGTTACTCTAAAGTAGTATTCTTACTAGTCATGCTCCACAAGAAGATCCTCATCTTGAACTTTTAGTAGGATCACTTCAGAAAAGAGGTTTTGTTGAAACTACTAATGTGGATAATGAATTCACTCTATTTACAGTATAATCCGAGCAAGTTCAAGAATATCCTTACAGTCATACCACTATTGGTTACCCATGATAGATACTAGCAGCACCACCACCAGTGATCCTGCTAGTCGTCGCACCTATTTAGGCTCCAGCTGTCATACCCATTCAAGTCCCATATCATCCAGATATTCCTCAAATGCTCATGAACACAAATAAGTCATTAACAACTCGATTAAATATATGGAATGGTGGTATGAACTAATTCAACCATAAAATAAGGTTTATCCTGAATGGGTGATCTAACTCCTCTTCTTCTAAACTTTGTGAATCCTATATTTACAATATTTAATGGCTCAAAATATATGAACCAACACTTGGTGCATTTTGTCTCTTGTTGTGATCCTGTGATGGGGACCCCTAAGCAACAAGAAGTAGTAAAACTCAAATGCTTCGTACAATCTTTGTAAGGGCCAGCCTTCGTCTAGTATACAAGTTTGCAGTCTCAATTGATTACTGTATGGGAAGACCTTTGTCAGAAATTCATTTTCTAATTTATCTCAATGTTGTAGAATACAATATTCTTTGATCTCACAAACTGAAAGAAAAGGGAGAATGAAAGAGTTTTAGATTTCATTGCTTGTAGGAAAGGATTAACATACTCCTTGAATATACTGCTCCCTTTAGAATATTGTTTTTCCCATTTGTGTAGAAAACCTCTGTGATGAGTTTTGAAAACCTTTCATACCAATTAAATACATTGAAGGGTTTCAGGATCTAGCTTGGATTACTCAATTGGTGGAAAATCCATAATAGAGACTATAGACAAAGCCCAAGTAATCCCATCAACTCCAGGAAGAAGAGTGAGAAAAGAAAAGGATGCTACAGTTATGCTCAAGTAAGCAATTATACCTGCTCGTACTTCAAAGACCTCATCATACCATAGGGCTCCACCTCCCAAGCATCAGAAGCAATTACCACCTCATTAAGATGATCAAAAATTTCAAAGGTGGAGATAGTTTTAGGATTTAAAGAATAAATTCTACTCTTTTTAGAATGAACAAGTTCCTAGCTACTTTATTTTAGCCTTTTGAAACAATTTAGTTCAGTTACCAAGGCCTAAGAATCCAAACAAATAAGGAGATTAGGATCTACCAAACTACTTCCCTTTCCATAAAAGGTTGGGGCAACCCATACAGGGGAGTTTTGTTTTCAAAGATCTCCTAAAAAAGATGGTGGACTCTAGACAAGTAAAACTGAAAATTTCATCATCCCAGGTAGTATGTGTTATTGATACCGATCCATAAGAGTAAGGTGACTGGAAGGAAGTCAAAAACAAGAATGTGCATAAGTTTGATAATTGGATGGTCAGAAAAATGATCAATCTAACTCATTCCATTCTATGAACATAGTTTAAACAACCGACTGTGCCTCTTTCCACTTTTGTTGTAGCCAAGGCATCTTCATAAAAATATTAGTTCTCTAAAGGTTAATCCTCAAAGAAGCAACATGGTCAGAAGGATAAAGTAAAGTCAGAAGAATATGAGCTCGTGTTAAATCCAAAGTTGTCCTTAAATTTGAAAGATTTCATGTGAACTATCTCAAAAGAACAGGAACCTCCCCACCAAATGACACTACAAGAATTGACCAATTAGGTAGGATCTTCATCAGATAGGGAGTTGATATTCGGTTCCATTAACATTATTCACTTAATGGATCCCTATGAAAATGATGATTCTGATTATGAACTTGAGTTCCCTTCACTTGATTGGGGAAATGGGGGAATAGGTCGTCAAGGTTGAGGATACATAGGAAGATGTGGGTATGATAGAATACAATAATTCAATTACACTCCTACTCAAACCATTTATGCAGAAAAAACTCATGGGAGATCCCTCTAGTGGGCTCAACAGGAATAAAAAAATTCTCCCACACATGACATATCTACCCTGGCATGATCATCTTGGAAAACCAATTATAGGATATACCACCATCTTCTCAGTAAATGGGCAGACCTATCTAGCCTGATCCAACAAGAGAATAATTATTTATAGCTTCTACCCCGATAAATGGTCCATCCACATCAGGAGCATCAGCTTCCAAGGCACCTGCAAAAGAGCATCTTCATACTAGAAAATACATAACTCTAGATAAAAAAATTGATGTGTTGAAGAAATTGGACCAAGTATTGTCCAAGCTATCAATCTTGGATTCTCTGAATCTATCAAAGGATCTACAGGAATCACATATTGAGGCATTATCAAGCCCTCAAGAGTTTGAAACTGAGGCTGTTGATGTAGAGGTTTACCATATAGAGAATGATCCAGTAGAATTTCATGCAGTCATATATTTCACAGACCAGGATGAGGATGTTGTTGTACATGGACACATCAGGACCTTGTATATATCCTAAAGAATTAATGATATTTACATCCAATGATCCTTCATTGATAATGGCTCAAAGGTCAACATCATTCCTATCTGGACACTTTGCCAATTGGCCCCCACTTAATTCCATTTTTATACCTCCAATTTGATATTATAGGGTTATGATAAGAATAATCAAGAATATATCAGCGAGATTACACTCAGAACTCAGTTTGGGGATCTCATATCTGATTTAGAGTTCATGGTTATCTGACATGACACAGCTTTCAACATTCTATTAAGGAGACCTTGGCTACATCAGCATGCCGTTATTCCTTCATCATACCATCAATGTCTCAAATATTGTTCCAATGGTCAAATTGTGAAATTTTACAATGATAAGGCCCTGTTCAAAACTCTTAAATATCATTACATTGATACGAAGTTCTATCACACAAAGGGAAAATAGTCTATGGCTAATGATTTTACTAGAATCAATGCTCTGAATGGTCTGTAAAAAAACCTAGCTAACCCATTCAAGCATCTCAATGCAGATTACGTGTTACCCATTAATCAAATTTAACAGGTTGGCCCAAATACAATCACTCATTCAGTGGATTCCATAATTTCAAATGTGGAAATTGATCCTAATGGAATAAGAGAAATCATTGATTCACTAAACAATGATGAAATCCTAAATTAAAATGTATTCGTTCCATCCACTGAACTTCATCAAGTCTCTAAATCATTAACCAGGATAGAATAAGTTATCGAACTCATGGAAAAAACAGGTATCATGATTCCCATCTAATCATATTCCTTTAAGAACTTCAAAAATACCCTTCATCATTAGTTGGGCTGGATATGGTTGTCTCCTCTTCAATATGTCTAAATACCAACCCCTCCCCTAGCTCTAAAAGTCTTGCTTCATCACCTAAACTTAAAGAAGAGGAAGAAGAAGTAATGCGTGAAGAATAAAAAGAAGAAGAAGACCTCAAAGACTCCCCTCCATCATTTTAGGAAGGAGTATCCACCACTATGGATGAACTAAGATAAATAAATCTAGGTATAGAGGAAGGCCTACGCCCTACTCTGATTAGTGCAGCCATGAATCAAGAAGATCAAGATGTGTATACTTATTTTTTGAAGAAACACTGATATTGTTTTGCCTATAATTACATATAGATTCCATGACTTGACCCCAATGTGGACACCCATCATTTGGGTTTTTCAGAAGATCATCGGGGATATAAACAGGCAGCAAGAAGAATACACCTGACTCATGCCTCCAAGATTGAGGTTGAAGTCAACAAGATTATCCAAGCTAACTTCATCAAAGAGGTGAAATGTCCATAATGGTTATCCAATATTGTCCCTATGAAAAAGAAGACTAGTAAAATTAGAGTTTTCATTGATTTCATAGATCTGAATCGGCATTGTCTCAAAGATGACTTCTTAGTTCCAATCACAAAATTCTTGATTGATGCAATAGTTGGATTTGAAGCTATATTCTTCATGGAAGGATACTCTGGGTATAACCAAATATAGATGGCCCTATAATATGAAGAATATACAGTCTTTAGATCCCCTTAAGGCATATTTTTCTATCAGTTAATGCCATTTAGATTGAAGAATGCTGGTGCGGCATATCAATGTGAAATGCACCACATCTTCAAACCCTTATTGGGGAAATTCATTGAATGATATGTTGTTGAAATAGTGGTTAAATCCAAACAACATTATGATCACCTAAAGTACCTGGAGAGCATATTCAGCAAGCTTTGATAGCATAATCTAAAGATGAACCCTTGAAATGTGCTTTCAATGTAACCTTAGGAAAATTTATCAGTTTTGTTGTACTCCATCATGGTATTAAAGTCGATCCCAAGAAGACTAAATCTATCCTTAGAATTTAACCTCCTAGAAACTTGAAAGAGTTGAGAGGACTTCAGAGACACTTGACCTACATCTGGCACTTCATATTCAATATGGTTGAAAACTATTTACCCTTCACCAAATTGATGAAAAAAGGGGTCACATATCGATGGACCAATGACTACCAAGAAACATTTGATACCCTTAATAAATACCTCTTGAGTCCACTGGTATTGATGCCAACTGTTTAGGGAAAAACACTCATCCTTTATGTGATAGCCTTAGAGAGATCATCGGGTGCCTTCCTTGCATAAAAGAATGATGTTTGGAATGAAACCAGCCTTTATTATCTTAGTTGAACCATGCTTGACACAGAGACTCAATATTTAGATATTGATAAGAGTTGTCTAGCATTAATATTTGCAATTTAGAAGCTGAGGAACTACCCATAGAATCATGAGGTCCACTTGATCTCACACAGTAACCCGCTCAAATTTATCCTTGTTCATCCTATGTTGATAGGATGTTTGGAACAATGGGTAGCTATTCTGTAGTAGTTTGATATACATTTTTTCCTCAGAAATCATTAAAAGGCCAAGACTTGGCAGACTTCCTTGCTGAACACCCATTTGTGGAAGAAATTTCCTTGAATACTGAACTTCCTGATGAATAATCTTATCTATATAGGATAGTCCCCAAAAATGGGAAATGTACTTTGATGGTGCTTCCAGAAGTCCAATAGGGAAGATAATGGAAGACCCTAAGTTTAACAAGGTTGGTTTAGGAATTGTACTTATCTCCCCATAAAAGGTGGTGTTGTCATACTCTTTCCTATTATCAAAAGGTGGTACCAATAATGAGGTAGTATATTAGGCTCTCATTGTAGGCCTGGAATTAGCACTCCAGGTACCAATAAATCACCTATAAGTGAAAGGTGATTTAGAATTGGTAATCAAACAGATCAATAGGAATTAAGCTATCAGAAAATAAGAGTTAATTCCCCTGTGTGATTATGTATGAGGGTTAATGGTTGAATTTCCATTAGAAACAACATTTTCTTACATCCCATGATCACAAAACACCCAAGTTGATTCATTGGAAAATGTATCCACAGCCTTGGTAGATCCAAATTGGGATGAAACAATCATCACCATTGCTTATCATCATGTGGGTTTACCTTTTATTCAAATTAGAACAGAGGAAATCAATGAAATTAGTCCCATTTCCAAGCCATATGTTCATACCATTGGATGGATGGAACCCATCATGGAATATCTTCAAAATAGGGTACTTACACTAGATAGAGTTGAAAGAGAGAAGCTCTAGTGACGAGCAGTTAATTTCACTCTTTATTATGGACCAGATCACTAGATGATCCTATACAAATGAGGCTTTGATGGAATCCCCCCCAGATTCATTGATGGAGAAGAGAATGTAGCTATCATGAAAGAAGTACATACAAGAGCCTATGGTTCCCACAAGTTTGGGCATAGGATTTCTAATCAAATCTGAAGGCTTTGATACTTCTGGCCTTCAATGATGCATGATTTCACATATTTGAGTAAGAAGTGTCATCCCTACCAGGTTCATGCTAACTTCATTCATCAACCCCCAGAGTTTCTATATACAACTAAATACTCTTGTCCATTTTTTATATGGGTAATGGATATAGTGTGACCTTATCCTCTAGCTATGGCTAAGCAGTTCAAGTACATTCTTACTGCTATCGATTTCTTCTTAAAATGGAATAAGGAAATACCTCTTAAAGAAGTCAGGGAAAATCATGTTTAGCTTTTTAAAAGCTAATATCATCACTAGATTTGGTTTCCCTCATACCATATTGATGGAAAATATACCCAATTTCTATTATTCCGAGATAGAGAAGTTATATCAGGAACACAATATCAAATCCCACCATTCATCCCACTATCATGAAATAGCCAATGGATAAATAGAGGCTTTCAATAAGACCCTATCAAATATACTCTAGAATATGGTGGATAAAGATAAGAAATATTGACTTGATAAACTCTTGTATGCTTTATGGGCTTATAGGACTACTATTCATACTACCACACGAGCACTCCGTACTCATTGGTATATAAAATAGAAGAAGTCCTACCCATTGAAGTTAAATTTCCTTTACTCCAAGTTGTTGTTTGTGACTAGTTATCTATAAATAATCATTCCCATAAGTGACTAGATGAGCTTAAGCAATTAGACGAAAAGAGATTTCATACCTTGAATCACTTGGAATTCTATTAGAACAAAATAGCACAAGATTTTAATAATAAATTTCACCTCCATTCATTTCTTTAAGGAGAATTATTATTAGTCCTCAGGGCTCTGATGATACCAGGAAATAATCCTCCAAATATTGAGCCAAAGTGGTAAGGTCCTTACTCCATACATAAGTTCCACTCTAATATAGATTATTCCTTAATCTCAATGGATGAATAACTCATTACAACTCCAACCAATGCAAGGTTATTGAATAAATACTTTGTGTAATAACATAGATAATGTCCTAGTTGTATAGTGTTAAACTACATAATAACCATCGTCCATGTCAGATGACATTAAACTAAACAACATCATTTATCCTTGATATACAACATTAAACTATAATATTAATGTATCCTTCATTTGATGTTAATAAATCACCCAAGATACCACATATTGGAATTCCTTGTGGTCCTTTAAAAGATTATTAGCTTCCATACACAAGAATTACTCACATAATTTCCACTCCTTAGTGGCACTTGAGCCCCATTTATTCCTATGTTTGAATCATATCTACATAGGGATCCATTTTTAAGAACTAGTTGTGGCTTTATTCTTACCCCTATAAAGATATGTAGTGACACATGGGTCTTATTCCCTGGTCCAACTGCAATGTTTCTTTCACATCTGGTGACTTACATCCTCTTCGCAAGACATTAAACAACATGGTTCTTCAAGAACTATGTGTGTCTTGATTCTCATTCCAATGAGATATGTAGTGAATCCCAGATCTCCAATCTTGAGCCCAGCCTCAACCATAAAGAAATTCATTTCCCATTTTCCTATATATTAATTAAACCTATACAGAGCACTCTTCTAGTATACAGGGTTTGATTATCATACCATCCCATGTCTTGAGCTTAACTATTATTCTGGAATGTATCAAAATCCCTTGTATCACACATCAAACTCAGTTGGTGTGGGGAACAATCTTTTCAAGAACTACATGTGGCTTGATTCTCATTCCAATGAGATACATAGTGACACCTATATCTCTAATCTTGGGTCCATCCATATCTCAAAAAGACCCTATTCCTCACATAGAAACCTATTTGGTATGAGTAATATCATCAAGAACTACATATGGCTTGTTCTTATTCCAATAAGATATGTATAAACACTTGTATCTCCAATCTTGAGCCCAGCCATGACAAAAATAAATATCCCCTTTATTCCTTGTGTGTATGAATCAAACCTACATAGGGAATGTTTCAAGAACTATGTGTACCTTGATTCTTGATCCAACAAGATACATAGTGGTGCATGTGTTTTAACCATGGCACATCCTCAATATCTCTGTCTTTTCAAGTCAGTTCATCTGCATCCATACCGCAAGATGTTAAACTATATGGGAATTCAAGAACTACATTTGGATTGATTCTCATACCTATGAGATATGTAGAGATTCCCATATCTTTTATCTTGGTTCTAGCCACAATTTCATAATAGAAACCCCTCTTTATTTTACCCATGCACAAATCAAATTTTCATAAGGACCTCTTTCAGGACTTATAAGTTGATTCTCATTTCAATGAGATACATGGTAATTCCTAGAATTCATACTTTAGGTCCAACCACTAGCCTGGAAATTATAAAAAGATCCCTCTTCACCACATAAAAACTTGATGATATGGGGAATAATTTCAAGAACTATGTGTAGCTTGATTCTTTCCCCTAGTAAGATATGTAGTGACGCCTGGGCCCTATATCATAACTCAGCCACCACTCAATCATTAGACCCTTATCTTTCACTTGTTTAATCTTTGTGTTGTAAAAAGAGTCTTTTACCACCCATTGTTTGTCACACCGAGCACATCTCACGTGGGATTAGAAATTGGGTAAAGAACTTATCTGCATAAATAAGATATCTCAATTACTATTTGGATTTATCAATGGTCATGGATATAATACCTTAAAATACACAACAGATGTCCTCATCACATGATGAAAAACTACAAAATATTCTCAAAAAAATCTATGTGTGGTTCAATTCTCGTTGTCATGAGATATGTAGTTATTTTACGTCAGTTTACCTTTGTCCTTACTGCAAGATGTTAAAATGCATGGAAGTTCAAATAACTACATGTGGCTTGATTCTCATTCTATTTAGATATGTAGTGACACTTGGATATCATATCTTGGGTCCATCCGAAATTAAGAAAAATCCTCGACTCCCTGTGTATGGATCAGACCTGCACAACAAACCCTTTCAAGAACTACGTATAGATTTATTCTCATCCATATGAGATATGTAGTGACATCAAAACTTTCAATCTTGGACCCAGCTGAAACATCATGAAATTGATGCCTCTTTTATCCCATGTATGAGTCATATCTACATGTGGAGATCAATACAAGTTCTCATCTTATGTATGAACCTATATTCAAGAAATCCCCATTATACCCCACTTTTAAATTCAATTAGGGTGGGGTAAAATTTATTTAAGAACTACATGTGGCTTGATTCGTGCCCCAACAGGATACGTAGTGACACCTGGGTCTTATTACTTAGTCTAGACACAATATTATTTTTTTACATTAAAATCACTTCACATCCTCACCACATGAAGATAAACTGCATGGACCTACATGAACTATGTGTGGCTTGATTCTCATCTATATGAGATATACAGTGATGTCTAGATTTTCAATCCTAGGCCTAGCTATAGAATGATATGAAAAATCCTTTTTTCTCCCATGTTCGAGTCCGATCTACATGAGGAGATCCAATACATTTTTCCACCTTATACATGAACTTGTATCTGATAAAACTACGTGTGGCTTGATTCTTGTTTCGACAAGATACGTAGTGGAACTTGGTCCCTATACCCTAGTACATCTGTAATATTCAATTGTTCTTCATATCAAATCCCCTAATGTCCTTTTTGTGTGACTTTAAACTGCATAGCCTAATGTCCTTACCGTATGAATTTAAATTGCACACTACTCAAAGATCTATGTATGGATTGATTATCATCCCTATGAGATATGTAGTGATGTCCATGTCTCCTATCCTAGGTCCAGCCAAAATATAAAATAAAATTCTACCTCTCCCTCATATAATTAAAAATCTATGCAAGAGCCTTTATTTTGGGTTATCTCCTTATAGATCCCACTAAGAAAACAAAATATTCCCCCATTATACATATGAGTCAGATCTATGTAAGGGGCTTCGAACTCATGTCCAATATCAGTCCAAAAACTTCCCTTATACATTGGATATTACCCCTTTCATATATCATACTCCTAATATTGTATACTTTCAGATCTTTGTAATCTTTCCTCATCTCTTGGTGGTAGAATTTCTGATACTTGAGAGATCCTTTACCTAAATATGTAGTATGTACCCCAGTTGTCCTTACATAAAATCTGCCTATATAATGGGCCTATTAGCATAAGGATTCCACTATTGAATATGTAACATATTCCCTAGTTAGACCTGTATAATAAATCCCCCATAATAGGTTTTTCAAATAGAGGTAACTTCATTCTTGGAAGAAGCCTCTTCTTCCCCCCTTAAGCTTTGATGATGGTATGTAGGAACCCGTATTTTAAAGAGGTCATTCATTTCTTATTTGTCCCATATCCTTTCTCTCGACCGAAAAGTCTCCAAGATTGTGGTTTACATTTTTTACCTTCACTAATTTTAAGCATAATAAAATAACCTTGGATCATTTGAACACATATCATAAATTGTTTCCATAATATTATGTTCCTATTCATGTGAACTAAAACTAAAGACACCATACTTCCTATGTTTGGATCATACCTTTGTAGAAATCCTATTCTTGTGATTCTTTGGAAATCATGACTGGAAATAATCTTGTTGTATTTAGGTGCTTTTCTCCATAAACCAAACTCTGTGCTTGGGAAAATCCAAATCTCCATAAACTTTATTCATGTTTTAGTAATAGAATATCTGAATTCTTGAGAGATCCTTTACCTGTCTATGTAGTATGCACCCCAGTTAGGATTGTATAAAATCTACCTACATGATGGGCATATCAACATAAATATTCCACTATTGTCTATGCATCACATTCCCTAGTTGGCTCTACATAATACATCCCTCATAACGGGTTTGTTAAATAGTGGTAACTTAGTTCATGGAAGAGACCTCCTCTAATGCCTTTAGCCCTTTTCCCATTTCATTCTATGAATCCAGAAATTCCCAAATAATAGTTTACAATTCTTCCTTTCTATGCCTGAATATGATAGCATGTTTCTAAAAAACTATCAATAAATTGGAGAATCATAAAACTTTGGTCAAAGATAATGACCTTATATTAAATCCAACTTAATTTTATTTTTACATTACTTGAAACTACACATCATAATGTCCTTATTGCGTGACTTTAAACTACACAACATAATGTCCTTGTTGTAGACTTTAAACTGTAAGAGTTGGTGTCCAATAACCAACTGGTTTTACTTTGATTACATGGATATTTAATTTATTATAACATATTGTTCATTTTTCTGCATGATTATAATGTAATAATTTCCTAGAGTATTTGTTTCATTGATAAGGTCATGGAAGTTACCCACTATGATGAGAACCTTGAAATGCTATAACAATATTCTTAAATGTAGTTCTGTGATTAGATGACATACTATGATTGGACACATAGAATGCAGAACATCAGGTGTGAGTACTCATAAGCAGATGAGACTTCCTCTCATGAATTTCGCACTTGGTAATCTCTAATATAGAAGATTATGAGAACAGACCCACTAGTAGGAATTCATCATGTTTTGGTGTCATCAGATATTTCTATCTGCGAGCGTGTGTAATGATCCTTAGACTTTAAGATTATCATTAATACATGTCATGACTTACGCACTTTGATTTACTAACAAAAATTGTCACACTGACAGTTGAAAAGAAGTAGGGTATGTTGGGTGCATCACGAGTGGCATGTTATTAATGGATAAGTCGAGGAATGATTTTTTTCCTTCCATTTATGGAAGTTGATATCTCGGCCCTTTGATTGAAATATAACTTTCATGCGAAATTCCATGGCCATGGTGTAACGAAAAGTTTATTTCAGGTAGTCAAAGAACGACGTATCAAGCATAAATGTTGATGACATAGTCATGAAACCTGCATGATGAGATATTGCGATAAAGGGATTATATTACATAGTGAGTTTTCATATGTGGATGTCATTTTTGTGACTTTACATTATTTCTCTTGGGTGCCATGACCCATTTCTAGACAGTACTCTTGGACTTTAGGCAAGCCTGCCTAATGCCAATGAGAAAGAATCCTAGAGGGTAACACACGAAGTGTTTTTGGCGGTCTTTGTTAAATTATATTTTAATTTAATTAAACGAAATAAATATTATTCTCAAGACCGTGGAAAAAAATTCAAGTTAAAATGATCACATAAATTAAATAAAATTTAATTATTTATTTTATTAAACATTTAATAAATATTTATTCACTATTTTGTAAATAAAATATTTATTTAAGAGAATAAATTATTTATTTATTTATTCATGTGTTTAGTAAATCTAAGTGGAGTTCAAGCGGACCAAGGCTGGTCCAGTAGTAAAATAATTATTTTCAAGACAGTAAATAATTATTTAACTAGTTGTCACAAATTAAAATAACGCTGCTATTATTTTGTGACGTGGAATTTTATTTATAATTCCATTTTGTGAAAGTTGGTACACCATAAATAATGACACGGTATTATTATTAAATGCATGGGTTTTCTATAAGTTCATGAATGTATTTAATTGTTTCTATGCAATTAAATATTGTAACTGAAATTCCATGTATATAAATAGTCAAGTATGCCTATTGTTCCACACAGCACACCACACGCCTGGTTAATTGAGAATTTTTTAGCCAAAAATTTCTCTCTCAAATCCTATTCTCTCCCCTCTCAAGAACAAGAGACGTTCTTCAAGGTCGAAGAACAGGTGATCAAGAATGACCGACACAAGACACTCGATTCACCACGCTAGCACCCAGAGAATGAGCGGTGTCGATCAGAGGCCATCAGAGCACGTGTGGATCACCGCTAGAGGGATTCTAGTTTGGATACTTACAAGTACAATGAGATAATCTGGAAGGGACATTCCATATGATCAACATCATCAATGAAGAAAAATACCAAAGATCCAGGTATTATTTTTCTTTATGAAATTAATTAAATTAATTATAAACATGATGTGAAAGATCCTCTCTAAAGGTTTCGGGCCTCTTTATTATTTATCTAAATCTTTGATTATATTACATGGAGACCGGTTTTAATCGTCATATTTATCCCAGAATAATCATTAATCATGGTAAAAATCAAATTGGGTCTCGTCCCAACCACGCTTCTGCTGCGCCTGGAACCTTCATAAACTGTACAGCATAAAAGCCCTTAATGTCCTTACGGCATGACTTTAAACCACACAAACATAATATCAGAAATCCCCTTTCTGAAAAATGTACCTTCCTTCACACATCATAATCGTGTAGGTGTGGATTCTCATTCATGACCTATGTTGGCACAGATGACCCCTTTTATTCTTAAACATCTTTCCTTGGAAAATCCACCCATTGTGGTTTTAAGACATCCAAATATTAAACCCCTTTGTCTATCAGTAATAGAATGTCAAAAATTACTAAGAAATCCTTTACCTGACTATGTAGTACATTACCTATGTGTCCTTTCATAAGTATACCACATAATGGGCCTTTCATTTAAAATATTCCACTGTTTATATATGAAGGACATAATCTAGTTGGCCCTATATAACATAGCCCCCATAATGGGTTTGTCAAATAGCAGAAAAAAATTTCTTGGAAGAGACCTCCTATATTCTTATACTTTGAGTTTTAGATTTGGTTACCGTAAAAATAATGACTCAAGATTCCCATTAGAAGTATCTAAAACAATGTTGGGACCCTCCTAGCCATCAAGCCTTGTTTGAGTTCTAGTTTTAAAATTCATGGTTAAAGCTATTCAACCTAAAACACTATATTTATTAGTCCAACATGCATGATTTTAAACTACCCTAAAAAAGAGACGTAGTACTCACCAGGTTGAGAACCCGCAAAGGGAACCCTGGACAAAAGTCGAGTCTCATCTCATTATACCTACATTCTGTACGGTTTAGGAAATATCGAGCAATAAAAAGTTAAGGAAAAACTTGTTTGACTGAAAACCCAAAAGGGAAATCCTAATAAAAAAGTTGAGTCTCATCCGCTAAGTCCACTCTATATTGGGATTAGAAAAAAAATTGGGTGATGATACAAAAGACACAAAGTTTGTAGGGATTTCCATATAACCTTAGTAACATTAAAATTGTGCTTGTTAGGCCCCTTGGATTAGGTAAAAGTTAAAGTGATCCCTATCCCTGTCATTATAATTATGATTAGATTACATAAGGATGTAATGTTATAAAAATCAGATTTAATGTCATAATTACTAAAATAAAACAGGGATGAAGATATAGATGTCCATAAACAAAATTCTTTTCATTTATAAGAAAAAAGTTTCAAGAGGAACATCCACAAATTGGAGTCTCTCTCTAATAAGTTACAAAAGTTCATCAATATAATTATTCATTTTTTGAATAGCCTCCTAGTCCCCATCATCACTCTATTGAAGTTTCATCGGTCGACTAGACTCAGTCTCTTCGGCCTGAAGAAGCTTCCTTAGAATATACAATGGCCTTTTCCCCTTCTTTTTGAGTTTCTCCTAATGATTAGTGGAGTTGTTTAAGTTCCTCTGTAGTATCCAACTCTTTCTAAAGACATGACATTTGAACAGTATTCTATTTAATCTTTTAGTTGAATGTTACCAATTTTTTACTATGATTGGCCCAGCTTGAGATACTACTACTTGAAATTCGTCAATGTTAGCAAGTAGTTTGTCTCTTATTAGATCCTACTGAAGTGTGTTCTCTTTCTCCCACCTCCGAATAGTATCCTTTACCATGGTAAGGATTTCACAGTAATCAAAGCCTCCAAATACCAACATGATGAATAACATTGAATGAAATTAGATTCAAAAAAGGCAGTTCCTTTAGGGATGTATCATATATAAGCTTCCATATATCTTTCCAATCTTTGCGAAATGTGATGAGGATAGCATTCTGTAACTCTAGATCTGAATCAAAGTCACCAACATAAGGAGGGATGTACTCTGAGATTAATGCACTTAAATAAGTTACATATTCTTCTCCCTCCCTAACAGTGGTCGCCTCACCTTCCAATAATGGTCGAGATGACACAGAAGTTACACCTCTAGCCCTAGCCTTGGAAGTTGATAATCCTACATAATGAATTAAAGTTATGTTTAACTTAAAAAGGATGGAAAGAGTGGGAATTGTTTCAATATTTGGTGATTCTTACCCAACAACAGGTAAGTATCCTGAACAGACTCCTCCCCAAAATTTCCAGCCTCAGTAGTTTTAGTTGGCACCTCTTAGTGAAGGGTACTTTATTGAGCCTACTCAGGATTCTCCAGATGAACCTCAGGAATGTTTTCTGTTACAAGGTTCACTTGAGCTGGTTTCTCCTCAATAGTAGTATTAATAGTGTTTTCAACATCTACTCCAATCACCATTATTGTAGTAGCTTCTGTAGATGGAGTTGTTCATTTCAACCGATCATGATTAAGAAATCAGGCATAAGAATATTGATCGGATGAAAAATAAAAACTCACATCTATTTGGTTCTATATACGGTGCCCCAAACTCTTATATAGTAATAGGCATATTAACATGTTCTAATAATTATTCAAAATACATGAAAGATTTATCATATCTTCCAATGACATCCCAAGCCCCGTGTTAGTCTCACCCATGGGAATACTTGGAGCAGTTGGTTCGTGACCCCCCTCCAATGACTTTAGACCCTGAATAGCCTCCTTAGTAACAGTCATTGGGTGAACATTAGTCATCGGAGGATTTTATAGTGCATGTGATGAAACTAAAATATTACATAAATGAAATCCAATTGTTGTTATATATCTTCTCATGAAGCACTTCTAATATACCAAATGACTCCTCTCTCCCAGAAACAGGAATAGGAGCAGTGCCAGGAGAAGATGTTGTTTCCTCTAGCCTAGATACCTATACATTCAAAGTATAATCTTTATTAATAGGGATCTAAACTTAATTATAAGTTCCCTACATAGTTCCCAAAGGATCATTAATAACATCCCTAAGGGAAGAAACAGAAGAATTTCATGCAATTCCAAGAAGTTTAAATACTTTCTATGGATGAGGGTAAAGTTAATGATGTCAGGAAGACTTACAGCTTCTAATAAAATGTTTAGCCACAAATTTATTCCTTTGGTGTCTTTGCTTCTTTTCCTTAGGAGTACTAGCATCATCATCTCCAAAAATAGGTATTGGATACCGCAAGCCTCCCGCCATTTCATCCTCCATGGCCTATCGGCCTGGAGATATCTCTCCCAATTCATGAGGTGACTCAACAACCCCAATCATAGTACCACCATGGTTATACCATGGTTATGGAACTTCAGTCAATTTTCCCTTAACCAGCTCCAATTTAAGATGGTATTTTCCCTGAGCAATAATGCTTTGGAAAAATTCAAATGACAAAGCATAAAAGAATGTGAGAAGAAAAAAAACTTACATCTTCAAGATCGAAAAAATCACATCATTCCTAAAATAAAGGGTTAATCCCTTCTATGTCAATATGATCTATCATATTCTTTACTCTTTTTGTGGTGGGGATTGAATTTTTGGTTGCATATATGAGCATCTCCAGCTCCCGGATATGAATTTTTACTTCATCAAGATTATTCTCAAAATTAATATCAGATGAGTATAAAAGATCTCATATTCTGGGAATATGAAACCCTTCACATAAAAGAGTCTATATGGTTTCAGCATCATAATATAAGATCTTCCATGTTTGAACCCCCTCTTGGGTGAAAATACTAACTTTTCTTTCAACCCTTAAACTGATTTGTCTGTGAATCTCAAAAAATGGATGAATAATAGTGTGGGTTTATCTCAGGTATATATGATTTCAAATCTAGATCACATGGGTTGTGATGTATGAAATGGACCTTAGCTGTCATCCCAGCATTGATAAATTTCCCCGCAACAGAAATGTTGGAAGATGAGAATTTGGTATGGTATTGAAACCAAGAAACTGGGAGATAGTTCTTTGGAGCTAGTACATTGAATTCCTACAGATGGACATAACTGTAAAGTGGTATATAAATACTCCTTGTAAAATCTTGGTGATAATTCTTCAGATACTTTTCCAGATCAGGAAGAGTGGTATCACAAACATAGTAGTAATCATTCCCAATGATCTTCATCATATCATCAATTTTCTTTCTAGCTAACTCATCATCAGTTTTTATTCTCTTGGGATCTATTTGAACCTACAGAGAAATATCAAATTAATTTCAAAGTAGGTTTATTTTGAAAAAGTTCAAAAATAAAGAAAATTTGACAAAGGCATTAAGGAATGTAAGTGAAATTGCAGTGCATAAGTATGTCTCTCAAATTTTGGCGTGCAAGTATCATACCTGATGTACTTGCACGAACAAGAAAAAATATTCAAAAAAACATTTTTATGTTAGAATTGCACACATATAGCAAAGATTTCAAAATCCTTTGTGATTTTTTGCTGAAGTGAGGCTCCTATATATAGACGAAGAAGCCAACCTTCGTGCCAAAAACTTATGTGGAAGACCGAAAGTGACCATCCAGGCAAGAAAACATGCATGACCCATTTCCTTTTTCATTCCATTTTACCTTAGTATTAGAATCTATTTTAATTTAGATCCAATTTTGAGGGGGTAATTTTGTTGACACTATGTTCCATCACATGGATGAAAAGGTGAAAAAGAGATATGCCATAGAAGAAATAGGAGAAAATATGTGGAAAATATAAAGTTTTGAAAAGGCTTAAGATTTTATTCTCCTAAGTTATCCTAAATAACCGGTGTCACACAAGTACTTTTGTACCCCTAATTTGTGTATCAATTCACCATCGCTTAGGGTACCATATTTTCCTATAAATAGACCCATGGGGTCTTCATTTATACTGATGAATTTCTCTAAAGCTCGATTGTTACTCTAGTATCCCTAGTGCTTCTCCCAAGTCTTCTCAAACCTCCAAGGTAGTTCTTTAACACCTAAGGTGAGGGAATTAAAGGAGTATAATAGAAATTAAGTCCATTCAATGTTAAAAATAAATAACACTTGCACAACTCATCCGCCCAACCTTCCTGTTTCAAGAACAGTTGGGCATCATTCATTCCTTAAGGAGGAACTTGCACACCTCACTTCTGGGAATACCTGTAGAGACTCATAAAGTCTCAAACCAAGCTTCTACCAAGTTTAGTAATCCAGTTTGTTAATAACTTAAGGTGACATCAAGTCTCCCAAACTTACTTTCACACCCCATACCTACATGCCACCCACTTGAGAACCCTTCCTTGATGTTATCGCATCCCTTCAGCCTACAAAATCCTTTCATGAAGCCTCCTCTAAAGACATTCATGGTATTTATTCTCCTTCATTGGCTCCCTTACCTAAAAGGGATCATGTTGAAACCTCCACCAATACCTCATGATCTACCAAACCTTTGGGAAAGTTGCATCAGTGTGTCTCCCATTTGGATTTGGATATCTATGTTCAGGGGTTTCCCAAAATCATCTTACTAGAGGGTAAGGATCCTCAGAGTGTCACATCAAGCTTTGACTAGGAACTTTCCTCTTAGATTTCCTTATCAAATGACATTAAACTGTATAATTAGGTCCCTATCACATGACCTTAAAAGTTATTATGTGTCCCATTTAGTGGCACCAAACTACAAGGGTTCTGATTCCTTTTACAAAGATGTGTAGGTAGCCTATCTATGGGTTCAATACCAACATCAAAACAACTTCCATATCCCTAGATGATGATAAACTTCATAGTAACCTCTATTTACCTAGAATAAAATAAACTCTAAGAGTAAATTTCCATCTCCCTAAATGATAATAAATTCCGGAGTGAATTTCATCAACTTGGATGACCATAAATTATAGAGTTCCACACTAAGTGTCTTAAAAACTAGCATTGTCATAATAATGACCAAAAATATCTAAGTAGTATATGAGAGGATACCATTTATGGAGAACCTATAATACATACAAATATCTCCATTGATGAAGAACCAAAAATACATGTGGATGATATTGAATTCCACACATACTAATAATTGATTTCAAATTTCTTGGGAAACCTACATTACACTTGGTAAATTAATAAAGATTCATGAATATATCTTAAATCTATAAAAGTGTCCCAGATTAGGAAATAATTCCCCTCAAAAGGGTGTGATGAGCCTGACCTCCCATCCTCTCAACCAATATGAGTTCTTAAGAATCGTGGGTCAAAAATCCTTAATAAGAACTTGCCTTTGGAAAGCAAGTCCCTTTGGATAAAGAACCATTGGGTGTTTCCGGTTCCATAAACAAATCCATTGAAAACCATTTGGAAATAGTGATTCCTAACCAGAACACACATTCCAAGGAAACAATATTTTAAATAAATAATAAAATTTTAATTTGGTTATATGAAAAACATATGTTCCTTTATTTTTATGTATATTGATAAATCAAAATATGGATCCACTTCCATATCACGTCATTTTCTATGGAAGGAAGCTCATGTAAATAAGGAGGGTAAACTAATTGATGGAAACATAAAAATAGTATGGGAAACATGTGTAAGTATGAAATAATTGTAATTTGTTGTTATTTATAACAATATTACATAAAAATTTCTATTTATTTTCATATTTTTTATATAGTTTATACACAAGAATTGGCAGTAACCGTACCAGAATAAAATCTACTTTCAGTATCTTTGAAGCGGCTAGAACAGTATGGTTGTGTTAGAGGATTAGGTTTTGGAGTATCTCCTCAAACATATTTTGAGAAGATAAAACCACATGAATATATATATAGTATGGTGGTATAATTCTAGAAACAAATAGACTCACTATAAGATATTATTGTTCAGTCTGGTTTGGAAAACTAATGTATAAGAAAGGATCAAAGAGAACCGATGGTGGAACAAAGGTCCACACATGAACCAAATAATCCTACTAGATTTGAGTCTAGTCATTCCCCCAAACCGCATAACTTAATTAGAGTAATTAATTTTTTAATTACTCTTTCTCCTAAATTTGAATCAAACAACTTCTAATAACTTTATATTATTAAAATTCTACAGGGTACAGTTGCATGTGATTTGTATCTATCAACACCCAAGAACCCCCTTGTTGTGATGGGTACAGTGTATAATATCCCTAGAGACATGATACACCATAAATACCTCCCAAAATATCACATGAGAGTGGGTATTGAGGTATCTCATGAGCTAACTACTGATTTTCCTGTTCCATTGGATGATCCAAAAGTTACAAAGGTCAATGATGTTATTGGATCTTTAATAGAATGGTCGTATAATCTTATAAAAATATATGAGGTATGTCTTTAACAAATTTTTTCATATGAAAAACCTATAATGGTTTATGATTAAAGGTCCAAATTGAGGCATGATAGTATATATAGATAAAGTGGTTGGGAAACAAAAGGTTAGATAAATAAAATATAGTGAATTGAATAAGAAATCAAAATGAGATTTGGAGAGTACCTTCTCCCCACCAGTTCTAGGGGAACATTTATTATCATTATAACATCATGAACATACCACATTTAAAGATGAAAATTTGTCTTACATTTTATATGAAAAATAAATATATGGATCTTTCATGATAGGCTAATTGGTCTTGAGACTATAAATGAGATTATCAAGAATGGATGGATGCATGTCTTGTATGTAAATACATGCATAAGGTACATTTTCATAATATGTATATCCAAATAGTGAGATAATATGTTTATTAAAGTTAATAACTATTCATATTTTCTACAGGATTTTATATCACTACTATATAAAGGGAAAAACATGGGAAGCACAATTTGGATTTATTAATCCCTAAATCATTTCTATGACAAAAATTACTTTAGATAATGAAGAAATTGAGAAGAAAATAGATGAGTTACTCAAAGTGTTTGATCAAAAAATATCATACAAAAGACACTTTTTATGCCTATAATTCAGAAGTAAAACTATACACTCTAATAAAATAAAATATATTTTTAGTTTTTGTATTACTTATTTTTTTAGGAAGCACTGGATACTGATCGCAGTCAATTTGGATACCCAAAATATTTATTTTTTGGATCCAATGCATGGATATCCAACCAACTAACCACAAATGATGTTTATTGTGAATTTTTAATACACTAAAATCAATATTTTATAGATAAAATTATAATTATGTGTTTCAGTCCATGATTTAACAAAAAATTTGTTATGATAGAGTGGTCACTAAATATAGGCTAAATCATGGAATGGAGTTAGTGTTTGAATAGATAAATCTTGTGTATTTCTACAAATGGAAACAAATTAGAGTATATGTAGAAATATTTAACTATAAATACATTTCAAAATAATTCACTTATTTTAGTTAATGTTTCTGTAGTGTTTGAAGCAAGATAATGGAATAAATTGTGGATATTATGTTTGAAAATTTATGAGAGTGATCATAAAGCATTAAAAGACCAGCATCCCCAATAGGTAATTTCTGAAGGTAATTACAATTTCATTAAATATATTTAATAATAATTTATTTGTCTATTTTTTCTCATTACTATCAAGATTTCCAACAAACTTCGTACTCAAAAGAATAAATAAATTTGTTTAGAGATGATTGGGAAGCGTACATGTTATCAGAATGTTTTATAACAAAAAAATTAGGTGATTACATACTATGTTTGTGATCTAGTACAAGTTATAACCTTAGAAAAATATTTTGGTTGTGTAACATCAATGTCATAATGATTATATATTATTTTTGATTTGTTTCTCAAGGAGAAGTGTAATGGAGTAAATAAATTTGTTTAGAAGCATTGACCTTCAAACAATAAAATTATTGGAAAATGGTAGTGGCGGAGGTGAAGGTGGATTCAGAGTTAGAGTCTAAGGTGGAGGAGGAGGCAGAGGTAAAGACTGAGATAGAGAAGGAGAAAAAGCACTAGCTTGCAAACAAGAAAATTTTTAGGCAATGGAGTAGAATGATAATCATACCAAGATTGTGTTTGAGAACAATTTTTTAAAATATCACACAGCACATTTAACTTAAGATAATATCCATTGTGTAAGTTTTAAAGAAACCCCTCACCAAGAAAAAACTAAACAACAACAATAAAATAGATTCATTTCTTGACCATGACTTCTCTACACTATAAATAAAGGGTATTAGTAGGGGATACAATAGTCACTTGAGAGTCATACAACACCAATCCAATAATCAAACAAGTATATAATCCAAAATAAATGTTTTAATAAATATGTGAGTAATCAACCACCAAATCTAAAAGGTGTATAAGAGAAATATTGGAGGACAACCATCATTGAGAGATCATGGTCATCCAGGAGGGATGATGTAAAAGAAAACATGACATCAAATGAAAATAACCCACCTTATAATGAAATCCTTAAAAATGAAAAACCTACTTCAAATGAAATCGTGAAGAACAAAAAATCCAAATTAATTGAAAAACAATCTCATATATTGATCCAAAACCTCTAAAAAATAAAGAAATACAAAATATCATTGAAAAAATCATGAATTTTCAGAAAATAACAGTATAGTGGTATCACTTTGATGGGAGTTTGAATTATTTGGGCTATTATATCATGAATTATATTCATGATATAATATCACAAATGATTTTGAAATCCATACAAGTAACATTCATTATGCATGTGAACATTCATTATGTAAAATGATCCATGTTCACAATATCATTAATAAAAAACTCATCATAATTATCAATAAAAAATAATTGAGAATAGGGATATTCCCATTTTTATGAAAAAATAATTATGATGTTATGTTAAAGTTTATCATCACTCTGAAAACGCATTTGGATTGTTTTGAAATTGACATTAATTTTAGTAAAAAGAAAAATAACATACTCAAAATCAATAAAATGCATTCATATTGTTTTGGTACTTTAGAAAAATTATTCTTAATTCATTTTTGACATGTAAGAATTATCCACACCTTAATATGATACATGATGTGCTCGGTATGACTCAAATTGTCTATTATCAGTTTAAATTTGACATTTTAATAAAAAAAAGTGTCACTCAAAAAAAATCAAGAAAATGCACTTGGATTGTCTTGATAAATTAGTAAAATGATTAATAATTCATTTATCATGTTTAGGAATTAGTCTTATATAAAACCCACACATGATGAAACCTGTATAACTCAAAGTTCATGTTTCTAGTTTAAAATGACATTTTAGTAAAAAACACAAGTGGCATATTCAAAACTAAGGAAACACATTTGTATTGTTTTGATACCTTAGGTAATATATAAATTAGTCATTTGGGACATGTAGTAATTATCCTCACCTCAATATGATGCACAGTGTGATCGGTATCACTTTAAGTGCATCTTTTTATTTAAAATTGACATTAATTTTAGTAAAAAAGACGACTGACATACTCAAAAATAAAAAAAACACATTCATATTATTTTATTACTTTATGAAAACAATCCATAAGTCATTTTTGATGTGTAAGAATAATTTTTACCTCAATATAATACACAATGTGATAGGTATAACTCAAAGTGTATGTTATCAATTTAAAATTGGCATTTTAATACAAAAAAGTGCCACTAACAGAAAACCAAGAAAACATGATCTAATTGTCTTGATAATTTATTAAAATTATTAATAATTAATTTTTGACATATAGTAATTAGTATCACATAAAAACCACACATTATGTGACCTGTATGACTCAAAGTGTGTGTTTCCATTTTAAAATGACCTTTCAATAAAAACACAAATGGCGTACTCAAAAACAAGGAAATGCATTCAGATTGTTTTGAAACTTTGGTACACTGATCCATATTTTATTTTTGATGTGTATGAGTTAGACACACATAAATCCTATGAATAGTTTGATTGGTATTACTCCAAGTGAATCTTTTTATTTAAAATTGACATTAATTTTAGTAAAAAAGACAATTAAAATACTCAAAACCAAGAAAACTCATTCAGATTATTTTTTTTACTTTATAAAAATGATTCATATGTTATTTTTGATGTTTAGTAATAATATTCACATCAATATGATATGTTATGTTCTTGGTATGACTCAAAGTGTCTGTTATTAGTTTAAAATTGATATTTTAATACAAAAAAGTGCCACTCACTGAAAACTAATAAAACGTGCTCATACTGTATTAATAATTTAGGAAAAAAATTAATAATTAATTTGTGACATGTATAAATAATTCTCACATAAAAACCACACACTATGAAACCTTTATGACTCAAAGTGTGTGTTTCAAATTTAAAATGACATTTTATTAAAAAACACAAGTGGCATAATCAAAACCAAGGAAATGCATTTGGATTGTTTTGATTATTTAGTAAAATGATACATAAGTCATTTGATATGTGTAGGAATTATAAAAAACTCAATATAATACACAATAGAACCGGTATGACTCCAAGTGCATCTTTTTATTCAAAATTGAGATTAATTTTAGTAAAAAAGATAACTGACATACTCAAAACTGAGAAAATGTATTAATATTTTTTTGGTACGTTGGTAAAACAATACATAAGTCATTTATGATGTTTATAAATCATCCACACCTTAATCCAATACACTATGTTCCCGGTATGAATCAAAGTGTTCGTTATCAGTTTAAAATTGACATTTTAATGCAAAAATAGTGTCACTCACTGAAAACTAAGAAAACATGATTGGATTGTCTTGATAATTTAGGGAAACAATTAATAATTAATTTTTGATATGTAGAAATCAATATCATGTAAAACCCACACACGATGCGACCTATATGACTCAAAGTGTGTGTTTCCAGTTTAAAATGACATTTTAGTAAAAAAACACAAGTGGTATACTCAAAACTAATAAAACACATTAGGATTGTTTTGATACTTTAGGAAAATGGTTCATAAGTCATTTGGGATGTGTAGGAATCAGTATCTCCTCAATATTATGCACAGTGTGATCGGTATGACTCTAAGTGTATTTTTTTAATATATAAGTGTCATTTTAGTTTAAAATGTGCATCACCTTGCCAAAAATGAGAAAACGAGCCTAGATTATTTTATAATAATTTTATATTATATTAATTAATTAATTTACTTATCGTTTTTATATTATATTTATTTAATTAATTTTCATAGATATAATCCTTGCAGAAGAATAATAAATGGTATGTGACGTGAAAAAATCAACCATGATGCAATCCAATAAACAATGTTCCTAGTATGACTCAAATTTTAGTTTAAAATTAGTACTTTCTATTTAATTATATTTGTTTATATTATTAATAATATAAGAACTATTTTCTTATATATGTTCTTTCTTTTTCTCAAGTAGGGGTGGATTTTTCTTTTATATAGGTGCGTTATTTTTCTCTATAATAGTTTTTTTCTTATATTTTTGTTGGAAATTTTATTTCCTTTAAATTCTATATTTGTATCTGATTTTGATAATTTATGGTGTTTTTTATGGTGTTTTAGTGTTCAATTACAGCATACTTCAATATTCCTTGTTTCTGGTGTTGTAGTGTGTTGTAACATCACACTACAGTATTCCCTATTATCAGCACTACTACATGCACTGATAAAGGACTCCTTTATCACTACATTTAGTAGCATTGATAAAGGGTCTCTTTATCAGTGCTAAATAAATGTGCTGATAAATGGTGTCTTTGTAACACCCCAAGATTTCATAGTGTGTTATTTCTTCAAAATAATTCAATAACTTGCACTACACGCAACACCGAGTTCAATCACACCATGACTTACCAAAAAAAAGCCATTCAAAAGAGGTTATGAATAGTATTAACTAAATTTTAAACTTTATATAATCCTTATAATTTTAGAATCCATATTATGAGTTTCTTAGACATAATGCAAGAACAGATTCATTTTCAGTATTGCACTTTTATCAACTTTTAATAGTGAAACCTTTTTAAATACAATATTTTAAACTTTTTGACTAAATGGGGGACATCAAAAAATTTAAAATAAAACATCCCAAGCTTCCACGGTACGCTTTCCTTTGAATAATACAGTAGCGTGTGTTGTACGCAACTTCGAGTTCTAACACACCACAACCAATCAAACTAGCCGTTATGAATAGTAATACCTACCTTTTAAAATTTTAGAAATTTTATATCTCAAAATGGACTTCATTTTTGGATTCAGAGTATCGAATTTAGCCTAAGGTGAAATTTTGGTACTTTTCGGATAACTTTCATATTTTGATGAATAGTGAAAATTACTAAATTTTAATTAAAAACAACTTTTTTAATCAAAATAATTAATGGTGATAAATTATGAATTTGAGTGGTTTTAAAGTATATTTAGAATATATTTTTACCATTTAATATAATTTTGGTCATTGAACATAATTTTACAATTAAACCGAACATAAACAAGTGTCAATCTTTTGATAGTTATTATCTCTTAAAAACACGCTTTTTGTTTTGACAGTGGGAATTAATTTTAAATTAATTTCTGCCACTTCTGTGTTTTGAATTTAGAAAAATGGATTCCATATTTGGAATCAGGATGTTCAAATTGTGTAAATAGGTAACTTTTATTTTTAGACATTTTGAATAATTACTGCGGTAAATATTTTATTTACCATGGTTAAGGGTAAATCCGGTAAATAAGGGTTAAAAAATAATATTATAATAATACTAAATTACCCTAAAACATGTCCTAGCCTTATTGGTTGATACATGTTAGACCATAGTCATCTTTGGGTCGATTTTGGGACCCCATGGTGCCACTTGTAGGTGATAGGGGCACTTCATTTTAATTAAGTTAAAATGAATACAAAAATGACACAAGCATATATCGTTTAGAAAAACAATTTTTACATAGGGTTATATATGTTGGATTTTAGATTATAAATATTCATTAGAAAGATAAAAATATTTCCTACATAATGATATTTTATTTATAATTTTTAGATATTAAATAATTTAATTTATATATGACACAATGATGATGAATTAATTACTATAATAGTGAAAAATTAAAATAATTGAAATTATAAATACCCAAATAAATATAATATGAAACTTTTAATGAATTAAACTAATTTTATAGGATAATATGATATATTATGATTGATTTAATTGACTTTTTTCTAAGTAATCAATCTGTTATGAGTTTCAAAAAAATCAACTATTGAATAGTGTCAAAATTGACATAAAAGAGTTCTTAAAACAAATATTATATTATTAATTGATATTAAATTCCTAAAAATCTAAGGTTCGGACAAGAGACTTATATCATGATAGGTTAATAATTAATGGACCACTTGGGGGTCTCTTGGATGTATATAGTAAGTTTATTAACCATATTATATAAAAATACAAAGAGACATTGTAAAAGTGAAACTAATTAACTTAGAGTTAATACTTAAAGATAAGGTTAATATAAGTACCCAAACCTGTCTAAATTCTATTGGTTGAGTTGTTTTAGACCCATCCCCACCTTAAAATTTAAATAATCAACTTTGGAGCCATTAGAAACCGAATATGAATTTATTATAAACTAATATTTCTATCTTTTCCAAAGGTTCCCCTCACCCCTCTTATAAAAGGGCACTCCTCCTTATCATTTATTCACACCTTAAAAACCTTTTAGTTCGGAAAAACTCTGCCCAAATACTCTCCCAACTTCCCTCACTACAACCTAGAGGCCTTAGTTTGATCATAAAGCCAACCTAAGGATCCCTTTTGATCAAATCAAAAGGAAGAACCCGAAGAAGAGGTAATGATTTCACCACCCTTTTCCAAGTTCCTTTCTTCTTCCACTTCTTCTTCCTTTGTTATTACCATTCTAAAATAATAACTCCAGTATCATATATATACTGTGATGTTATTATAAATATGGTACAACCATATTCAGTATTCTATCCACCCTTTGAATAACATGTCACCATACGTGCGTACGTACGGCTTACCGTCTCCACGTCGTGGTGTAATTGTTATTCAATATATTATTATTTGTATGGGTATAATAATGATATGTAACTCATGTAAATAATAAATATAACATGTTAATGATTCTGTATATATGATATAATAACCATTTATATATTATTTCAAAAGAATGATATTGTCGCTCGTGCGTACGTACGGACTACCGTCTCCACGAACGCGATGAGATTCATTCTCCATCGTATCCATTCAAGTATAATTATCATTTGATGATTTAAAAATGATGTTTAAGGACTTGATATCATTCTGGATATGAATAATATACAACCTATCCATTACAAACACGACTTACGTAACAAAACATATAAAATAAAACAAGTAAGTTAACACCCGAAACAACGATAATACTAAGATATTATTATCAAATTAATATTAAAAGATCATATATGATATCATATTAATGTATATGATTCTTTTATAATTTAATAACAATTATTTCACCATTATACAGGAGGTTAACCTACCCCAACCAAGGAGGAGTACAAGGTAAGGGGTTTTCATCTCACTCCTTATTCCCGTGAGATTCATGACATATTGCCACCATCACCTTTTGTGTGGTGTATGTACTACCCATAATTATATTCTTTATGTAATACACTCTAATTTATGTGTATTTACATATTCATTGTATGATACCTCTTTTATGGGTTGTATGTTTCATAAGTTACCAAATTGGTAAGGGTTATTTCACAATCTCTTTATTATCCGAGGTTGTTTATATGTAATAATCTACTGGGATCTCTTTATCATCCACATCCATGTTTTCTTAGTAATGTATTTCAAAACATTTTTACTATTTACAAGAATATGGGTTAAAGTCATTTATACCCTTATGTGTTTCGAAAGGAATCTTTCCGTCGTTTTCCAAACAAGGCACTTTTAACCTTTTCGACAAATTTAAGGTAAGAATGTTTTTTTTAACTTATACGGCGGGTGCGGCTATTTACCGCCGTTATAAAATCGTCAAAGCTTCCCTTACAAGATAATAAGAATATTTTCAAAAAAAATGTTTTATTTCATAAATATAAGACTCTTAAATGATTTCAAAATAGAAAGAGATATTTTTCTAAAATAGTCTTTATTTCATCTATGTCAACATCCTTTGATGGATTTTAATCTTATTTGAAGTTGATTTATTATGATACAAAACATCCATATTTTATTGAAGGTTTTGTGATATTTTTGACTGTGGATAAGTTATTCTTATGTCACTCATGGTTTTTGTTTAGAGTATTGACATTTCATAAGTTATTTGTAATCCGAATGTTTATGTTATATTTCAACCTTTCATTCAGATGAATGTGTTAGACAAGTATGTTCCAGGTTGGGGACCGGTAAAAGTAAGCCCTCCGGTTTGGTCTCCGGTTATTAGAGGAACTCCGGTTTGGTCTCCAGTTATTAGAGGAACTTCGGGTTGGTGTCCGATTATTAGAGGCACTCCGGGTTGGTGTTCGGTTATTAGAGGCACTCCGGGTTGGGTTCCGGTTACAGTTAGCCCCTAGGTCTTGGGACGAGGCCTTGACAAAGAAATTAAAGTTCAGAATTATGCATTCCGACATTATGAAAGTGGTTATTAATATTGCATGTGATTATTCGATTAGTAGAATATCCATGTGAATAAGTAAATGGCATTATTTCATTTTACTTTTTCCATACTATGTTGAAGTTCAAGTTTAAAAGGCTTTTGTTTTAGTAATGCATTGCCTTAAATGTTTATGCTTATTTTTGAATGTTCCGCTATATTGTTATCCTTACTGGGAATTTGAGCTCACCCCTTTTCTATGTTTTATTTTTCCCAGGATGTGAAGAAGTAAGTTATGAATGACCTGAAGGGATATTATGAGGGTATAATAGTGTGGACTATGGAGACATTATGTTGTCGTAGTAGTTTTTCACTTTATGATGTAATGTAAAACTTATGAATATATCTAGTGTTTCCAAGGCTACTAAACCAATCGGTCTTTCGAGATTTGATCTTTCTTGTGATCATGCCAATGTTATGTAATAATGCACCGACTCTGGGTAACTAGGGTCGGGGTGTTACATTCTTCTATCATCACTTCTAAGATCACTAATAAAAGGTTGTTTTATCGGTGCTTTTTTTCACTAATAAAGCACCCCTTTAAAAGCGCTTTTCTAGCGCTGATAAAAACCTAGGCCTTTTAACTGCACTATGATAGTTAGTACTTTTTAGAACTAATAAAGTCCTATTATAGAACTGTTAAAGGTATATTCTATAGTAGTGAATAATAAATCAGGGAATGATACTAATTAAACAAAAAATTCATAAATTTAGGCATATGAACAATTCATAAATAAATTATAAACACTTTATAATTTATGAAAAGATAAACATGAACAATAAACTTTTATCCAATATGAACTTTTCATATTATCAGTACTAGAAAAGAAATATATATCCAAGGTTTAGAGAAACCATGGGTATAGAGTGTCTTCCCAAATCTATACCCATGGTTTTTAAAAATTCATTGGTATAGGTTGAGATATACTAATGTTTTTTAAAAAAATGTGAGAATATCTCTTTAATATGGGATCCTCACTCAGGATCCTCCTCCCCCTCCTACTTCAAACCCTACCTCCCCTATCCCAGGTATCCTTTAGTGTTCCACCTCCCCACCTTTGGTGACCTTCAGCATCCCCCCCCCCACCCTCCTTAGGTGACCCTCCCCTCATCAGGTGGCCTTCAGTATCCCCCCTTAGCTACCTTCAGCATCCCCCTCCCCTACTCAAATTTCCCTATCACTCGAGCAAGTAGCAACCTCCCATATCCTTTCCTCTATTTCAATCATTTTTTCTCAGATAGGTAAGGATTTATTATCTTGTTTCTATTATATTTTTTTTATTCAGTGTGATTCAATTCCATTTATTTTAGATTAGTTTGGTTATTTTTGGTCCACTTTGGTCAAGTTTGGTTTGGTATGAGTTAGTTTGATTTAGTACTGGTTAGTTTAGGTTTATGTGATCCATATTTATTCAACATATCTTGTTTCTATTCCATTAAATTTTTCTTAGTTTCATTTTTCTTGTTTATGTATGAATCAAATCCATTCAGTTTGGTTTTTAAGTTATATTGGTTTCAATTTAATTTATTAGATTTTATTTGGTTTGTTTTTTATTAGATTAAAATGTTTCATTTTATTTTATATGGTTTGGTTTGGTTTTATAACATTCATTTCAAGATAGTTTGGTTTTGTTTTTTTACAATTATTTTCATGGTTAAGTTTAATCCGAATAAGTTTAGTTATATTTAGTTCAATTTGATTTAGTTCGCTTTGGGATGATTTAGTAAAATTATATTTTTTTTTGTCAGGTTTGGTTTATTTTTTTATATATATATTTATTGTGACATGAATCGAGTCATTTTGGTTTGATTATCCTTAGTTTGATATTATTTATATTTATTCATTTTGATTGAAGTTACATTGATTAGATTCGGTTCACTTATATTATTTCAAATCAACTTAATTATTATAAGTACATTCCTATATGGATAAATAAAATTTTCATCTATTCAATTTTATATTATTCTTTTTTTAATAAATTTACTCTGTTAGGTTCAACTTTTTTGTTTTATTTGGATTAGTTTGATAGGGATAAATTCAATTTTTCTTGGTTTAGTTATATTCCACTCCATTTCATTTTATTTTTCTTGATTCAACTTTTTAAGGATTGATCTAGTTTTCCTAAGTATATTTTACATCATTTCAAAATTATTATAATTGTAGAACATGTTAGTTAAATTTAGGTTTTTTTTCACACTGAATAATAAAATAGTTCAAGAGGGTGATAAATTGAGTACATTAAAATTTATATTTTTTTTAATTAAAACATCTCTTTTTATAAATATCTTGTTTCAATTTTGATTTTATGTATTACAAAAATAAATTAAATTATTCATGTATAGGATAAAAGGTGTTTTATACAGGTTTAGGGTTACCTATATAATCCCCTTCTCAAATACGCTAATACTAAATATAAGTATGATGAGTTTGGTTGTAAAATCCTTTCAACTATGTATCTTCACAGCTAAGTATAAGAATTAGAAACTTAGTATTTACCAATTCCATGGTATTTCAATAGTTTACTTTAAAAAATAACATTCTCAGGGTCTTAATCCCAACACAATTTGCAAGTATTGTGTATTTTTTGAAATAAATAATTAATAAATATGATATTTACATAATGAGATTCTGAATGATTATAAAAACATAATTAAAAGAAAAAAAAAATAGCCTCAAGTAAATCCATCAATTTAATTGATAAATATGATTACCTTGTCTTATACTTTTGAATCCAGTGCTACAAATACATATTGTTCATCGCTTATATCATATGTTATTTCTCTTATTATTATTTTTTTCTAGCCACTAGTATGCTAGGATGACTATCATATTAAAAATGTTTGTAATGAATTTTTTAATTATGGTTTATATTATTGTCTGGAGCATAACTTTTTTCCTGTAATATAATGGATAGAAGCTATATGTATCATACCGATCGGATTTTAACCGAGTTTCAAAATAATATGGAAATTTTTTTAGATTTTTCATTTAACAATGCTTCAGATAGAGTTTTCATACAGTTTCTATGCTATAAATGTGTTGGGAGATCATGGTTAATCCAATAATAAGTTAGATAACATATAATTAAATCTATATTTTAAACAAACTATTATGTTTGGTATCATTATAGAGAGACGATCCAATCTTTTACTGTTCATGAACGAAAAGAAAGAAGTGGCATAGAGAATCTGATATTTGATCAGTTTCCATTTGTGCGTCATCACAAGAGAGAGATATAATATGTCAGTATAAGAAGGAAATTATATCAATACACATGAGGAAAAGACTGAATATGATGATGTTGAGAGAGTAAAAAATTTAATGGAAGATTCCAAATCTCTAGTATATCAGGAATGTACTAAAATGAACAAGTTAGAATTTTAATTGTGGTTGTATCATAGAAAAACCATGTATAGAATTTATAATACCAACATTTATTATATTATTACCTTTTTTAATGAATTTCTTCATAATGGTTCATATATTCTCTCAAATCATTATAAGGAATGCAAGTTAATTAAGTAGCATATATTTTCTACTAATAAATTTCATGCTTGTCTGAAATATTGTAGTTTATTTTGAGAGGAAACAGTTAACTTTAATGACTATAAAGAATGTGATACATATCTATGTAAGTAAAGTGTAGATGGAAAACCATCTTGTGTGCCACAAAAATTCATGTGGCACTTTCCATTGATTCCCAGACTTCAAAATATATTCATGTCTACAAAAATATCATCCAATATGAAATGGAATGATTCTAAGAGAGTTAAAGGTAATGATGAGTTTTTTTATCCTGTAGATTTATTATCATGGTATGAATTTGATGGAAAAAAACATGATTTTGTAGCTTAGGTGTGTAATGTTATGTTCGGTCTATCCTGTGATGGTTTAATCTATTTGGTCAGATGCTTACTACTCATAGCACATGGCCGGTTTTTATTCACATTTATAATATTCCTCCATGGATGTGTATGAAAACCCCTTTCACTTTCTTGAGTATACTGATATCTTTAACTTATTATCCTATCAATGATATAGACATATACTTTCAACCTTTAATAAGATAGTTGAAGTGGCTTTGGGATTTGGGTGTACAGACATTCAATTCTTATTAAAAATATATATTTCAGATGCATGCTACCCTTCTATGGACTATATATTATTTTCATGCTTATGAAATGATTCCTAGTAAAATAATAAAGGGAAATATATCATGTCATATTTGTATGAATAATACACGATCAAAAAGGCTTAAATATCATCATAGTTTCAGTTTCATGAGGCACCGACGATTATTTCCAATGGATCTTCAATACAGGAAGAATCATCCTAGGTTTTATAATAATTTTGATACTGAACAACCACCTCAATGTGTATTAGGAAGTGATGTGCTTAATGAATTGAAAGATTTCAATTTTTCATTAGGTAAAGTTCAGATGAAAATATATAAAGAGGAAGAATGTTAACACTGAATCCACTTACAATTGGAAAAAAGAGATGTATCTTTTTTAAGTTTTCATATTGGTTTACCAATTTGTTACGTAATTTTTTATAAGAAATGAACATTAAGAAAAATATATGTGAAATGTTTCTTGAAATTTTTCTAAATATCAAGGGGAATATCAAAGATGATGTATGATCTCTTCAGGACTTGTTGGATTGGGGTATTCGACCAAAACTGCATCCTGTGTGTGTCAGTGAAAACAAATGGAAAGTTCCTTACGCTTATTATGTTATGACACCATCATAGAAAGATCAATTTCTGAAATTATTGGATAATATAAAGGTTCCTAATGGATATTCCAATAAAATATCTAAACAAGTCAACATAAATCATTTGAAACTAAAATCCCTAAAAACTCATGATTATCACATCCTTCTTCATGAATTGATTCCAATAGAAATTTGGAATTTTCTATCCAATAATGTAAGGGTGATGGTGATTTTTTATGCCATTTTTTAGATACCTTTGTGCTGAAAATTTATCCAAGTCATTCTTGATAAAAATGAATCAATATATTTCATTAATTTTGTGTGAGTTGGAAAAAAATTCCTCCATCATTTTTCACCTGCATGCTACATTTAACAGTTCATCTTACAACTGAAATACTTATTGGGGGACCATTTTATTTTCAGTGGATGTATCCTATAGAAATAAATATGTGCACAATGAAATCATATGCTCAAAAGAATAATTATCTTGAAGTTTCCATTGTGATAGGTTATCTGGCTCAAGAATGTATAGATTTTTTTCAATGTATTTTTCTGATGTGAGCAAAATACATAACCAGACAATGAGAAATGAAGATGGGAAGTATGGGGAAATTGATCCTCTATTTCCATCTCTTCCCCAAACAGTAGTAATTACTGGTTCATATACATTGGCTACATTGATCCTTGAAGAGAGGGATATGGAACATCTCACAGTTCTGTTTAACTATGGTTTGTTCGATGACTATATCAAGTAAGTAATTTGGATATTTATATGTTATCTCATACTATGTCATTTCACATATACCTTAGACTTTTATTATTATTTTTTGTAGGTAACATAAAAAATTATAAGTAGAGTCCATTGATCTTTGCCTTTGATAATGAGGGAGGCACTTCATATCCAAGAGTTTTCCGTTTGGTTGAAATTAAATTTATGACCATTACTTTAATTAGATTAAAATATAGATATCTATTTAATTTTATTATTCATGTATATTTTAGTTATTCAGTTTACCTATTGTCTTTATTTCTCAAGAATTAAGAGTGTTGTATTTTGGTACCAATTCTTTGGTTCATAAATGAAAATATTTAATAATCAATGGGTATAAATTTGTTACAATTGATTGAGTAGTGAAAATGAAAACACAGATGATGGAATTACGTTAACTTATACAACAGATTGTTATGACACTACATCAAATAATCAGCCCCGATATGAAGATGTATATTATTATGGACTTGTTGAGAAAATATTGTTATTGGATTATTACTCTCAAGGTCTAATCACTATGATGAAATGTAAATGGTTTGATTTAATGACATAATAGGGTATATTTATTGATGATTGTGGATTCAGAGTTATTGACATGAGTTGATTCCTACATACTGATTGGAATCAATGAAAAAAAAGTGTTTTATTTGAAAGATCATCTAAGACCTGATTACAGTGTCATAAATGAATTAATCCCAAGAAATATTTTTCATGATGTTGGGGATGAAATTTCTACCATTTAATCCCCCATTGGTTTTGACTAAAATATTTCATTTGTGAGAGTTGATGTTGAACCTGAAGTAGTGGTGGGTAATGTATAGAAGAAACCATATATTTTCACAATTCATCCATTTTACCTTAACACGGGTTTCTCAGTTTGATGTTACTGTAATTACTTTAATTTAGTTTCATTTTGGAATAATGTGTTTGTTTTAGTATTGTTTGGTTTCATTTCATTTAATTAGATTTATTTCAATTCATAAAATTGAGATGAAAATGGGATTTTAAAAAATGTATAAGTTGGTTTTAAATTATTGTTAGTAAAATATGTTATGAAATTTTTTATGACCTCTTTTACTTCTAATTTATATGCATTATTTTTAAAAAATGTTTCTAAAAAATGTGCATTTAATTATAATACAGATTATGAGAAATAATTCAAAAATTCGAAGGAAGGCAATATTTGATCCAGGTCGATAGGTGTGCGATCTTGGCACACCTCCTTCACTCACCTCAGTGAGTATAATAATTGTAATATTTTTCATCTGAATTATATATAATGTCATGTTCATATTTTTTACCAAATTTTTTTTAGGGACGATCAGTTTCACCAGAGTTGACTCTTTGTCCTATTAGGATTGGTCAGAGCGGGGATGCTCCTAGACCTAGATCGAGCACCTGTCTTACCCATTACCACACTAACCCACTAGCGGACACCACATCTACCACACCTTTCCATCCTCCACTTGAGCCTCTGGGAATGTTCCCATTCATGCCTCCATTATCATCTCAGTTAGACTCTTATTCCCATACCATGTCTATGTTGCCTCTATGGATGTTCCCACTCCTACCTCCATCGTCATCTCAGTTACCATGTTCTTCCCATACTATGTCTATAATTCCTTCATGAATGTTTCCACCTTTTCCATATCCATATCTTTTAAAGTACCCCCAAGCCTATAGCCCATATTCTTCCATGTCTAAGCTGCCTCCATTTCCTACCATTCATCATTCATTTGATGATTATATTCCTTAAACTTCTAATCTAGTTCATAACCATCACCCAAAGAATGTATTGACACTTCCTTCAGAGGCTATTGATCCAGGATATCCCATGGATCCATCACAGCCTATTGAGTAACCTGCATTAGGTTTTTTTATTATAACTATGATAAATTATATCACTTCATTGTTGTCTTGTTGTATCATGACTTAATTCTTCTTTTTTATCCCACTCTTATCTTATTTAGTGGGATACTCTAGTAGGTGATGTGGGTGAACTCATATGTAGGATGCCTGGAATCACCAAACACAAATAATGGTGGATTAGAATTAGGGGTGTAATTTCGGCCCGGGCCTGCCATGCAAAGTGTCGGGCCGCTGACCACTATTCGGGTCGGGCCGGGCCGGCCCGAACAACCCCATGAGGCGGCCCGAGCCCGGCCTCGGGCCAGCCCAAACCATCGGGCCGGGCCGGGCTTTTTCAGGCCGGGCCAAGCTTTTTTCAAATCGGGCCGTGGTGGGCTTTTATTATTTTCAAAATTATTGTCTCTTAATTTTTTTTATTTAAACATTTTTATAACATTTATTTAAAATGTTTCTTTACATTTATTTTTAAATACATGTTTTTTGTAAAAATGTATATTTTATTTTTTATTAACATTTTACAGTGGGTGGATATGTTTTTTGTCTAAATATATATATATATATATAATTTGCAAATTGTAAAAAAAATGAGGGGTGCGCAGCTGCCGTGGGTGAGTTTAAAGCCTCATTATTTAAACGTTTTTTTAACATTTATTTAAAACATTTTTTACATTTATTTTTTTAACTTATTTATAATTTTTAAGCGTTTGTTAGTATTTTTTATGTAAACATTTTTATTTAAACTGTTTTTTTAACATCTGTTTAAAATGTTTTTTTACATTTATTTTTAAATGATTAATTTAAAACATTTTTGAATTTTTTTAAACGCATGCTTTTTACAAGTATTTTTTTAAAACATTTAAATTTTTTCACATTTTAATGTAAAAAGTATTTTTTAAGTGTTTGTTTTAAAAAAATTAATTTAAATGTTTGTTTTAAAAACTTTTTAAACATTTTTATTTAAACCATTTTTTAACACTTGTTTAAAATGTTTTTTTTTACATTTATTTTTAGACGTTTAATTTAAAAAGTTTTTCTGAACGCATATTTTTTACATGTATTTTTTTAAAACATTTTACACGTTTTTTGTAAAAACATTTTACAGTGGGTGAATATGTTATGTTTTTTAAATAGATTTATACATATCTGTAAATTTATATATATTATGTACAAATTAAAAAAAATAATGAGTTATTGGGGGGTGCGCAGCAGTGAGTGGTGGGTTTAAAGTGTTGTTATTTAAATGTTTTTTATCATTTATTTAAAACATTTTTTTTTTACATTTATTTTTTTAACTTATTTATTAAAAGTATTTTTTAGCGTTTGTTTAATTTAAAACATTTTTTTAAACGTTTTTTAATTTTTTTGCAGGGCAGGCCTGACCCGGCCCTGTCTGGACTGAAATTACACCCTTAGCGGGTGCGCAGCAGTGGGTGAGTTAATTTTTTTCTAAATAAATTTATATATGTATATATAGTATATATAATATATGAAAGTTTTATCATATTTTTAAAAAAATAATGAGGTTGGGGGTGTGTGAATACCATTTAGTGAGTAGTTATTTTTTGTTAATATATAATAAGTTATTATATATATATATATATATAATATGAGAAAATTGTAAAAAAATAATTAGGGGGTGTGCGCGAACATCATTGGATGAGTTAATTTTTTTTCTAAATAGATTTATATATGTATAGTATATATAATTTATGCATGTTGCAACGTACTTAAAAAAATTAATGAAGTTGAGGGACTTGCACGAACATCATTAGGCGAGTGTGTTATTTTTTTAATAATATACAACAAGTTATTATATATATATATAATATTAAATCATTGATATATATATATATATATTTCTTTGTTTATATATATATATATATTATATTAAATCAGATACATATACAGATACATACATACATATATATATTATTAATGGATTTTTAAAAACCACACTTAATTGATGTATATTATTAATGGATTTGTTTATATATATACACTATTATATTAAATCATCGATATATATATATATTAATAACTTTGTTTATATACATATATATTATATTATATCATATACATATATACACACACACACACACATATATATATATTATCAATGGATTTTTAAAAACCATACTTATTTTTTTATTAATATACAAAAAGTTATTATATATATATAATATTAAATCATTGATATATATAGATATATATTAATATCTTTGTTTATATATATTATTAATGGATTTTTAAAAACCACACTTAATTGATATATATTATTAATGGCTTTGTTTATACATATACACTATTATATTAAATCATTGATATGTATATATATATATCATATCATATACATACATATATATATATTATTAATGGATTTTTAAAAACCATACTTATTTTTTTATTAATATACAACAAGTTATTATATATATATAATATTAAATCATTGATATATATATATATATATATATTAATAGCTTTGTTTATATATATATATATATATTATATATTAAATCATATACATATACATATACACACACACACACACATATATATATATATTATTAATGGATTTTTAAAAACCACACTTAATTGATATATATTATTAATGGCTTTGTTTATGTATATAAACTATTATATATATAATTATATATCATTGTATATATATATTTATACACACATTATAATTATATATAATAATAATTATATGTATATATATAATATCATTTTTTGTTAATATATAATGATATATGCACATATAGATAGAAATATACACACACACACACACACATATATATATAGATAAATATAAATGTATAAAGATACATGTATATATAGATATATAGGTAGATATATATATAGATGTATGTATATATGTAGGTATATATGTATGTATATATACAGATATATAAAGAGATATATGTATATAGAGATAGATATATATATATATATATGTGTGTGTGTGTGTGTGTGTATAGATATATATATAGATAGATAGAGATATATAGATATAGAGATATATATACATAGATATATGTATATATAGATAGATATATAGAGATATATATATATATAGATAGATATATAGAGATATATATATCCATATATATATATATATATATACATAGACCTGTGATTAATTTACAGGCGCAGCCTTGGGAGCTTGAGGTAGGGGGATCAAATCCCCTACCTGCAGTTCCCCGTTATATTTTTTACAGCAAGCGGGCCAGCGGGCCGGGCTTTTTCGGGCCGGCCCGGCCTGGCCCGCGGGCCTTCCTGGAAAGGAGCATAATTGGTTTTGATTTAGAGGGTGTACACATTTTCCCTGACTATCCAAAAACTCAATATTAAAAAATGATCGCATATTGGAAGACTGATGAGTTTAAGGTATTCTCAATCTTTAATGGTTTTCATATAAAATTTAATTCTTATTACTTGTATTGAATTTTTTTTTGTAGGATTCATCATGAAAAAACAAAAAGAACAAATATTTAATGACATATCTACACACATTGGGGCGCACTACAATTCCCGATCATGAGAAGCGTCTGGTACTTTAATCTAAATTGAAATAATGTCCCGATTTATATTGTTACTTAGATAGCTTTTCATGATGAATTTTAAGTTGTATTTTCATTAATCCCTTTAATATAAGGCTAAAAATACCCCTTTTAAATGGCTAAATGTCCTATAGGCCTAATGACCATTTGGACATTAGGCTTATAGGCCAATTGTCCATTACCAATTGGCCAATATAAAAATAAGCCAATTAGACATTACCAAATGGAAATAAGGCCTATAGTACAATTGTCCATTATGCCTATAGGTCAATTGAACATTAGGCATTTAGGATAATTGGCTATTAGGCCTAATTTCCCATTAAGCCTAAGGCCAATTGGCCTATAGGCGTGGTGGAAAATTTTCTACATAATGAATAATATGGAGTTTATATTATTGGATGAATATAAAGAATTCCTATTAAATATTATTGAATGTTCATAATTAGTAGATAAAATTATAAATTGTTTATGATTATCTTTTATATATGAATTTGTCATCAATGAATATGACATGTTTGAATTTATGAAATTTCCATTCATTTAAAAGTTATTCCCTTTTATTATTATTCAAGATTATAAAATTTTTATATTTTGAATATGTTTATACTAATAAATTTCATTTTCAGCAAGTTTTATTGGGCATCGAAGGTCGTGTGCCTCGAGGAAAATCATTTTTCTCAGGTAGGAAGAAAAAGGATGGAAGTGTAGTAAATTCACAAACAACGGAAAAGATTGTAAGTTATTTTATTTATATTTAAAATATTTATAAGAAATTCATAATTAAAAATCTTGTTTATATTTTTAACAATATTCCCTGGAGGTCCTCGATGCTAAAGAATATGAAAAACTCAGTCCAAATGAACATTTGAGTCAGGTATTTGGTGAGGAGCACTGGGGGAGAGTTTAATGCTGACCAAAAAAACATGATACCCTCTAGGTATTGGTCCTCATCAGTCTTCTATCAATCCTCTCAGACTCCTGAGCTAAAAATTTCTCATACAGAAGCAGTTGATGTAAAAAATAGCTTTAGAGGAGTGTGAAAGAAGTAAACAGTAGCATGAAATAAGTAAGATGGTCACCGAACAATTCCTAAAAGTTATGTCAGTTATAAGTGAATCAATTCCATCATAGGTTGCTACTATTATTGATTTGTATATAGAATCAATTCACACCTTAAATGATGCTCTGATTGATTCAAATGAGGGACCTATTGGTGATCGAGCTGAAGGTGGTATATCCTATACCCACAGTTTTAGGTGCTATAACCATGGTTTAAAATAGTGGGTATAGGTTGCTTTTCCAGTATTGTATCATTTACATGGTTTTAATATGAACTCCTTCATATTACAAAAAATTAGATATTTTAAGATCACTTTATTAAATAATAAAAAATTCATATTTTATGTGAATTATTTATAAAAATTAATATAAAATATTTTTTTTCAAATAAGGTTACTAATATAAACTTTATATATATATAATCTAATCATAAATCAATATAAATACTTTTATTTTTAATCTTATTTTATCCATGTAAATGCACCACATCTGCCAAAACATTTTTGGCATGTTTTAAAGCCCCCATTGGGATTCAGCATAGGCCCTCTGATCTAGGGATGACAATTCATGTCGTATCATGTTGACCAATTTAATATTCTTGTTGAGATTCTCAAACCCAAACCTGATCCAATTATTAAACTAGTTATCATGTCATGTAATTGTGTCAAACTTTATTTATATATATAATTAATAATTAATTAATATATATATATATATATATATTAGTTTTTAAAAATTTATATTACATAAAATTATTCTTAAAATGTAAATAATTACAAATCAAATAATATATTCCTATATATTTACTAATTTAATTAAAAATAAAAAAAAATATCAATACATGTATAAAAAATTTAAATATTTAAATAATTATTTCATTTATCATATTAATCATGTCTTTCACCCTAAAATCAAACTCGAGACATATATTGAACCATGTATCTAGTCTATTTCATGTTATTGTTTTGTTCAAGTGTCATGTTACCCATTTCCACCTCTACTCTGGGCCCATGGAGATGAAGGTTTTTTCAATAATTTTAATAGAAAAAATAATTTTCCTTAAAAATCAACTAAAATGGATTATACCAAGTCATAGAGAATACCGTTGTGGGTAGAATTAATTTTGGATTAACCATTTCATTTCAGGAAGTTGTTTCATGTAAAAAAGACATTTTTAACTTATGTTCATACCATAATAATGTATGTTTTGGGATGTTATTTCAGGTTAGGCCAACTTGTTTTGGTCAAACTATTTTTCTAAGCCAAGGAATTTCATGGTGAAGCCATTTCACCCATTCAATCCATTTTGAGGTGAAAATATTTCACCTAACCAAGGAATTTAATCCAAGATCACATAATTCCCAAAACTAATTAGTATCATTGTCTATATTGTGGTTTTTCTTCAAATTTAAGGATTCCACGGTATAGTAATCGATTAACCACAACATAGAGTAATTGTTTTATGATACTCTTTTTTCATGATTTTATTACTTCACCTATAATTTTCATTTCTGGTGAACTATTTCATGGTCTTAGAAACTATAAGAAAAAACATCCATTATGAATCTGGTTATTTCATAGTTTGTATAAAACTCAATCATAACACCTGTTTCAACCTAAATTAACCCATGGTTCCTAGAAAACTCATTTTTTAAGTTTTATTTATCCTTCAAATAATTAATTCAAACATCATGAAGGTGTATTTGATACCACTAGATGGTTTGAGAGGGTATATCACTTACCCAACTGCCTCCAAATCCCTTTTTTTATTTTCTAAATAAACCACTTTTTGGGTTAGTGAGAACCTCACAATCAAAATTAAAACAAAACAAACCATTCCAAATACCAAATTCAAATTTCAAACACAAATACCAAAATATTTAGAACAGACAGCTTTCCACCACAAAAACAAAAAGATCCAACCACATACCACCTTCCAAGATTCAAATTTTATAATTATAGATATCACACGAACCACTATCACCCGCCTCAGTTAGAAAAAGATCAGGAAGAGTGCGAGCAGATGGAACCTCGCAACCAAAACTTCATAACATCTTCTGAGAACCTCATCATCACACCACCATTTTCATCACCAAAGAAAAAAATGAAAACACCTTAACACATAAATCAGCATTGGAAGAAGATCCTACAAACTAGAAAATCCATCACACCTCCATCGTCATCACCAAAACTCCCAACAAATCAACAGAACCACCAATGGATGAACACCAATCCCATATCCTGGAACAACCTACCACTCCCATGAACACCTCCCAAAGCCTCCTCATAACCATGTCACCCTACCAACCAGGAAAGGATCAATGTATCTAGAGTCCAGAGCAGAGTAAGAGTGGTCAGACCTCCATAGCAATCCACAGCATGGCCAACACCAACAACCCCATGGAAAACTCATCATCAAACTATACCGGACATTTCATTCAACAGGATGAACCAACAAAAAATCCAACACTGGACCATCCGAATGAACCAAAAACCAAAGTGTGAAAACACCGAAATGTCACCAGTTGAACCAAACACTAAAAAAACTAATAGAAATGAGGAAAATGTGAAGAAGGATTCAAAAAGGGGAAAGCCAAGAACACTAAGAGGGTCGGTGCATATTGTAGGAAAGGGATAATTGAAAAAGGAGAGTTAGAAGAAGGTGAAAAGGGGGTAAACATAGATTACCAAAGGATAATTGAACTGAGAAAGAGAAACAATAACAAATCAGTCATAGAAGGACAAAAACGAAAATTCGGGAAGAGTGGATATGGTCACCATCACTAGGGGAAAGAAACCTAGATGGGGGAGAAGATGGGGTCAGAGAACCCGAGCCAGGAAGAAGGGGGTCCAGAAGGGAGGGTTCACTAGGAAGAATGGAAAGAAAATGAAGAGAAACTAGAGCGAAGAAGGTCAAAGAAGCGGTAGAAGGAGATGACGCCACTGGGAGCCTCCTAAACCCCTAGAAGAAGGGTGAGAAAGATCTATCTCAAACCATGGTTTTTTATAATCTTAAGTTTAAATGTTTGATAGAAATGAGAGCTTTATAATCTTGATTTGTGGATTTCTTCATAGTGTCTCAACACAATGGAATGTTACACCCACACATATGAGGATTGAATCACCTTTATATAGGCCTCAATAACTCAAACCTTCAGTCGTTCATTCATGAGATGATTCATAAATTTATCTTAATGTTATAGCTATTTTAACTCATGGTCAATCCTCATAATGAATTCTTTGACATTTAAACAATTCATGCATAACATTTTAACTCATCAATATTATCATCTTATGATGAACTGATCAAGTATGATGGAATGGGGAATGAGAAAGTGCATATCCTACACATTATAACATAACGTGATAACAACATACACAACCACCATGTGAATGTATTACACTATATGATAGTTCATATTAGGATAGACTATGATGTGGTCTAAATAACCATGATGTGGCATGACCTTTAGTATATAACTCTAACAAAGGCTTCCCATAACTTTCATATGGAAAATAGTAATTGATAAAAACATAACCAAATTGAAACATCTAGATATTACACTATGAGTCTAATGACCCTTTCTTATCTCATAACACACATAGAAACCCACTTTGGTTTTGTTTCAGGCTATTCACACATGATTAGATATCACACAGTACAATCATTTCATATAAAATGAAGGAAAAACTAAGGGACCACTTACCTCTTGATCATAGGTGCTTAATCATTATAAATCATAGATGTGATCATCCTAAATTGATAGTGATTAATAAAAATAAAAATTTATCCTTGAATAGGGATTTATAATAAATAATGATAAGGCGGTGAGAGAAGTCTCAAATAAAATACCATAGGAGGTTAGTCTCTCTAAAAGGGACATAATGGATGACATGTGAATCAAAGATCAAACAAGGGTGTAAGACCACTTAAAAGAGAGGAATTGGAGGTAAAACTCGGGGTAGAAACATTTCATCTTTTTGAGAGAGGGAAGTAAATGATTTTTTAAAAAAAAGATTTTATTTTTAATAACTTTTTATTAAAAAAATCATAAATCCATCGAGTACTAGATGTGCCTCCTCTGAGTACATTATAGTCCACCAGCTACTCGTTTAAGGTCTAATGACTATCCAGTGGTCTAACTTGTAGCCATTTCCCCCTCTAGACATCCACATAGTACATGTTACCATTCAACCAAGTACTTAGTGGGACCAACAGAACCACCACTGACTTTTTTTTCCTAAAACCCAAACCTTTTATAAAACTTCTAAATTTCATCAAAATTAGCCTACTCCAAATATAAAATGAAAAAAAAATAAATTCAAAATATACTACAAAATTCCTAGGGTGTTATAGCATATACATTGTTTTAATATTTGACCCAAAATGAGACTATTTTTTAAAATTAATAAAATTTCTACATTACTTGATTTCAATATATATACTTAAAAATTCAAAAACCATTTTATGAAAATTAATGAATAAATATGAGAAATTTAATTCTTAATCAACTAATCCAAGTGTTGAAAATTAATTATTTATGACGAGAGATATTTCTTACTAATTAAAATAACTAATTAATAGTTTATAAAATTTCATTATTATATATAGGTAAATATTTACTATTTATTTTTAACTAAAATATTATTTTTATTTTTTAATAAATATTATAAAATTAAAAAAAATATTACATATAATGATCATGTAATGTTCATACTCAATGATCATATATAATGGTCACTTTAACATCTTGATTTTCTATATATTTTCTTAATTACTTCTCTAAAAATCACTTTCCTTATTTTTTTAGTGCTCTCTCAAATATTTTTTTTTTACTTTTATAAAATATTGAAATTATTATTAATATTTTTCTTTCTTTGTACCATGGATCTCACACATATTATTTTTATATACTATGAAACAACTGATTTCTAATTTGTAACCATGATCTTTATATTTAGTTATTTACTACTTTTTTAGTTTTTATTATTAATGTATATATTTTATTTGTGCTTTTGTAATTAAATTATTAAATAATGTTTATGTTTCCATAATTCTTTATTTGTTTATTTATGATGCTATTTTAAGAAAAAAAATTAACTATAACATAAATATATGCTAAGGTAAAAAATTGTACATTAAAATCTTAAAGCTTAAATTCTTAATAGTATCCAAACTTTAATTACCTTGTAATAAAATAATCATTTGACTTCCTTAACTACCCTTAATGAGGTCAAAAAAAGTCATTTGGGACCTTAACCGGCTTAGTATCCCAGGAATAGGTTTTTTCTGAGACATTCTTCAAACACTATTGGGATATCACTTCTAGAAACTTAGTGGGTGTTGTGAATGATCTCTTATTTGGTACACCTATTCCTATGAAAATTTCTAGTTCCCATATTTTCTTTATTACCAAGAAAACATAACCATTTAAATTTTAGTATTGTCATACAATCTATTTATATGCCTTCATAAGTAAGGTCTTCATATGCATTATCACCTCTAGGATTACCAATATCCTTAACATCATCAATTCCAAAGAATATAGTTTTATTAGTAAACACTATATCCATGATAAATTTCTTGTAAGTGGAATGATTCATATTCATAAATAGAAAATACTAATATAGAAAACACATTTATCGGTGATGAAAGTGGCCTTTTTCGGTGCTAAAAATGGAAGCACTAAAGAAAGTCTCAAGCCTTTATTAGTTTTAATAAAAGTGATGATAAAGGCCACCTTTATCAATGCTAAAAAAGCGCTGATAAAGGTGGACCTTTTCAGTGACTTTATTAATGCTTTTAAAAGTTTCCTTTGTCAATTCTTTTATTAGCACTGATAAATGTGACCATCATAAGCACTTTTACAAGCAATGATGAAACACAAATTAGCTTCTATAGACATCCATCCCCGTAGCATCCCCTAACATAAAAACCAAAAATTGCAAGCATAAAAAAATTAAAAATTACAATTAAACGCATTTTCAAAAATAATATTACATTAAACCATTATATATGAAAAATAATTACATTGCACTATCATTTAAATTCAAACACTAAATTGAATAATTTCAGTATAAAACATTTACATTGATGTAAATCCATTTACAATAAAAAATAATTACAACCAATAAAAAACCAAACACTTGTAGTCCAATGATCAATCGAACCCTATATACATGCATGTGCCTATAATGAAAATAATTATTATTTTATAAAAAATACATAAAAATTTAAAAATATACTATAATTGTAATGTTATATAATTCATGGTAAATTTAAAATGACCCTTTCTTTTGATTAAATGAAATTTTCAGTTATATTGAGTAATTCAGGTATCGAATTGATGTATGGTTGATTCCTACATGTCAAAAATGAATTATGAATCGTTTTCATAAAGTTTCATGCTAATATAGGCTTGTTTTATTGGTTTTTACTATGTGACTCACCATTTATATTAAAATTGAACTTTTATATTGAAAACACGGTCTTTGAGCTAAATCAGCTACATTATGCATCGAATTAATGTGTGGTTGATTCTTGGACATCACAAATAAATTATAGATCTTTTTTCTAAAGTTTCGCATCAATACGATCTTATTTTCTTGGTTTTGATCATGTGACTCATGTTTTAGATTTAAATGACACTTTTATATTGAAAACACACAATTTCCTTCATATTAGCCAAATTGTGTTTCAGATTGATATGTTGTCAATTCCTTCATATCACAAATGAATTATGAATCACTTTCCTGAAGTTCCATTTCAATCCAAACTTGTTTTCTTAGTTTTGACTATGTGAATAACATTTTAGACTAAAATGACACTTTTATATTGAAAATACACACTTTTAGTAATATTGTCCACATCATGTGTCTGATTGACATGTGGTATATTCCTACACATCAAAAATGAATTATAGATGTTTTTTGTACAATATCAAGACAATATAGGCTCATTTTATTAGTTTTAACTATGTGACTCATGTTTTAGACTAAAAAACACTTATATTGAAAACAAAAGCTTTAAGTTATACTAGATACACCATGTGATGAATTTACGTTCAGTCGATTCCTACACATAAAAAATAAATTATGGATCATTATCCTAAATTTTCACATAAATCCTAGCTCATTTATTCTATTTTGACTATGGAATCATGTTTTAAACTAAAATATCACTTTTATATTGAAAACATATACTTTGATTCATATCAATTACATCACGGTTCATATTGATGTGTGGTTAATTACTAAATATCGTAAATTAATTATAGATCGTTTTATTAAAATTTCTTGTCAACCTAAGCTCTTTTTCTTGGTTTTGACTATGTGACTCATGTTTTTGAGTAAAATTGCACTTTTTAATGTGAAAACACATACTTTGAGTTATACCAGCCACATAATATGTTGAATTGATGTTTGGTTTATTATTACACATCAAAAATGTATTATGGATCATTTCCCTAAATTTTCATGACAATTTGAGCTCATTTTCTCAGTTTTGACTATGTAACTCCTATTTAGATTAAAATGACACTTTTATATTGAAAATAGGAACTTTGAGTTATATCAGTCACATCATGTGTCAGGTTTATGTGAGGTCAATCCCTACATGTCATAAATAAATTATGGATCATTTTTATAAAGTTTCACATCAATTCTAGCTCTTTTCTTAGTTTTGACTATTTGAATTACGTTTTAGATTAAAAGTACACTTTTTTATGTGAAAACATGCATATTGAGTCATACCAGCCACACCATATGTCAAATTGATATTCGTTCAATTCATACACATCAAAAATTAATTATGGGTTATTTTACTAAAGTTTCACATTAATCTACACTTGTTTTCTTAGTTTTGACTATGTGACTTGCATTTTAAAAAAATGAGACTTTTATATTGAAAACATGCACTTTGAGTCATACCAGACATATCATGTGTCAAATTCACATGAGGTTGATTAATATACTTCAAAAAAATGAATTGTGGATCTTTTTCAAAAAAAAATCATGTCAATCCAAGTATTTTTTCTTGGTTTTGACTATGTGACTCACATTTTAGAATAAAAAGGAACTTTTAAATTGAAAACGTGGACTTTGAGTTATACTAGCCACCTCGTGAGTCATGTTGATGTGAGGTCAATTCCTATAAATCAAAAATTAATTATAGATCGTTTTAATAAATTCCCGCATCAATTTGATCTCTTTTTCAAGGTTTTTACTATGTGACTTTTGTTTTAGACTAAAATTACACTTTTTAAATGTGAAAACTCGTACTTTCAATCATACCAACCACATCATGTTTTGGATTTATGTGAAGTCAAAACATATCCATAAAAAATAAATTATGAATCATTTTACTAAATTTTCACATCAATTCGATCTCATTTTATCAGTTTTGACTATGTGACTCATGTTTTAGACTAAAATGGCACTTTTATATTGAAAAAACTCATTTTGAATCATACCAGACACATCATGTATTTTATTGATGTGAAGTTAATTTATAAATGTCAAAAATTAATTATAGATCATTATCTTAAGGTTTCATGTCAATATAAGCTCATTTTATTTATTTTGACTATATCACTCACATTTTAGATTAAAATGACACTTTAATATTAAAAACATGGATTTTGAGTCATACCAATCACATCGTGTGTCATGTTAACATGAGATAAATTCCCACACATTAAAAATAAATTATAGGTAATTTAAAAAAATAACATCAATCTATAATCTTTTTCTCGGTTTTAACTATGTGAATCATGTTTTAGACTAAGATTACACTTTGTTAATGTGAAAACACACACTTTGAGTTATACTGGCCACATCATGTGTTGGATTGATGTGTGATAAATTATTAAACATAAAAATGAATAATTAACCTTTTTACTAAAGTTCAATATCAATACAAACATTTTAGGGAGGCCTTTTGTGCCTTTATAGACACAAAATGCTTGGAAGAAAATCAATTTTAACCTTCAAACTATAATCTTGAAGTGATTTTTGTCAGTTCCTATATTTCACTAACAATTAAATGATAATATTTCTAGTAAAATAACTCATTGTGATCTCTATGAAATAAAAAACATAATTACAAATCTAATAGTAAATCACCTTTTCATGATTTCTGCAAACAATCTAATACCATGTACTCTGCCCACTCATTTATAAAAAAATATATTTCTTCTTTTGAATATATAGACTATTATAAATCTTGGTGGTATAAGAAAAATACATACCAATAAATGATTAATAAATATTTTAAATTAAATTGTAATTAAAATTCATTAATATCACTTTAGGTATGCTAGTTTTTTTATGGTATATGATATCTTTCATAATTTATAAATTTAATATCCACAATCATTGAAATTATTTTTTTTAGGACACTGCAGAAACATTTACCAAAATATTTATTTTTTTATTATGTTTTTATAGTTAAATATTACTATATATTCCTTAATCATTATCCATTTTTAGATATCCATAGGCTTCTTGTGCTTAATCACCATTATCATACCATGATTTTGACGATACTTGAGGATTTCCCAATCATAACAAAATTTTGTTTGAAACATAAACCAAAATGTATATTTTTATTTTTATTTTTAAAATAATAATTTTATTGCATTAAAAATTCATAATGGTCATCATGTGTGGTCTATTTTTTTGAAATGTATGCTTTAGATCCAAAAAATAAACCTTTGGGGTATCCAAATTGAGTGCAATGAGCACCCAATACTTCCTAAAAAATAAAACGGAATAATTAATGAAAAAAATATTTTATATTATTAGATTGTAGAGTTTTACCCTTGCATTGTAAGAATCAAGAAGAGTGCATCATATGTTATTTTTTGTTCAAACGTTGTGGACAGCTCATCTGTTTTTGTTTTTGTTTCATTTATTTCTAATTTAATCTTTTCTATAAAAATAATAGTAGGATTAATAATTCCAAATTTTAGTTTTCATGGTTTTACCTTTATATAGTAGTGATATATATGTGTGTGTGTTTTTCTGTCTGTCTGTACAAAATATAAATATTTATTAACTATAATTAACATAGTAGATCAATTTTTGGAAAAACAGATTATGAAAATGTACCCCATGTAAAGATTCACAATAGATATTCCCATCCATTCATACTTTAGTATTTAATTTATACTCTCAATACCAATCATGGATGTAATGGACACTCTAAATATTACTTCTTCAATTTCAATGTATGAAATATCTCTATCTTTGAATGTTATAGCTACATGAGCTTGTAAATTTAATATATGCGGTAGTAGAACTGGTGGTGTGAAAGTACTCTTGGAAGGTCCTTTTTATTTCTTAGTTGATCCACTATATTGTTTTGATTTGACCCTTTATTTCCCCTTCCTTTTATCTATCTTTAATATCATACCTCATTTCAGGCCTTTTTTCATCAATTGTTAAAGTTTTTTCATTTGATAAAAATTATAAAATATGTACCTCATTATCATCATGTATCTTTATAAGATTAAATGTACATGATACAAAAGTTCCAATATAATGTTCAACCATATATATCCCCTTGAATTTGTTCAAGAAAGGTTGGCATTTCTGCCTTAATTTTAGCTGGAGATGGTCACATGATCATCTTTCCAAGCGAACAAGTCTCGCATGAAATTTTTCTTAGTGAAGAGATCTTCTAGACCTTTATTGAATGTTCCTGAGAACTTTCAATTATTTTTCACATCATTCATGAACTAAGACGATCTAATCGATCATGCCACAAATTAACGATTTGTGGTCTTTACTTCCATATGTGTTTCAATTGCACTTATATATGTATAATGCAATCCATATGATGATTTTGGTAGTTGTTCTAGTACATGACTCTTATTGGATTTATTAATGGTAATGCACATGTACTTTTCATTTCTCTCATATATAGTTTTGGCATCATAGTCATGCTAGTATATATCATTGAAACTTAACAAGTTTCTTTTGGACTTTAGGGAAAACAATGAATCTCTTATAAAAAAATTGTCCCATTAGGTAAAGAAAAACTCATTTTACCAATCCTTTTTATCAAATTTGTGAGACCTGATATAGTATTCACAATTGATCTTGTTGGTTTAAGATTAGAGAAATATTTTTTATTCTTAAGAATTGTGTGTGTTGTTTTACTATCTAGTGTTCAAGTATATGTCATGTTTACGCAATCCATTTCAATGCTTTAAAGTAAAGACAATAATATTATAAGAAACATCTTGCGAAATTCAAATAATACAACATCAAAAATATAAAGCATACAGAACAAAACAACATATCATGTATCATAACTACTATAGTTTTTCTGAAGTATTTCAAGTTATCATCTCATCAAATTCACAAGTAAAATCACTCACTTCGAGGTAAGTGAAATCAACATTTGATGGCTCATGATTCTTAGTATTATTCACCTCCTTTTATTTCTATTTATAGGATGTTTCAACAAAGTGTGGTTCATTCTTCTTTGCTTCAAGAGACGCTTTATAGAGCTTAGAAAGATGCTCTAGGGTTCGGTAAACTCAGGACCAATGTCCCTTAGAACCACACTTGTAGCAGGAATCTTCAGGATTCCTCAGAGTGATTGAGCTGATATTTCTTTGATTCTGATATTCATTTTGAGCATGTCTGTGGTTACGACCACATCCTTGGCCGCGTTTGACTCCAAAATCACATCCACCATGAGAATCACATCTCCAACTTCTTCCGTGGTTATTTTCATGAAATATAGCATTTACTTTATGAAATGCTATTGTTGAACTGGTATGATGAAATTGATGATTTTTAATCAAAATCTCACTATTCTTCTCTACTGCAAGTAATGATGATATAAGATCAGAATATTTTATATACAATTCTATGCATGGCAGAATTGTAATCACTAGCCCTTTTATAATCTTAGAAGCGTAAATCATTCCATTCATCACAGATTATAGAAAGAACAACCTCCTTTTGATGATCATACCTCTCTTTCAAACTCTTCCAAAGCTTGCTTAGATCTCTTTCTGTGAGGTATTCACATTTTAATCTCTCATTGAGATGTATTCTGAGTAAGATCATCACCTTTTCTTTATTTTGGAGGGTTTGTGAATTATTTTCTTTAATTATTTCCGTGAGATCCATCGATTCGATTTGCATTTCAACATCCATTGTCCATGGCATGTAATTACTTTCGGTAATATCAAGTGCGGTGAATTCAAGCTTCGCGAGATTTGACATGATGATAACTAAGAGAGAGAGAAAACTTTATTATTATTCAGAATAAGAATACAACGATAATTTACAATTGGATTAAAGCAAATAAAACGATATCAAAAACATTAAAATTGGGTTAATATTATCATTTAATATTTTTTATGTATATCTCAGCTTAATTGGTTAATAAATATTTCATGTGGGGCTTTGAAATAAATAAATCAATACATTAGATGGTGCAAAATAAATAAATTAAAATAGTCCGAACATGCGGCAACTTGACCTTCATGGCTAATTAAATAAACCACATAAATCGTCCAATCTAGCGGTAAATAAATAATATTCTATAAATAATTATAGTCGCCCAACTAGGTGGTGAAAATAAGGTTTAAAATGAAAAGAATAAATAATTAGAACCGTCCAAACAGGTGTTGAGAATAAGGTTTAAAATAAAAATATGCATTTCTCTCTTTTTGAGTGTTCGTGCTGATAACGTGTTGTGAAAAAAAAAAGTTGAAGAGAGTAAAATTAGAATAGTGGAGAAATGTGAGCATAAAGGAAGGACAGATATTTTATTAATGCTTCTGGTCTCTCTCTTTTATCAGCAGTACATATATGGAGGGGTTGCACTACTCTTTTATAGGCAGTGCAGCAGGGTAGATAAGGGGATTGGTGGGGTGGGCAGCCCCCCCCCCCCCCGTTGAACACTGCAGTCGCTTTTTAGTGGTTGCCTAACATATATATATTAAAAGTAATAAATACTAAATATTAAATAAAAATATAAAAAATGAATAAAATTTAATAATTAAAAACATAATATATTAAATATTAAATATTAATAAATAAAAATATAAAACGGTAATATTAAAAAATTATTATTTGTGTACGTGTATTTCTATATAAAATTGAATTAATTTTGTATATGTATGCGTAAAATTAATGTATACACACATTGGTTTGACATGTCAGATCGAAAAAACAAATAACATTGATATAACAAAATGTTATTAAATATCTATAAATATTAATCAGTCAATATTTTTAAATAATATTAATCTTTAATTATCTTATAAATCATTTTTCACTATATATTTGACACATTAAGTGTAAATACATATTTAGTATTATATAAACCATATTTAAGCAAATGTTATATATATATATATATTAAATATGATTTTTAATAATATAATTTTTTTTAGGAAGATAACTTTTCATCCTTACAAAAATCACGTTGATTAAAAGCACTGCTATAATGCTAAATAAAAGCGATAGATGGATATAACATTTATCAACGTTAAAAAAACACTAGTAAAGATTGTCTAACACTTTTTTAACACTGATGAAGATAACATTTATTAGCACTTTTATTTAGCACTAATAAAACCGTCCTTTTATCATCACTAATTAGGAATACCGGTCAATATTCTTGATTCTATAATAGTAAACTAAAAACTTATAATCTTATAATAAAACATGATCAACACAAAGTACTTGACATCATCTCTTAGGACTTCCTATTTGTTTATCCTTCCAAATTTGGTTTGGAAAAAAATTATTTCATTGGATTGCAACAAGCAATATATGTGTTATCCCACTGAAAAACAAGCAATCCATCTTGTAGCTGGAAAAACATAACCATCTCATCTTTTTAACTCAAAAACACAAAAATACCCTCCTCACACAAACAAGCAATCCTCTTGAAGACCTATTAAATCACACATTCCCCCCAAACAAAACAATCTAAATTCAAAAAAATTGCACCCCTGGATTCAGTTCAAGTGGAACCTCACTGCCCAATGCAGCAATTGAATGGGAAAACAATTTAAGAGAAATCACTAGAACATCCAACTCTTGCGCATTCTTCTAGAGACCAGGAATGGACTTCAGGCTATACTCAGAGGCCGCTGTGCCTTCGGCGTCGCTTTCGTCCTCCCCGTTCCCCACCATTTTTGGCTTTTTAATTGCATCAATAGCCTGTAAATACGTGTATGAGGCCCCGCGGCTCAATGAGGAGCTCGGATTGGTGATCTTGCTGGCGAGGAAGCGGCGGATCAGACCCCTCAACAAAGGAGCCATGGTATCGGGCTCGTGTTCTAGGTAGTACATGATCCCTCCCATACACGCGCAGAACAAGGCCACCTGTGACAGACCAGGAATTGAGCTAAAGATTGTAAGTTATGCTTGTTCGGTTACGGAAAATATTTTCTATTTTTATTTTCTAAAAATGTATTATAAACGTGTTCAAAAATAAGACAAAAATGTACATTTTCATTTTATAAATAACATGTAAACATTTTTTGTTTTCTAAAAATCTCTCAATTTCATTTTCATTTCTATAATCTAATATACCTTTTGAATGTGTTTTTCATAACCAAGCAAAGCCTAAAGCTTGCTTTTGTCTTTGGAAAATATTTTCAGAACACATCAAAAAATGTATTGGATTACGTAGATGAAAAAAATTAGAATATAAAAATGAAAAAAGGAGAATTTTGGAAAACATAAAAAAAACTTCAAATTACGTTTTTAGAAATTGTCAATAGTTTTCATTTTCAAAAAACATATTTTGTATGGTCGGAAATTTTCAGGAAGCCTGCGGTATGTCCCTTCTAACATTTTCATTTCCCAAGAAACATGAAAGAATTTTTTTCTCATTTTCCAAAAAATATTTATTGTTTTCATTTTCATTTACTTAAAAAATACATTAAGATGATCTAATATATTTTCTTACGTATTTTTGAAAAATAGAAACATAAATGTTTTCTAAAACCAAAGGAAACCTTTGTTTTTGGTTCCGGAAACCTAAGTGCATTCATTTTCTACAAAAAATCGACCTCCTCCGTTTTCATTCTCTAAAAAAAGTTTTTTATTTACATACAATACATTTTTGGAAATGGGAAACAGAAAACATTCCCCAAAACCAAACGCAGCCTTATTGTCATGATTTCCAAAGACTGGAAATGTTTAGAGAAAGAACCTGTATACTTATTCTTTTTCCCTGCTTCCCAAACACATTTTTGAAAAATGAAAACAAAAAAATATATTTTTGAACCAAACACAACCAAAGTGCTTTTTTAAAGAATGAAACAAACGTTTATCGATCTATAATTGTTGTCAAACACAAACCCAAATGATTCAAGAAAAACACTTAACCTCGGAATTTTTGACGTCTGGGAGAAGGTGACGATTCACTAGTATATACCACAACGAATCTCCAGCTCGAGGGAGAACATAAAGCGCGAGTTCACTACGCCTGCCTTTCTTCTCCAATAGCACGGAAAGGGCAGAAAGCCCACCAGCCAACCAATACACAAGCTTGTGGTCTTTCAATGCTATTTTTCTATGGAGACATATGACCCCCTGGCAGCACCCCAGGAATCATTAATAAAAAATATATTATAATATTAGAGGGGTTACGAGCATAGGAAGCAACACACATCCAATAACCCATTTGAGTCAGGTCACAAATTTCCACGAGTTTTTCTTGGTTTTCTCCCATACATTAGAGGAAACAAATTTCTTCATACCAAGAAAAACTAGGGTTTCCATAGAAACTCAGGTTTTCAACCAAACACGCCCAGATGGAGGAAAACCATTTATTTTCTCCTTTCATTTTCCTTAGTGCAACCAAAGGGGGGCTTATGGAGGGGAGTGGGAATGGCGTGGTTCAACAGGTACCTGAAATATCCCAACAAAAGCTGACAAGAATGTTGTTGAACGAACAGCGCCTTTCAAAGCTTGCCAGCATGTATGCCCGGGAGAACCCATGAACTGCACAGAGAAAATCAAGCAATGAAAAACATATTTTAAAATATGAAGATGAAAAATGAAAGATTTTTGAAAAAAAAAACTTTTTCCATGTTTCTAGGAAAATTAAAATGCAAGAGATAAGTGGCATTGCTTTTTTATTATCCAAAACATTTTCTAATACATTTTTAGAAAATGAAAAACAAAAAATATTTTCCAAAACCAAACGCGGCCTAAATTTATCTAAAAAATACTCCCACTAGTCCACGATATAAGAAAAAAAGTTAGGGGGTTCTGGTAAAAAAAAACATGTAATTCTAATTTTTCACAAATGACTTTCATTAATTATTAGAGAATTTAGTGTAAATGTAGAACTATAAATTTTTTTACAAATTTATTATAAGTTGTGAGGAATTTGATGTGTTCAAACAATTTTAACCATTTTAACCCTTGACGCGGACCGGAGATAGTATGCCAGTACAAGTAAGAAAAAACCAGCAAAAACTAGACCCATAGGAATTGCAGCCGCGTTTAATGAAGAGATGCAGTGACAATGAGGCAGATGAGAACCTCTATAACTCAAAATTCTGTAAATTGGGAAATGGTGCTGAAGTCAGCTAAGGTCCTGTTTGTTTGGGGGGAAAAAACATTGAAAAGGAGGGGAAAAATAGAACGTAAAAAATATTATTCAGTTCACCATGTAAAAAAGACTATAGGAAAAACAATGTTTGATTCAATAAAAAAATGGAAAGAAACCGGTAAAAGATTTGTCTAGAAGCGTTGATTCAGAAATCCCCCATTTTTCCTCAAGGTGAGGAGAGGGCCCTTCATTTATAGAAAAGAAAGAGGAAGTTACAAGGGAAGTTACAAAGGAAGTGGGGCAGGAAGTTACACATACTCCAACACTCCCCCTCAAGCTAGGTGTACCTAGCTTGGACACACAAAGAAAAAACAAAGCAAGCAACAGGCTGCAAACACTCCCCCTCAAGCTGGACATACCCAGCTTGATTACAAAACCAGACGAAATACAAAAAAAAAAAAACTGCAAAGGCTGCTGCTCCCCCTCACGATGGAAGCTCCTGCGCAGGATGATGGATGGATGATGTCGCGGACGCAGCAGATGAACCACACAGAGACCGGGTCGGTTGACGGAACGCCAGGAATGCCGCACTAGTGGAGCCGGTCGATGAAACGCCGGGAAATCCAAACTAGCACCGGGAAAACCGCACTTGCGGGGCCGACGACGGGAGGTGGGGATTCCGCAGAATTGTTGCGGGGCTGGCGGTGCCAAAGGACTCGAATCCAAGACGGTCAAGGTGCTGCGCCACAGTGGATGAAGCGTGAAGGTGTGTCTGCTGACAGAGAGGCGGCTGCCCGGAGTAGTCGGGAGATGCCGACGAGGCGGGGATGCCGCAGGATGTGCCGGAGAGCCGAAACTTGAACCTGGGCAGCCGCAGGGAGAAACTGGAGCCGGCTAGCTGCGGGAAGAGAAGCGCAGGAGGAGGCCGGCGGGGGAGCAGGAGGCCAGGAGGCGGCGTTGGAAGCCAGAGGAGGCCCCCTGGAGAAACCTGAAGGAGCCCGGTCTGCCCGGATGGAGCCGGGTCGGTTGGAGGGAGATCGTCGGGGCGAGTGCGCCGCTGGGCGAAGGCGCCAATGGTCGAGGGCGCCGGGGCGAGGACGCCGCTGGGTGGGGGGAGCCGCGTCTGGAGAGAGGGCCGCGGGAAAGGAGGCGCGCTGGGGGCGACGGGAGGTGCGACGGGAGAGGGCGCCGCTGAGCCAGGGCCGCCGGGAAGGAGGGTCGCCGAGACGGGGGTCCGGAAAATCCACCGGGGGGGCTGTGCGCATAAGAGGCCGTCGGGAGTGCTGCGGGCGGCGCGCGCAGCAGGGAGGAGCCGCCGGGAGCCGCGCCTGAAGCTGGGGGCCGGGAGTCTCGCCAGGAAGGAGGCGCCGGGACGATCTGGACAGAGCAGCCGGGACGGATCTGGACGGAGCCGCCGGGAGGATCGCGCGCAGGACGAGCGCGCGCTGGGAGGGTCGCCGGGACGAGGCGCGACGCACAGGCGCACCGGGGCCGATGGGGGCGACGGGATGCGCGACGGGGAGGGCGCCGGGAAGGAGGGCCGCAGGCTGGGGGAGCCGAGGCGGGGAGGGCCTGCGCGCAGGAGGAGCGGGCGCCGGAAGTTAAGGCGCACCGAGGGGGAAGCCGCCGGACAGAGCCGGAGCGGGAGGCTGCCGCTCGGGAGGGATGACCGGCAGGAGCAACGGAGGGGGGGGGCGGCCGACTAGTTGGATGGGAGCCGCCGCCCCCCCGCACGAGAAAAAAAAAAGGGAACCTAAATGAAAAAAAAAATATGTGAGGGAGGGATCAAACCTTCTGTGATACCATGTTGATTCAGAAATCCTCCTTTTTTCCTCAAGGTGAGGAGAGGGCCTTCATTTATAGAAAAGAAAAAGGAAGTTACAAGGGAAGTTACAAAGGGAAGTTACAAGGGAAGTTACAAAGGGAAGTTACAAAGGAAGTGGGGCAGGAAGTTACACATACTCCAACAAGAAGAAATTGCCCTCCTTCAACAAAACATCAATAATTTTTAGGATATTTTAGTCATTTAGCTGCCTTTTCCTTTCAATAAGCAATCTGAAAACACTTATATAGAGATGAGGGTAGTGAGCAGCTTTCTTAGAGTGTTGTCAAACAGACCCAAAGTGTTTCCAGATCGCTTATTGAAAAAGTGATTTGATGCCACTTTTTTAAGTGGTTTTCTTCTAAAATTTAAGTGCAAATGTTTTTTCAGAAACAAAAAAAGCACTTGGTTTTTCAAACTGCTTATCATAAGTGACAAGTGCTATAAGCAGTTTTCAATAAGTGGTGTCAAATGGACCCAAAGAGTTGGGAGTAGATGTGTTTAATCAATAGTTAAGTACATGGGCACAGGCAAACAAATTAGCTACGGGCACAAGTAAATGGGTACAAATTATTGAATTAGATGTGTTTAATCATTAATATTTTTTCTAGTTCTCGGATAGAAAATTTTAAATCATATTCAGAGATGTACCTTCTGTAAGTGCAGGACAACTGCAGGAACAAAAGTCAGGGAGAAATAAAGAGGAAATGTTTTCCTGAATGTACTTGATGCAGCATTGCCATTGTGAGCTAAACATGAAGTTGCATCTGGATGAATCACAGAACAAGGAATAATAGAGGAGAGCCCTTCCAATTTTACATGGTTCGATTTTCTTTGGGTAGATGATAAGTAAGTTGATAGCGATTCTACATCCACAGGTCCACCTCTACAGCTTTCCCGCACTGCTTTGTACACAGGCCCTGCAACGGGCCCAGTCTTCTGAATAAAATCTTGGTAAGACTTTGGCAAGCTCTCAGGACGCATCACAAATGAATACATCACCTAAAAGGTAGCCGTAGGCTGTTATTTAAACAATTAAGTTGAAATTTAGAATACTGTAAATAAAATAAAACAGAATGGAGTTTTTGATTCTACTTACCTTCAATGACATGCAGACATATAAAAAGGAAAAAAATTAGTAAAGCTCAACACGGGCTCCCAACCCCCAAAAACCTTTTTGCACCATGGTAAGTTGTAGCTGGATACCATGATTATTAAGACTTGAAATACATTCGAACACATAGTGGACCCTGATTCAGCATTAGAAACATAACCATTCTTTTTCCTTGGTAACCAAACACTTATGTTTGTAGATATTACATCAATTCCACCCATAAACTTATTTTATAATCCTCGTGATTTCCGGTCGCAATAAGAATTTTAGTTCTTACAATTCATATTATTTACATAAATAAATATATACTGCCCATATTCGTTATGTATGATGATTTTATTGATACAGAGCTCATTCCAATATAGAAATGGGAGGGTGCTTCTGAGACGTGAGTGGAGTGAAAGCAGACATGACTGCAATAATCACCAATTATTAGCGCCCATGTGAATTTTCAGAAAACATTACAAGTTGAGTTCCAGAAAGAAATACATGCCTCATAGGAAGACTTTCTTGAAGATTCTCAAGTTTAAGATGAGAGATTGTCTACTATAAATAGGTCTTTTGGGTTCCATCAAAGCGAAGAGCCATTGGGTTCCATGGGAACCTCCCTAGGTAGAGGTTGGGACTTCCTAAGTCAAGAACGGAAGTGATCTTGAGAAGTGACCGTGAGTGAAAATTTGACAGTCTGGAAGTGACCGTGGGTGAAAATTTGACACTCTAGAAGTGACCGCGTGAACAAAAACGAAGTGACCGCATGAACAAAAATGAAGTGACCCACGTGGGCATATTTTGCATGCGCATTCAATGAAGAAATCTCATGCATCATTGGGAAAAATAAACTGCAATGGAGTTCCTGCTTTTAATCTGCTATGCACAGAAAAACTCTATATAAGGAGTTCAACAGGTCCAGATTTAGATATACAAGGTGGATGATTTTCTTGAACTATACAAGTGCGACGTACTTTGGCGTTCAACTACTACTCTCATCCGAATTACAATCGTTTCATCCTATGTTGTTGGAGAGCTGCTTGCTGCCTCGACTCTCGGACTGTTAAGCATTCATCTGGTTCTGTAGTTTTACTTCTTCCTTTTTTTTTGTGCATAATTATAACGAGTTATACAACCCATTAAAAGGTAGGATTGTGGGTTGTGAATTCCATACAAAAGGCAGTTCAGGTTGTGCCTCCAAGGGAAAAAGACAGGCAGTTCAGGTTGTGCCTTCAGGTAGAAAAAGGTAGGTCTGTTTTGGGTTTAAGTCTCAATGGGGAAAAACTCTGTAATTGGGTTGTGACTCCAAGTGTGCAAAAGTTGTTTTAAAGATTCCATTATAAGTGGTTATAGTGGGTGTCATCACTCTCGGTTCGTGAGAGGAGTGAAGGGTGGACTGTGATCATTTAGATTAGAACCACTATAAAAATCATTTCTGTTCATTTCATTTTATTTCCACTGGATTTACTTTAATAACTCGGATATAATAACCTTTAAATTTAAAATTCATTTTAAAAAGTCAATTCACCCCCCTTTTGTCTATTTTTCCATCTTAACTCCGGACCAACAAAGAAGATGAGACAGTACAGGCAACTTTAACTATCCAAAATTGTACCATAACTAGCCAAAACCTAAACAAGTGAAAGGGAATTTGGGTTGTTATGTGTAAATAAGGTTTCTTGGTTTTATTTTCATCCGAAAACTGTATTATAGTAGAAGCATCCCATTTGGGATTGTGGACTTAGATCTCATGAGGGACCGAACCGCATAAATATTATGTTTCTACTTTCTTTTTATTTCTTGTGTGCGCGCTTCTATTGTCGGTGCCCAGCAATTGGTATCAGATGAAAAGAAAACCATGAAGTTGCAACAAGTAAAATGCCAACCAGTGAAAACCCAATCAGGGCACCATTGATGCTTTACCTGTGCACATGATATGGCAAAGAGCAAGGAATCTCCATGTCTCCAATGGCTTCCCCACAGATGAAATTTGTCTTTAGATTTGGCAGAATTGTAAGCACACTGATAAAAGGCATCGACAATACAGATGGTTTGATCCATATATGCCATGCAAAATCAAAACAACTAAATGAAATGACATGATTTACCAAAAGACCAATTTTATGCACCTGCGCAAGTCTGGCTGATAAATACAAAGTGAGTGTGCGTCTCCGGTTTGAATTGTCTAATGCTAAAATAGACAACCCAGCAAGTGAACCTGCTAAAATTCTGCTCCAACAAGTTACATATATGGGACATGATCTTTGAAGAATTGAAATCCATAAAAAAAGCCACTGGTAAATCAAGAAGAAATGAAAAACCAACATATCATTGTAATTCATTGAGAGAGAAAACAGTCGTTAACTCACGCATTTAATGGCGTCTCCTTCTTTCTCAACCTTCTCAGCAAACATCTAAGGCCGTGATAAGAGCCAGTGAACCCACCAAAAAACAAACCAATACGACATGCTTCTTCTCTCACGATTAAATCTTTCTCTGAGACAAGTTGCTGTAAAGAAAGTAAGAACATCCAATCCATGTTTTAAAAAATTATGCATGCCCTCACATGCATCAAATATAACTTTTGAGGCTTTAATTATAAAAAAAAAAAAAACAGGAAACTAATTCTAGGCATGCCATTTAGTCGTTCCATATGGATCGCTATCATGAAATAAATACCACAAACTATCTATCCGCCTGATCTCTTAACAATTTTTTTAATTCCACAGCGAAGGCTTCGCACCATAACATTCAAAGTTGAACTAAATTTCGTCTGGCGTCTTGGAACGGCGTTGGTGCAAAACTCGCTATAATATACAGACGAACAGTTGAATTGGCATTTTGCAACTTAAAAATAAATCACTAGTCCAAAAACAAGTTCTGCTACTTCGCATCGAAAGATAAAAAATGTCACTCTTAATTATACAAAAAGATACCAAAACTATCATTGCAATCCAATTGATTGCAAGTAAGGCGTCGTGATTTAAACCTTGAGATCGAGCAACGACGAATAGGAGTGCTTCCGCAGGAGCTTGAATGCGCGTAGGAGAATCCCGATCCCGACTCTGACACCGTAGGAGAGGAGAAAGCTCTGGCAAAGATTGCCGATGGCATTGGCAATGCAAGACTCGTCGCCGTGTCCACATGAAGGGTGCATCCCGCGCGCAAGTCGCTGGCGCCGCTCCAGCCTCACGATCGCCTCCCGCAGCCGATCCTCCGCCTCCCGGAGATGACCCTCCGACGCGCCATCGGAGCAGCAGTCATGCGACCGTGGAGAGGATGCCGTGGAGGAGGGGGGCGGCATTCGGCGACACAGCGTGGGACGACCGCACCTCAACTGGAAACCAAGTGGGACGAGGAACCGAAACAGAGGGCGGGCGTTGTGATAAAATTACGCATTTACCCTTACATAAATTCGTGACGGTGACTACGGGTGACAGACAGGTTAAAATGCCCAACCCTATGCCAAACATGAGACGATTTAAATCCGCATTATAAGTCGCACGGTTTCTTCTCTTTCTTTAGCTGACGTCGTCGGCAATATATGACGTTATTCAACGAAAGAAATGCTATATTCAAGATAATACTAGTACTCGCCCTGCTATTGCAGGGCGTATTTGATAACTGGTTTTTATTTTAATAAGAGATTGATATTTATAAAAGTTGAGAAGAAAGAATAGTGTTGAATAAATTTTAATTAGAAAGTAATGGTGTATGATAATGGAATAGAAGTGCATAGAATACGGAGACACCATTTAAATTGTTGACAAAGAAAAAAAAAGATTAAAAGTATATGAATTTCTTAATTTTGAAGTGGAAATTTGAATTTATTTTCAACTTCAACGATCACAACAACATTAATGCGTTCACTAGAAAAAGAAAGGATATATAAAAAGTAATTCCTCATTTTGGAGGAAGATTGAAAATCATTTTCAAATGCATTCAAGTCATGTTTGTTGGACATAGTTGTTCGTCACCTACGCTCTGCTTCACTACACGTCATCACAAGCTTCATCCAACCAGCAATGTGAACAGGCTCCATAGAAAGAGTAATGTGTGTAGTGTGATTCGAACTGAAAGAAAAATATATTATAGGAGTGGTTGTAATAATAAAAAACATGAACTGGGGAAAGGATTAATTTGAATACATAATGACAAAACCCAATCTTTAATTGCACAAAAATTCATGAAGTTGGTGTTTGTAGAAGTTTTTCAGCTACATGAAGTTGCAATGTCCTCCACGAACAAAGTGTTGTTGTTCATCTCGTGAGACAGAGGAGGGACTGCAACTGGGGCTTGAAAAAATCTGCTAGCTTTTGGCGGGAGACATGGATCATGTATCATCTATGGAGTCCCCTGAAGTGGGACATGACTCCACCAACTAAGGGGAGCAAAAGGACGTCTCCAGTTGCTGAAATATGGACTTGCGGGAAATCTGGATACCGAGCCGCTTATAGGGAGGACTGACCTACTCAACGTCGATTGGCATTCTGGGAGGAAAGTAAGCAGAAACCAGCTCTGCAGTTGAGGAACCTGAATTGCAGGGTAGAAGAAAATCCAGCCAAGGACTACAAATTATTTATTTGTCACGAACCAGCCTGATAGTGGTTGCCTCTAAATCAGTGGATACCTCAGACATGTGCTAGGCCAGTTGTGAGTATGACAGTATAGCTCGGTAGGAAGAGGCCTCTTGGGCAAGAGCTAGAGTAGAGGTCACCTTCATCTTCATGGAGGACAGGTCCAATGGTGCGACCAAACCAGATCCATCCAACGAATCTCTTGGGCCCTAGTGTTTGAGAATACAATCTGCTAGGACACCCAGAGAGGGCGTCATAGGATTGCGGGGAGGGAACCACCGCGTACTCCACCTCGTACCATTTCCTTAATTCTGATGACTTCTCCTGCAAACCGAAAGGGAATTCCCTTGACGATGACAAAAGGAACAGTACCTATGAGGCGACAGGAAGACAAGGGCTTGGCTCCAGGAAAATGAGTCTTGAACATTGAGCATGATCCGATCTGAAAGGGGCTGAGAGATGTCCATCTCGATAGAAATCCATGCCACAATTGACTCCTCCAAACGAAGGGTCCGATTGTCCGCACACAGAAAGACCACCAACGAATTACCGATAGCGCGATGAAATGATACATTGTGGAAGGGGAGAGGAAGCCCTGGATGGATGATCGACGCCATAGTAGAGGGAGATTCCCACCCTTGGTGAATTAGGCATATCCCTCCTAGGTGAAACATAAATCAAGATTAGTACTGAACTTGACTGCATTAATACACACTTCAAATAGATAAGTCGTTATGCTCTACACATAATAGTCACCTACAACTACATGCACATCTTTATGTCGACATACAACACATGAATTAATGCGTCGCTACCATTAAATCAAATCTCGTTCATTACATGGAAAAAATAGTAAAGATGATATGAAAAGGAGAAGTATTTTCCAAACCTGTTTACGGACTTCATTAGACAAAATAGGAGTGTAATGTAATGTATACGTTTGTATACATGAATGTAAAGTATACAGTACTGTATACTGTTGAAGTGTATGGAACATTCATTATTTCTAACATTTGTATACAAGATTGGAATGTAGGTTTAAAAATTTTATGACACCAAACAATGTGCATGTATGTTTAAACAATGTGCATTGTTGAAGTGTATGAATACAAAAGTGTAATCTCGCCACTTTTTCTATCAAATGTTTTTGTTTCGTTCTACATATTAGTCTGCATTTTCCTTTCAAGCAACATCCATGTTGATCTTGATCCAACCTAGATAGGGAGGTTTCCAATAATATAAAGATGAAGCCATTATAATTCATGAACTGACCTTGAATACCCAATCTGTCATAACCGGTGAGATCCCAAATGGAGTTCCCAAGCAAGTCAGTCTTCAAAGATGTACCCACCCAGATGGCGGTGAAAATGTTATTCATGGAACCTGATCCCAACATTTGAATAAAGAAGTTACCTTTTCCACGATCATTATATACCTTTTATCAGATTTCATCATCAGTTTTCTACCAAATTCACGTCACCAAAAATTGAATACCCCGAGGAATCACATGCAGAGCAGTTCACAACTTCCTTGTTGATTTCCTAGTTAAGAATAAAATGCATAAATTGCAATAAACAGGATGAGAAAATAAGAAACATAACTTTTAATTTCATTAAAGAAAGCCACCTGTTAATTCTATTTCTTCTTCGATCAGATAAATAAATATAGTACTTGCAATAACACACGTCCAGTGGTGGCTCCTCTACTTGATGTCATAATCCCTAGGAGACTGAGACTACATATACTGCAATAGAGATTTCATCATAATGAAAAGCAAGTTAGAGAATGAAGATAATGCACAGACGGACGTATCGATTATAGAATGAATCGTGTTGTGGAAACACCTATCAAAATACCAAACACAACCCACCTGGTAGCTGTAATCATGACCTTTGATTTTCTGTAGATTGGAACCCAAAATAAAGAATCATCTCAAGATGGTTTCTTTGTTTCAATTACTAACCTGGAAAGGAAGGCATTTCTGTTATGAGTCTTCTATCCAAGTAATATTTTAATGGTTCGATCGGAGAACGTCATGCATTATTGTTGAGAATCTTCCATCTAAGGAACCTTTTCATGAACAATAAGGAAGCAGAAACAGATACTCCTAACGATAGAGCATTACAGAATTACAAAATTAAAGAATTAGAAAAAAGAAATATGCAATCCAGAAACTGCATATGCAACATCTAATTCAGTAAGTCAACTCCCAATATTCATATAACTGTCAGATCAAATACTAACCAATTGAAGAGGAAGGTTATCCTTTCTGAGCTCCAAATAATATTGAAGACAACATTGGCCAGTCTTGTTTTTTATTGAGCTTGTTCTTATCAGAGAACATATCTATGTCAGCGCCCTGGTCACCTATACCTGCATGAAAAAAATGTGGGAAATTTATAACACATTCATTTCATATGTTTTTAGTGCATAAAAAACAATACACAGTGTAGTCAATAGGGAAAACAAATTACCTGCATTCATATGCTGGACGAAAGGAAGGTTAACTCCAAGATTTGACGACAAAATAACTGCATTAATTTCCAATCCATGTTGTTGTACTATCATATACTGAGAAAACAATTAGAAAATAGTCAAACTAAACAGTAAACATTTAATCATGAATATAAGGGAAAAACATGTCATTAAATGAGTAACGTCCAGCTTGAAAATCATCCAGCAACATGGAAAACGTAAAATACAACAAAACGTCAAGCATTAAAGTCGTATAGCTTGAAAAACCGAAGCTAAATAATCTGCATTAAAACATCCAGCATCAAAATCCTCCAGCATTATCCTATTCCAGCATGAGTAACATCCAACTTAAGAAAATACATCCTGCAAGAAAAACTGATAAAAAAACGTCCTGCATGGAAAACGTCCAGCATTAAAAATTTATAATCAAACTGTAGAAAACCAATACTAAAATGTTCACCATGAGAAATCCCAAATACAACAATCTGAAGATACCAACTCATCCAACATGTACAACCTGAAGATACAAAATACACACACGTGAATTAATAGTTATGATTATTTCTACAGTCATTCAATTGGTGGGAATTACTGTTGGCCTAGAGAATACCTAACATAATGTGCAAATGGTTTATAAAGTAAATGTTGTATGTAAATCTTATAAAAAACCTTAAAACTGAGGAGTATACATGTTCTAATAATGTTACTGTACTTTACATACTATATAACATTATTTAATGAACATAAGATTTCACAAAAAAAGAATGAAAACCAATTAAATACCCAAAAAGTATTATTACCAAGACATTGAAAAAGAACATCTCAGTCTGATTTCTCATTTGTCTTGTACAAATTACCCTTGATTCGCCTCTCTAGTTGAGTACAATGACTTGTTGTACTGAAACTTTATCGACATATCTGAAGATCATGTTGCACCTCATCCTCCATATCAAATTCATGCGATAGGTTTTTCTACATAGAGAATATAGTTAGAAGAATTTGAAGGTACTTGTTGCAGTTGAAATCAATGAAGGACATATCTTCTAGTTAACAGTAGACAGTTACAAATTTAAAGAAGTGTACGTCATAAATATAAAAAACATCAAAACTCTATCTTAATCATGCATGTATATTTACAGTAAACAAAATAAGTTAGTAGTCACTGAAGATAACTGTTACATACTTGAGTAGATGACATATTTGAGGTACAAGCATCAAATCTAGTGGCAATGTTTGAACTTGATGGTGAAGAACTACCAGTTTGATGCTCCTATTATGAAAGGTTGGAAGGAAAATTATAGTAAGATGATTTATGTTTTTTATTATAAAATCCCATATTTTTATAACATAATTTTCATTTCATTACACGGAACTGAGGATCTTTAAGGTTTAGTGTCTTGGAAACTAGGAACTTAAAACATGAAAACATAAAACATTCTTCTTAAACACTTGAAAGGCTTCTCATGTTCATCATAGGATCATTACTGCATCTCATAACCTGGGGACACACATCAAAAGAAAGGGTGAGCAGAAGGCCCAGTAAGAGAAACCAGAGAAACATTTTACATGTGAACTTGAGATACTTCAATAAGGTCATGAAAATAACATTAAGGCATGAGAATGAAATCATGAGATACATCATAATAAAAATAACATTTTTCATAACTTGAAGATGTGGCTACAACATTTAATATTGAAAATCGTTTCTTTTCACCAAGGTCCATCCCCAAGGTGTCGTTAAAATTACCAAGGTTATTCACCAAGGCGTCATTAAAATGGTCATCTCTAGAGATTAAGTCTTTACCCAATGCATTAGAGCGCTATCCGGGCGCACCCTTAAATTTGCCTTTATTATCATGTGAGCCACATATATCATCATAAAACATTTCATAAATAACCCATATAGCATAAAATAAATGGGTTTCATTTCATAATCATAACATTTTAAAAACTGCTTTAAAGACATGATCTTTACGTCACTTTAAACCCACGGAAAGGGAAAGAGGGTTTCATTTATGTAATTCCCAGAATTTAAAATAGAACATTTTGATATATATGTGAATACCCCTGTAGAAATAAGAGCTTTGAGTATTCACTTTATAACATAAAATAATTTTTAGAAAAGAGAGAGAGACATTTTGAGACGAAAATTCTGCTGCATAACGGCTATGTTACAAGGTTTTAGAAAACATTGAGAAGAGAGGGGACATGGGTCAAACATTCATAAATGACCCATCAAACCGTAGAGGGACAAAATATAAGGGATTTAAGAACATGTTAATGAAATTTGAAAATATACCATGTGAAATGAAGAACCTGAAAGGAAGAAAAAAAAAGATTTCTCTTGTGAGAATTCGACAGCCTAACAACGTCACTTAAACTTCAACAAAATTGAATTGACAAGGTCAAATAGGGTCTCTAATCATATGAACATAAGAGTACAGTATGATAGATATAGAGGTCATACCCCAACATAATAGAAAGGAACTTGAAAGAATTGACATGAGAGTAGAACTTCAAAACGAGAATGGTGAAGAACCACTTAAAAATTCGGCAGCCTAACGGCGCCACTTAAACTTCAACAAAATACTGAATTGAAGAGATCAAATGGGGTCTCTCATCATATGAACATAAGAGTCCAGTATGATAGATATAGAGATCATACCCCAACATAACAAAAAGGAACTTGAAAGAATTGACATGAAAGTAGAACTTCAAAACGAGAAGGGTGAAGAACCACTTAAAAATTCGGCAGCCTAACGGCGCCACTTAAAACTTCAAAATACTGAATTGAAGAGATCAAAATGGGGTCTCTCATCATATGATCATAAAAGATCAGTATGATAAATTTAGAGATCATACCACAACATAATAAAAAAAAGGAACATGAAATACTTTACATGAAAATAGATCTTGAAAAAATGAGAAGGGAGAAAGAATCCGTTACAAAAATTTCGGCAGCCTAACGGCGCCACTTAAAACATCATAAAACGAAATAATGAGAGTAAGAGGGGATCTATCATTATATGAACATGAAAAGGGCAGTAAGAGGAGTATAAAAAAACATCCTCCAACATAAGAACATGGATCATAAATGGAATGACATAAAAGAGATTACTTGAAATTAAAGAGAGAGGTCGGATCCCTTACCTTAAAATGTAACTCTTAAACCTCAATGGTTGGGACCTTGAGGGCTTGGGGGCACCTTGGGAGGACTCCTTGGGAGGTAATGAGACCAGAACTTCATTGGCGAAGAGTGGGGAGTCGAATTGATGAGAGGAGGGCTTGGTATTTATAGGGAAAGTGAGGGGACAAGGCATTAATGGTCAAGGGACACCTCACATGTGCTTTTCTCAAACCCATGTGCTCTCCCTTGGCATTTACCATGGAGTTAGGCCACATGGGGCCCCCACAACAATAATTCATCACCCTTGGCCGGCCAACCCTTAAAATATCTCATGACATCATCATGACACAGCTATGATGTCATTAAACATACCGAAACCCTAAACTGCATTTTTACTATTCACTGAAAAATTCATCTTTCTCAGAAAAATCCCAAAATTTCACCTTAACTAAATATCAATGCTCTGATTTCAAAAATGAACTCCATTTTATAAAAATAATTTTCTAAGTATTTTTAAATTTATTTTTAAATAAAAACACTATTCACTGAAAATTCATTTTTTCAGAAAAAACCCCAAAAATTACCATAACATAATATCGATGCTCTGAGTTCAAAAATAAAGTCCTTTTTATAAAAATAATTTTCTAATAATTTTTAATTAAATTTTTAATTAAAAAACACTATTCACCCGAAAAAAACTAATACTTGAATAATAATTTATGAAACCGTTATTTAACCATTTTATTGAATCACATTACTTAATCAAGGTGCCTAGATTATTTTAAAACTTTCTTTAAGTGAGATTACTAATCCATTTGGTCATATTACTAATCCTAATCATAAAATCACTATTCATAATTTACTATTCATCAAAAATCAAGTTGATCTTATTAGACTCTAAATTTCGTACTGGACATAATTGTAGAAGACCATTTTTTGAGAATCATTACACATTTTAAATTATTTAAGGTTTACACAAACATTTTTTTTTTAAAATATCCTTTTGAAAATTCATCAAAAATATGCATACTATTTTTATCCAGTCATTTGAAAATTCATAAACATCATCATAATAAGAAATCCCAATTTTTATTTAAAACAAGGATTACACAAGGCAGTTATGGTCTCATTACATAGCCCCTTATAATACCAGCATAGGACCTAAGAGTAAGGTGTGCTAGGGTGATAGAATCTTGGGGCGGCTCAGTCAACATTTCCCGAGTAGTAATTTCTATCAGTTTGAACTTCTCGCGAAGACGATTCCGTTCTAGCTTCACATGATGAAGTTCAGCTTGGATTTGGTCCAGAGCAAAGCCCAATGGTGCTACCTCCTTCCCAAGCTCTGTTAGATGGGCTTCGATCGGTCCAAGACTACTAGGTGAGGCCATCAAATCTTCTTTCTATAATAGTTAACCAAGATTACTTATATTTGGAGACAATAATCAAAACATTTTGTTCACAGTGGTCATATTGACCGATGGTCATATAACAATCAAAACCCAATGGTCTCATTTTAATTATAATCATGTTTATCAAATAAAACATTTTTGTTGAGTATAAAAATAAAATAAAATAACACATGAAATTAGGAAACAAGATTTATTCAAAATTTCGGGCCGTTACAATCTTCCCCCCTTAAGAAATTGCGTCCTCGCAATTTTTTTAAAATTGGGTTTTGAAATTTCATTGAAAGTCCCACATCGGAAAAAGAGTCAGTAACACTATTACTTTAAAAGAAATAAAAGGGAGTACAAAGGCCACCCGAGTTTACTCATACTAGGATTCCATGTAGGAAAGATGGACATGGAGGAGAAAACAAAGGGTCACGTTCTGAGGGAGAGTGATAGAGAACATGATTAGGAGAAAGTTAACCATAAGAAAATCCCAAACTTATGATGTGTGTAAGCGGTCTTTGATTAACTTGTAGGAAACGTAAACCAACAACGTTTTTGTTTTACGTTCCTTTTAATAACTTTGAGGAATTCATTTACAACATAGAACAAAAACATAAGGAAATATATCTACCTTCATGTAGAGTTTCATACTTTAATAAGTTTCTACCAAAACTAATCTTTTCTCCAAACGACGAGCATTCAAAACTACTTGGTCTCATCAAAACACAAGAATCATCATCTAGATAATCACATGATCCACAAAAGATCAACTATCTATTTCTTCTATCTTTAAACATTATCCCAAAAACTGAAAGGGTAAGGTAAAACAACTCTTCAAAAAGAAAGAATCCCATTGGAATGGAAACTACTTTTAAATCTTCAAAGTTCCATGGTACTACCCAAAGTTCATCATAGTCCATTCCATAAATAACAGTCCTTAAAATTCCTCAAAATAAACCAAACTAAGATTGAAACCCAAATACAAGAAGGATTTGATAACATAGTCTTCCAAAATAAACTTCATTGTTCGTCTCCAAACAACATCAACCACTCCTAACATCTTATAACAAAAGTATCTAATCTAAACATATTTAACCCAAGATAGGTTAATCATTCCCAAAATTAACCTAAATTACTATAAGGCTACCTTAAATTCATTGATTCTTCAAAATATAAGTCAACCTTACTCCTCAATGAAGACACCGTAGTAATCTATTTACCTTGATCATATATGGTCCTCAAAATAGTGAACGTCTTCCAAAATAATAATCATCTTTTAATCCCCTAATCATCTCTGTCATATTAATACGGCAATCATCGCATTTCCTATCACATTGGTTGTTGGGACATGTTCTTCCATTTCCCACCATTAACTAAGAAGATAAAGTATAATTAGGGGCTTAAATACTTCACCAATAATCATGAAAAGGAAACTTTAAGCATAAAAGGATAAACTTGTAGAATGAAAGTATATCCTAACTTGCGATCCCCTAGGTTCTAATCTAGGTTATCAATGATCGTATATTCTTATGTGAATCTTTATTTAATTTTATCTTTGTTCCTTTAATAATGGTTCATAATAAGATTATGAATTTACCAAAGCATATCCCCCGGGAGTGTCGTAACCAAGAGTGCAGCAAGGCCCGTTGTCGTGTACCAGTTCCCGTTTGAGTCTAGCTCAAAGTGGTGTTTTCGGGTTTTACCCCTATGTACATCTGTGCCTGATCCACCTCTACCTGCTCGTATCCAAACAGGGATGTATTTTCTTGGAAACCCCTTACTCAATACTCACCAAAATATCTGGAAGATTTCCTATATTTAAACATTTCTATAGGGTTCTTCCTAAAGTTTTCATATCCTAATTTCCACAAATAACTAAACCATCCTTTGATACCAACTATAACATCCCATATTTTTATAACATAATTTTCATTTCATTACACGGAACTGAGGATCTTTAAGGTTTAGTGTCTTGGAAACTAGGAACTTAAAACATGAAAACATAAAACATTCTTCTTAAACACTTGAAAGGCTTCTCCTCATGTTCATCCTAGGATCATTACTGCATCTCATAACCTGGGGACATACATCAAAAGAAAGGGTGAGAAGAAGGCCTAGTAAGAGAAACCAGAGAAACATTTTACATGTGAACTTGAGATACTTCAATAAGGTCATGAAAATAACATTAAGGCATGAGAATGAAATCATGAGATACATCATAATAAAAATAACATTTTTCATAACTTGAAGATGTGGCTACAACATTTAATATTGACAATCGTTTCGTTTCACCAAGGTCCATCCCCAAGGTGTCGTTAAAATTACCAAGGTTATTCACCAAGGCGTCGTTAAAATGGTCATCTCTAGAGATTAAGTCTTTACCCAATGCATTGGAGCGCTATCCGGGCGCACCCTTAAATTTGCCTTTATTATCATGTGAGCCACATATATCATCATCAAACATTTCATAAATAACCCATATAGCATAAAATAAATGGGTTTCATTTCATAATCATAACATTTTAAAAACTGCTTTAAAGACATGATCTTTACGTCACTTTAAACCCACGGAAAGGGAAAGAGGGTTTCATTTATGTAATTCCTAGAATTTAAAATAGAACATTTTGATATATATATGTGAATACCCCTGTAGAAATAAGAGCTTTGAGTATTCACTTTATAACATAAAATAATTTTTAGAAAAGAGAGAGAGAGACATTTTGAGACGAAAATTCTGCTGCATAATGACTATGTTACAAGGTTTTAGAAAACATTGAGAAGAGAGGGGACATGGGTCAAACATTCATAAATGACCCATCAAACCGTAGAGGGACAAAATATAAGGGATTTAAGAACATGTTAATGAAATTTGAAAATATACCATGTGAAATGAAGAACATGAAAGGAAGAAAAAAAAGATTTCTCTTATGAGAATTCGGCAGCCTAACGGCGTCACTTAAACTTCAACAAAATTGAATTGACAAGGTCAAATAGGGTCTCTCATCATATGAACATAAGAGTCCAGTATGATAGATATAGAGGTCATACCCCAACATAATAGAAAGGAACTTGAAAGAATTGACATGAGAGTAGAACTTCAAAACGAGAATGGTGAAGAACCACTTAAAAATTCGGCAGCCCAACGACGCCACTTAAACTTCAACAAAATACTGAATTGAAGAGATCAAATGGGGTCTCTCATCATATGAAAATAAGAGTCCAGTATGATAGATATAGAGATCATACCCCAACATAACAAAAAGGAACTTGAAAGAATTGACATGAAAGTAGAACTTCAAAACGAGAAGGGTGAAGAACCACTTAAAAATTCGGCAGCCTAACGGTGCCACTTAAAACTTCAAAATACTGAATTGAAGAGATAAAAATGGGGTCTCTCATAATATGATCATAAAAGATCAGTATGATAAATTTAGAGATCATGCCCCAACATAATAAAAAAAAGGAACATGAAATACTTTACATGAAAATAGATCTTGAAAAAATGAGAAGGGAGAAAGAATCCGTTACAAAAATTTCGGCAGCCTAACGGCGCCACTTAAAACATCATAAAACGAAATAATGAGAGTAAGAGGGGATCTCTCATTATATGAACATGAAAAGGGAATTAAGAGGAGTATAAAATAATATCCTCCAACATAAGAACATGGAGCATAAATGGAATGACATAAAAGAGATTACTTGAAATTAAAGAGAGAGGTCGGATCCCTTACCTTAAAATGTAACTCTTAAACCTCAATGGTTGGGACCTTGAGGGCTTGGGGGCACCTTGGGAGGACTCCTTGGGAGGTAATGAGACCAGAACTTCGTTGGGGAAGAGTGGGGAGTCGAATTTATGAGAGGAGGGTTTGGTATTTATAGGGAAAGTGAGGGGACAAGGCATTAATGGCCAAGGGACACCTCACATGTGTTTTTCTCAAACCCATGTGCTCTCCCTTGGCATTTACCATGGAGTTAGGCTACATGGGGCCCCACAACAATAATTCATCACCCTTGGCCGGCCAACCCTTAAAATATCTCATGAAATCATCATGACACAACTATGATGTCATTAAACATACCGAAACCCTAAAACTGCATTTTTACTATTCACTGAAAAATTCATCTTTCTCAGAAAAATCCCAAAATTTCACCTTAACAAAATATCAATGCTCTGATTTCAAAAATGAACTCCATTTTATAAAAATAATTTTCTAAGTATTTTTAAATTTATTTTTAAATAAAAACACTATTCACTGAAAATTCATTTTTTCAGAAAAAACCCCAAAAATTACCATAACATAATATCGATGCTCTGAGTTCAAAAATAAAGTCCTTTTTATAAAAATAATTTTCTAATTATTTTTAATTAAATTTTTAATTAAAAAACACTATTCACCTGAAAAAAACTAATACTTGAATAATAATTTATGAAACCGTTATTTAACCATTTTATTGAATCACATTACTTAATCAAGGTGCCTAGATTATTTTAAAACTTTCTTTAAGTGAGATTACTAATCCATTTGGTCATATTACTAATCCTAATCATAAAATCACTATTCATAATTTACTATTCATCAAAAATCAAGTTGATCTTATTAGACTCTAAATTTCGTACTGGACATAATTGTAGAAGACCATTTTTTGAGAATCATTACACATTTTAAATTATTTAAGGTTTACACAAACATTTTTTTTAAAATATCCTTTTGAAAATTCATAAAAAATATGCATACTATTTTTATCCAGTCATTTGAAAATTCATAAACATCATCATAATAAGAAATCCCAATTTTTATTTAAAACAAGGATTACACAAGGCAGTTATGGTCTCATTACATAGCCCCTTATAATACCAGCATAGGACCTAAGAGTAAGGTGTGCTAGGGTGATAGAATCTTGGGGCGGCTCAGTCAACATTGCCCGAGTAGTAATTTCTATCAGTTTGAACTTCTCGCGAAGACGATTCCGTTCTAGCTTCACATGATGAAGTTCAGCTTGGATTTGGTCCAGAGCAAAGCCCAATGGTGCTACCTCCTTCCCAAGCTCTGTTAGATGGGCTTCGATCGGTCCAAGACTACTAGGTGAGGCCATCAAATCTTCTTTCTATAATAGTTAACCAAGATTACTTATATTTGGAGACAATAATCAAAACATTTTGTTCACAGTGGTCATATTGACCGATGGTCATATAACAATCAAAACCCAATGGTCTCATTTTAATTATAATCATGTTTATCAAATAAAAAAATTTTGTTGAGTATAAAAATAAAATAAAATAACACATGAAATTAGGAAACAAGATTTATTCAAAATTTCGGGCCGTTACAGTTATTATAGGAAATTGGAAAAAACTGAAGCATGTAGTACCTTGATATATTGAATGCCACTACTAAATTGTGAAGACCCAGTGGTTGGATGTACCTATGCAGTAAAATAATGACAGATAGTAAAATTTTGTAACTTTAAGTTATCTAAGGAAAATATGAATACATATATTGTAATACCAGATTGTGTTCAAAGATGTCAGTAAAACTAGTGATGTAGTTGTCATTATCACTGATAAATAGCACTTTGAAGCTGTTTTGTTCAAATTAATGATGAAATTTTTTAATATTATAGTTGGTTACATCAATTGATAATAACACTTTCTTTGATTTGAAAATGTTCAATTGTGGAGGAAAACCATACTCATCATCATCCTAAATTACAAATGATAAGAAGTGTTAGTATAAATAATTGAAACATATATTGAGGTCATACAAGAAGTTGGTTCTACCTGTATTAAAGAAGCTCTTAACTCTGCAACTGTTTTATGTAATAATTGGATGACTTGTTTGTCAAATAAAACAACTGAACATGAATTTTTTTTATCAGTAACCATTAGTTTCACTTTGAATCTATCGTATTAAATATTGTGGTTACACGGTCATTGATATTGATTATTTTTCTTTATTAGTTTGCTAACAACATAGTGACAATAAGTAATTTAAAAAAAAGGAAACCTGGGAGTAGTGATGTTAGGAGATAATTTGCAACTGTGGCACCAAATTTTGTCTTCTAAAACATGTACTTTCTTTATGAAAAAGTTACATGAATTGAAAAACCAACTATGAGTACTTTGAATTTTTACTATTATAGCTGCTATTAAGCATCGTGTAGGCTATAGTAGAGTGAGTACATAATAATAAACTCATTAGTACAGGACAGGGCTAAACATTTCATAATAAAATATATTGAATTTCTGAATTTAAGGATATTTTAGTTACCTCGAGACAACTTTTCACATCTGATATTGTTTTCTTGTTATTACAATACAAGACTTCTATAGAGGGGTTGACATTAGTTGGTGGTGGGCTTTGTAACTCTGATGTTATTACCAGACCAAACCTGGTAAATATAGAATGAAATATTTGAAAATAAATAATAAGAACATTTATGTATTAAAATTGTGGTGCACAGAGCATAAAATTGTAAAAATACACAACAAAGAGTACGTATAATGTTACCTGCTTCTAAAATTGTTTACTTCAGGAATATGAAGATTGTAAATAATTTCCGTTGCATTCATAGTAGTTGTGACAATAACAGAGGCTAAAAGGAGTTTGGAGTCAAAGAAATCACAATTAGAGAGTAAGGTGGTCATGCAACATATTATATGAAATAATTGAAAACAAAAAAATTATATAATATAGACAGAAACCATACTGCTCAACCGCTTCACCCGGACAAGTTATAATATCATAATGGTAGAAAAATCCTTGTTATTTTCCAAGTAATGCGTCATTTCATTTACAAACTCACCCCATAAACTAAAGGTTATTTGCAAACCTTTGTACGAAAATAAAGTAACAATATGAATACTTTTTTTTTGCAGTCACTTAATGTAACTTTAAAATAATAATAACCTGTCATCCTCTAGAGTAATTTGCATCCTGTGGTTGGAAGGACCCATAGATTTCACCAATTTTGTGTATCGAAGAAGTCCAATTATTTCTATAATATAGATGACATAAAGAGACTTAATTTGAAAACAATAAAGAGGAAGTATAAAATACTGTAATGTTTAATTTATTTAACTTTGTTATACAGAAAACTAACATGAAATTGGTAGTGGAATGTACCTATTAAATGTTCTTTGGGAATATTAATTTGAATAATATCATCATATGAAGTAAAATCAAAACTGAAAATAGGAATTTCTACATCACATGGATGAACAAATGTTGTGGATGCGAATAATAGTCTGCAGGCATGTCTACATCCCAAGTAACTGCCATGGTTTGATGTTATTTGGAAGTTTTGTATCATATAGCATAGTCCCTCATGCAATAGATTTTTGTACTTGGAGATAAGCTGGTAGGTAGTAATTATACACTAAATTTTGATTCCCTTAACATAGCATGTTAAAACATAGGAGAATAGATTAAAAAATTAAATGTGAAAGGATAGAGACATAATATATATATATTGACATATGTATACAAAAAATCAGGAAAATAGGGTGGAAAAAATAGAAATTAGTCATGAAATGTAAACTAAATTCTTTATCAGTAAGTATTAGATCAATAGTAACAACTGCATTAGAGTAGTTGGGCAATGAATTGCACCACATGTTTAAAACACGAACCTCAATCCTGAGTGTTTCATCATCCTCGGGTGTAATCACATTCAATAGGGTAATTGATCTAGAAATTTTTGTTTTTACTGTGTACAAATATGATTAGTGTTGAAAAAAATAATATAGTAAGTAGTTACACACTTTAGGAAGTACATATTTCAACCCCAAACAACAGTAAAATATTTAACGTGTTGTTTCAAATAGTACCTAAGAGAGGTTTTCAAATATTTCCTTGTACACAATATTGTGTGTATAATGAGATGATTTTTTATTGTTATCATCAATAACAATTTTTAAACCACTTGCTGATGTGACTTTAAAACCCGCAACATATAATTGACCATGATAGAACAAAGGTTTGCAGAGATATAACCCAACAGAAGACGATGATTTTCCTTGACTTTTATTAATAGTCATTGCATAAGAAACTGTCAAAGGATATTGTCTTCATTGTAATTTGAAAGGCCATCTAAGATCAGAGTGTGTCATAGTCAGTCTTGGAATGAATGCCGAATACCCCGAATGATAGCCAGTAATTTTTTTTGCTCCAATAACATGATCACCTAAGTGCGTGACAATCATACGAGTGTCATTACATAAACCAATAGATTGATCAACATTTCTTAATAACATAATGGGGACACCAATATTTAAAGAAATTTTATGAGCAACCAAACTAGAGAAGTTTACACCATTTAACATCTCAGAGGTGTATATGTTTTTTTCCCTATCTATATCAAAACTGAAATTGCATACTGAATCAGAGTTGAAGTAGTCTTTCTTTTCAGAGTCTGTGAGAGACAACATGTAATCATTTACTTCTTGAACAACATCACGGGTTGGAGCTAGAATAACACACTATTTCATATAGGAGACGTCACTATTTTTGTCACTGAAATTAGGATAAGTATGATCCACAATTACAACCATTGCATTTGCAGTGTAGTAAATAAGATATGTTGATGGAATTTGGAAGAGCGCTTCACCGTCATTAGGTTCTCCAACTTGACCTTCGCCAATATCCAAAGTCCATTTAGCAAAACCACAGACCTCATTTGAATCATCAGTGGATGTAGAGGAAAGAAATATCATGTTCTTTGTTAGAGTTAATACCCAACAGTGCTGCCAAAGATACGATGACTTAATACTTGCAAAGACAATGTCATTTCTATTACCACCTGGTATTACAGGTAATATTTATTTGAAATATACACCCAGTACAACTGTTAGACCACCAAATGGTAAATTCTTTACATTAACATTTTTTACTATCATCATATCCCTGAGAGTATGTTCTAGAGCCTCAAAGCAGTACTTATGAACCATAGAAGCCTCATCCCAAATAATCATCTTTATAGAGTGTAGAAGTTCTGCTACATCACTCCCTTGATGAATATTTCAAATAGACTACTCAGTAATGGAGATTGGAATATGGAATTTAGAATGTGTAGTGCGTCCGCCAGGAATCAGTAATGATGTTATTCCACTCGAAGCAACCATAAGTACAATAGAGCCCTTAGATCGCAGTAATGATGTTAGGATCTTCCAAATGAATGTTTTACCTGTGCCTCCATATCCATGCAAGAAGAATAATCCTCCAGCATTTTTAGATAATAGAGACAAAATGACATCCATCACCTATTTCTGTTCAATGGTAAGCATAGTCTGTAAAGTTCTATACTCATTTTGTAGGTTTTATCTATTGTAATTTTGTTCTTCTGCAACTAAATGATTCGAATGAGTATCAATTGAAGAATCTGGAACTGGCATGGGAGGATAAAATCGAAGAGATGTTCCATTGATTCGTAAAATATGTTCTATTTCAAGAAGAGCATACATATGTATCTAATGTTCTGTGAGTGTCAAATCTAGAAAAATGAGGAACATTGATTCAGAGTAGTATAAAAAAACTGCACGCATTGAATCAATTAATTAAAAGTAACTAAAAGATTAATCCTGAATGGTGGTGAAAGAACTTATTATAGAGACTCAAGTGCGTATTATGCATGCCCGCTAATATTTGATTGACATTAACCTTGTGCACATATTTATTGGTAATAAAGTAGATAAATTTGGTTACTGAAACAAAGAAGTCAATGTAATAATAACATAGAAAGAACACTATTAAAATATCAGCAGTCATGTATAATTATTTCGTTTATGATATCACATGGATAGTTGTTGACCCCTTTGATTTTAATGGAATATGTAAATTGTGGCTGAAATCTTATTTAAATAATCTTACATTCAGTTAATATATTTTAACTATAGTAGCTTGAAATGATCACAACTTTATTTGAGACCCCCTAACCACATGGAAACAAATAAGTAGCCTTTAAGTAATTACTATCTAACCTATGCTTTTCAATGAATTTTTATGTAAATATTAAATAAATATATTTTTCAACAACATAAGAAATATGAGAAAATAGAAATTAGTTAGCAGTAACTTGTTATAAAATATAAGATGAGAAACATCTTCACACCTTGCATTTGTAGCCTTCGTCTTTGGGCATATAAAATATCTTTAGCTAGGATGTGACAGGTTTGTAGCCAAACAATATTTGGATGATAAATGTTATTGGAAAATAGCATGATTGCAAAGAGCTTGCATACATAATTTCCCATTCCCCAAGTTGAAACCTCCTATATAGCTTCAATAAATTCTGTGTCATCTGCTAGTAGTCCCAAAGCATAACATGCCTCTCTAAATGTTCCATGAGTAATTTTTTTCACTGTTTTGAGATCTTCATATGAAGTAGAACCTTTGATTTTTGTTAGAAGTATCTACAAGTAAAATAGCTCTCCAATTGTTGGAGGAACTTAGTATAGCCTACCAATAGAAAATCCCTACTTCCGATGATTCCATGTCTTATCATTTGAGTGGTAAAAAAATCTAGTTGGGAATTCTGCAAAAGTAAGAGCTCTACCCTATGGGTACATAATATTTTCTTGAAACCAAGCGGTGAACATTATTTAAGATATGTTATTGTGATTTAAGACATCTCCAATATTATCATTTTCATTGTAGGTCACAGAATTTTGTCCTGGTAAATGGAAACCTAACCTCTCAATTGGTGGATATCTGTAATGGATATCATAAGAAAATATTCTCCAAGGGGGCTCACAAGGAGATATGTACCGACAATCATAGTACATCTTTATTTCATCTACATTTCTCTCTAAGAACTCTCTGTTGCTGCTCTCATAGAGTGCTGCTGTTACATGATCATTTCCCTTGTCAATATACTTAAAAAGACATTTGATGGAAGATGATTGATTTCAAACTTCAATATTAAGATGTGCTTGATACTTTAATAGCAAAACAAGATTGTATGGTACAACAAACTGATTATCTAAAGGGACTCCATTTTTTAGAATTGTTATTCCATTATCCCTTCTGCGATAGACAATGTAACCATCATCATCAACAGTGGTATGCCCAACAAATTTCTCTGGAAAATTTTTGGAACATTTACCATTTCTCATACAGGGCGAAGTACGGTTGGCGTTATCGCAAGGGATGTGGGTCATAAAATTATTAACAGCTTCGTGTGGTCTTAGGTAGGCACAATTATTTGGAATTTCAGCACATACAATCTTGTTTACATATTTTGGAGTGTGAATATTGTTTTCATGACAGAGAAATGGTAGGATGTGCACATGAGGCAAGCCACATTTTGAAACTTTATGGTTCGAACAACTACATGGGAAAAAAGAGTTTGACGATTAATAGAAGATGACAAAATATATAATAAGGAATTGAAGATACGAGATAGTAAGTACAAAAAGAGTAACCTACACATGACTTTCCAAAGAAACAACCTTCTCTTAAATTTTTAATTAGATTATCAGCCTTAATATTGAAAACTCGAGATAATATTTACAGGCAGTCCAGTGGACAGAGATTGTGATGTCTAAGAAATCGAGTTATTTCAATCCACATCGGGTTACATGTAAATGTTAAAAATAGATTTGGATACCCTACCCAATTATATATCGACAAAGCATCTTGGTAATTTTTGGATCATATACCTTGGACCACCCATAAATGTAGAAGGTAATACGATACACTTTCCACAGGATGTCCCTTCACGGTCACCTTGAAGCAATGCATCTTGCAACCCATTGTAAAGTTCGACCCTCAATTTTTTCTGATTGAAGCGAATGAATGAAAGTCTTTGAGATTCAATAATCGTATAAGCATCAACAGTAAACTGTTGTAGTAATCTTCTAGAATGTAGTAAAATCGATGCATCATTTTCACGGAATTTCAAGTGTAATGCGAAGTACTCTCTCATTATTACCTTCCTGAGTGTAGTACTTGCTGTGAATTGAGTAGCATGATGCAACACATTGTCGCAATATCCATCCTAGACACCTATGAAAATCAAAGGATACTGTAATAGAAGATACAATGGGTGAAGCTCATCAATTCGATGTAAACCACCACTTTTGGTTTGAATGATGATATCATGTTCTTGGTTGAGATCCTCAATATCACCGACAATCAACATTGTAATTTTAGAAGTATTTGGTAGGTTATATGTGGAAGAATGTGTTTCTCTTCTTTTAAGTAGTCATAGCTTTAAATTTAGAACCTCCTGACGGCTAAGAACATCTCTTGCACTTATAAATTCTCGAGCCAAAGCATTGTTTTCATGAAGCATCTCTTGTAGGTTTTCAATAGTATTGTAGTTAATAATAGATTGTTGATTTCTATTTTTAAAGATAGAGAAATTAATTATGTTAATATAAAATGGTTAAGGGTTTTTCAACTTAGCAGAAATCATTGAATATAAATGATACCTCATTCCACGAATTCTATTCTAACACGCATGTTCAGTATCATACACGTACAGTTGTGTGAACCTTGGTGGATGTCCATTGGGTGGACATAAACTACCTATGCGATGGTAGTTTTTCCATGTAACCTGAATATACATGGAGATCGACCATTATTGATTGACCTATCCACCTTCCCACCCATTGACGTGAATGCAAACATCGAATTGTAAATATGCATGTGGTCTTGGAATAATCGGGCTTCAACATACATTTGATCGAACACCAACATCCTTAGGTATTCAGGACATTCTGGTAGTAAGTCCAAAGTAACCTTTCCAATCGAGCAGCATAAAGAAAAACATTGGTTTTGTCTATTTCTAAATTTCTTGTTTCTCTCATCAAACCACAAAAAAGAGCGAAAATATTGGCATACGTTAGAAGGATCTCCAATATCATAATAACCTGATTGAACATAATAGTAATGTAGAATATGTTATTAAAAACTTTAGTCAACAGCAAAGAGGATGATTTTGTATTAAGGAACCATTAATGCGTGTTTGGTAAGTACTATAACCTGTGTTCTCGACAGTGTCTTGTTCTAGTGACTCTCCTATAGCAGCAAGCGGTACGTAATACTAGACCGACTTAAATAATAAAAAACTCAATAATGTTTGAAGTGAAACGTGTACATTAAATTACCTCTATAGTTTTCTGCACCATTTATGTCAATATTTATGTTTTCTTGAGCCTAGAAAGTATTTGTTATCAATGCTTATCGAAGAAATTATTGTTCTCCAGAACCTGAAAGTAGTTATAGAAAACAACTCAAAACTCTACATAATGTACAGTGGTATATATATGTGTGCGTGTCAACTTATAGTGTACAATATACTTGCACTGGATAACGTATTGTAGTTTCCATCAGGAGAAGGAGTTAAGCTACATTTTTTTGTAAAGGGAAGCATAAGAAATATAAGTGGAATAAAAAAAATGGTAATGTGTACAAACAGTAGTCGTTCTTACTGCGTCGAGGTAACAACTGATGAATTTGAGAGAGTATTTTCTTCATCTATTAAAGCTACGCAAAGTGACGGCCGAAATTTTATAAGGGGAATAAAAATGTTGTATGACATAAAATATGTGCATGAAATATAATAGTTATGATACTTACGTAAAGGTAGAGGAAAATGTGTCAATCCTCCTAGTCGTTGTTTTCGTTTGTTAGATCCAACAGACAACGTTGACCGAGGTGCAGATGGTTCTAGCACTGTCGACATAGAAGCAGTTAATTAGTAATAATTTGTGTTAGTGCGAAATAAAGTGTGTAGTTCAATGGGTTATATATGTAAATTTAAATGGAACAAATCATTTTTACATAGAGATGATAATGGCATGCATGTGACTCCATTTGTGAATGTATTTGTTGGTAGAGGTTGAGTGTTTGGGGTTCCAAACAGACAACCAGACGCCACACAATAATTCCAGTAGATGTCACCACTAATATTGTGGCAATTTCAATTAATATTGATAATAAAATAATTTAAATAAATACAATAATTTAAAGTGAAGGTATTAAAAAACTCACCATATTTATGTCGCTCCTTCTTCAACAGTCTGTGTTGTAACCCTGCATCTGTACATTTTGATGGGCAATACAAGTTTGTATTTGACCGAACAGACAACTGTTCATGAACTGTAATAAAATTAATTTAGTATGATGCATGCCATTAGTATGAAATGTACTTTGATACATCACAAAGATGTTACTGCTTAATGCAAATGGAACTAACAATTGATACATAGAGTTGATAATGGCATGTGTGTGATTCCACGTGTGATGTCACCTATTGATGTTGGTTTACTTGATGGAGTACCAGACTCATTGGTAGATGACATTGAATGGTTTCTAGTAGTTGTTGGCACTGATCATGTGGCAAGTGTAATGAATGAAACTACTAAACAGAGGATAGTAAATATAAAATTTCCAAGGGTACTTAATAGATAACTCACAAACTGTCTGTCGTTCCTTCATAAGTAGCCTCCGTTGCAACCTTGCATCTCTAGAATTCGACGGACAATTCATGTTTTTTTTATTTATAGCTTATAGTAAAGGTGTGCAATGAGACCATATAATGCACAAATGATATAAAAGTGAAAAAAATTTACAGTACAAAGGAAAAGACCTAATAGGATACAACAGACCACAACAGGCATTTTATTTTTCATTCAATAAATGTAATATCAGACAACCAAATATGAATTTGGATATCCACATGAATTACCAAATTGAATTCAAAATAAGTTTCAAGGCAATTCCAACAGCAAACCATAATAGAAATTTATTTTTTCCAAACATGTAATGTAATTTTAGACTACTAAATCTGCAGTTGGATATCAACATGCTAAACCGAAATGAAATCGAAATAAGTTGCAAAGAAAATCATACAAGAAACCATAATAAAAGTTTATTTTATTAAAAGGGTAAAAGAATATTCATGCAACAGTAAATGAACCCAAACTGTTATAGAACTGAAAATATACTAGAAATGTGGTTGCAAGGAATTCGATTTTCCAATACGTAGTTATGTTCATACTTGAAGTGATAAGATGACGCGGGAGGGAATACGAGATGTAGCAAGCATGTAGAGAAGGGAAGGTGACTTTGTTTGAAATTTCAAATACACCACAACAGACCTAATAGGCTACAACAGACCACATCAGACGTTTTTTTTCCTTCAGTAAATTTAATATCATACAACCAAATATTCATTTGGATATCCACATGCATAACCAAATTAAAGTTGAAATAAGTTTCAAGGCAATTCCAATAGTAGACCATAATAGAGGTTTATTTTTTCCAAACAGGTAATGTAATTTCAGAAAAGTAAATCTTCAGTTGGATATCAACATGCTAAACCGAAATTAAATCGGAATAAGTTCCAAGGGAAATCATACAAGAATCCACAGTAGAATTTTATTTTACTAAAATGGTAAAAGTTTATTCAGATAGCAGTAAATGAACCCAAACTGTTATAGAACTGAAAATATACCAAAAATGCGATTGCAAGAATTTAGGTTCCACAGTATGCAGTTATTTTCATACCTCAAGTGCGAAGATGAAGTGGGAGGTAATACGAGATGCAGTAAGCATGCAAATAAGGGAAGGTGACTTCGTTTGAAATTGAAAACCAAAAAATCCCTTCAAAACCTGCCTGAAATTGCAAACTCTAAGGGGGTTGAAGGTATGGACTATAACCGGTTAGAAGCATCTAATATGGGATATACTATCAGTGGAAGGAAGGGAAGGAGGCCTGTGGAGGAATATCCTGACATACCGTGGTTTGGTATAAAGGAATTCATGAGCTGGAAAAACTATAAACAAAAATCCTAGTGCGCGATTGAACATGATGGAGTGGGATGCTGAAACCGGGAGAAAGATGAAGACAAAGTCTGAGGACGAAGATCTACAAGATATCCAGGAGGAGGATGCCGCCGGCGTGGGGAGTCTATGGGAACTGTAGGTCACGAATAACTAAATCCTGACCGTGACAGTGAAAGGGAAATCTGGGGAGACTGCAGACGAAACTAGGAGAAGATTGTGGTTGAAGCTGACAGATGGTATACTGGGAGAGGGAGGAAGAGAGAGTAGGGCATTCAACATCGCTCTAGGTCAAGACCTGTGTAAATCTCTGCGGTAGTGGGAGATGGAGGCAGAGGAAAAAAGGGAACCCGTGGGGTGGGGTGATGTGGTTAGATGGTTGGCCGACACGTATGGGAAAAACGATGTGGAAGAACTATGGATGGACACGTGGTGGATAGAAATACAGTATTAGTATATACAGTAGATTAATAATTTGAGGACTGACACCTTCAAAAAATAAATCAAAATGATTTTTTATTAAAAAAACTGTTTAATAGAAAAATATTAACTTCATATAATATGAGGTTCTTGTTTAAAAAAAATTAAACATGGTTTTAATCTTTTAAGAAGTTGTTTAAAATATAATTTTGGGTAAATTATTATGCAAAATTATTTCATAATTATGGAATTTTTAAATTTATCAATAATTATTTCAAAATTATGTCATTTTAATGATGGATTTATGTGGCCACAAATCAAAATTATGTCATTTTAAATTTTTGATGCCAATAGAAAATATAAGTGGCCACAAATCAATAAAATTATATATTCAAATTTATATTTATTACAAACAACTGGAGAAGATGAACTAAAAAGCTATAAAGAAACACACAAACACACACATGATCTAAAATGCATATTCAAATTTATATTATATGTATATCTCCTTGAAGTCTGACATTTATGATTTGTAATGTATGATTTATACACTTAGTCGGAGTGAACAACTTAAGAGGAGCTGAATTGAGTTTCAGATTAAAATTTAAGTTTAAAATTATTTAAAAACTAAATCCTCTGATTTATAAAATACAACCCAATTTACCAAAACAATATAGGTATGTAATTTGATTTTTCAGAAACCTTCTTAGAAGTTTTGTAAAGACCCATAAATTCCAAGGAAATTTTTTTTTTCTTAATTTTCTTTAGAATTTTACAAGAACGCAGTTTCTGACGGCGCCTGATTCCGAGGCCCGGTGTGCCCGAAATCATTTTCCGAAGTTTGGCTCGGGTACGTTCAGTGAACGGATGAGCGGGTTTTTTTTCTAACTTTTGAACTGGTGCTCGGAATCGAATTATGAGGGAACCGATGGAATCGCAGCACCGGTAATTTCTTAGAAACGCCTCTTCCAGAGTTGCGTTTTCTCGGTGGTGGTTTTTAATTTTTGGTCTTAAAGTTAAGAAATAAAATAAATTGTTCGACAAACTTTATTTTACTTCTCTTAAGCCACTTGGAAGCCACTTGAAGCCACTTAAAGCGGCTTAAGCTGAGTTGATGCGGATAGGGTACTATCCAAAAATATCCTACCCTCTTGGTAGGATATTTTTAAGGTGGGGCCCGCACGAGCCCCGCCGTTTCTTTTCCGCTAAGTAACGCACCCGCGAAAACCCATCTTTATGAAAGTCAACTGACACATTTTCTTAATTTGTTAACGCACCATTTAATTGGGCGGTTTTATTCGTGAATTAAATGGGCAGTTTCTTTTGTTAAATTAATTCTACGAATTGATGGGTCGTTACTTACCTTTTTTTTAGTTTGTTGGCGTGATAATAAAATAAGACCAACACGACTTCTGGGAGGATTACACCTTGAGAGGTTTTTGACAGAAGTTCTTGTGCCTTCACCCTTCTTCACGAAGAACACGAAGAACACGAAGAACGCGAAGAACACGAAGAACGCCGGCCACCAACGAAGAACGCCAAACCCACGGAAATCGACGATGCGACGCCGTGTGTCGCGACGCCGACGTTTCCTCTCCCGCAACGTTCTTCGGCGACATTCCTTCCTCCACCACAAAACCTTCGATCATCCGTTGAGGTGAGTGTTTGCGTTTCTTTAATTTCCTTTGTGGTTTTGACTCAAGAAGGATTTAATTATTATTAATTAAATCTTTTTGTTCTTGAACCTCGGAGTTCGTCGACGCGACACCCTTCCGCGATGACGCGACGCCGGATACCGCGACGACGCGACGATCCCCTCTTTCCGCGAAGAACGCGCGTGCGACGACTTGACGAGGTAGGGGTTGTTGTGAATAATTCTTTTATATTCCCGTGAACGTTTCTTTAAAATTAAAGAACCAGATTCCTTTGAACAATTTTAATTTATTAAAATTGTTGTTTCATGTGTTGAATAATTTCTCCCGTTGTTATTAACTAACGCGGAGGGTGCGGGCCAAACGAACACGGCCCGACAACCCTCCGCCGTTCTTTGTGGTTGTGCGGATTTGGCGGGTGACGACAAAACGTGACGCAAGGGCAATTTGTTGATTTCGCAGTGAAGAACGGAACCCAGGAGGGACAACGGCGCAGGCGGGAAGGAAAACGGACCACCAGAGCGACTCCGGTGGCCCGCGAAAGGCGGCGGCGGCGCGCCGCCGGAAAAGGGGCGGCCAACGAACCACCGACCTCAATTACTAGCGAAGGGCGGGGGATCCGCGCGCCCCGCCCGCGTGTCCGCTCGACCGCGCTGGCCGAGCCGCGACCGGCCGGTCAGGTCGGGCCGGACCGGGCCGGGCCAGGCCCAGCCGGGTCGGGTCGACCCGGTTCGGCCTGCCCAGGGGGGGTCGGGCCGGGTCGCCCCGGGCCCAGACCCCCGTTTTCGAGCCACTTTCGGTCAAACGCCCGTAACTTGAGCTACGGGCCTCCAAACGACTCGCCGTCAGTGGCAACACGATCCTTGGATCGAGACGGTCGTTTTGGTATATCGTACTCAAGGTTTTGGATAACTTTGGGTTCGGCCGGGTTGGTTCGTACACGAAACCAACCGGGCCCTCGGAACGGAAACACTCATATCTTGAGCTACGGACGTCCGATTGACGTGATGTCAGCTTTGTTGAATTCCTCTAAGTGAGACGGATCTTTTGGCTTACTCCGCTCGAGTTTTGGATGCCGTCGGAGTGCGGTCGGGTTGGTTCGCTCACGAAACCAACCGGGCCCCTGGAACGAAAAAGCCAATAACTCACAGACCGGGCGTCCGATTGACGCACCGTCTGTCTCATTGCGTTCCTGTTGACGATACGGAACTTTTGGCATCCTCCGCCTGAGTTTTGGATGCAGATGGATAGTGGCCGGGTTGGATCGCACCGAAATCCAACCGGGCCCCTGGAACGAAAAAGCTGATACCTTTCTGACAGAACGTCTGTTTGACGAACCGTCAGCGGCGTTGGTGATCTCGTTGAAAAACGGTCCCTATGAGTATACCCTACGAGTGTTCGGGGGTATAGTTGAGTTATGGCCGGATTGGTTCGCACACGAAACCAACCGGGCCCCTGGGACGAAAAGGCTAGCAACTCACAGACCGAGCGTTCGATTGACGCGCCGTCTGTTGCGTTGAGACCCCTATGACAAGGCGGTCCTTTGAGATACTTCTTCATGGGACTTTGAGATAATTGGAGTATCGACTTGTAGCTCGTGGAGCGGACCCTCCCAGAGATGAGCGTACAGAGTACGGAGACCGTGTAGCCGGCAGAGACCTGAAGACTGCTTGTCTGATTCGATTCGGAGTGACTTACGTAGCCCAGTGGGGAGCACTACTTTGTGAGGTGGCAGACCCACAGCGGAGTAGCACTACTATGTGAGGTGGCAGACCCGCGGTACTCGACAGGAGGATTACCTCTGTAGGCTATGAGGGGGGAGCACTACTGTGTTGGGTGGAAGACCCCGGCGGGAAGCACTACTGTGTGAGGTGGCAGGCCCGCGGTACTCGACAGGAGGAGTGCCTCGGCAGTCTTAGGTTAGTGAGCAGTACCTCAGAGTCGTGACATGACCACTGTACACTCCAGAGACGGAGCTCTTCAGTAGTTACGGTTTCAATAATGTAAATCCTGGTTGAGCTGAGACTTTTGATCTTTGTGTTTACCTCATAATTGAGATGGATCACTTGATAACTTAGGTATATGTATGGGCATATACCTGGGTAGTGGTTATCTGTTGATTTCACAATCCTTGTGTTTCCTCATGATTGAGATGGGTTACTTGATAACTTAGGTATATGTATGGGCATATATCTAAGTAGAGGTTATATGTTGAGATCTTCTTGTGGTTATCCTTGTTGGTTTAGAGAGACCTTGAGGGTCTCGGGGTCCCTACTGAGTATCGTTATACTCACCCCTTCACGGGCTATGCCCGCACCTCGTTGTGTTGGTTGCAGACGACGGGCAGTGCTGACGGAGGCCGAGCGTTCGAGGACTGGTCGGTACCCGGAGGTGGACTACACGACGAGTCAGTACCCGGAGGTGGACTACACGACGAGACGACACACATAGGAGGTTGACGGACGAGAGCGTGGAGGAGGCTATCTGTACCTACCCTTCAGGTAGGATCTGTGGTGGACGACCAGGAGCTGCGCTATCTGTACCTACCCTTCAGGTAGGATCCGAGGAGGACGACCCGGGAGCTGCTTCCTTCTTCCAGCTGTTTGTCTTTTTGCTGTTGTACCTTGTTCAGTTGTAGTTGTACTTCTTTTTGGGTTTGTATTCTGGCCCATTTACTTTTCAGCATTTCTTTTGTACTTAGTGTTTTGCTTCTTCTTGTATTCTGTGGTGCTTATTTTCTTTTATAAAGGCAATGCCTTCCCAGTTATCGGGATTTTACGCCTTTGGTTCTAGTCGCCAGCCCCTGGCCTATGGATGGTGGGCTTGGGGTAGTCACGACACGGGCCCCGAGGATGGGTCGTGACAAATTGGTATCAGAGGAGTTCGGTTCTACCGCAAAACTTATAACACTGATGTTTCTTTTTGTGAAGAAATAGTGTTAAGAGTACCGAGTGTGGTTTTCAGTTCAGGGAGTCCAGTGTTGGTGCGGGCGACCGACGTATCCATACACCAAGACCCTGACAACTGATTTCCGACTTTGTGCATGAAAACACTGATTGCGTGTGTGTTTTCCAGAAGTTTTATTTAAATGTCAGCTCAAACCAGGTCAACTCACCAGGTATAGCCTTTTGACCGTGTCACGTTGTTTCTTTCAGGATGCCTCCCTGTGGATGACCAGCTAGAGCCCTGAGGGTGGTGCGTACTGACAGCCCGCCGAGCGACGAGGCCTCAGTACAGGGCCCTATCCCAGTTGAGGCACCAGCGGAGGCACCAGCGGTACTACTACCCGTTGGGCCACCGATGCCACCAGCCCCAGCAGCAGAGGATACACGTCGCTTGAGCGCACTGCATGAGTTCCAGCGCCAGAGACCACCCAGGTTTCAGGGAGGGACGGACCCACAGGCGGCTGAGGATTGACTGGAGGCTGTGGTGAGAGTCTTCAGGCTAGTGGGGACGCCGACAGATTTCATGGTGATCCTTGCTGCCAGCCTTCTTCAGGCAGCAGCATGAAGATGGTGGAGCCTGATGCTTCAGATGCATGACGAGGCGACACTTCTATGGGCAGACTTCGAGAGCCTGTTCCGGAGAGTTTGTACCAGCCACCCTTCAAGCGGTGCGTATACAGGAGCTACTTCAGCTGCGGCAGGGCAGCATGTCAGTGGCGCAGTACTCAGCGAGATTCACAGACCTCTCGCGCTACTCCACAGATATGGTACGGGACCCGTTCTTCAGGGCCCGAACCTTCGAGCAGGGGCTCAGGCGGGAAATCAGAGCTTCAGTTGTATCACACAACATTCCGACGCAGACAGGAGTGTTGGAGCGAGCCCTCTTAGTGGAGAGTTTCCTTGCTGAGCAGTCTCTAGTAGCAGGACCCACCACTAGCCGGCATGCGACAGAGTCTTCTGTAGCGGGCAGTAGACAGATGACACAGGGGTCCAAGAGGACCAGACCTACAGGTGGTCGACCGCGTGACTCAGGGTCGGTAGTGCGAGGCACCAAGGGAAGTGATAGAGCCAGACCTTCCATGAAGTGTTACTCCTGCGGCGGAATTGGTCACATGGCACGTGACTGTCCGACCCACCATGCAGATGACCAACAGTTAAATGAAGAACCTCCGAGGTAGAGGCAGAGGTTTGATCAGGGCAGACCGCAAGGAGCAGGCGGCCATGGCAGAGGAGCTGGCCGTGCAGCTGGAGGTGGACGACGCTTCAGGATGTTACCACCACCACCAGGAGGCCCACCCCGACCGCAGGGGACATGAGGACATGGGAGAGCTCAGCTTCAGGCAGCTGAGGCCTATGGTCATGGAGCTCCGGAAGCAGATGGACAGGAGCGGGACTAGCTTCCGACCTGGAGGCTATTGATCCTGTTGTTTCTGGTTTTGTTTATGTTTGTCTGTAGTTGCTTTGTGTCTTGTACTATGAGCTGCAATAATAAAAATACACTTATCTTTGTTTTCTTTCCTGTCCTTTTGTTTGGTTGATACTGAGTGGTCCCGGTTAAGACTGTTGACTTGACCCTCACTTTCGAGTTTTCTACTGAAGGAGACCTAGTGACCACACACTGATGCCAACAGTGTGACTCGACCCTTGGAGGCGAGAGTGACAGTTGGATCTCTTGGTAGTTACGTCGAGGCCTTACAACGTCATCCATGGCATGAATGCATCATTCATGTCAGGATTGACTGTATTAGGCAACGAATGTGGTTCATCCAGGGGATGAGACCGAATTTCTCTTATCGGAAACGAAGAAATCATAGCAGATCTTGTGAGACTAGATAAGGTCCAGGTCATCCAAGAGCGGATGAGGACGGAAAAGGGCTGACAGAAGCCTTATGCTGACAGGACTTGGAGGCCTCTAGAGTTCGAGTATGAATATCACGTCCTTATACAAGTCTCACCTCGACGAGGTTTACGAAGATGTGGCCAGGGAGGCAAGTTATCTCCGAGGTTCAACGGACCTTTCTAGGTCCTCAGCTGGGTAGGCGAGGTGGTTTACCGCTTGACCCATCCACTTCAGTTGCACTAGGTGCACGACATTTTCCACGTATCCCAACCGAGGAGATACGTGCTTGACCATGAGGAGCTGGACGGTGGCGATGAGGTGACTTCTACGGAGGTTCCTGTGGGGATAGAGGATCGATGGGAGCGGGTCCTAGGAGGATGGTCAATTCCTCTTGTGCACTTTCTTTGGTAGCACGGGAACCTCCAGGTGAGCACATGGGAGCGGAAGGCTCAGATGCGTGCTCAGTACCGCCTTTGTTTCCCTAAGTTTGTGGTGAAGATTTACGGGGACGTAAAGCCCTGTGGTGGGAGTAATGTAAAGACCAGTAAATTCTAAGGAATTTTTTTTTCTTAATGTTCTTTTGAATTTTACAAGAACGCAGTTTCTGACGGCGCCTGATTCCGAGGCCCGGTGTGCCCGGAATCATTTTCCGAAGTTTGGCTCGGGTACGTTCAGTGAACGGACGAGCGGGTTTTTTTCTAACTTTTGAACCGGTGCTCGGAATCGAATTCTGAGGGCACCGATGGAATCGCAGCGCCGGTAATTGCTTAGAAACACCTCTTCCAGAGTTGTGTTTGCTCGGTGGTGGTTTTTAATTTTTGGGCTTAAAGTTAAGAAATAAAATAAATTGTTCGACAAACTTTATTTTATTTCTCTTAAGCCACTTGGAAGCCACTTGAAGCCACTTAAAGCGGCTTAAACTGAGTTGATGCGGATATGGTACTATCCAAAAATATCCTACCCTCTTGGTAGGATATTTGTAAGGTGGGGCCCGCACGAGTCCCGCCATTTCTTTTCCGCTAAGTAACGCACCCGCGAAAACCCGTCTTTATGAAAGTCAACTGACGCGTTTTCTTAATTTGTTAACGCACCATTTAATTGGGCGGTTTTATTCGTGAATTAAATGGGCAGTTTCTTTCGTTAAATTAATTCTACGAATTTATGGGTCGTTACTTACCTTTTTTTTCATTTGTTGGCGTGATAACAAAATAAGACCAACACGACTTCTGGGAGGATTACACCTTGAGAGGTTTTTGACAGAAGTTCTTGTGCCTTCACCCTTCTTCGCGAAGAACACGAAGAACACGAAGAACGCGAAGAATGCGAAGAACGCCGACCTCCGACGAAGAACGCCAAACCCGCGGAAATCGACGACGCGACGCCGTGTGCCTCGACGCCGACGTTTCCTCTCCCGCAACGTTCTTCGGCGACGTTCCTTCCTCCACGGCAAAACCTTCGATCATCCGTTGAGGTGAGTGTTTGCGTTTCTTTAAATTCCTTTGTGGTTTTGACTCAAGAAGGATTTGATTATTATTAATTAAATCTTTTTGTTCTTGAACCTCGGAGTTCGTCGACGCGACACCCTTCCGCGACGACGTGACACCGGATACCGTGACGACGCGACGATCCCCTCTTTCCGCGAAGAACGCGCGTGCGACGACTTGACGAGGTAGGGGTTGTTGTGAATAATTCTTTTATATTCCCGTGAACGTTTCTTTAAAATTAAAGAACCATATTCCTTTGAAAAATTTTAATTTATTAAAATTGTTGTTTCATGTGTTTAATAATTTCTCCCGTTGTTATTAACTAACGCGGAGGGTGCGGGCCAAATGAACACGGCCCGACAACCCTCTGCCGTTCTTTGTGGTTGTGCGGATTTGGCGGGCGACGAAAAAACGTGACGCAAGGGCAATTTGTTGATTCCGCAGTGAAGAACGGAACCCAGGAGGGACAACGGCGCAGGCGGGAAGGAAAACGGACCACCGAAGCGACTCCGGTGGCCCGCGGAAGGCGGCGGCGGCGACGCGCCGCCGGAAAAGGGGCGGCCGACGAACCGCCGGCCTTAATTAGCGGCGAAGGGCGGGGGATCCACGCGCCCCGCCCACGTGTCCGCTCGGCCGCGCTGGCCGAGCCGCGGCCGGCCGATCGGGCTGGACCGGGCCGGGCCAGGCCGGGCCCAGCCGGGTCGGGTCGACCCGGTTCGGCCGACCCAGGGGGGGTGGGTCGGGCCGGGTCGCCCCGGGCCCAGACCCCCGTTTTCGGGCCACTTTCGGTCAAACGCCCTTAACTTGAGCTACGGACCTCCAAACGACTCTCCGTCAGTGGCAACACGATCCTTGGATCAAGACGGTCGTTTCGGTATATCGCAATCAAGGTTTCAGATAACTTTGGGTTCGGCCGGGTTGGTTCGTACACGAAACCAACCGGGCCCTCGGAACAGAAACACTCATATCTTGAGCTACGGACGTCCGATTGACATGCCATCAGCTTTGTTGAATTCCTCTAAGTGAGACGGATCTTTTGGCTTACTCCGCTCGAGGTTTGGATGCCGTCGGAGTGCGGTCGGGTTGGTTCGCTCACGAAACCAACCGGGCCCCTGGAACGAAAAAGCCAATAACTCACAGACCGGGCGTCCGATTGACGCGCCGTCTGTCTCATTGAGTTCCTGTTGACGATACGGAACTTTTGGCATCCTCCGCCCGAGTTTTGGATGCAGATGGAAAGTGACTGGGTTGGATCACACCGAAATCCAATCGGGCCCCTATAACGGAAAAGCTGATACCTTTCTGACAGAACGTCCGTTTGACGAACCGTCAGCGGCGTTGGTGATATCGTTGAGAAACAGTCCCTATGAGTATACCCTATGATTTTTCGGGGGTATAGTTGAGTTATGGCCGGATTGGTTCGCACACGAAACCAACCGGGCCCCTGGGACGAAAAGGCTAGCAACTCACAGACCGGACGTCCGATTGACGCGTCGTCTGTTGCGTTGAGACCCCTATGATGAGGCGGTCCTTTGAGATACTTCTTCATGGGACTTTGAGATACTTGGAGTATCGACTTGTAGCTCGTGGAGCGGACCCTCCCAGAGACGAGCGTACGGAGTACGGAGACCGTGTAGCCGGCAGAGACCTGAAGACTGCTTGTCCGATTCGATTCGGAGTGACTTACGTAGCCCAGTGGGGAGCACTACTTTGTGAGGTGGCAGACCCACAACGAAGGAGCACTACTATGTGAGGTGGCAGACCCGCGGTACTCGACAGGAGGAGTACCTCTGTAGGCTATAAGGGGGGAGCACTACTGTGTTGGGTGGCAGACCCCGGCGGGAAGCACTACTGTGTGAGGTGGCAGGCCCGCGGTACTCGACAGGAGGAGTACCTCAGCAGTCTTAGGTTAGTGAGCAGTACCTCGGAGTCGTGTCAGGACCACTGTACACTCCAGAGACGGAGCTCTTCAGCAGTTACGGTTTCGATAATGTAAATCCTGGTTGAGCTGAGACTTTTGATCTTTGTGTTTACCTCATGATTGAGATGGATCACTTGATAACTTAGATATATGTATGGGCATATACCTGGGTAGTGGTTATCTGTTGATTTCACAATCCTTGTGTTTCCTCATGATTGAGATGGGTTACTTGATAACTTAGGTATATGTATGGGCATATATCTAAGTAGAGGTTATATGTTGAGATCTTCTTGTGGTTATCCTTGTTGGTTTAAAGAGACCTTGAGGGTCTCGGGGTCCCTACTGAGTATCGTTATACTCACCCCCACACGGGCTATGCCCGCACCTCGTTGTGTTGGTTGCAGACGACGGGCAGTGCTGACGGAGGCCGAGCGTTCGAAGACTGGTCGGTACCCGGAGGTGGACTAGACGACGAGTCAGTACCCGGAGGTGGACTACACGACGAGATGACACACATAGGAGGTTGACGGACGAGAGCGTGGAGGAGGCTATCTGTACCTACCCTTCAGGTAGGATCCGTGGTGGACGACCAGGAGCTGCGCTATCTGTACCTACCCTTGAGGTAGGATCTGAGGAGGACGACCCAGGAGTTGCTTCCTTCTTCCAGCTGTTTGTCTTTTTGCTGTTGTACCTTGTTCAGTTGTAGTTGTACTTCTTTTTGGGTTTGTATTCTGGCCCATTTACTTTTCAGCATTTCTTTTGTACTTAGTGTTTTGCTTCCGCTTGTATTCTGTGGTGCTTGTTTTCTTTTATAAAGGCAATGCCTTCCCAGTTATCGGGATTTTACGCCTTTGGTGCTAGTCGCCAGCCCCTGGCCTATGGAAGGCGGGCTTGGGGTAATCACGGCACGGGCCCCGAGGACGGGTCGTGACAAGTTTAATCACAACTCACTTAAAACATGTTTAAGACTCTTTTATCTTTTAAAACAGATTTACTAGTATAAAACACAAATCAAAGCTAACTATCAAAGTAACATTTTGTTATATAGTTTAGAAAACTAAAACACATTTGTTTGAAAAAAATATTTTTTTAAAAACAGAGTAAAACAAAACAATAAAAAAACACAATGGAATAAAAAAAGATGTTTAGTCTCAAATTTAAACCTAGTCCTCTCCATTTGGTAATCACCCACTATCAAAAAGTTTATTATAAAAAAAATTAGATCCACAATCTAGATCGGATTTTATAGACAATATCACACAATGTTATGTAGGAAATATAGAGCTTCTATAACATCCCAAGTAAGTAATGAATAATAGATATTTTTATCTATGTCTATTAATGAATTAGATAGTGTTTTAGAGGCTTAAAATGAGAATAAATCCAATCTTAAGTATGGAATACACTAATATTTTTAAAAGATTGTTTTACTGCCTTTTAATGGAAAACCATTTTTAAATCTATCTTTTGAAAATTTTATAATCTCTATTTGTCAAAATAAACTTATTCTTTATGATTGGGACATCAAAATTTACCTTTTGTAAACTTTTGGTATTTTTCTGACAATGTTCATTTTTTAATGAATAGTGAAAAATACTGCATTTTACATCAAAACTATTTTTTCATATAATTCATTTATATGATTAGATTATATTTTGAATTGGTTTTAAAGTACAATTAGAATATATTTTTAACATTTAATCCAATATTGGTCGTTGGAATTAATTTCACTTTGAAATTGGACTTAAACTAGTGTCAATGTTTTGATACTTATTGTTTCATAAAAACACGCTATTTGTTCTGACAGCAGGAATTAATTATTAAATTAATTAATGTAACTTATATGTTATTAATTTTGTAAAATAGACATCATTTTTGAATTCTGAATATCAAATATAGCTTAGGGTGAATTTTTGGTAATTTTCTGAAAAACTTCAATTTTTGATGAATGGTGAAACCACTAAGTGGTACTTATAAAAACTGATTTTCCGTTTAAATGAATTTTTGCCACCTTTTTGTTTTGAATTTAAAAAATCCTACATACATGGTTGTCATTAAGAAGTAAAATGTGGTTCAATGGGATTAAAATAATTTTTTGTGAATAGTAACTTATTAAGTTTTTAATCGTGATTAGAGGTAATTAGTGTAGTTTAAGGTAAAAATAATGTTTTAATAATATGAAATGACCTATAAACATGTCCTACCATCATTGGATGAGTCATGGCCGACCAAGACAATCCGTGGGTAAACTTGGGGACCCCATGGAGCCACTTTGGTTGGAAAATGACATGAATACCTTTTTATTTAATGATAAAATTAAAATGTCACAAACATGAGTTGTTTAACTAAAACAATTTTTATATGGGGTTATACAAGTCATATGTTTTACTATAAATAGTCATTGGAAAGATAAAAATATTTCCTATATCATAGTATTTTTTTTATAATTTTTAGACATTAAATAAATTAAATTATTTATGACATCATGATGATGCAGCGGTGACCTCATTATTTAACGATTTAAATAAAATGAAAAGATAATGTAAAATATAAGATCTAAACATGTCCAAAACCTATTGGATGGGTGGATTTAGAACCCTTATCACATTATCCTCGAAACACATCAATGTGGGACCATTAAAATCTGAAAATCATTCTAAAATAAAGTAACATTTCTTTACTTTCCAAGAGTGCCCCTCCTCTCCTCTTATAAAAGGCCCCCACCTCTACCTCTTTACCCACACTCCCAAAGCCTTTGGATCGGCCAAACCCTGCCCATTTTGCCTCTCCACATCCCTCTCTTACTCCTTGAAGCCTCACTTTGGGCAGAAATCTTCCCAAGGAAGCCTTTGAGCTCAAACCAAAGGGAGTTACCCGATTTTAAGGTAATGTCTTCACTTGAGTCCTTTTGTTTTATTTTGCTTCTACAACCCCCTAAACTCTTTTTATTCTTTTATTTTGTAACAAAACCAGTATCTTCTATATAATAGGATGTTTTTATAAGAAGTATTCGAGATACACTTACACACACCTACATCTAATGGTTAAAGAACATACTGTTTCTGTGGATGGCGAATTTCTGCCTCCCGAAACGATGATTGTTCAACATTATTTTAACACCTTCAAAGGTGGACATTAAGATGTCACTGTATTTATATATGATATATAATATGTTTATATTTTCCTTAAGCTTCTATATTTTTCATTTATGTCAAACCTTTATGGTTACCATTATGGGTATACGCGATATCTTCATTTTAGGAAGTGCGGACTATCGCCCCCTCAAAGTGATTTGATTCGTTAATGCCATACGTGTGATGTATAAAGGATTTAATTAATGATATTATGTATGATATTATACTGGAATTATAATATACCTTTATATCATTATGATTCCATTCCATAAAATATGAAATAGAAATGGAAGTAGCGTTCATGCGTACGTACGGCTTACCGTCTCCATGAACGGTGCATTTCATTTCTTACCTCTAAATGATTATGTAATATTATAAATGCATGTATATACTGGATATATATTATATATATGATATATACATCATTATTATAACTCTGGATATAATGGATACATGTACAACTTGTAACTATAAAGAGCATATTTTGACTCAAGTACCAATGATCGTTAAAACGACCGTTATTAACTTAAATAATTACATAATGTTCATAACATGGTAATAAGTGATATAAAAGGAATAATGAACTTGAAAAAGGTTCTTAAGAAAGTATAAATTAACTCAAGTTTATTATTCAGGACATTAAAGAACGATCGAGTCAAGTCGGACCTGAGGTATGGGACTTCATCTCAATCTCCTTTCATTGAGGCATATTTTATTTTATACACAACCTTCTTTTATACGGTGTATAAACCCCTTTGACTTTTACATTTATCCAAAAGGAATATTTTTTATATGAATCATTTTACAAAACGACAAAAGGGAATGTTTTTGTCATACGTATGCGGCGACAACGACTTCTTCGCCGTCGTGACCATTATTTGAGTTTCAGCTTCCTCTACAAGCCATACTTTTTTTAAAAGAAAAATAAATACTATGTTTTAATTTTCTTTTATTTTGGTATTGAAAATGGTTTTCATAATGTTTTTATATCAATGTGTTGTATTGATATCTTGTGATTGAATGGTGGAAATGTTATGTTTCCTTTATGCATGTTTTATGTGATACAATTATGTTATGGTTCTTGGGAATTGTTATGAAGACGAGTGGTTCCGTGATAAACTAAGGGTGGGTGAGCCCGATATAGCTCTCCAATGCATTGGGTAACGCGAAAGAGTGAAACGTTAAGGTTTCTCCGAAGAGATTTAGGGAATATACTGTGATGGGTATTCCAAACGTAACCAAGAGGGTTACTCTCTACGTAAGAATGTTATGAATGCCTCAAGTTACCTTTATGTCTTATGATTTCTATGATTTATTCATGATTTGATGAGGTATGTTAAAGTGCTTATGTTTTATGGGTAAAGTATGATTTCATTCTCATGTATATATGAACTCATGTTTCCTTCCCATATTTTTATAACCCATACTGAGCTTTTTATGCTCATCCGAAGTTTTTTGAAATGTTTTTCACAGGTCAAGGGAAAGGTACATGATAAGATGATAATGTCAAGGAAGTGTCATGAAAGAATCCATGTTTTATTTTAAATATGTTTCCGTTTATGGGAAAAATGAATACTATCTTTATGTAACCACTTTGTTTAAATGTGGAATGTAAGGAAAGTTTTATGATCTAATTCTCTAAAACTCTAAACCTAAAAAGATATTCAAAGTGTAATCTTGTAATAACTCAAGATTAAGTAAGGTTTAAGGCTGGGGCCTTATAGTTGGTATCAGAGGTCGGCTTAGATAACTTTAGGAGTTAGAATTCTATTAAATGATTATCCAAAAATATTTTTTTTATGGTCAAATTGAAATGATATAGCATTTGAAGATTACCATGTTGCTTCATCTAAGACATGTTTGTTCAGAATGGTTTTCCGCAGAGGAAACAGGGAAGCAGTGCTAGGAAGGCATACAGAAGGAGATAACCTTCCGAATCAGCATCCTGAGATGGTCAGAATTGGAACTGAACAGTTTGTTGCAGTAATGACACAGTTGACTCAAGTGATAAATGGCGGTGGTGTCCATGCACGAGATTAGCCAGATCAACCGTAGAGGAACTTGTCAGTGGTTGAACATTTCATGAGGCAACATCCCCCATAATTCAGAGGATCATCTGACCCTGTACTAGCTGAAGGGTGGATTAAAGCACTGGAGAAGATTTTCGATGTCATGAGGTGTTCAGACAATCAAAAGGTTAGTCTTGCTATTTACTGTTTGGAGGGTGAAGCAGATCAGTGGTGGTCGATAGTTAAAAATATCAGGGACGCTGATGAGATTGATTCTCTCGTCTGGAATTAATTCAAAGGTATGTTTCTTGAGAAGTATTTTCCTAAGGCTGTTCGACTTAGGATGGAAAAACAATTCCTGGAATTGAGGCAAGAGGAAGACTTAGTGGCCGCCTATGAAGAAAGGTTCACTCGATTGGCAAGGTATGCTCCAAATTTTATCCGAGACCTTGATAGTAAAATCAATCATTTTTACTCAGGATTAAAGCCAAAATATCGAAGTGCATTAGCTTCTCGTGAGTTTAAAAGTTATGAAAAGCTTGTTCGATTTTCTGAGAAGGTGGAAATGGAGTTTTCCGATGATCAAGTGTTCTATAACAACCGGCAGAAGAAGAGACTGAGGTGGCAGGAGAAAGGAAAGAATTCTTCAAAAAAGTCTGACGGTAAGAAAACTAAGTTTCCAGTTTGTGATAAATATGGTAAAAGGCATGCTGGGGAATGTCTTCTAAATTCTGGAAAGTGCTACCGATGCGGTAATATGGGACATAAGGCTCGTGATTGCACTGAAAAATATCAGGGTGATGGTAAGACCAAATTTGATTTACAGTTAGTGAAATATTTTAAGTGCAATGAGATGGGTCACTATGCAAATGAGTGTCCGACAAAGAGCTTGAGTGATGGGAAGTAGTTAGACTACAAGAAGAAAGGGGTGGTGAAATCCTTTGAAACTACTTCAGTGGATGTCGGGCCGTCAAATGAAGTTGTATCAGGTACTTTGTTTGTTTTTTCAGATTATGCCAGTGTGTTGTTTGATTCGGGGTCTACACATTCTTTCATCTCTGAAACCTTTTCTAGTAAAATGGGAATACCATCTCAAGAAATGACTCCTGAACTTGTGGTAAAAACACCTGGGGGAAATGTTGAGGCAAAAAGAATTTATAAGAATCTTCCTATCATTATCTGTGGAAAGAACCTACTTGCAAACCTAATTGTTTTACCTCTAGTAGAGTTTGATGTTATCCTGGGTATGGATTGGATCTCTATTTACCATGCTAAGATTGACTGTAGAGCTAAAGAAGTTTCTTTTCAGAAAGACTTTCAGTTTGTGTACAAGAATGAACCCTTACTGTTGATAACATATCAAGAGGCCGAGAAACTTGTAAAAGATGGAAATGAATGTTACCTTGCACACATCGTTGAAAATAAAGGAACTGTTCAGATTAATGATGTGCCAATGGTAAATGAGTATCCTGATGTTTTTCTTGATGAGTTGCCTGGAATAATACCAGATCGGGAAGTTGAGTTTACTGTTGACTTAGTTCCTGATGCTAAGCCAATTTCAAAACCCCCTTATCGAATGGCTCAAATTGAACTTTTAGAGTTGAAGGAGCAATTGAAAGATTTATTAGAGAAAGGTTTCATTCGACCTAGCACATCACCATGGGGTGCTCCTGTTTTATTTGTTAAAAAGAAAGATGGTTCTATGAGACTTTGAATTGATTATAGAGCCTTGAATAACATCACTATTAAGAACAAATATCCTTTGCCTCATATCGATGATTTGTTTGATCAGCTCCAGGGAGCTCAGTATTTTTCAAAGATTGACCTGAGATCGGGGTACCATCAGCTGAAGGTAAAGGAAGCAGATGTTCTGAAGACTACGTTTCGTACAAGATATGGCCATTATGAATTTGTAGTAATGCCTTTTGGGCTAACCAATGCACCTGTTGTATTCATGGACTTAATGAATAGAATTTTCCATGAGTTCTTGGATAAGTTTGTGGTTGTTTTCATTGATGATATTTTGGTGTTTTCTAAAAGTAAAGAAGAGAATGAAAGACATTTAAGGGTTATTTTGAAAACCTTGAAAGAAAATAAATTGTATGGGAAATTCAGCAAGTTTGAGTTTTGGTTGCAACAAATTTCTTTCCTTGGTCATATCATTTCTAAAGATGGGATAACTGTTGATCCTGCAAAAACAAAGGTTGTTGAAGAATTTCCAAGACCCACAAATGTAACTGAGATTCGTAGCTTCCTTGGTTTGGCAGGCTATTACCGAAGGTTTGTTAGAAATTTTTCACGGTTATATAGTCCAATGACTAAGCTAACTCGAAAAGGTGTTAAGTTTATCTGGACAAAAGAATGTGATGATTGTTTTCAGGATCTGAAAAGAAGATTGGTGAATGCTCCAGTTTTGGCACTTCCTTCCAGGAATGGTGAGTTTGTTATCTATAGTGATGCTTCATTGAAAGGACTTGGTTGTGTCCTTATACAGAATGATCAGGTAATTGCTTATGCTTCACGTCAGTTGAAAACTCATGAGGTAAATTACCCAACACATGATTTGGAATTAGCTGCTGTTTTTTTTGCTCTAAAAATTTGGAGGCATCATTTGTATGGAGTAAAGTGTGAAATATATACCGATCACAAAAGTTTAAAGTATATATTCACTCAGAAATAATTGAACATGAGACATAGTAGATGGCCAGAATTAATCAAGGATTATGATTGTACAATTCATTACCATCCTGGAAAAGCAAATAAAGTGGCTGATGCTTTGAGTCGAAAAAGTAATGCTTCATTAACAATGTTGCGTTTGGAACGTGATCCTTTGGTCAATGATTTGATGAACTTTGGCATAGAAGTTGTTGGTGCAGGATGTCCTTCTATTTTATTTTAGGTATCAGTGAAATCTTCTCTATCAGACAGAATCAAGCAAGCACAGAAGCAAGACAATGAGTTGCAGAAAAAGGTAGAGCTGGTTCAGAAAGGTAAGTTGCAAGAATTCAACATTGATATTGATTGTGTTTTGAGATTTGGGAAGAGATTGTGTGTGCCTTATGATTCACAGTTGAAGAGAGAGTTGTTATGTGAAGCTCATAGTTCTCCGTTTTCAGTTCATCCTAGCAGTACTAAGATGTACAGAGATCTGCGGGAGTATTACTGGTGGGATGGAATGAAAAGAGATATTGCTGATTTTACTGTGAAGTATTTGACTTGTCAGCAGGTTAAAGCAGAGCGACAGTTACCAAAAGGGATGCTTCAGCCTCTACCAGTGCCAGAGTGGAAATGGGAGAATATATCCATGGACTTTGTTGTGGGATTACCGAAGACATCTCGAGGTTTACTTCTAACTTTTGGAAGGGCCTTCAAAAGTCATTGGGTACTGAATTAAATTTTAGTATAGATTTTCATCCTCAATCAGATGGGTAGTTAGAACGAACAATTCAGACCTTGGAGGATATGCTACGAGCTTGTTCGATGGATTATCAGGGAAGTTGGGACCAACATCTTTCTTTGGTTGAGTTTTCATATAATAGCAGTTTTCATCCCAGTATACAGATGACACCATTTGAGGCGTTATATGGGAAGCGGTTCCGAACTCCAGCTTTCTAGGATGAAGTGGGTGAAAGGAAGTTGATGGGACCAGAATTGGTAGAAGAGTTGGCAGAAAAAGTTCAGCTGATACAGAAACACATGAGAACAACTCAGAGCAAGCAGAAGAGTTATGCGGACAAGAGGAGGAAGGATCTCTCTTTTGAGGTAGGTGATCATGTTTTTCTCAAAGTCTCACAATGGAAAAGTGTGATGTGATTTGTTAAGAAAGGAAAGCTGAGTCCAAGGTTCATTGGACCATATGAAATTCTGGAGAGAGTTGGATCAGTTGCTTACCGAGTGGCTTTACCTCCGAGTTTATCTCAGGTACACAATGTTTTTCATGTTTCGATGTTGAGAAAGTATATGCCAGATCCATCTCATGTTTTGAGTCCAGAGGTAGTTCAGCTGGAAGAGAATCTATCTTATGAGGAATAACCGGTCCAGATTCTTGACCACAGGGAGCAAGTGTTACGGAATAAGGTGATTCATCAGGTAAAGGTTTTGTGGAAAAACCACATGATTAAAGAGGCAAATGGGAATCTGAAAATGAAATGAGGGATAAATACGCCCACTTATTCGATAAGTAAATAAATTGCAGGGACACAATTTTATAAAGGGGGGAAGTGTAACGCCCCGACCCCAGCTACCCAGAGTCGGTGCGTCACTTTGTAACATTGACATGATCACAAAAGATCAAGTCTTGAAAGACCGATTAGTTTAGTAGCCTTGGAAACACTAGATACATTCATAAATGTTACATTACATCATAAAGTGAAAAACTACAATAACATAGTCTCCATTTTCCACACTCATATCCCCTTCAGACTATCCCTGCAGGTCATTCCTAAAATACTTCTTCACATCCTGGAAAAAATTAAAATTTTGAAAGGGGTGAGCTCAGATGCTCAGTAAGGATAACAATATAGCGGAAGCTTTCATAAATAAACATTAACATTTAAGGAAATTTATAACTAAAACAAAATCCTTTTAAACATGAACTTCAATGTAATATGGCAAAAGTAAAATGAGATAATGCAATTTACTTATTCACATGGATATTCTACTGGTCGAATAATTACATGCAATATCAATAACCACTTTCATAATGATGGAATGCATAATGCCAGACTATCATAACCACGTAGCCAAGGCCTCGTGCCAATACTACAAATAATATTTTGTCAAGGCCTCGTGCCAAGACACTAGTTTGTCTCATGAGACCTACCGATGCAATTTTTTTAGAAGATACTTACGTTTAAAATTGCTCAAATATCCTCCAGTGTTTTTCTGAAAACATTATGCAAGCTTCTGAAAACAAAATAACTATTTCTGAGACTGATCGACTAATTACAGTCCATGATGGGTCCACGCCCAATCTAAGGGGTGTAATTTGGGCCCGGCGGCCCGAAAGCCCGACAGGCCCGACCCGAAATCCCGAGCGGCCCGGCCCGACAAAGCCCGCATCGGGCCAGGCCGGGCTCGGGCCGCAGGTTCAGCGGGTCAGGCATGGGCCTTTCCAGGCAGGCCCGCGGGCCAGGACGGGCGGGCCCGAAAAAGCCCGGCCCGCGGGCCCGGGAGAAGCCCGGCCCGCTGGCCCGCCTGCTGTAAAAAATATAACGGGAAACTGCAGGTAGGGGGATTTGATCCCCCTACCTCAAGCTCCCAAGGCTGCGCCTGTAAATTAATCACAGGTCTATGTATATATAGATATATATATATATATATATGTAGATATATATATATATATATATATATATATATCTGGATATATATATCTCTATATATCTATCTATATATACATATATCTATGTATATATATCTCTATATCTATATATCTCTATCTATATATATATATATATATATATATATATATATATATCTATCTCTATATACATATATCTCTTTATATATCTGTATATATACATACATATATACCTACATATATACATACATATATATATATATATCTACCTATATATCTATATATACATGTATCTTTATACATTTATATTTATCTATATATATGTGTGTGTGTGTGTATATATATTTCTATCTATATGTGCATATATCATTATATATTAACAAAAAATGATATTATATATATACATATAATTATTATTATATATAATTATAATGTGTGTATAAATATATATATACAACGATATATAATTATATATATAATAGTTTATATATATAAACAAAGCCATTAATAATATATATCAATTAAGTGTGGTTTTTAAAAATCCATTAATAATATATATATATATGTGTGTGTGTGTGTGTGTGTATATGTATATGTATATGATTTAATATAATATATATATATATATAAACAAAGCTATTAATAAATAAATATATATATATATATCAATGATTTAATATTATATATATATAATAACTTGTTGTATATTAATAAAAAAATAAGTATGGTTTTTAAAAATCCATTAATAATATATATATATGTATGTATATGATATGATATATATATATATATCAATGATTTAATATAATAGTGTATATGTATAAACAAAGCTATTAATAATATATATCAATTAGGTGTGGTTTTTAAAAATCCATTAATAATATATATAAACAAAGCTATTAATATATATCTATATATATCAATGATTTAATATTATATATATATAATAACTTTTTGTATATTAATAAAAAAATAAGTATGGTTTTTAAAAATCCATTGATAATATATATATATGTGTGTGTGTGTGTGTATATGTATATGATATAATATAATATATATGTATATAAACAAAGTTATTAATATATATATATATATATATCGATGATTTAATATAATAGTGTATATATATAAACAAATCCATTAATAATATACATCAATTAAGTGTGGTTTTTAGAAATCCATTAATAATATATATATGTACGTATGTATCTGTATATGTATCTGATTTAATATAATATATATATATATAAACAAAGAAATATATATATATATATATCAATGATTTAATATTATATATATATATAATAACTTGTTGTATATTATTAAAAAAATAACACACTCGGCTAATGATGTTCGTGCAAGTCCCTCAACTTCATTAATTTTTTTAAGTACGTTGCAACATGCATAAATTATATATACTATACATATATAAATCTATTTAGAAAAAAAATTAACTCACCCAATGATGTTCGCGCACACCCCCAATATATATATATAAACAAAGCCATTAACTCACCCAATGATGTTCGCGCACACCCTCTAATTATTTTTTTACAATTTTCTCATATTATATATATATATATATAATAACTTATTATATATTAACAAAAAATAACTACTCACTAAATGATATTCACACACCCCCAACCTCATTATTATTTTTTAAAATATGATAAAACTTTCATATATTATATATACTATATATACATATATAAATTTATTTAGAAAAAAATTAACTCACCCACTGCTGCGCACCCGCTAAGGGTGTAATTTCAGTTCAGATAGGGCCGGGTCAGGCCTGCCCTGCAAAAAAATTAAAAAACATTTAAAAAAATGTTTTAAATTAAAAAAACGCTAAAAAATACTTTTAATAAATAAGTTAAAAAAATAAATGTAAAAGAAACGTTTTAAATAAATGATAAAAAACATTTAAATAACAACACTTTAAACTCACCACTCACTGCTGCGCACCCCCCAATAACTCATTATTTTTTTTAATTTGTACATAATATATATAAATTTACAGACATGTATAAATCTATTTAAAAAAAATAACATATTCACCCACTGTAAAATGTTTTTACAAAAAACGTGTAAAATGTTTAAAAAAAATACAGGTAAAAAATATGCGTTCAGAAAAACTTTTTAAATTAAACGTCTAAAAATAAATGTAAAAAAAACGTTTTGAACAAGTGTTAAAAAATGGTTTAAATAAAAATGTTTAAAAAGTTTTTAAAACAAACATTTAAATTAATTTTTTTAAAACAAACACTTAAAAAATACTTTTTACATTAAAATGTGAAAAAAAGTTAAATGTTTTAAAAAAATAATTGTAAAAAGCACGCGTTTAAAAAAATTCAAAAATGTTTTAAATTAATCATTTAAAAATAAATGTAAAAAAACGTTTTAAACAGATGTTAAAAAAACATTTTAAATAAAAATGTTTAAATAAAAAATACTAACAAACGCTTAAAAATTATAAATAAGTTAAAAAAATAAATGTAAAAAATGTTTTAAATAAATGTTAAAAAAACGTTTAAATAATGAGGCTTTAAACTCACCCACGGCAGCTGCGCACCCCTCATTTTTTTTACAATTTGCAAATAATATATATATATATATATATTTAGACAAAAAACATATCCACCCACTGTAAAATGTTAATAAAAAATAAAATATACATTTTTACAAAAAACATGCATTTAAAAATAAATGTAAAGAAATGTTTTAAATAAATGTTATAAAAATGTTTAAATAAAAAAAATTAAGAGACAATAATTTTGAAAATAATAAAAGCCCACCACGGCCCGATTTGAAAAAAGCCCGGCCCGGCCCGAAAAAGCCCGGCCCTGCCCGAAAAATCCCGGCCCGACCCGATGGTTTGGGCCGGCCCGAGGCCGGGCTCGGGCCGGGCCGAAATTACACCCCTAGCCCAATCCCTTCCTGTCTACCACAATCAAGAGTCGGGTTTTCTAAAAACATTTTTAAGCTTGCGTTAAATACGTATATATTTGCACTGGATTTTCATATATTTGAGAGAAATATCTCTTTTTTGAAATCATTTAAAAATCACATAATTATAAAAGAAAACCTTTTGAATAAACATAAAAGTCAAAGGGGTTTATACACCGTATAAAATAAAGTTGTGTATAAAATAAAATATGCCTCAATGAAAGGAGATTGAGACGAAGTCCCTTACAAATATCATTTTGTAAATAAAATAGATCTATTATGTGTATTCACTATAAGTACACATAAATAAAGTACAAATACAAGATATGACATAATAAAATCATGACATAATTTGAAAGTAGGAGATTAACCCAAAGAATAGAAATTGGGTTAAGAAGTTCCCTTACAAAGATCATTTTTAAATAAAATAGATCTATTATGTGCATTCACTATAAGTACACATAAAGGAAGTACAAATACAAGATAGGACATAATAATATCATGACATAATTTGAAAGTAGGAGATTAACCCAAAGAATGGAAATTGGGTTAAGAAGTTTCCTTACAAAGATAATTTTTAAATAAAATAGATCTATTATGTGCATTCACTATAAGTACACATAAAGGAATTACAAATACAAGATAGGACATAATAATATCATGACATAATTTGAAAGTAGGAGATTAACCCAAAGAATGGAAATTGGGTTAAGAAGTTCCCTTACCTCGTGTCTGACTTGACTCGATCATTCTTTAAACTCCTGAATAATAAACTATAGTTAATTTATTTTTTCTTAAGAACCTTTTACATATTCATTATTCCTTTTATATCACTTATTACCATGTTATGAACATTATGTAATTATTTAAGTTAATAACGGTCATTTTTTCGATCTTTGGTACTTGAGTCAAAAATAAACTTCTTATAATTACACTTTGTTCATGTGGTAAAATATCCATTATATCCATAATTATATTCATGATGTAGATATCATATACATCATATATATCCAGTATATACATGCATTTATAATATTACATAACATTTAGAGGTAAGAAATGAAATGTACCGTTCATGGAGACGGTAAGCCGTACGTACGCATGAACGCTACTTTCATTTCTATTTCACATTTCAATGGAATGAAACATAATGATATAAAGTTATAATATACTTCTAGTATAATATAATGTATAATACCATTTACTCTATCCTTTATACATCCCACATATGGTATTAATGATTCAAATCACTTTGAGGGGGCGGTAGTCCGCACTTCCTAAAATGAAATTATCGCGTTTACCCATAATGGAAATCATAAAGTATGACATAAATGAGAAATAAAGAAGCATAAGGAAAACATAAACATAATATATATATCATATATAAAAATAGTGTCATTAAAATTGCCACCATTAGAGGTGTTATATGAGTGTTGAACAATCATCGTTTCGTGAGGCAGAAATTCGCCATCCACAGAAACATTATGTTCTTTAACCATTAGATGTAGGTGTGTGTAAGTTTAGCTCGAATCCTTCTTATAACAACATCCTAGTATATTGAGGATACTGACGTTGTTACAAAAGAAATGAATAAAAAGAGTTTAGGGGGTTGGAGAAGAAAAATAAAATAAAAGAACACAAGAGAAGACATTACCTTAAAATCAGGTAACTCTTTTTGATTTGAGCCAAAGGCTTCCTTGGGAAGAGTTCTGCCCAAATTGAGGATTCTAGGAGTAAGAGAGGGAAGTTGAGAGAGTATTTGGGCAGAGGTTGGCCGATCCAAAAGGCTTGATGGTGTGAATAAGGTGGTAGAGGTGGGGGCCTTTTATAAGAGGAGAGGAGGGACACTCTTGGAAAGATTGAAATGTTACTTTATTATGAAATGATTTTCAGATTCTAAAGGTCCCACAATGATATATTTCGAGGCTAAGGTGATAAGGGTTCTAAATATACTCATCCAATATGTTTTGACAAGTGTAAGCCTTAGATTTCACATTATCTTTTCATTTTATTTAAATCATTAATTAATGAGGTAATTGCTGCATCATCATTGTGTCATAAATTTTTAATTTATTTAATGTCTAAAAATTATAAAAAAAGAATCATGATGTAGGAAATCTTTTTATATTTCTAATTAATATTTTTAGTCAAAAATATGACTTGTATAACCCATTTAAAAATTGTTTTAGTAAAAGAACTCATGTTTGTGACATTTTTATCTAAACATTAAATAAAACATTTTTAATGTCATTTTCCTACCAAAGTGGCTCCATGGGATCCCCAAGTTGACCCATGGATTGTCTTGGTCGGCCATGACTCATAAAATAGGGTTAGGACAAGTGTAAAGGTATTTTCACATTTTTATAATATTATTTTTACCTTAAATTTCACTAATTACCTTTAATCGCGATTAATTAAACTTAAAAGTTACTATTTACCAAAAAATTATTTTAATCCCATTGAAACACATTTTACTTCCTAATGACAACCATGTATTTCGGATTTTTTAAAATCAAATCACAGAAGTGGTAATGTTTCATTTAAATGAAAAATCAGTTTTTTAACTACCACTTAGTGGTTTCACTATTCATCAAAAATTGAAGTTTTTCAGAACAATGCCAAAATTTCACCCTAAGCTATAATTGATATTCCGAATTCAAAAATGATGTCTATTTTAAAAAATTCGAAACATATAAGTTGAATTAATTAATTTTATAATTAATTCCCACTGTCACAACAAATAGCGTGTTTTTAAGAAACAATATATATCAAAAGATTGACAATTGTTTATGTCTAATTTAAATGTGAAATTAATTCTAATGACCAACATTGGATATAATGGTAAAAATATATTCTAATTACACTTTAAAAACAATAAATAGTATAATTTTTCACTATAAATTATTTTTATTAAAAAAGTTTTTTTTAAGTATTTTTCACTATTCATAAAAATTGGAAGTTCTCAGAAGATTACAAAAAATTCAATTTAGGATAATTTCGATATTACGAATAAAAAAATGAAGTCCATTTTGAAATATAAAATTTATATAATTTCAAAAAGTGGGTATTACTATTCATAACTACTACTTTGATTGGTCGCGGTGTGTTAGAATCTCGAACTTGCGTACAATGCAAGCTATTACATTATTGAAAGAGAAGCGTATCGTGAAAGTTCAGGGTGTTACAGGAAGGATGTAACATCCCAAGTAAGTAATGAATAATATATATTTTTATCTATGTCTATTAATGAATTAGATAGTGTTTTAGAGGCTTAAAATGAGAATAAATCCAATCTTAAGTATGGAATACACTAATATTTTTAAAAGATTGTTTTACTGCCTTTTAATGGAAAACCATTTTTAAATATATATTTTGAAAATTTTATAAGCTCTATTTTTCAAAATAAACTTATTTTTTATGATTGGGATATCAAAATTTACTTTGTGTAAATTTTTGGTATTTTTCTGACAATGTTCATTTTTTAATGAATAGTGAAAAATACTGCATTTTACATCAAAACTGTTTTTTCATCTAATTCATTTATATGATTAGATTATATTTTGAATTGGTTTTAAAGTTCAATTAGAATATATTTTTACAATTTAATCCAATAGTGGTCGTTGGAATTAATTTCACTTTGAAATTGGACTTAAATTAGTGTCAATGTTTTGATACTTATTGTTTCATAAAAACACGCTATTTGTTCTGACAACAGGAATTAATTATTAAATTAATTAATTTAACTTATATGTTATGAATTTTGTAAAATAGACATCATTTTTTAATTCATAATATCAAATATAGCTTAGGATGAATTTTTGGTAATTTTCTGAAAAACTTCAATTTTTGATGAATAGTGAAACCACTAAGTGGTACTTATAAAAACTGATTTTCCGTTTAAATGAAATTTTGCCACCTTTTTGTTTTGAATTTCAAAAATCCGACATACATGGTTGTCATTAAGAAGTAAAATGTGGTTCAATGGGATTAAAATAATTTTTGGTGAATAGTAACTTATTAAGTTTTTAATCGCGATTAGAGGTAATTAGTGTAGTTTAAGGTAAAAATAATATTTTAATAATATGAAATGACCTAGAAACATGTCCTACCCTCATTGGATGAGTCATGGCCGACCAATAAAATCCATGGGTCAACTTGGGGACCCCATGGAGCCACTTTGGTTGGAAAATGACATAAATACCTTTTTATTTAATGATAAAATTAAAATGTCACAAACATGAGTTGTTTAACTAAAACAATTTTTACACGGGGTTATAAAAGTCAAATTTTTGACTATAAATAGTAATTGGAAATCTAAAAAGATTTCCTACATCATATTATTTTTTTTATAATTTTTAGACATTAAATAAATTAAATTATTTATGACATCATGATGATGCAGCGATGACCTCATTATTTAACGATTTAAATAAAGTGGAAAGATAATGTAAAATATAAGACCTACACATATCCAAAACCTATTGGATGGGTGGATTTCGAACCCTTATCACATTATACTCGAAACAAATCAATGTGGGACCATTAAAATCCAAAAATCATTCTAAAATAAAGTAACATTTCTTTACTTTCCAAGAGTGCCCCTCCTCTCCTCTTATAAAAGGCCCCCACCTCTACCTCTTTACCCACACTCCCAAAGCCTTTGGCTCGGCCAAACCCTACCCATTTTGTCTCTCCACATCCCTCTCTTACTCCTTGAAGCCTCACTTTGGGCATAAGTCTTCCCAAGGAAGCCTTTGAGCTTAAACCAAAGGGAGTTACCCGATTTTAAGGTAATGTCTTCACTTGAGTCCTTTTGTTTTATTTTGCTTCTCCAACCCCCTAAACTCTTTTTATTCTTTTATTTTGTAACAACACCAGTATCTTAAATATACTATGATGTTGTTATAATAATTATTAGAGCTACACTTACACACACCTACATCTAATGGTTAAAGAACATACTGTTTCCGTGGATGGCGAATTTCTGCCTCCCGAAATGATGATTGTTCAACATTATTTTAACACCTTCAAAGGTGTCCATTAAGATGTCACTGTATTTATATATGATATATAATATGTTTATGTTTTCTTTAAGCTTCTGTATTTTTCATTTATGTCATACCTTTATGGTTACCATTATGGGTATACGCGATATCTTCATTTTAAGAAGTGTGGACTACCGCCCCCTCAAAGTGATTTGATTCGTTAATGCCATATGTGAGATGTATAAAGGATTTAATTAATGATATTATGTATGATATTATACTGTAATTATAATATACCTTTATATCATTATGATTCCATTCCATAAAATATGAAATAGAAATGGAAGTAGCGTTCATGCGTACGTACGGTTTACCGTCTCCATGAACGGTGCATTTCATTTCTTACCTCTAAATGATTATGTAATATTATAAATGCATGTATATAATGGATATATATTATATATATGATATTTACATCATGATTATAACTCTGGATATAATGGATACATGAACAACTTGTAATTATAAAGAGCATATTTTGACTCAAGTACCAATGATCGTTAAAACGACCGTTATTAACTTAAATAATTACATAATGTTCATAACATGGTAATAAGTGATATAAAAGGAATAATGAACTTGAAAAAGGTTCTTAAGAAAGTATAAATTAACTCAAGTTTATTATTCAGGACATTAAAGAACGATCGAGTCAAGTCGGACCCGAGGTATGGGACTTCGTCTCAATCTCCTTTCATTGAGGCATATTTTATTTTATACACAACCTTCTTTTATACGGTGTAGAAACCCCTTTGACTTTTACATTTATCCAAAAGGAATATTTTTTATACGAAGCATTTTACAAAATGACAAAAGGGAATGTTTTTGTCATACGTATGCGGCGACAACGACTTCTCCGCCGCCGTGACCATTATTTGAGTTTCGGCTTCCTCTACAAGCCATACCTTTTTTTTAAAAGAAAAATAAATACCATGTTTTAATTTTCTTTTATTTTGGTATTGAAAATGGTTTTCATAATGTTTTTATATCAATGTGCTGTATTGATATCTTGTGATTGAATGGTGGAAATGTTATGTTTCTTTTATGCATGTTTTATGTGATACGATTATGTTATGGTTCTTGGGAATTGTTATGAAGACGGGTGGTTCCGTGATAAACTAAGGGCGGGTGAGCCCGATATATCTCTCCAATTCATAGGGTAATGTGAAGGAGTGAAACGTTAAGGTTTCTCCAAAGAGATTTAGGGAATATACTGTGATGGGTATTCCAAACGCAACTAAGAGGGTTACTCCCTACGTAAGAATGTTATGAATGCCTCAAGTTACCTTTATGTCTTTTGATTTCTATGATTTATTCATGATTTGATGAGGTATGTTAAAGTGCTTATGTTTTATGGGTAAAGTATGATTTCATTCTCATGTATATATGAACTCATGTTTCCTTCCCATATTTTTATAACCCATACTGAGCTTTTTATGCTCATCCCAAGTTTTTTTGAAATGTTTTTCATAGGTCAAGGGAAAGGTACATGATAAGATGATAGTGTCAAGGAAGTGTCAAGAAAGAATCCATGTTTTATTTTAAATATGTTTCCGTTGATGGGAAAAATGAATACTATCTTTATGTAACCACTTTGTTTAAATATGGAATGTAAGGCAAGTTTTATGATCTAATTCTCTAAAACTCTAAACCTGAAAAGATCCTCAAAGTGTAATCTTGTAATAAGTCAAGATTAAGTAAGGTTTAAGTCTGGGGCCTTATAGCTTCTTCCACAATTTTACACAGGGGAATAAAAGGAAAACTACACGCAGGCAATCCAGACAACACAACTGCTTTCGTAGTTCTACGTGAGAGAACAAATGAAAAAAGAACATGAGAGAGTGTATTGTACTATCCAATATAATAAAGTACAAGAGATAGTGCTCAAAGATATACAACAAAAGGCACACAAAACTCAAAAGTAAGAAAAAAAGAGAAGGGAAAGAATTTGGTGCAACAGAGTATGTAGTTCTATTGTTCTGTATGAGTTTCTTCTCTTCTTGTTGTTTCCTTTTGATTTTAAATTGATTCATGAAGACATTCAAATATTCTCTAATGTGTCATTGAAGTTTAGGCAGGAATATAGTGTCGAAAATGTTAGAAATAGATCACATATTTGTCATTTTTTTATGAAAAATATTGATGTCTCTGTGTCACACGTATGTATTTTCTCTGTCTTTAGTCGTCCTTTTAAAAATAAGCTTTATCCAGAAATAGTTGTTGAAAAATCATCAATGGAGATCCTCATACTTGGGTAGGAAATCTGGGCTTAATAAATGCTTTTGTCCGACATTTAATTATTCACAGAAAAGTAGTTGAATTAATATATGTAATAATATAATACTTAGTTTAGGTATGGTCACTTTAAGGTTTTCCATGTCACCATTCATAGTTGCTTCAATACTTTTCAAGAGTACTGATTAGATTCTTTGATAGTTTGTATGATCGATCACTTGTACCTATGGTTGATCATTTGATCTAATAGTAGATCAACTTACACTTATGGTTGATCACCTTACACTTATGGTCAGTCCAATACTTTGTCACACTGAGACTACTGACCATAGTCGCTTCATTTGGTCATGCGGTCACATGGTTTCTCGTGTGGTTGATCCAAGAGTTTGGGATGATACAAATACTATCGATCTATTAGGTGTGCTGTCAATCTGCTTGTCATGTGGTCAATCCATGCCTTTGCGTAAAATCTTGATCATGAGAATCACTTATGATACAATGTGCGGTTGCTCGGTTTGTCTTGTGGTCGCTTGAGTCTACTATATATTCTCCACAGTTGATCAGGTGGTCGTACGGTCGATCCAAGACTTAGCAAAATTTTCATTCTTCTCTAGAAAAGTATTTAACTTTCATAAAACATAAAATGGATTGGAAATAATATAAATAGGATTTGTGATTATTAAAATAAGTAATTACTGGGCTAAACCGACAATCTCCCCCATTTTGATCCGAATGACCTGAAGACCTTCTTTTTATTTATTTATTTTTTGATAATCCCCCTTTCAAGGGATGAGGGGGAACCCTTACAAGGACCGTATGATTAGATATATTACATAACCCGTAAGTCTTAGAGAAATTATCCAGACTATAACTAATTGGAATCACTCCTCCCTAGCTTCTACATCATGATGTAATCTCTCCACCTTCACATGGGTGTTTGACTAGGATTTTCGTGCATGCTCAAGCTAGTCCCAATGATAATTTCATACCCTCTATTTCTTCTAAATCCTTTAGCTTCTGATCTGGTGAATGTGTCTTCTCTGAATCCTCATCTGGAGTCTACTCCTTGTAGAGTCTGCCTGATCCATTAAGCATAATTTCATATGGCCCAAAAGCCTTGAGGCGGCTCAAAGGCCTTGAGGTGGCCCGAAGGCTTTGAGGTGGCCTGAAATCCTTACTGTCCTGAAGTCCTTGGGTGGTCCAAAGGCCTTGAAGTACCCAAGGACCAAACTTATGGTCCAAAATCCCAAACAGATGAATAGTTTCGGCTGCTACAGTACCGAACAACGCTTTCTACAGTAACTAAAAAATATTTCTCCATCCGGATTTGAACTCGGGTCTCTTGGATGCACTTGAAAAGTCCTCACTAAGTGGATTTGTACTTAGATCTCATGGCATAAATAATTATTCAAAGGATTGGAGATTAGACATTAAATATGACAATCTGTTATAATAAGCAATTAACAATAATGAATAATCGTTGTCAAATTGTTAAAATTCCATATTTCAATCACATGTAATAATTTATTAATTTATTCTTAATTTGTTTATTGCACATATTTTTCTCCCCTTTTGGGATGATAAAAAATAATTCATAAAGGTTGAAAGATTAAAGATGGAATAAACAGACAAAAATCATACATAATAAAAAAACAAAGACACCAAAATAAGAATAAAGGGATATTTCATTAATTGTTCAAAAATTTTACATAGGATCTACTAGAATCTAATCATAATTAGAATCCTCAAGAAGAGATGGGTCTTTCCCTTTTCCAACAACAGGAGGAGGAAGAGCAGTCTGAGAAATTGAAGGAGGTCTTGAAATAAATATTTTGTTGGCAATTGGTCGGATTTTTTCCAAGGGTGTGAGAAACAGTGAGACCAAAGGGTCCTTTAGGAGGTGTAGGTGAGGCAGATGTTGGAATAAATGAATTCTTAGAGATTAAAGCTGAGGTTGAGGCTTGGGAAGGAGAGGCAAAGATGTGTGGAATATGAAGAGAAGGAGGTTCTAGCATAGAAGCATTAGCAACATACATATAAGGCTCTAAAATCCCGATGATATTAGCCACAATCCTTGTCACATGTTCCACAACTGAAAGGAACACATATTTCTTTGACATGGACTGATTAACCAGAGGAGACATCACCAATAATTTCTCTATAACTGCTATGAAGGAAGATATCGGTGGAGACATCTTTAAATCTCTGTCCAATGAAAGGAACTGAGTTTTGAGATTCACATTGGTGTAAATATTTATAAGATAGTACTTTATTAAACCCATGATTAAACATTTATCTTTGGTAGTCTTGATTGATTCTTTTTTAAGAAAATAAAGTTGTTTTTCTCCATGTGCAACAATTTCTATTTGCATTTGATTTCTGATATCCTTCACACTATCCAAGATATTCTGAATCTCTTCATGAATCAACCTTCGAATCAAATCCTCATCAACAAATACTGAAGCAGGAGGAGGTACTGATGTAGATTTGGAAGGTCTGTATGGACGGAGTATAACTGAAAGATACCTTATATCCATGGTATCTAACATATCTGTCATATCATCTTGCATGACTCTAATGTGTCCTCTAAAACTTTCCATTTTTCTTCTGAAAGACCAAATCTCATCGTGCGTATGATCTATTTTGAGGAATAACTTAGGCTAGATGTGTAAAACAACACTTTTAATAGTTTATACAATATATTTCTCTCTTTCATGAGTATTATCCCAACCAATATTAAAAAACACTTCATTTAAAACTTCCAAAATATAATTATTGAATTGGATGACAGAGGAAGGTCCAGTTTCTTGAGATGAAATAGCTTGATCTTGATCAGGAGAAGCATTAGAAGAGAAATCATTACTTGGATAATAATAATGGTCACTAAACATAGGGGTTTACCTCCAATATTCTTCTTTAAGAGAGAAAATCCCAAGAGGTCTCTCAACTTCTCTGAGAGAGGAATCCAATTCCTTATTAGATTCTTCCATAAAAACCACTTTGGTTCCAAGAGAAGAGTCATAAACTGGTTCTTCTTGAGAAATATTTTTGGGTACATCTTTGGGAGAGGGAGGAGTATCCAAAATCTTTAACAGATCCTCAAAAGGGTCAGGTCTAACTGATCCTTCTGGAATATGAGTAGAAGGAAGCTTTGACATAAAAAATTCTTATTCCCTTGAAACAATAGTAAGGGAAGGTCCTTTTGGATTTGGAGGATCATCATTATCATTATCCTTTCCATCCTCATTACCCTTATCATCCTTATCATTCTCTTTATCATCCTCTATATCATCCTTACCATCGATATCTGTGGGCGCAGACACATCCATATCAAAGAATGGAATATTTGGAGGGGATTCTTCACTAGAAGGCGTGGAATAAAAGATGGGAGATCCCCCTATCTCAAACATAGGTGGACTCTCCTCCAATAGTTCCAAATACCAATCAATTTCTGAGTTAGTGAGTGAAGGTCCAAACATAATAGATCTATAAATATATCCCCCTCAGAAGTTACATCTCCTTCTCCCACTAATTCAAACAAAAAAGGCATTTTAGACTCTTTTATAGCTTTAACTGGAATATCAGGAAACATAGGAACTTCATGAGTACGTGATTCATCCATTATATCTTTAAAGTCTCTTCTAGATTACTCATCTATATCCATAGGATCTTGATATTTATCTTCATCAGAGGAGTAATCAACATCAAAAATCTCATCTGGTTCCAAATCAGGATCGGTGTTATCTCTTGGCCTATAAGGATATGATATTGGATTGAATCTCTCATAAAGTTTTTCCTCATCAACAATCCACATCATTTTCCAAGGATTATATCTAATATTAATCCTTTTATAGGTGGTATGATTCAAACAAACACCACTGGTAAACACTATTCTTTCAAATCCCATAGGGACCAATCTTTTCTATTCTAGAAAAATAGAAATAAACTTTGGGTATGAAAGTGTGTTGAATCTCAAATATGGTTTGGTTAACTCTTCAATATGCCTCATCAAGAATCAAGGAAGGATTATTTGAATCCTTTTAACCATTAGGTATATAAAAAACAAATCTTGATACTTTATAGAGTTAAAATCTCCCTTCATAGGGCAGACAATGTGCTAAATGAATTTAGAAAACAACCTATATTCTGCACTAAGCTCATTTGCAACTGGTCTCTGGTGGGGTTTTTCATCCCTCATCTCTTCCAACACACTACTAATCTCAAAATTGGGATGGTTTATAGAATATGAGCTCTAATAGTAATTAAACTCACCAAGATGTAGGATTCCTAGACAATCATCCCAAAAAGTAAAAGTGAACTCACTCTTGACCATCGATAACTGTTCAAATCACATCCTCATGATCTTCAAATTCAAACACCATATTCAGGTAAAAATATTTTACAAGGTATAAATAAAAGGGGTGATTTTCATCTAAGAACCAAATGGTCTAATTTTGATGAAGAATGGCTCTCCATACTAAGGAACAACTGGTTATAAACCACTCAACATCGACTTCTCTCTCATACACTACTTCACGATAAAGGAGACAAAAATTCAAAAAATTTATAGATTTTCTCAAACTAGCCTTTTCACTTTTAGATGATTCTAGAGAACCATCTTCAAAATATATCTTTATTTTGACTAAGAAGACTAAGATTCATGATTTGAGAATCTAGTGATTCAATGAAGAAAGGTTGATGGAAGGGTTCAAAAGAAGGTTTGGTTTGGTTTAGAAGGGAGTATGATGGTTTTTATTTTGATTGGACATTTCAATCATTTAATTATTTACTGGTACAATAACACATGAGAAATAATAATAAGTATTTAATATATTTGTAAACCCATACGAAATATTTTCAAATAAAATAACTAAGAAAACACTCAATAAAATCAGAACTTATATATATATAAAAAAATATTGAAAAGAAGATTAAAAAGAAGATTAAAAGATTTATAAAAATATTTGAAACAAAATTAATCATACTTAATTCATGTTTGATATAATTCATTTTCTTAATATTCAATGGCTTGTTAAATATGTCAATAAGTTAATGTTCTACACTGATGAATTAAAGAGTTATATCACCCTTTTGAAAATGGTATCTCAAAAAGTAATGTCTTATATCAATATGTTTTGTCCTTGAATTATATATAGGATTTTTAAAAATGTTTATAACACTTATATATCACAATTTATATGGAAATGTCTGAATTGATACACATAGTCCAATAATGTGTCTTTCATCAACAAAATCTATGACAATAACTACCTGCAGATATGGACTTATCTTCACCAGTAGATAAGGAAATTTTTTTGTTTCTTACTACAACATGAAACTAAAGACTTTCCTAAAAGATGACATGTTTCATAGGTGCCTTTTCTATCCAACTTTAAACCACCAAAATCCAAATCTGAATAACTAACTAATTCAAATTCATGTCCTTTAGGGTAAAATAATCCAAAATTGGTTATATTCTTGAGGTATTTAAAAATCATTTTAAGAGTATTTAAATGATATTATTTATGGTTTTCTTGAAAATGTGCACATATGCACACACTGAACATAATATCAGGTCATCTAATAGTTAAGTATAATAAACTTCTAATCATACCTCTATAATTTGTTTGATCTATTGAATTTTTAGTTTCATTAAGATCTGGCGTACAATTTGTACTCATGGGAGTATCACTAATTTTGGTACTATCCATGCCAAAATGTTTTAAAATATCCATTGTGTATTTTTTTTGACTTAAGAAAATTTCCTATTTGTTTTGAAAAATTTGAAATCCATGAAAGTAATTTTCCTCACCCATTAAACTCATTTTAAATTTAGTTTGCATCATTTTGTAAAATTCAATACACAAGGAGTTTTTGGATGTTCCAAAAATAATATCATCAATATATATTTGAACTACTAAAAAATCCCTTGAAAATATTTTTTATAAATAAATTAGGGTCAAAAACACCTTTTGTAAAATCATTTGAAATAAGAAAAGTGATGAGACTATCACACCATGCTCTAGGAACTTGTTTTAAAATATACAAAGATTTTGTTAATTTAAAAACATGATTTGGAAAATGAGTGTTTTCAAATCCAGGGGTTTTTTTAACAAATACATCCTAAATAATATATCCATTTAGGAATGTAATATTGACATCCATTTGATATAGTTTTAAATTAATATGTGCATTATATGAAATAAATATTCTGATCTCCTCAAGTCAAGATACTGGTGAAAAGGTTTCTTCATAGTCAACACCTTCTTCTTGATTATATCCTCATGCAACCAATCTATATTTGTTTATAATGATTGTGAAAAACTCATCAAACTTGTTTTTATACACCCACTTAGTGCTAGTAGTTAGGTAATCTTTAGGTCTATCTACTAATTCTTAGACTTTAGTTAAATTATTCTTGCATTGAAATTAACTAATGTTCATCATTGATTGCATCATTGATGTTCTTAGGTTCAAGCTATGACAATAAGCCTTGATGTTCAACCTGATTTCTTAGTGAGGCTCTAGTTTGAGTTCCTCTATCTAGAACTCTAACTATAGCATCTAAAGGGTGGTCTTTAAGGGTTTTAATAGTTCTAGGGATAGAAGTACTTAGTACTTCATTTTATTCTTCAGGTTCAGGAAGAGATTGATGATCTCTACCAGATGATTTATTAGGTAAATCAATATAAAGATCAAAAAATTTGGAGGTATTATTGATATTCATATTTGACATATCATCCTCAAGATTTTCTAAATAAGGTTTGGGTTCATGTGGATCTATCTCATCAAAATTAACATGAACAATTTCTTCCACAACTTTATATTTCTTGTTAAATACCCTATAAACTTTACAAGTGGATGAATAACCAAGGAAAATTCCATCATATCTTTTAGTGAATTTTTTATATACTCTCTTTTTTGTTAATAATATAAACATTATAGCCAAAAACTCTAAAGTAATTTACTTTGGGTTTTCTACCATTCCATAATTCATATAGAGTCTTTTTCAAGACAGGTCTTCCAAGAACTCTATTAATTACACAGTAAGATATGTGAATAGATTCAACCCATAAATATATAGTAGTTCCATATTCAATGATCATTACTCTAGAAATTTCTTTAAGAGTCATATTTCTCCTTTCAATAGCCCCATTTTGTTGAGGTGTTCAAGGTGTGGAGAAATTATGAGTATAACCATACACTACTAGAAAACAATCCCATAGCCACAGACCTATAGAAACCATTTTAAAAAACTATGGATATAGGTTTTTGGATATATACTATAGTCACACTTTAGATAAAACTATAGATATTGGTTTTTAGGCCCAAGATATAGCCACGTTTTTGGAAAACTGTGGCTATAGGCTTCCCGTGCAATCGTGGGAAAAATATTTCCCCACGAGAAATGCATGAGGAGACCTATAGCCAAGGTTTTATACCTATTATCATGGTTTCTCAATATATATATATATATAATATACACATTAATACTAATTTTTTTAGTGTAGTGGTTAAGTGTTTGGTGTCCGAAAGTGGAGGTCTAGAGTTCAAATTTGGTTGTTCACATTTTATTTGGAGCCTATAAGCACAGTTTCAAGGGCTATATCCATGGTTTTAAAAATATGGATATAGAGATATAGCCATGGTTTACCTATATATATGTTTGAAACCATGGAAATAGGGCTATATCCATGGTTTGAAACTATAGCAATAGGGTTATAGTCACAGTTTTAAGGGCTATAACCATATAGCCATGGTTTTAAGGGCTATAACTGTTGGGTACCGAGACTACGCAGCGGAAGTTGGTGGGTCAAGAATTTAAAATTTTCTACTTCACCGGAGTGACATAACCCTGTCAACTCCGGTGATCTTGTCCCATCTTGGTCTGAGGATCTCGCAAGGTTCATAAGGAGCACAAAAATTAAACTGAACGTTTACCTTGTTCAGAATTGACGCACAGGACGCCGGTGATCGTTGCTCGAAGACTCCGAAGTCGAAGCCCTCTAGATCATCCACACATGCCTCGCGAATATGCTCACGCTCCGTTCGTCAAGATCCAGGTGCTAGCGCGGATCTTCGACGCTCACTTCAGCGCAACGATGATCACTTCAAAGGAGGAAGCTTCGATCCAGGATGGATGATCTTGAAGATCCTTCTTTTCTTGAGAGTCTCTCTCTCTAAATTCCAGGAGGATAGAGATGCTATAAATCTTGAAACATGAATAGTAATCATGGGAGAGCCTCTCTCTCACTTATATAGGGAGTGTTTAAAACACACAGTGTAGGTTCCCGCCCCCCGTGTAATAGACGTCCGCTATATAAGCGATATAAATAATTATTTATGACAAATAAAATTATGCCATAAATAATATTTACAATTTATCACTTACTTGTAAAATATAAATATATTACGTGATAAATTTGAGTCTTTAACTCGACTCATTCCTCCTGCTAATATTAAACAAACCTAGGATATTTAAATCCAGTTGAATAATATTAATACGTTTATTTACTATATAACTTGTAAATACATGTTATAAATAAATTCAACGAATTATTCAAAAATCGAATAATTAATGAATTTATTTATTCTTTAGTGATCCATAGAACTTGGATAGTGCTCGGACCCTTTGGTGGGGCCCACCAAGTTCTAAATTTCTATTCCCAGAATAGGCCAGATTCTCAAGGCACTATCGTGTGTGGCCCTCTAGGCCCTTATCTCAATAGCAGTTAATAATATCACCGACCTAGAGCGGGGTCTAGAAACCCATTGAGGCCCCTATAGAGATAAGGCAAAGTCAAAGCAATGACTACCTTCCTACGAACACGGTCGGTGTAATCTAATCTCTTCGTCATATATATCTAAATAAAGAATAATGCATACTTAGCGTCGTCATTCTTTATTTTCTTTATTTTGTTTGTTGATTTGTCTGGACGGTCTTACCTTCTACTACCATGGCCATGGATTTAATGAATGTGAAACCATCCTAATCAACCAGGATCGAGATATCTCTTCCTAAACTCTGAAGCGACAAATCCTTTCTCGATCATTCAATCAATGCCATTCCATTAATGACGTACCCAATACAAACTAACTCACCACGACTTTTTCTCCATGGTTTTTGCCTTATATCAAATGTACATAATTAAATGACATTCATTGATAATGATCTCAAGTCAGGAGACTATTACACATGTCCGTAGATAGGAACGACCAATGACACCAGAAACATGTGGTGTTCCTATTAAGCGGGTCTGTCCTCATGATCTCAATATCCAAATATCATCAAGTGCAAACTTCATGAGATGAAGTCTCAATGCTTATGATCCCCCAACACCTGATGGACACACATCATCTATGTCCTTTCAGAATGATGTAACTAGACCATAGGACGTTACTTTAAGATTATTGTCATGGCATATCAGGGTTCTCATTATAGCCTAGGACCTGCTATAACCATTTGATGCGATAGGTAATCTAAGGACATTGCCATAAAAAAATTGGATGCAGAAGTATCTACAGTATCATGGCAAGAAAAACACATGTATAATACAAACTGAATACATGTAACAATAATCAAAGTACAAAACAAGTTGGGTCTAGGGAACCCACTTTCAACACTCCCACTTGCACTAGAGTCAACTACTAACAGGTTTCAATCCGCTAGATCTCACATGTGAATCATGATTCTACTGAGAAATGTCTTTAGTCAGGGGGTCTGCCATGTTGTCCTCTATGGCTACTCTACTAGCTGCCACTTCACCTCTTTGAGTAAAATATCTCAAGAGATGAAACTTCTGAAGAATATGCTTTGTCCTCTGGTGAGACCTGGGCTCCTTGGCAAGCACCACTGCAGTAGTATTATCACAATATACTGGAATAGGGTCTGCACTGCTAGGTAAAACACCAATGTCTGAGATAAAGCTACGTATCCAGACTGCTTCCTTTGCTATATCGAAAGATGCAATATATTTGGACACTGCTGTAGAATCAGCAACCACAGCTTGCTTTGAGCTTCTCCAGCTCACTGCACCACCATTTAGGCAAAAGATGTAGCCTGAATGCGATTTCATATCATCATGATCTGTCTGGAAACTAACATCAGTGTATCCCCTCACAACTAGTTCCTCATCTCCTCCATACACCAGGAACATATCCTTAGTACTCCTTAAGTACTTTAGGATAGTTTTAACAGCTGTCCAGTGCAACTCTCCTGGATTGGCTTGATATCTACCCACCATGCTTAAAGAAAAGGCAACATCAAACCTATTACATAGAATGACATACATGATAAAACCCACTGCCGAAGCATAAGGGACTCTACTCATTCTGTCAATCTCCTTCTGGGTTTGTGGACACATTTTCTTGGAGAGATTTACACCATGTGACATAGGTAAAAATCCTCTCTTGGATTGTTCCATATTATAAATTTTGAGTACCTTGTCAATATATGTACTTTGACTTAGGCCAAGAAGTCTTTGAGATCTATCTATATAGATCTTGATCCCAAGAACGTAGGCTGCTTCACTTAAGTCTTTCATGGAGAAGCATTCATTTAACAAAGTCTTAACTGAATGTAAGACTTGCACCTCGTTTCCCATGATTAATATATCATCAACATACAAAACAAAGAAAACGATAACATTCCCTTCAACCCTTTTATAGACACAAGGCTCGCTTTCATTTTTGACAAAACCAAAATCTCTTATGGCCTCATCAAAGCGTACATTCCATGATCTTGATGCCTGCTTTAATCCATAAATGGATCTCTACAACTTGCATACTTTATTGGCATTATTTGACGTAAAAAACCCTTCGGGTTAAGTCATATAGACGTCTTCAACCAACTTCCCATTTAGAAAATAAGTTTTGACATACATTTTCCAAATTTCATAACCATGAAAGGATGATATTGCAAGCAATATTCTGATGGATTTAAGCATTACCACTGGTGAGAAGGTTTCATCATAGTCAATGCCTTGACGTTGTCTGAAACCCTTTGCAACCAGTCTTTCTTTAAAGGTATTAACCTTACCATCCATGTACAACTTCTTCTTGAATACCCATTTGCATCCAATGGGCTTTACATCAGCTGGATGGTCTACCAAAATCCAAACTTTATTTTGGTACATGGACTCTAACTCAGAATTCATGGATTCTTTCTATAGAGAAAATTCTTTTCCTTCTACTGATTCCTTATAGGTTAGAGGTTCATCATCCTCAAGGATTATTGTGTCACCTAACTCGGTGACAAGAAAACTATAACGCTCTGGTTCTCTAACCTCTCGCGTAGACCTACACAGTATCTGTGTCTCAGGAACAATTTCTTCTTCCACTTGCTCTTGTGGAGATTGTTCCTCTACCAACTCTTGTGCATCTGGAGCATTAAATTCATCGAAGTCAATCTTGATCCCACTATTTCTAGTAGAAATGTGATCCCTTTCTAGAAATGTGGCGTATCTTGCCACAATGATTTTTCTATCTAAAGGGTTATATAGGTAGTATCCTATAGTTTCATTAGGATAACCTATAAAGATGCACTTAGTGATTCTGGATGCTAATTTTTCACTTGGTAAAGTCTTGACAAATGCCTCGCATCCCCACACACGCATGTGTGTTAGATTGGGTTTCTTTTCATACCATAACTGATATGGAACCCCATCTGCAGCTTTAGTTGGTACTCGGTTAAGGGTATATGCTGTTGTCTGCAAGGCGTATCCCCAAAAGGATAATGGAAGAGTTGTATGACTCATCATTGATCTGACCATGTCAAGCAAGGTCCTATTCCTCCTTTCACTAACACCATTCCATTGTGGTGTATAAGGAGTGAGTTGGGATACTATCCCACACTCCTTCAAGTGATCAATGAAAGCTTGGTTAAGATATTCTCCGCCTCGGTCTAAGATAAGTGCTTTTATCTTCTTACCAAGTTGGTTTTCTACTTCATTTTGGTATTCCTTAAAGAAATGAAAGGAATCTAACTTATACATCATTAATTAGATATATCCATACCTACTATAATCATCGGTAAAAGTAATAAAGTATAGAAAACCACCCCTTGCCTCTACTGGAAATGGACCACATACATCAGTATGTATTAATTACAGCACTACATTGGCTCTTTATCCCTTTCCTGAGAAAGGTGCTTTGGTCATATTTCCTTGTAAACAAGCTTGAAATACATCTAAGGGTTCTAACTGTACCGAGTCTAGATACCCTTCTTGATGTAATCTTCGTAATCGATTCTCGTTTACATGACCAAGCCTGAAGTGCCTTAGGCGGGTGTTATTTGAGTCATGTTGGTTGTTTTTTTCATTGATTTCCATTACTGAATTTTCTAGTTCTAGTATATATAAACCATTGTTAAGATGTTCCATACCATACAATATTTCATCCCTATAAAAGAGAAAACTTTTATTTCCAAACTTGAAATAAAAACCCATAGTGTCTAAACATGACATAGAGATAATTTTTCTGGTAATAGACGGTACATAATAGCAATTGTTTAAAACAAGAACCAAACCAGTTGGTAAAGTCAAGTGATAGTCTCCCACTGCCAAGGCCGCCAGACTTGCACCATTTGCAGATCGGAGATCCACTTGACCTTTTGCAATCTTCTTGAACCTACTTTGTTCCTATATATGAATACAAATGTGTGAACCACATGCCGTATCCAATACCCAACTTGTAGATAAAGATAGATTGCATTCAATGAAAAAAATACCTGAAGTAGAAGCATCGACTTGCTTCTTCTTCCCAGCTCTGCAATTCTTCTTCCATTGGCCTTTCTTGCCACATCCAAAGAAGACAGCTTCCTGCTCATTACTTTACCTCTAAATCTTTGGCTTCTTGGCAGGATGATGCATTGGTGTCTTTGGCCTTGACTTGGCCTTAGACCCCTTTGCCTTGCCCTTGTTTTTCTTGTTCACCATAAGTACAGATGCATTGGTGTTTTTCATGTCCTTATCAGCTTATCAAACTAAAGCCAAAAGATCTGAGAGCAACTTTGTCATATCATTCATATTATAATTGACAATAAAAGTTGAGAAGCTTGACGGTAAAGAGGCAAGAATGAGATCCACTACTAGTTCTTGGTTCAGTTTGAACCCAAGGGCTTAAAGCCTCTCAATATACCCAATCATCTTGAGTACGTGAGGACTGGCTTGGTGCCCTTCTGCTAGCCTGCACTTATAAAGCGCACTTGAGATCTCATACCTTTCTTACCTAGCCCTCTCCTCATATAGTTCTTGGAGATGTGAAAGCATCTTGTAGGCATCCTCTCCCTCATGCATTTTTTTCAATTGGCTGGACATGGATGACAACATGATGCATTATACATCAAGCACATCGTATACATGATTTCTCCATTTATATTTTTCCATCTTGCTTTCTCCCTGAGGAGGCTCAGTAGGAATTGGGGATTCCAGCACATATAACTTCCTTTCTTGGCGTAGTACTATGCGCAAGCGCCTGTACCACTCTTAGAAGTTATTGCCAGTCAATATATTTTCTTTATCCAAGATTGATCATAGTGATAAAGTACTTGTGGTGTTGGTGATTTCCATTTTGAATCTACATCAGATAAACATTTAGTAGTTAGTACTTTGTCTTGATTACTTTTTGACATTTTATGATTAATAAATTATTATATCATTTAATGTCTCCCACTATTTTAATGAACCTTAATAGCCCTCACTATTAGATTCGGAATACTCTATCGCTTGATCATTCTAGTGGAAAAGATCCTCAAAACCTCCCTCATAGTCTACAAGCTAGGGATACAACACTACTTGAAGGGTTTCAAGGTAGGCACTATGCTGGCCAACCACTTGTTCTTGTGGTTCCTTGTATTGTTGAGTAAAGTCCCAGCTTTTGGAATCTGAACTTGATTCCCTCAACCTCTTGACTCTAAAGTGATAGAAATTTATCTAAGGCTAATCCTTGACCACTCAATTTAGTTATGTTGACCCATTTCTCACATGGAAACGCCCCGGTAGTAAGAGGCACTCTCAACTGAGGCTGATGAGCACCCAAACAACCGGTTTTGTTTAGATGTGAGAAATGGAAGGAATTTTGGACTTAATATATCTTTGAGGGATTTTTTATTTAATATTGATTGAAGAATATAATCTTTTTCTATTTATTATGTTCAAACAAGGTTGTCGCGCTCACAACTGAACATGCAATAGAAAATTATTTGTCAAAACTTTATGCATTTTATCTTGTTTACTATCCTATGTGATCATGCAATAATCATGAAGACGCATAAAATAATAAACTATGCATAAAGTAAATCATGCATTCCGATTGGTCTTGAGCATTCTATAATGATCAATTGATAACTGATCAATCATTACCTAGGTGAATCCATACCTGAGTCGATACATGACTCGTGTCGCTGCTTGCCCCAGTTCAAAGCGCCCAACTCCTGTCTGGACTACCGCCTCAACATGGTGGGGTATGCCTCTCGGATCATCACTATATAAATACAAATATACTCGCACACAGGCGAGGGGGTCTGGGGTACAAAATACAAATAGTGCAATGGATGTGCATGCCCTTATACATATTTGAATTAAAAGACGATTTACAGACCGTCACTTATCTAATTAAATATTACAATCATCGCACAGATTGAATAAATAATTAAATAAATAAATACATGCCATACATACACAGGTCGGTCAATAGCTCAAGACCAGTCGGGGTAAAAGCGCAATAAAATTAAATTGCAATAAATTTAAATTATGCGAGGGTGTTCTAAAAAATTAAATGAATTTGATTAAATTCAAATAATTTATTTTTATCGGTTCCATTTGCTTAATTTAATTTTAATTCAAAAAATTAAATTAAATTAAACCATTAATTTAATTATAAACTTAAATTAAATTAATATTTTGGGATTAAAATAATTTAAAACCCTAAATTAATTCCAATTAATTTAATTTAAAAAACTAAATTAATTAAAAATTAATTCAGTGTAGGGTTACCTCTAGCCGGAGAGGAGTCCGGTGGGACTGTGTACCGCCGTAGGATGTCATCCTGGAACCACGGCTTGACCACGGTGTGACCGCGGTGTGACCGCGGCGTGACCGCGGCGTGACCGCGGCGTGACCGCAGCGTGACCACAGTGTGACCGTGACATCCAACGATTCCTGCGATGACTGCATCTCCCGACGTGGTCCGAGGGGAGCGGAAGGAGGCCGGGAAAGAGGCCAGCTAGCCACATGGCTGGTAACCCGCTGTTCCTGCGAGCCGGTGAGGCGGCTGTCTGGTCCGGCGTGGGCTCAGGGCGACCGAACAGAGCCAGTTCGGAGGAGGCCAGCGAGGGTCCGGGGTGGCCGGACGGAGCCGGGTCGGAGGAGGCCGACGAGGGTCTGGGGCAGCTGGATGGAGTCGGTTCGGAGGAGGCTAGCGAGGGGTTTCGATAGCCGGCCGGTCCAAGTCCGGCACATAGGAGGAGGAGGCTGGCGCGAGGCGGGGTGGCCGGACGGAGCCGGTCCGGCAGAGGGGAGGCCGGCGCGGGTCGCGGCTTCTGGCAGGAGGGGGTTCGACGTGAAAGGGAGGCCGACTCGGAGGGCGGCGGCCGACCGGAGGAGGTCTGGCGGAGGGAGGCGCTAGGGTTGCCTCCCTCCTGTGCGCCGCGTGAGAGGAGACCCAATTTGGGGTCTCCTTTCCTTTTTTTTCCTTTGTCCTTTAGACAAATAAGGCCACCTTTTTTTTAAATAAAGGGAGAAGACCCCATTTTGGGGTCTTTTCTTCCCTTTTTTTTAAAAAAAAATTAAAAAGCAAGAAGACACCATTTGGGTCTTGGTCTTGGTCCCCCTCCCTTACATATTTTATTATTATAAAATATAATAAAATATTTATTATAAAATATAACAAAATAGTTATTATAAAAATTTTATAATAAAAAATATTTTTGATGTTAATTCTCAATTTGAGATAAACATCAAATGAATGGAAAAATACGACGTCGATCCGATTAAATATTTTAAATGATCGTAACTTGATAATTCAAAAAAAAAACGACGTGCGGTCGAATCCGAATGAACCGTTTTAACACCCGACAATTAAATTTAATGCATTTTAATGTTTTTTGACTCAGAAAAACCTTGCAATCGCTCTGATACCACTGTTGGGTACCGGGACTGCGCAGCGGAAGCCGGTGGGCCGGGAATTTAAAATTTTCTGCTTCACTGGAGTGACATAACCCTGTCAACTCTGGTGATCTTGTCCCGACTTGGTCCTAGGATCTCGCAAGGTTCATAAGGAGCACACAAATTAAACTGAACGTTTACCTTGTTCAGAATTGACATGCAGGACGTTGACGATCATTGCTCAAAGACTCCGACGTCGAAGCCCTCTAGATCGTCCACACACGCCTCACAAATCTGCTCACGCGCCGTTCGTCAAGATCCGGGTGCTAGCGCGGATCTTCGATGCTCACTTCAGCACAACGATGATCACTGCAAAGGAGGAAGCTTCAATCCAGGATGGATGATCTTGAAGATCCTTCTTTGCTTGAGAGTCTCTCTCTCTAAATTCCCAGAGGAGAGAGATGCTCTCAATCTTGACACATGAATAGTAATCACGGGAGAGCCTCTCTCTCACTTATATAGGGAGTGTTTAAAACACACGATGTAGGTTCCCGACCCCCGTGTAATAGACGTCTGCTATATAAGCAATATAAATAATTATTTGTGACAAATAAAATTATTCCATAAATAATATTTACAATTTATCACTTACTTGTAAAATATAAATATATTACGTGATAAATTTGAGTCCTTAACTCGACTCATGCCTCCTGCTAATATTACACGAACCTAGGATATTTAAATTCAGTCGAATAATATTAATACGTGTATTTACTATATAACTTGTAAATACATGTTATAAATAAATTCAACGAATTATTCCAAACTCGAATAATTAATGAATTTATTTATTCTTTGGTGATCCATAGAACTTGGATAGTGCTCGGACCCTTTGGAGGGGCCCACCAAGTTCTAAATTCCTATTCCCAGAATAGGGCAGATTCTCAAGGTACTATCGTGTGTGACCCTCTAGGCCCTTATCTCAATAGCAGTGAATAATATCACCGACCTAGAGTGGGGTCTAGCAACCCATCGAGGCCCCTATAGAGATAAGGCAAAGTCAAAGAAATGACTGCCTTCCTACGAACACGGTCGGTGTAATCTAATCTCTTCGTCATTGATATCTCAATAAAGTAGAATGCATACTTAGTGTCATCATTATTTATTTTCTTTATTTTTTTTGTTGATTTGTCCAGACGATCTTACCTTCCACTACCATGGCCATGGATTTAATGAAGGTGCAACCATCCTAATCAAATAGGCTCGAGATATCTCTTCCTAAACTCGGAAGCAACAAATCCTTTCTCGATCATTGAATCAATGCCATGCCATTAATGACGTACCCAATACAAACTACCTCATCACAAATTTTTCGCCATGGTTTTTTCCTTATATCAAATGTAAGTAATTAAATGAAATTCATTGATAATGATCTCAAGTCAGGAGACCATTACACATGTCCGTAGATAAGAACGACCAATGACACCAGAAACATGTGGTGTTCCTATTAAGTGGGTCTGTCCTCATGATCTCAATAGCTAGAGATCATCAAGTGCGGACTTCATGAGATGAAGTCTTGATGCTTATGATCCCCCAACACCTGATGGTCACACATCATCTGTGTCCTTTCAGAATGATGTAACTGGACCATAGGATGTTACTTTAATATTACTGTCATGGCATCTCAGGGTTCTCATTATAGCATGGGACCTGCTATAACCATTTGATGCAATACGTAATCTAAGGAAATTGCCATAAACAAAGTGGATGCAGAAGTATCTATACTATCATGGCAAGATAAACACATGTATAATACAAACTGAATACATGTAACAATAATCAAAGTACAAAACAAGTTGGGTCTAGGGCACCCACTTTCAACAATAACCATGATTTGAAACTCTAGAAGTAGGGTTATAACCATAGTTTGAAACTATGACTATAGGTTTGGCCTTATTTATATGAAAATAGGATCCATGACTAGATGGACCATGGTTATTACCTATATCCACAGTTTATACATCTCTAACCATGATTTTTGACCTTGTCTATACTAGATTTTCTTATTGGGATGTTGTGAGCATAGAGTTTCAAATTATTGATTCTCAAAACCTAAAACATGATCAATTATTAACATCTTTATGGCAATTCCACTAATTTTTTCTATGTATTTAGCATACTTAGAAAAACGGGAAGGTGCTTCACTGTTATGAGCAAGGAAAAACACCCATGTATATCTTGAATAATCATCAACTATAACATAAGAATAATTTTTTTCCTACTAAACTAGAAACTCTAGATAGTATAAATAAATCCATATGAACAAATTCTAGCAGTTTAGAGGTAGATACACCTCTTTCTTTAGTTTGAAATATATTTTGTGTTTATTTCCCTTTTGATAGGGATTACACGCTTTTTCTTTGGGAAATTCAATATTAATATAATATTTGAATAAAACTTTATTAGTTAGATTTATAAGGAATTATATATTATAATGGCCTAGTCTCCTATGAAATAGCCAATATTCTCTATGAAAATCACTCAAACAGGAAACATTTTGAGAAAATAAATAATCTAAATTAACAATATAAACATTATCATTTCTAAAAGAAGTAAATACCGAATCATGAGTAGAATAAAAAAATTTACATGCATTTTTCTCAAATTTCACATTAAAACCATTATCACATAATAAAGAAATACTAAGAAGATTATATTTTAAACCATCAACAAATAAAACTTTATAAATAAGGATAAATTTAAAGTTACCAATTTGTACAAGTCCAATGTTTTTTCCTCTTGTATTTTCACAAAAAGTAACATGCCCACCATCCACATTTATAAGGTTTTAATGCCTGAATAGTCTCTAGTCATATGTTTGGAACATCCAATATCAATATACTATAGATTCTTATTGGAAATATTTAATTATTTTAACTATAATAAATTAAATACACATTGATTTTGGTACCCAAATCTGTTTGGGTCCAGAAAAGTTAGAAATCAAAGATTTTGGAATCCAAATTTGTTTTAAAAGATTATTAGAAATATATTTAACAGATTTAGAACAAAAATCCCTTTTAGGTCCAAAATTCATAGAATAATTTCTAAAAACAATTACATTTTTAGAAACTAAATCTCTATTTTTGGAATTAGGAATAAAATGGTTTTTGTATAGTTTTTTTCTGTCCAGGTTGATAACCAAAAATAACTCTTGGTTTTGGTATAGTTTGACTTCCCATAATTTTGTTTAAGGTTTCTGTTATTCCAAAAAATATATTTAATGTCCCTCTTTAACTATTCATTTACTATTTTCAAATCAGTATTCTATTTTAAAATATTATCATTCTTTTCCTTTTCAATGTTAAAAGAAGATTTTTCTATAGCACATAACACATGAACCTTTTTTAGATTTTTATATCTTTCTTTTAACTCATTCATGGTATATTCCAACATATAATAATATTATTCTAATTCTTTATTAGAAATTTCAGAATCATTAGAAATATGAAAATAAATAGAAGGTATCTTATAGGTAGTATACATGAAGTATATATTCACTTTTTCATTCATATCTTCTTAGCTTGAATCTGAGTCACTGGTGCTATCCTCAGATGGACTTCAAGTATCTTTAATTTCACTTTTTAGTATTTTCTCCTTATATTTATATTTCCTTTTTTATTTAATCTTAAAACATCCAACCTTCATGCGTACTTTTCTTTTTTCATTCATAACATGTGATCTCACTAGACGATTCATCCCCTTTTCAATATTTTTTTCCAATCACCTATATTATCATATTTTCCTTTATATTTATAATTTATAAAAAACTTATTCCTTTCGTAGAACATGGTAAACCTTCAAAATATATGGGATATTTCTTCATCAATTTTAGCGTTACCTTCACTTCCACATATACTGTCAGCTTTAACAGATTCTTTTTATTTTGAATGTGATGCTTTAAATACAATATATTTTCATTTTGGTTCATAATCCTCATTGTTTACCTTCATATATTCTTCATACATCATCAAATTCCCAATTAATTCTTTGATTGGTAACTTAATAATGTCGCATGAATCTTGAATAAAAACTATAGTACCTATCCATCTATAAGGTAGACGTCTCAGGATCCTCATTAATTGTGCTTTGTCATATATCATCCATCCAAGTGTAATCATAGTGTTTATGATCTCATTGAACCTAAGATATATGTCAGGAATAGAATCTTCAGGTTTCATTTTGAATTTATAATACCTAATAATATATGTATTCAATCACATTTCCTTCACATCAAAAGTGACTTCATGAGATATAGAGAGGGTATCCCATATCTCATAAGCAATTCCACATAAAGATATTCTATTAAATTCATATTTTCCTAAATCAAAAAATAAAGAATTCATAACATTGTGGTTTTTATGATAAGAAACTTTAATAGTAGCATCCCATTACTTTTTAGTAGTTTTGGGTTTCTTATATTTGTCTTCTATAGATCCCTAAATATCAAAGACCATGATCTCATGGAGTATTTTTATTTTTATTTTCCATAAAGCATAGTTTTGAACATTAGAATAATGAGGTCTATTGGTAACATAACCTCCAAACTCAGCCTCTATAATAATATATTATAAAGTAAAAAAATTAAAATTATATTTTAAAACAATTTTATCAGAATAAACAGTAAGCAAAGAGAAATAAATAAAACCTATGATACTAAATGTTGGTTGGAGTGGAAAACTTAAGAGGGGGTGAATTGAGTTTCCCATTAAAATTTCTATTAAAAATGATTTAAAAACCAAATCCCCAAATTTATAAAATACAAACCAATTAACTAAAATAGTAGAAGTATATAATTTGATTTTCAAAAAGATTCTAATAAGTTCAATCACAACTCAGTTAAAAAAGATTAGAAATATTTTAACTTTTGAAATAGTTTTACTAATATCAAACATGGTATATAAAACAAAAATTCACATTAACTATCAAAGTAATGTTTTTATATAGTTTATAAAAGTAAAATAGCTTTAAAAAACAGAGTAAAATAAAACAAGAAAAATACACATTAAATAAAATAAGAGGTTTAATCTCAAGACAAGACCAAGTCATCTCCTTTTGAAAATCACCCATGACCAAGAAGTTTATTATAAATAAACTAATCTACAACCTAGATCAGGTTGTACATATAATAACACACAAGGATATCTAGGCTATACATAGCATCTTCCATAGTTCTACATGGGAGAATAAAAAGACAACAACTACACGCGGACAGTCCAGGATACATAACCTCTTCCACTACATGAGAGAATAGATTAAAATAGAATAAGTGAGAGTTTATCACACTATATAATATAGTACATGAGTGATTACTAAAAATATATACATTGTAAATCACACACACCTCAAAAGTAATAAAAACAAAGTAAGAGAGGGGAAATAATTTGGTGTAGTAGAGTACATAGTTTTATTGTTCTTCAAGTTATTATTCTCTTATTATTGTCATATTTAAATTTTTAATTAATTCAAAAAGATGTTCATATGTTATATGATGTGTCTTTGAAGTTTAAAATAGAAATAGAGTGTCGTAGATGTTAAAAACAGAGCATATTTTCATTATTTTTGTTCGTGAAAATACCTATGTCTCTATGTCACACATATGTATTTTCTCTATCTTCAGTTTTACTTTTGAAAAGAACTTTCTTTGGAAATAACCATTGAAAAATCATCATTGAAAATCCTCATACTTAGGCAGGAAATCTAGGCTCAATAAATGATTTTGACCTACATTTAATTATGTATAGAAAAATAGTTAAATTAATATTTTTAATAATATACTACTTTAGGTATAATTGCTTTAAGTTTTTCCATGTCACCATCCACAATTGCTTCAATACTTTTCAATAATATCATTTGGATTATTTGATAAGTTGTATGGTCGATCACTTGTACCTATATTTGATCACCATACACTTACTATTGGTCCAATACATTATCACATTGAGACTACTGACCATGGTCACTTCATTTGGTTATGTAGTTGCAAGATTTCTCATGTGGTCGATTCAAGAGTTTGTGATGAGACAACTACAATTGTTCTATTAGGTATGTGGTCGATCCATGCCTTTGTAGAAAATCTTGATTGCAATAGTCGATTAAGATACAATGTTCGTTCTCTTGGTTTTTCTTGCGATCGATTGAGTCCACCATATATTTTCCATGGTCAATCAGCTGGTCATGTGGTCTATCCAAGAATTAGCAAAATTTTTATTCTTTTCGAAAAGATGATTTAAATTTCATAAAATATAAAATGGATTAGAAATAACATAAACATGATTTGTGATTATTAAAATAAGGAATTATTGGACAAATACAACAATTTTAATCACTAGTTTTTTAGTTTTTATGTTTGAAATCATGTAAATTAAACATCATTAATAAAAGAAAAAAAATGTTAATTTAATTTTATTAATTCAATCAATTTTTTTAAAAAAATTTCACATAATTACATATATGTTTTTATTCCATACAATAAAAAACTTACATTAATAATAAACAAACATATTACATGATGCAAGGGAACTTATACGATCAACTCTACTAAAACAAATTGAGTGTCTTTCTAAGGCATCTAAAATAGGTTAGAGGTTTGCGAGTAGCATTAAGAATATAATTGCACAAGTATGAAATATTATCCTCAAATGAGAAATTCATAACATTCAAGATTCAACTATATGAAATCCCAAACAAATATGTCAGCAATCACATCTATAAATAATAATAATAATAATAAATTGAAACCCATAAATGTTAAATATTAATAAATACGGTTTATTTAAAAACATCAAACAATAACCCCCAATGAAAACCCAATAGATGGAGAAATGGAAGTCTATAAAGCCCTAAAAATATTCAAATACAGTATAAATATATTTATAAAATATTCTTAAGACTCTATTTGTGTTATTCACACCTAGAACCACTATCACGACTACTTGAAAGAACACAAAAATGACCCAAAAGTGTGTTTATAGGAGAGTGAATGAAAATATTTTATTGAATTATCAAGAATAAATATATTTTAAAAGATTAATGCGAATAAAACATGTTAGTGAAACAAAAACATGACATGACCCCATTGATACCCTGCCTTGGGTTATTGGAGAAACAAGTGACAAAAATTACCTTGAAATGAGAAACCCATGACATCCAAAATAGTGATAAATGATGTCTGATTATCATCACAAGATGTCCTATACCCATCACATGAAAAATAAACATCATTATAAGATTATTTCACTATGATCTAGTGAAATCATCGCTAAACCCTAACTTAAAATTACAATAAATCAAAGGGTTGTCAAGGGAGGAGAAAAATGAAGAGAATAAGAAGACCACACCTTGAATTTTTGAGAAAACACTACTAAAAATATCCCTAGATAAGGGGAAATCAAAAGAGGGTGGAGGATGGGAGAGTCAGTAGAAAATAGAATCTCATGATTCCCCTACTCTAAAATACAAGGGGAACGACCCAGAAATTATGTGACTGCCCCTCGTAAAAAAACACCCCAGGCCACTAGTTATAGTGTGACACTGATGGTCATGTTGCGGTAATCCCCTACCAATCCTGGTCATGGCACAACCCCTATGGGTCACAACAAAAATGACCCCTAAGTAAAGGGGCATCCCTCGGTTAAACACCAGCATGATGAGGCCCTCCTAGCTCATGATGCAACACACCCAAGGCAGAGAGTTCCTCCCTCATATCTCCATCATCATAATGAAACCCAATTGGGTCATGGTGTGACACCCCCTTGGGTAGATCTAGCCTCAAGGACTCCCTACCTCCTAGTGTCATAACACCTGCAATATATATCTCATCTCCTCCTCACTACAGCTCATCACATCACGATGGGTGGTAGTTGAGCTATAACAGCCTGCATTAGGGAAGAGACATGACATATATTTCAGGTGCTATGCCACCAGGAGGGAGGGAGGCCTCAAGGGTGGTTCTACCTGAGGGGGGTGTCACACCATGACCTAGGTGGGCTGCGTCACGATGGTGGAGAGATGAGGGAGGATCCCTCCACCTTGGGTGTGTCTCATCATGATCCAGGAGGTTCGTATCATGCTGGTGTTTGACAGAGGGAAGCCCCTTTACTCAGGGGTCAATTGTTTTGTGACCCATAGGGGTTGCGTCATGACTAGGATGGGTAGGGGAGTACCGCAACATGACCATCAGTTTCACACTGTAACTAGTGGCCTGTGGTGTTTTTTTACTAGGGTCAGACACGTAATATTTGGGTCATTCCCCTTGGATTTTAGAGTAGGGGAATCAGGAGAGGCCATTTTCAGTCGACTCTTCCCTCTCCCATCCTCTATTGATTTCCCCTTGTATAGGGGTATTTTTAATGGTTCTTTCTCATAAATTCAAGGCACGATCTCCTTCTTCTTCTCTTCAGTTTTCTACTCCCTTGATAACCCTGTGATTTTTTGTAATTTTAGGTTAGGGTTTGGCAATGATTTCACTAGATCATGGTGAAATCATCTCAGAACGATGTGGATTTTTCATGCAATGGGTAGAGGACATATTATGACGATAATCACACATCGTTTCTCATAGTTTTATTGAAGGCACACCATATAGTGGAATTATTTAAGATTTTTTCCTAAATTGGATGAAATCAGTCATTGAAAAGATGCCAGATGATAAGTATTTTTCTTGAGATGGTGTTAGGGGTACATCATGGACCTTTTGTGAGTGGTTGGTCATTGTGTTGTTGCGATGAGGTTACCCAATGTTTTCTTAGGTGATCATGACTTTTTTATTAAATTGATTAATTAATTAAAATTATTTATAATTAATTATTTATAACAAATAACTTGAGTAAAGAGATTGGGCATTGATATAAACTTGGATGAGGATTATATGAACTTAGGTGATGGTGATCATGGTTCGATAAAATTAGATAATTTCATGAATAAGGTAGGAAGTTCTTGAACATATCCCTTAAGGTTCATGAATTATGTTTATGTGCATGTGATATGTAGTCTTTACACTTGTGTGTGATTGAACTTATATTTAAAATGAATTGTTCCTAGAATTCCACAAAACAAACACAAGTGTCAAGGGTCACAGTGGACCCTACACAAGTGTCAAGGGCCATAGTGGACCATTGAACGCTGATTGATGCTTTAACTATCAATTTTTGCGGGATTGATTATAAATGTATGTCGTATGGTATAATGACCCCATAATGGGTTTAAATTAAATGAAATAAATTGAATAAACATAGTGGACTTCATGATAGGTGGACTTAACCCCCTCTAAGTAGGGAAGAGTGATAGTCTGGGATGATTGGCCTAAGGATAGTGTTGGAGGGAATGTGTGGAATATTCGATCACTGTAAGATCCTTATTCTGACCAGAACACATCCCATAGATTCAACATATTGAAACTAGGAAGTATAGAAACCCCTACCACTCCATTGATATAATCCTACACCTCTAGTTATAATCTCCTCGTGGCCTTTCTTCTAGACAACAAACACATCGTACAAGCACACGATAATCAAACATGCAAGCATAAAACACCAGTATAATGCACAAGGATTACATGGTTCAGATAACGTGTCATACAAATATGGGATAATGGATGCATTACTTTTATTCAAGTAAAAATTCACTTGAGTTACAAGGGAACCGTATTTTAGAACCCTCCAAAACCATCATAAGAAGTCTCACCAACTCCATCAAGTCATTGCATCTTCTGTCATTTATCCTTCCAGTCTTCTCCCTTCCAAATTTGATTTTCTACCTTCGGATCTTCTAGAATCCAATAGTGGGTGTGCCAACTTAGAGATAACACACACCTAGATGATCCCTGGTTGGACCCTTTTAGGAAAACTTAGATTCAGTTAGTGCATGTCAAAATAATTTTCACATGTGGACCAATCCCACCTTTATAGTGGTCCCCAACCGGTCATCAGATTCCACCAATTTTTTATATTTGTGGTAGTAACTATGTTTCCACCTACAACCTCTATTTCTCCTAATATCTGTTGCTTGAATTCCAAAACCTATTGAATTGTGGTTATCATTCTTATGATCTGCACTGATGACTTAAAAAACTTCCACATACCATCACCAATGCCTTCTAGTAATCCATGCCTTATGTATAACCATAACCACATCTAAATCTATGTGCCTTATCCATCAGTTTACCCTTCCATTAGAATCATTTCACCCTCTAGAACATGATTTTTCCACCAAGTGAAAGAATTAGATGATCCTACTTCATATTCCTTCACCTAGATATCTACCATGATGTAGTCTTCCACTAGAAAAAATCCACTCAAAACTTTTTGAACAAAATTTTGGTGAAACAAAACCATCCAGATACTTCCACTAGATTGATGAATGATGAATCTATTAAACCACTTCTTCTCAACTACACTGCTTCTTCCAATGAACTTACTTCCACTGCCTGAATCTAGATATCTAATGGTGCTAGTAAATTGTATCCAACTAGTTAGTTCCAAGTGTAAATTACATCATATGAACTTCCAAAACATCTAAAAATTAACCCAAAAAATATTCATCACTCCAAAACCTAACAATATCCCACATGAATTTTTTTTTTAGGTTAAGTCCAACAATCTTTCACTCAAATACTATTCTAATGCTTACACCAGAGTCTCTCTAACCAACATTTATTTATCCCCTTTACAATGCTTTTATAGTTCTCCTCTATGAAACTTTTGACCATCCATTTCCCACTTAGTCCTTTGAAACCATGATCTTATATAAATCCCTTTGTGGAATTTATTTAAATAAAATAAACACAATTTTTCACCTTTGACTTTGTTAAATTCTCATAAACAAGTTGCACCATGCAACGAGTCTATAGAACCACTCCTTTAGGACATCTATGCTTCCAAAGACTATACCATTAATATTTTACATCATATGAGAGATGTATAGTAAAAAAAATACTAGTGACACCATCAGAAACTACCTCCATCTAGGAAATATAATAATTATAAAGTATGATTTCATCATAATGATGAACTCACACTAAAATTCACTTCAATGTAACCATAACATTCACTGGTACTTTTCTCCCACTACTCCAACCTGGTATCAACCATTTGAGAATCCACCTACATACCATAGGTCCTTTTGTTGCTTTTATAATCTTTTAGTGACCACTACTACAAAGTTAGAATCCATAAAAATAAATCTTTATCACCATCCTTGAAAATTTTCCCATGCCATGGACTTAGTAATGTTCATATTATGGATTGAGATTGGTTGTGATCAACTTCTCCAAATACTTTATAGATGGGAGAACAAAAATTTTCCACCTTTTAACTTCTACATTATATCTAGAAGATATTTCTCAAAAATGGAAATGAGAACATCCTATTGCATGTTTCATCTTGACCCAAACCCTCCTGTACTACCATTTCCATAGTCCATAATATGATCACACCATTAGATATAATTTTATGTAAGAAACCCCATGGATCCAACACATTATTTTAGTAAAATAAACTTCCTCTCTAGAACACCATTATGATATTACAAGTCGTTATCCTCCAACTATAAGAAAAAAATAGCTAGTAGTTCTTTTGAAACTCTCACATACTCCATTATATCTCATATTATAGACCATCTTCCAGTACACTTCAACCATCAAAATTATTTGTGATGAAGGATCTAATGAATCCTTAGACATGTGATCTGAGGAACTACACCAACATTGTTGTGAAACTCCATTAATAAAGGCCCTTAAAGTATAATAGATCCAGTGAGATAAACAACCAAATCTTAACAAAGTTTCCAATTCCTCTGTTTAATCCTTAGGAATATTGATCACCCTCTTCTACTTCTCAAAAACCACACTCTTTGTCATATAGTTACAATGAATCTCCCAATAACCAAGGATATGTGTCATATCTTCTTCAATTTCATGCACTCTTGATAACCATTCCATAAGCACCGACTTCTATTTTTATATTTCTCTAATATGGGACTCTTTGTTTGAATGTCTCTTTCTAAATTTGGGAACCTTTTCCACAATAATCTATAGTCATGAATTCCCTCGTGTATATTCCACGTTTTTTCACAAATCATCATCCGTTCTCCATCTAATTTTCTAGAACCATGTCACACTCACGATCCTTTCCTTGGATATAACCATCCCTTTTATAATAATCTTAAGGTTTCTAGAACATTTCACTTTCTCACCTTTCATATGCTAAGTGATGAGGACCCCATAATTAATTATAACTACTTCAAATGAACTAGAGAACACTTGGTTTCTAATATAACCATCCTCTTTAGTAAACAAGACTTGAGAAACCTTTGGAAGTTAATCTTATAGAATAAATCTTTATGGTCCTAGATGATTTTCCTTGACTTGATCTAATATTGACATTGATTTCAACACTAACACATCCTTTTGGGAACATGTTCCAACTTTCTAACTATAATAGTCATAAAAACCTCTGTGTGCATAATTTTGTGGCCTCTAGTTCTACAAACCTTTTGTTTCCAAATTAATCACTATTTAATTAGAAATAACAAACTCTCCAGGAGTAGCAACCCAACATACTCTAAATTTACTATTGAAAACATCAAAATCAGGCCTAACCCATGAAATTATATCCTCTAAAACAATTTTATCCTACTGAATCCAGATAGTGTAAGGGATCATGGGTTGCCTTTTGGAATCCTTCAACAATATTCCAAATAAGCTCCAAATACCACTTTGATGAAAAAATCATGCTAGATGAAACACATTAGTCAATATAACTTTTTATATAACAATATCATTCTAGTACCAATATCATATTCCCAATGTACATTCTTAAAAAACTTAGTAAAACTACATGATCAGACACTCTTCAATTGAGTTTTGACACCAATTATTGGGGGAAATGTACACAATATCCATTCATTGAAATATAATTCTTAAGATTCAAGTATACCACATGTATTCAAAATAATAGAACTAGGAATTCAAGACACCATAACCACTTAATTGACCTACTCCTCCACCTCTGGCTCCAGTTTCCTCATGGTCTTCCTTCCAAAAAATAGAAAAGAAATACAGGCACATGACAACCAAACATGAAAGAAAAAAACACAAGCACAATGAAAAAGGATCATATTATTAATATAGCATGTCATAAATCCATGGGATAATATATTCACCACTTTCATTTAAGGAAACATTCAATTTAGTTACAAGGCAACCATGTTTTAGACCCTACCTAGTTTACCAGAAAAAGTCACATCAATACCAAATGGTCATTGCATATTCTAGAACTGATCCTTATGGTATTATCCCTTATAACTATGGCCTTCATCCTTTATCTCTTATAGCCTTAGACACTTGGGTGTGCTATCTTGGATCCAACACACACCTAAATATGCCTTGTTTTTCCCCTTTTGGGCCACCTCAGCTTTAGTTACTCCATGTCAGCATAATTTCCACATATGGATCAAAACCACATTTTTAATGGGCCCTAGTTGATCATTTAACACCAATTTATAAAATTTATAATAGACCCCAAGTTGGCCCCACTATAACCTCTGATTCTCTGTATCATTTGTTTCTTGACTGCCAACACCCATTGAACAATGATCATCATTCTTCTAATCCACACTAATGACTTATAAATTTTTTACATACCATCACCAGTGCCTTATTGTTAGACCTGAATTCTACAAAATCATCACTATATTTGAATATCTTTTATGTATCTGGAAGCTACCTCTTCTATTACTATCACTGCACCCTTTGGATCATGATCGAACCACCAAGTTCATGCATCAGATGGGCTGCCTCTATATTCACGCACTTGAACTACTACTGTTATACAATATTCTGCTGAGAAAAATCTAATCAACACCAGTTTATTGAACTTATAATGAACTTAACCCATCTAGATACTTCTATTGTATTGACAATTGAGGCATCCATAAAACTATTTCTATAATGAATTGACCCAGAGTACCATCTAAACTGGTATCTGAGTTGATTCTCCATCGACATGAAGGGAGTTCATGATCCCCACAAGCTAGGGACAAGCACCCATGAATATAGAAACAACATTTGGGAATGATTTATCTGAAAATAAAAGATAATAATAATCAAATTTACACCAAAAAACATCATCATATACATAAATCAAAACAACCATATTAGGTACATAGATATGATACAAAGACTAAAAGTAGAACATAACTATCAAAACCCCTATACTAGTGGTCCATGACCACCCACCATGTCCCAAAATTCTTGACCTTATCCAAACAAGTACAAACCCATAAAATAATTAAAATGTAACATGAACACATATTATAAGAACATAAATACTACAAACACCAAATTTTAAAATTAGGGTGTAATCCATATATCCTAGTAATATTTCACTAAAGATTATATGTAATTACTTAATAGGGTAATCAAAACATTCTAAAAGAGAGTAAAATAAAGATATAATAAATATTTATAATTAATAATAGGAAACAAAATCCATAAAGATCATAATATAATAATATTGAGTTTTAAAAACAAAACTTTAATCATTTCAAAATCATTTATGAAACCAAAGATGGAAACATGGAATTTCATAATTTAAAAAACAAAAATTTTCTTGAAAATCTATGAAAACCATTTCACATGTTAAAGTTAGATAGATCAAGAAAAGTTAATAACATGAACCTAATATCAAAAGTCTATAAAAGATTAAATACATTAGATCCAAGGTGAATCATCTCAATAAGTGGATCACTTAAGAATGATAATTAATCAAGCAAGGCAACTCCAGTGCAGAGCAGTGAAAATGAAAATTTCCATGTATCGAGTATCAAGAATAAGGATGTCAGGGGTATGACCTAGATATGATAGTGAGTCCACCATATTCTTGATAATCAACAAAATCACGAATTATTTCCTAACTAACATCACATATCATGGGTCTAAATCAAACTTATTCTATGAACACTCGCTTTACTAGCTACACGTTTGTAGCCTAGACATATCATGTTCTCTACAGATCCACTATTCGAGGTGTGAGTCCACTAGAAAAGCATAAATCTAGGTCATCTCATCCAAATACCAAGGTTCCCATGACCATTCAAAGAAGGTGAGTGAGATAATCAGGTTATAAGGATCACAAATGAGATCCTCATTGATATCAACATTGTCTCATGCCATTAACATTTCAATTATTCCCAATTCAAATCTCACTCTCACCCACTAACTCACTCAAAGTGACTTATCCCCTTTTCAATACCCATAAATTGAAAGCACAAGCATAAAGTAATTCACAACTAAGGATTATCACAAGATATTATCATTGCAAAGTTCTAACCAAGCCATCAAACATCATGAATTTAAAATTAAATACTTTCTTATTATTTAACATTCAAAAGGATATTCATACCTGATTCATTTCACAAATCTACATTAAAATTACAAAAGGGCCTTTAAATCAAAAATTTCTTTCAAATAATCCCTAAGGAATTTAAAATAAAGTTTAAAAATTTAAAAAGGATAAAAGTCATTTAAAAAATAAAGGCATTTTACTTTAGAAATCAAAACTTGGCCTAAGCCATTTCTTCATCAAAACATCCTTTAAAATATCTTTTAAGAGAAATCACAATCAATATGGAATTTACCAAATTGTAAATAGTGAGAGGAATCAAGAAAATAAAAATAATATCCATGCCATGTTCAGTTCACAAAGAAAATGATCAAAGAAGTTTCCATGAGGTATTTCAAGGCCATTATTCATAGAAAATGTATTATAAAATAAGAAAAACATTTCTAAGAATTGTCAAGTAATAATGAATTACTGGATGAAGGAACTGCATATAAATATCTACCTCTATAATATAATTTCAGAACACCTAACAAGAGATATTTAATGGAATAGGAGAAGTTCCATGCATAATAAACAAAGAAAAACCACCTATAACACACTCTCACAGATCACCCAAAAGCTAACACACTAAACTCCACAAGATGATACCGAAAATCGAAGGCATTAAAGCTTTGGATAGATTTAAAAACATAAAAGTGTTGTGGGTCTCAACTTTAAAACCCCAAATTAAAACAACCATTTAATTTTCCATTTTAATGTAATATTGAATATATAAGGTTTAAAATCATTCAAAAATGGAGTTACATCCTTTAAACAAGTTAAAGAATTTAATTCCCATGATTTCTATCTTTTAAAAATATTTAGAGGTATTATAGGGTAAAGTTAGGGATGAATAAATTAAAAATAGTGTTTTAATAACATTTTACTCAAAAATTTCATTATGTAAGGTTTTACCATTATGCAGCTCATATGTGTCATGTAAGGTTAAGAAGCTTTATCCCTACGTAGGCCTCACACCCAAGCTCACCCTTATGCTGAATCTGAGTACCCTCATGCAACTCACTCTACCCTTACATGACATCCATGTTACCCTTACACAACCTTTGGAAAAGAAAGGTCAAATTTATACAATGCCTTAAGTACCCTTACATAACCTTTGAAAACTTGAGGCTCCCCTTATGTAGTGAGGGTTTACCCTTAAACAACCTTTAGAAAAACTGGGTTACCTTTATATAGTGCTTGGGGTACCTTTAGGCAACTCGTACACATAAAGGCTGATCCTTATATGGCTCTATGATTACCCATATGCAACAAATATACACTGAGGATTACCCTTACACAACACATATATACATGTCCTTACCCCTACATAACCCATATAAACTCTATCATACCCTTATGCAACACATGAAAATAGGGAATTGATAAAACACTATTTTTTGAATATTTTATTGATAATAAATGAAATAATTTCCTCACATTGTGTTAAATATGTTTATTTATAAAATATTTGGGATTTGATCATTTATTTGAAAATTTGGTGAAAATTCCAGTTTTACCCTTAATAGTGAACTGTAGTATTTCAAAGATAAATATTTTTATATTTATTATTTGAATTTAAAATTTTGTAACAGTGTTCCTAACTTAATTTTATACAACTTTAATTCAGGACACTAGAGCTAAAGAGTGCATTTGGATGGAGTAAATGGGCCATTAATGTAATGGTGGGCTGGACTCGGCAGAATGGACATGGGTTCTGTATTTGGGCTATATATTCTTCATAAAGGCTTTTATTGAGCCTAAATTTTGAGGAACGCCTGGGGACAGGATTTGGAACAAATAATCCTTCTGTAAGGCCGGTCAATTCATGCGTTTTGGAGGTCAAATGGGCGGTGCAAGTTGGAATAAAATATTTGGCCGAATTTCCACATTCACACTTGAAACCACTTGTAACCTCTCCTCCCCTCCCCTCTATAAATTGGAGTTTTTCTCATTTGGAGGGGTTTGGACGTGATTTGGGAAGTTGAAGGAATATGAGAAGTGGATCCACTCTAATTCTCCAACCATTTCAATAAGGGTAGCTCTTGAAGCAAGGATTCCTTCGACAAAGCCTTCCTCTTCTCCTTCATGTTGTAATGATTTTGTTTGTGTAATAAACTTCTTTGTTCTTCTTTTATTTCTTCTCTTTTCTTCTATTTTGTTTAAATTTCTTCTTCTATTAATATTCCTCTTTGGTCTGGAATTATTGAGTTGAAGCGTTATTGGGTTATACCCATTATAAACCTTTGCACATGCAAAACGCTTCTACGATGATTACGCCACCCATAGAAGAGTAGTCTTTCAGTAATCGATATATCTTCTACCCTATTAATTTAATTATTTTGAATCAATGAGCTACTTTAATTCACATAATATGATCCATGAATTGTGTTTTTAAATTACAAGAAACTAAGCAAGCAATTGAACAATTAACACAAAAATACGCGAGGTCGGGATTTTGTGTAAATTGTGAGAGCGTAATCTTAATCGGTAATACAAGACCACACAGGATAAATTTGTAGAGTTCAAATATAATACCTAAACAAAATTCATCCTCATTTACAGAATGGATATGTGCTCTAATTAACCACTGACAATAAGCTATCCTTAGAACAACAATCAAAGCAGGGTGATGCGATTGCGTGTTCCGAAGCTAGCCTAGGGTTTAAGTAATTTCATCTTTGTGGTCAAGTTAACTCTCGTAGGGTTCGAGGGATAACAAATTATGGGATCATAATTAAGTGTATATTTATTTAAATGATAATTATTAATTATTTAATGAATAGGTAGAGTTAGATCGATTACGCCTTTTAAAATATTTTCTAAAAAAAACATCTTTTTGTTGTGTCATTTTAATCGAACTTCATTTCAAAACAAAAAACAAAAAAATATGCAATCTTTTTCCAGAAAACTTCTTCTAGATTCATAAACTATAACCAACCCCCATCCTTTCAAATAGTGTTTTTATTCTCTTTTATTTTATTTTTAGAATACCTTTAAAAAGTTGTTTTAAATCTACTTCCTCCTTTGAGAGACGACCTTGGTCAGCCACTTTGCTGCACCTAAGTACCCCAAAATCACACTAATCATTTGAGGGTGACCATGATAATGCTCTTTAAAATTGGCGCCATTTCCGGGGAGGCAAGTAATTTATTCAACCATTTAGAGGTATTTATTATATTTTTCATTTTATTATTTTTTTCACCTCTCTCTTTCATCTTTCCCCTTTCTCAAGTTTTCATTTTTTTTCATCCTCTTCTTTTCTTTTTGGACCATCAACTAAAACTTCTCATTTTTATTTTTACTATGGTCCACTTTCTTTATTTTCATTTTTATTCGATTTATGACACTAAATAATCCCAAAGATCTCTTAGATCTTGACCCTGAGATTGAACGTAGCCTTAGGGCACGAATCAGACATTCTCAGTCTACGGGAAGTTTCAAAATTCAACTAGTTTGAGAATTACTCCAATATCAGAACATTTAAATTGGAAGAAATTCAAATTCAACCATAAAACAAGAACCAATGGCTAACAATAATATAAATGAAATTAATAGAACCATTCGAGAATTGACTGCACCTGATATTAACTATCAACCAAAATTGTATTGCATACTCAAATATTGAATCAGACTTTGAATTGAAATTTGGATTAATCCATCTTCTTCCAAAATTTCATGGACTCTCTGGTGAGGATCCCAATAAACATTTGAAAGAATTTAATGTGGTTTTCTCAACCCTAAAACCTAGAAATGTCTCTGAAGATCAAATCAAACTAAGAGAATTCCCATTCTCACTTGATGGAGCTGCGAAAGATTGGATGTATTATTTACAACCTGAGGATGTAACTTGTTGGAACGATTTAAAACGTCTTTTCTTGTAGAGATTTTTTCCAGCATCAAGGACCACATCCATTTGAAAGGAGATATCGGGGATCAAACAAGCCCAAGGGGAGTCAATGTATGAGTATTGGGAGAGATTCAAGAAGTTGTGTGCAAGCTGTCCACATCACCAAATAAGTGAGAAACTCCTCACTCAGTACTTCTATGAAGGACTCACACCTATGGAGAGGAGCATGGTGGATGCTGCAGCTGGAGGAGTGTTGGTGGACAAGACACCAACAGCCACACGTGCATTGATCAACAAGATGTCCCAAAACTCCCAACAATTTGTTGATCGAGGTACACCACATATCAGGGGAGTACATCAGGTAAGTCCTTCTTCTATTGAGAGTCATTTGATTGATACCAAGTTAGAAGAATTTACAACTATGGTGAGGCAAATTGCTTTGGAACAAAAGACATATCTACCCCCTCCTTCAAGGCCTTGTGGCATTTGCACTAAGACAAGCCTCCCAACTGACTGTTGCCCACAACTACAAGAGATAGAGGATTGCGCAACAGTATTCCTAGGGAGATCATTTCAGCAGCAACAACAACCATATCCCCAAAAGAAGTTTGATTCATTTGCTATAACATACAACCAAGGGTGGAAAGATCAACCGGACATGAGGTATGGCTCTGGACAACAAAAAAGGCCCCCTTTTCAACCAAACTTCCAGCAGCCACCACCTTACCAACAGGGTTTCCAACAACCCCAAAGGAGATTTGAAGCTAAAACATCAACAAGTCAGCAACAAGGGAATCCTACACCAAAGGTAGATTCTAACACTAATGATCTTTTGAAGAAAATTGTTCTTAATCAACAGAATGAGATGAAGAGTCAAAGTTCGGAGCTGAGGGAGTTGAAGACTCAAATGAGCCAGTTTGCCACCACCCTCCATGAACTTGTGAGTAAGAATTATGGAAATATACCTTCCCAACCCACTCCAAATCCAAAGGGGAATGTCAGTGCCATCACATTGAGAAGTGAGAAGCAAATGAACAATACATATGTACCTACCATTCCACCGGTATTCACCTCAACTCCGGAGAAGCCGCATTCCAAACCAACTGATGAGAAATCCAAGGAGAAAGATAAAGGTAAGAAAAATATTGATGATGTTCCTTCTAAACCCCTTCCTTTTCCCAACAGGGTTGTTCAAACCAAGAATTTGGCTGAAGAAGCAATGAAAAAGGAGGTTTTGGATACATTCAAGCGTGTAGAGATCAACATTCCTCTACTTGAAGCCATTAAGCAAATTCCAAGGTATGCAAAATTCTTAAAAGAACTTTGTACCAATCGAAGAGGGATCAAGGGAAATGAGAGGATCAACCTTGGAAGGAATGTCTTAGCACTCATTACACCAACTCTAGCAATGCCAACAAAGTGCAAGGATCCTGGGACATTCACCATCCCATGTACCATAGGGGAGTTGCAATTCTCTGATGCTCTTTGTGATTTAGGAGCTTCAATAAATGTGATGCCTCACTCTATATTCTCTTCTTTACAGGTTGGTGAGTTGAAGCCAACAAGAGTAGTGGTGCAGTTGGAAAATAGAGCTACAACATATCCAAAGGGAGTTCTTGAGGATGTACTTGTCCGGGTAAGAGACATGATCTTTCCAGCAGATTTATACGTGCTTAACATGGAGGATGATCAGGTAAGTTCTCATGCCCCATTATCTTAGGTAGGACCTTCCTCAAAACTGCAAAAAATATCATAAATGTCAACGAGGGTACACTTTCCATGGAATTTGGGGATGAAGTTGTGATATTTAATGTTATGGATTCCATGAAGTACCCCTCAGAGGATCATTATGCATTTGTTATCTCCCATTTTGAACCACCAAGTAAAAACACCATGGAATTGGATTGTCCCATGCTTAGGGATATTATGAGTATTGGTTCTAGTTTGATGTCTAAAATTACTTCCAAACCCGTTTCTAAGGAACAAGACTCTCTAATATTTGATTTTGAAATGGAATCATATTCTGATTTTGATCATGTGAACTCTGATTATGACATGGCTATAGAGTATGCTGATGGATTTGATGCTTTATTCTCTGATTTTGATGATGTATATTCTGATACCGATGCTCTTTGTGAAAATATTTCGGTTCCTTCAATGTCTCCATCCATAATACACCCTCCTTAATTAGAACTCAAGCCATTGCCACCAAATCTGAAATACCCATACTTGTCGAGTGGTGAGAGATTACCTGTTATCATTGCTAACAATCTCCCTTTTGAATATTTTGAGGGAGAACATCAGGGTGATTGGGTGGACCTTGGATGACATATTAGGTATTAGCCCCTCCATTTGCATGCATATGATTCTCTTAGAGGATGGGGCTAAACCGGCGAGACAGCCATAAAGGAGACTCAATCCCGCCCTCCTGGAAGTTGTTAAAAAAGAAGTTAAGAAATTGCTAGAGGTAGGTATAATCTTTCCCATTTCAGATTCTCAGTGGGTAAGTCCTATTCAGGTTGTGCCTAAGAAAAGTGGTGTTACTGTTGTTAAAAATGAGAAAGATGAGTTAGTTCCAATGAGGGTGCAAAATAGTTGGCGTGTATGTATTGATTATAGGAAACTAAATCAGTCCACTCGCAAGGACCATTTCCCCCTCCCATTTATTGATTAGATGCTTGAGAGACTAGCTGGGAAAACACACTATTGTTTCTTGGATGGATTTTCGGGATATTTTCAGGTTCCTATAGCTCCATAGGATCAGGAGAAGACTATATTCACCTGTCCCTTTGGCACATTTGCCTACCGGAGGATGCCATTTGGACTTTGCAACGCCCCAGGTACCTTCCAGAGATGCATGGTGAGTATTTTTTCTGATTTTATTGAGACCTGCATGGAGGTATTTATGGATGATTTTACAGTGTATGGGTCTTCATTTGATTAATGTCTAATTAGTTTGGGAAAGTTGTTGAATCGTTGTATTGAGAAGAATCTGGTCCTGAACTTTGAAAAGTGTCATTTCATGGTAGAGCATGGCATTGTCTTAGGGCATGTAGTGTCAAAACATGGGATAGAGGTTGATAGATCAAAGGTAGATATTATTTCATCCTTACCATATCCTTCATGTGTGCGTGATGTTAGATCTTTCCTAGGGCATTCAAGATTTTATCGGCACTTCATCAAAGATTTTAGTAAGATTGCTCTTCCTATGTCAAGATTACTTCAAAAGGATTCTGATTTTGTGTTTGATGTTTCTTGCAGGAATTCATTTAATGAGCTAAAACAACGTCTGACCACTCTACCTATCATACATCCCCCACGGTGGGAGATTCCTTTTGAGCTTATGTGTGACGCCTCCAACTTTGCGGTTGGAGCTGTCTTATCTCAGAGGGTGGAAGGACGTTCACATGTGATTGCCTATGCATCAAGGACATTGGATTCAACCCAATCAAACTACACTACCACAGAAAAGGAGTTTCTTGCTGTCATATTTTCTTTAGATAAATTCCGTTCATATTTATTGGGCTCTAAAGTATTTGTTTTTTCTGACCATGCAATTTTGAGGTACCTCTTGAAGAAGCCAGATGCAAAACCACGACTTATCCGTTGGATGCTCCTTCTTCAAGAGTTTTACATAGAGATAAAGGACAAAAAGGGGTCAGAAAAATTGGTGGCGGACCACATGAGTAGGCTTACTCACACACTAGAGGATGAAACCTTGGATCAGGTACCACTTTAGGACACTTTCCCCGATGAGCATCTTTATTCCATCTCAGGTACGCATCCTTGGTATGCCGATTTAGTGAACTACCTTGTTGCCTCTGAAATCCCTGCAAATTTAAAGAAACATCAAGTCCAAAAATTAAAGAGTGAGTCAAGATTTTATGTTTGGGATGATCCATACTTATGGTGCATGTGTAGTGACCAAGTTATTAGGAGGTGTGTTCCTGATCATGAGTTTGAGTCTGTTTTTCAATTCTGTCATACACTTGCATGTGGTGGACACTTTGGACCCCAACAGACAGTTAGGAAAGTTTTAGACTATGGATTATATTGTCCTAGCTTATTCCATGATTCCCATGTGTTTTGTAAGTCATGCTCTCGTTTCCAACACACTGGAAATATTTCAAGGAGACATGAGATGCCCCAAAAACCCATTTTATTCTGTGAGATTTTTGATTTTTGGGGAATTGATTTTATGGTCCCTTTTCCTAGTTCCTTTGGTTTTTTGTAAATTTTGGTTTCTGTTGATTATGTTAGTAAATGGGTGGAGGCTAAGGCCACTAGGACTGATGATTCTCATGTTGTTGTGGACTTTGTCAAAGCACAGATATTTTGCAGGTTTAGAGTACCAAAGGCCATCATCAGTGACCAAGGGACACACTTTTGTTATAGGAATTTTGCTTCCCTCCTTTGAAAGTATGGTGTGACACACAAAACATCAACACCATACCACCCCCAAACAAATGGCTAGACTGAGGTTTCAAATCGTGAGTTGAAACAAATTTTGGAGAAAACTGTGCAACCAAATAGGAAGTATTGGAGTAAGCGCTTGGATGATGCATTGTGGGATTATAGGACATCATACAAGACACCCATTGGTATGTCCCCATTTCGGATTGTTTTTGGGAAAGCGTGTCATCTCCCCGTGGAAGTTGAGCATCGAGCTTATTGGGCTATAAAGAAATGAAACATGGATTTGGCCCAAGCTGGAATCCAAAGGAAGCTGCAAATTTAATAGCTTGAAGAGATTAGATTGTCATCATATGAGAACTCAAGGCTCTACAAGGAAAGATCAAAAGCAGCTCATGACAAAATGATCCAACAAAGGGAGTTTCATGTTGGAGAGAAAGTCCTTCTCTACAGTTCACGACTGAAGATGATGCCTGGTAAGTTGCGTTCCAGATGGTTAGGTCCTTATATTGTGACTAATGTTTTTTCTTATGGTGAAGTGGAGATCACACAAGAGGACACTGGAAGGAACTTTACAGTCAATGGGCAACGTTTGAAGAGATACATTGAGGGACTTCCTACTGATGCAATGGATTTTATCACACTGCATGACCCCATTATCACTTGATCACATCAGGATGTTCCTAACCCTTTCACTTTTATATTATTTGTCTTATTTAAAAATTCTGCATTTCATGTGCATATATCATATCATAGGTTCACATTGAGGACAATTCAATATTTTAAGCGTGGGGGATGGAACCTTTTAGTTTAGTAATTTCATTTTTTTTCCTATTTTAAAAAAACCAAAAAAAAATTTGTGTGTTTATTTTAATTTTTTTGTGTTTTTTTACAAATTTTGAGCTAAAATGATTCTCATAACCATTTTTAAATACATACCAATAAGTTAAACAATTTACCCCTTGAAACTAAGCTTAAATGAATACTGAAATGACTTTGTTTCAAGTTCAAATATTTAGTAATTTCATGGAAAGTACACTGAATTTTGAATCCCATGCCACATCTCACTGTCTTTATATTTGAAATCACTTTCCTGTGAGGATTCTAAACCATTATTTTCATATTATTTACATTCACCTCACTTCTTGAGAGAACCAAACCATGCTTGATTTAACCATAATTTGATCTATTCCTGTCAAAACATGAGGGTTTGAGGTACATATGTTTAAATGATTGAGGCATTTGTTTGGTATTAAAGCCCCTATTTCAAAGAATCCTTTTTTATAATGGCCTACCTTGAATATTTAATCCTTTTAGCCCTTATAAGACATGAAAATACTATTAGGTTAGCCACATTACAAGCCAATTTTCCTTATCTAACCAACTCTTGAAGTGAAATTGCATAATCTAGTTGAGCTTAAGTGTGGGGGAAGCTGTCTTGTGTTGTGCTACCACATTTTGTGATACTTTGGGTGGAAAATTAAATTCTTAGAAGATGTTTTTGATGCTAAAGAAATTAATTATATTGAAATATGTGCCTTTTCTGGATCTTTCATGACAAGTGAAGCTGTGCCTTTTCTGGAGCTTCTAATTGAGGTGGAAAGCTATGCCCATCTGAAGCTTTCAAGAAAATCATGTTTGAGAAGATTGACATTTTTGATGCTGAAATGATGAATGGTGTAAACTTTTCATGACTTTTCATGATGATGGAGCTGAATTGATACTATGGGGATTGAGGAGAAGACCATATTTAAGTGAAAATTAGATTAATGCAATTTTTCTTCAAAAAGAGTCAAGCCCTCCTCATTCAGCCTCAGAATTTTTCACATCTAAATCCTACCAACCGAAAGCCACAGAACAAACCTAAAAATTCCTCATGATAAACATATGTCCTTGAATCACATCGGGTAGCGATGTAGGAATCTATCAAGCCTATGGTGACCCTTGTATGAGTTTGGATGAGAAAGACATTGAAAAAAAAATTGATATTTGTGTGATGAGAGAAAATTCAAGCGAGGTATTTGTTTTGTGCGTGGGAGGATAGATGAAGTGGAAATATATTGAATAATATAAATTAAGAACTTGAAATAATGGTTTTTTATGAGGCATGATATATTTTGTTTCTTGGTGTATAATTGTTTGATCTCAAGGATATGTGTTTTAAAATTGGTTTTGATTTGATATTGATGTTTACTTGACATGAGGTTTTGCCTAGGAGTGCAAAAAGGTAAGTGTGGGGGAGTTGATAAAACACTATTTTGTTGAATATTTTATTTATAATAAATGAAATAATTTCCTCACATTGTGTTAAATATGTTTATTTATAAAATATTTGGGATTTGATCATTCATTTGAAAATTTGGTGAAAATTCCAGTTTTACCCTTAATAGTGCACTGTAGTATTTCAAATATAAATATTTTTATATTTATTATTTGAATTTTAAATTTTTTAAAAGTGTTCCTAACTTAATTTTATACAACTTTAATTCAGGACACTAGAGCTAAAGAGTGCATTTAGATGGAGTAAATGATCCATTAATTCAATGGTGGGATGGACTCGGCAGAATGGACATGGGTTCTGTATTGGGGACATATATTCTTCATCAGGGCTTGGATTGAGCCCAAATTTTGAGGAACGCTCTGGTAAATTATTTGGAACAAATAATCCTTCTGGAAGGTCGGTCAATTCATGCCTTTTGGAGGTCAAATGGGCGGTAAAAGTTGGAAGAAAATATTTGGCCGAATTTCCACATTCACACTTGAAACCACTTGTAACCTCTCCTCCCATCCCCTATATAAATTGGAGTTTTTCTAATTTAGAGGGGTTGGGACATGCTTTGGGAAGTTGAGGGAATAGGATAAGTGGATCCACTCCAATTATCCAACCATTTCAATAAGGGTATCTCTTGAAGCAAGGATCTCTTCAACGAAGCCTTCTTCTTCTCCTTCATGTTGTAATGATTTTGTTTGTGTAATAAACTTCTTTGTTCTTCTTTTATTTATTATATTTTATTATGTTTTGTTTAAATTTCTTATTCTCTTAATCTTCCTCTTTGGGTTGTAATTCTTTATTAGAAGAGTTATTGGGTTATACCCATTATAAACCTTTGCACATGCAAAACTCTTCTACGATGAATACGCCACCCATGGAAGAGTAGTATTTGAGTAATCGATCTATCTTCTACCCTCTTCATTTAATTATTTTGAACAAATGAGCTACTGTAATTCACATAATATGATCCATGAATTGTGTTTTTAAATTACAAGAAACTAAGCAAGCAATTTAACAATTAACACAAAAACACATGAGGTCGGGATTTTGTGTAAATTGTGAGAGCGTAATCTTAATCGGTAATACAAGACCACACGAGATAAATTTGTAGAGTTCAAATATAATACCTAAAAAAAATTCATCCTCATTTCCAGAATGGATATGTGCTCTAATTAACCACTGACCATAATATATCCTTAGAACAACAATCAAAGCAGGGTGCTGCGATTGCGTTTTCTGAAGCTAGCCTAGGGTTTAAGTAATTTCATCTTTGTGGTTAAGTTAACTATCGTAGGGTTCAAGGGATAAAAAATTAGAGGATAATAATTAAGTGGATATTGATTTAAATTATAATTATTAATAATTGAATTAATAGGTAGAGTTAGATCAATTACGCCTTTTAAAATATTTTCTAAAAAAACATCTTTTTGTTGTGTCATTTTAATCGAACTTCATTTCAAAATTAAAACAAAAAAATATGCAATCTTCTTCCAGCAAACTTCTTCTAGATTCATAAACTATAACCAAAACCCATCCTTTCAAATAGTGTTTTTATTCTCTTTTATTTTATTTTTATAATACCTTTAAAAAGTTGTTTTAAATCTACTTCCTCCTTTGAGAGACGACCTTGGTCAGCCACTCTGTTACACCTAAGTACCCCAAAATCACACTAATCATTTGAGGGCGCCCACGACAAAGCTCTTTTAGGAATTATCCTTACAAAACTCCTAAAATATACCTTGTGTAAAGGTAGGAGACGCTTACCCTTATAAAGACCCTATACCATGTGTAAGGGTAAAGATTAAGTTACCTTTTTAATTTCCATTCAATGGATTTATAAATTAAAACAAAAAAGGTTATTTAATTATTATAAAAAAGGATTTTATAATTCTCCCCACTATAGCACTTTCTTTCCTCAGAAAGCTTCCAGTCTGAAAGAAAAATACAAGAATAAAAGAACTTCCACACTCAACATGTGAGGTGGATGGTCCACAAAACAAAAAAAGACTCACCCAAAAGTATCCATACAACAAAACTCCAATAGAATAGTCTAAAAAGAATTCTCAATAAACCTTTAAAAAGAACCTATAAGATCAACAAAAATCTCAAAAAAAAAATCCAATAACACCGAGAGATACCATAAAACAATAAGAAATAGATAGAGACCTAGCATTGGTCTTCCCACCATTTAAAGATTCACTAAAATTGTGGAACATGAGTAAAAATATCCACCAAAAAACATCTATTCAACTCAAATAAGAGACTTTGATCACACATCACAACGAAATATCCAAGATCCAAAATTGAAACCTCAAGGAATGACATATCCAAAACATATCAATTATTTCCGAAAGAGACAATGCTCTCAAGATCCATCTATGATCAAAAGCCCAAAAGAAAGGCAAAAAATTGACAAGGATTTATAACCTAGGAAATTACTCTATGGTAACCTAGGATTTTCAACATTGATCCTCACCTGTTAATGGGATCATCAAATCATCCACTAGAACCTCCAGGTGCCTGATCTATCAAGAATCCATTTAGTCCTAGTTACCCAAGTATAAAACCAAGATTTATCTAAGTCCAACCAGAGAGAGATCAAAATAAAAAATCTAGTGTATAAATAGGTAACTACACTCTCACAAGGTATATCATACATTATATTAAGATTTTATCTCTAACCATCAAGGAAAAAAATAATAGGACATCAAGGAACAACAACCAACCTGAATGTTATCCAATACCAACCATAGGAAGACACCCATGGATGGAATAAATAGGAGAGATTTCAAAATATAACAACCACAAACATATATATATCATTAACATAAGATTATATACTATCCCTAAGAGCACAAAAAACCTCAAGGTACTAAAACTTTTCAATATGAAGGTTAACCATTCAAAAACACACATTAATGAGGTACAATAATAAAGATCTCAAAAAAAAAAACATCATCACAATCACAACCAAGGTACACAAGAGAATATCAAAAAAGGACCAAAATAAATCCACAATAGATACCCAAAACAATAAGGTCACTAAGAACCAATGAGATACAATTATGAAAACTCAAGCAGTTTTCACTTCGATGTTGGGAACAGTAAGATGAATCAATATCCACCACCACCGATAGCTCCTACACTATGTGAAAAGATTCACTCAAAGGCCTATGTATCGATACCTATTGTCTTGAATCATCCACTACCCCACAATCAAAAGCTAAAAATCCCTAATAGAAACATCCCCTTTTGGTATCCCAACATATATAACCTCTTAAGGGGATCCAAGCAAACACACCATTTACAATCTCTTAGAGATTTCAAACATGACTTCTTAGAATGATCAAGTGATCCACACTATAAGTACATAAAATACCTATTATTTTTCTGAGAATTCTATCCCTACTCAACCAAATTATATAGTCTACCATACATGACATCTCCACCTAAGACAACTATAAATGATAAATTCTTACCTTCTTATCATTTTCTAGTTTTTCTTCAAATGACAAGGAGATTTTGAGAATCTCTAGATAAGCAGTCAAACATGACACTGAGTTGATAGTACCAAGGTCTATGTGAATAACTTTCCCAGAACATATATCCTTAAGGGAGTCATCACCAACAAGCTTAGGTAAGAAACATACCAAACTTGATAGTTTCTTGGCATACTATTCAACTGATATCTCACCTTGACTGAAACCCAAGAGCTTAGAAACTTTCTCCTTCTTCACTTCCTCAAGATACTCCATTGAATGAAGAGTGACTTGAAAAATTCTCAATACATTCTTTCATGTAGACAGGAGGGAATCATGAGTTCCCATCACTCTCAACCAGGTCTCTCAAACAAGGAGTTAATAGATTTGACCTTTAGAGTATCAGGAGTCTCAAGAGAAAAAAAATCATTTAAAATTATTCAATACAATTAACTACCTGATAAGAACACTACTCACCTATGTAAGAAGGTTTAAAAAAATTAAATAATACTTGGTTGGAGTCCAAGGTCTGGAGAGGATCTGACTCCACCACTCAATTCAGAGTCTAGGTAGAGTCTTTAATTAAGGATTCCACTTATGAAAAATGAGAAGGGATAATTTTAGTACTATAGATATGAAAAAATTTTCTATCTTTTGTGAAGGTGTTTATATGATAAATTTCAGGACATCACAAAACAAAAGAATAAAACAAAAACTGAAACAAAATAAAAACAAGACAAAATCTTTCAAACAATCCACAAACCACTTTTATCAAAACATCATTGGTTTCAAAGTGCACGAGGTTTCCCCATTTATAAAACATTATAATTTTCTTCAAAATGTTAAATATTTATATAATTCTATCCTATTTTAAAAAATTCCTTTACCAACTCATGGAAATTATTCAATGGTTTCAAAAGCATCAATCCCATTTTTTATAAAAAATTATTTCTATCTTAAACTCATTACAAACCAAAATTTCTTCTTAAAACATTCCTTTATCACATAATAGTCTTTGAAAATATATTTTATGAACCAATATTTCTATAAAAACACACCTTTTGGTAATTAAAATGAATATTCAAAGAACTCAAATAATTTTTTTAAACCAAAAGTATTTAAAATCATAACTAAATAGACTAAATTTGAAACAAAAAAAAAAGATCATGAAAAATACCACACCCAAAAATTCCATTCAAAACAAGATCCCTCTAAACCAACCTTACACGAGTAAAGTCATTTTGAAAAAAATGATAGGGAACCAAGTTTGGGTTAGAGTATAACTATTCATGGCTTAGTCGTATGAGCTGGTAAACCATGCATTAGTCTCAAAATAGTTCTTGGAATGACTTCTAGATCAATCACACTGATTCCTCACAATTCACCAGACTGTTCAGGAATAGTGTGGCTTAGGTTATCTTTTTGTTCCAACCCAAAACTCATAAGAGATTCCCAAAATCAAAGATAATATAATCAGGAATCTAAATATCACTTATCATAAAGAAACCAATAACTCAAAATAAAGACTCAAGTCTCCACTCTTCCTAGTAATCCAAGTCTCATCATGAAGAGGTGGTGATCAAGAACCCTCTCATGAACTACCTATTAAGTCATGACATGTTCTTAATCTCTTTTTTACCATAATACACCCAAAATAACATAAGGTATTCCAAGGAAAAGTACTCAGAGTACCATCTAAATAGATATTTGAGGTGATTTTACACTGACCTAAAAATCATTCCAGATCCCCAAAGGCTAATGAAAAGTGCCTGTTCATCTAAAAACAATATTTGGGAATAATTTCAACCAAAATAAAAGATAAAATTAATCAAATTTACACAACAGAAACATCATCAGATAATTAAATCAATACAACCATATTAGGTACAAGGTGATGATACAAATACTGAAAGCAGAACATAAATACCAAAACCCATATATTAGTGGTACAAGACCACCCACCATGTCCCAAATCATCTTCCCTCTTCCAACCAAGTAAGAATCGAAAAAATAAGTCAAAGGTAACACAATCACCTACTATAAGAACATAAATATTGAAAACACCAAACGATACAAACAGGGTGTGATCCATAGAGCCCAATGAGATTTCACCAAAGAGTCTATGAAATTACTTCATAAGGTAATACAAATATTATAAAAGGAAGTATAACAAAGATAGAGAAATGATATATAATTTATAATGGTAAACTAAATCTATCAAGATCATATTACAACAAGATTGGGTTTTAAAAATAGAACTTTAATCATTTCAAAATCATTTATGAAACCAATTTTGGAAACATGACATTTCATCATTTAAATACCAAACCTTTTCTTGAAAATCTTTTAAAAACATTTAACAAGGTAAAGTTAGATAAATCAAGAAAAGGTAAGAACATGTACCAGATATCAGCAAGCTATACAAGATTCAATACAATAGAGTCAAGGCACATCATCTCAATAAGTATATCACTAAATAATGGTAATCAATCAAGCAAGGAAACACAAGTTCCAAGTATTCACAATGAACACTATCATGTATCAATTATCAAGTATAAGGATGTCATGGTTCAGATCTAGACATGATAGCAATTCCACCATAATCTATCTAATCAATAAAATCATGACTGATCACCAAGTTTACATCAAGTCTCACGGGTCTCTAGAAAACTAGGTTCACATACACCCGCTTTTCTTGTCACACATCTATAGAATGAATCTATCATATTCTCTACAAATCCACTATTCAAGGTGAGATTCAACTAGAAAAGAATAAATATAGATCATCTCATCCAACTACCTAAGTTATCATAACCAATCAAAGAAGGTGAGTGAGATAATCTGATTACGAGGATAATTAATGGGATCCTTATCAATATCAACATTGACTCATACCCTTAGCATTTAAATTATTACAATTTCATATCTCACTCTCACCCTTGAACTCCATCAAAGTGAATAATCCCTTTTTGAATACTCATAAATAGGAATCACAAGAATAGAGCAAGTCAAAACTTGGTATTATCATAGGAGAGGATTATTACAATGTTCCAACTAGGTTATCAAGAATCAATAATTTCAAATAAAATCATTTCATACAATTCAAAATTAAAAATGGTATTCATACCCCTTCCTTTCAAAGTTCAACATTAAAATTTCAAACATTCATTTAAACCAAGAACTTATTTCAAAATAACCCTAATGAATTCAAAATGAAGTTTTATAATTTAAAAAGGTTTGAAGTCATTTAAAAAATCAAAGAATTTTACTTTAGAAATAAAAACTTGACCTAAGCCCTTTTTTTCATCAGAACATCCTTACTTTAGAATCTATTTTGAGAGAAATCAAAACTGACATGGAATTCAATAAATTTTTAAATAGTGAGAGGAATCTTGATAATAACAACACTATCCATGCCATGTTCAATTCATAGAGAATAGGATCAAAGAAGATTCCATGAGGTATTTCAAGGCCAACATTTATAGAACATGTATTAGAAAATAAGAAACAAAATTCTATGAATTCTCAAGAAATAATGAATTATAGTATGAAGGAACTTCATAGAAAAACCTACCTCTATAATAGAATTATAGAACAAGAAGTGAGGGATCCAAAATAACAACAAGAGAAGCTCTATTCATAAAAAATAAGGAAAAACCACCTCTAACACACTCCCATAGATCACCCAATAGCTGGACACCCAAAAACTCAACAAGAGGATATCAAAAATTGAAGGCATCAAATATTCAAGTAAATTTAAAAACATAGGAGGTGTTTTGGGTTGCAAATTCAAAACCCCAAATTAAAACAACCATTTGATTTTCCATTTTAGTAAAATATTGAATGAAAAGGGTTTAAAATAATTTAAAATAGGAGTTAAAAACTTTAAATGGGTTAAATAATTTAATTCCTACGATTTCTGGTTTTTAAAAACATTTAGAGGCATTATATGGTCGATTGGGGAGGAAGAAATGAAAACAAGTGTTTTGAAAACATTTTACTCAAAAAGGGAACTATTTAAGGGTAACATAGCTTCACCCTTATACAAAACATATGTGTCATGTAAGGGTAAATAAATTTACCCTTATGTATTCCACACACTTAGGATTACCCTTATGCAGAAGTAGAGTACCCTTACGCAGCTCACATTACCCTTACATAGTATCCATGTTACCCTTACATAACATTTGGAAAAGAATGTTTACCTTTACAAATCACCTTAAGTACCCTTACACAGCCTTTTAAAACCCAAGGCTACCCTTATGTATAAAGGGTTTACCCTGAAAAAACCTTTAAAAAAACCAGTTTTACCTTTAAGTAGCGCCTGAGGTACCTTTACACAACTCATATACACAAGGTATTACCCATAACAGTGCCATAATTACCCTTATGCCGTGCATATACATAGTAGATTACCCTTATGCAGCACCAGGATTACCCTTAAACAATGCATATATATAGATCCTTACCCTTATACAACCCATAGAAACTCTACCCTACCCTTACACAACACATGAAAATAGGGAGGTACCCTTATGCAACTCCTAAAATCCACCATGTGTAAAGGTAGGATACACTTACCCTTATAAAGAACCTATACCATGCTGTTGGGTATTGAAAACTCTGTATATGAGAAGAAAATAATTACATGAATTTGGAAGAGGGAAAAAATTAACCTGATACCATGGTTTGTTGGAAGAAGTGTTCAAAGGAGGTGAAGCCATAAAGGAAGGCTTGGTCCTGCATAGTAAAAATCAATACACAGACCGCCACTATGTATGGAGTTTTCCACTCTGTAAGGCATCCCATGAAAAAAATCATTCAAAGGACGATATAATACTGCCATCTATTGTGAATGAAATAAAATCATTTGTAGGGCCAAGCGATGATTTCCTCCCACTGTAAATGACCATACCCACAAATGAAAAATCATTTGCGGGTGCTGATGGTATTTTTTGCCTCTCACGAACAAAATCATTTATATTAGGGGGAGTCCTTATTGGGAACCCACAAACGAAGCTTAATGGCCCACCATAGACGACCGACCATCCTGATATCTGGTTCCTCCGTTCTTCTATAAAAGACCCTTGAGGGGAATCGAAGGAAGATGATGGGGATGAGGACCCAAAGAGATGAAACACAAATGATAAATAGGATAAAGGTGTGAGAGCCATTGATTCCCAACAGATAAACCCACTGCATAACATTAAGGAAGAAAAGAAATTCACTCGACCTTCTACAAACCCCAAACCCATTTGCAAACATCATTCCATGAATCTTAGGAGGATGTCCCCTTCATGGTCAACTATCCCACATAGTAAAAAGCTATGGGGAGGGATCCCTACCCTGCATAGAAAAATGATATGCTAGAGTAACTAAAACCCATTCAGAAAAATACTATACGGGTAGAACCTATCCCCGTGTAGCAAAACGCTATGCGGGCAGAACCTAGGTCCGCATAACAAAAGGCTACATGGACTGCACCATCACCTATGTAACAACATGCTACATGGAGGAAACCATATCCCACATACGAACTTGTTACGTAGAATGGGTCATCCTAAGGTGTTCTTCTCTCTAGCTCCCATTTTCTCTCTAGCTCCCATTTCCTCCCTCTATCATACCATCGAGCCCCACTTCAGACCCTCTGTGAACCATTCTAGTGGAATCAGGCTAATGAATCTTCCAAATCTGCCTGATATGTATGACTAGATCATTGGACACATCAACATGTCCTCTTGAGTCTATATACCTATGGTAAGCAGAGCCTTGTTGGTAACCTCCTCAACATGGGAGATCCTTAGAATGTTTTCAAGTATACATTCCCATAGTAACGAGGGTTCCGACTTTGGAGGTTATCACATGGACCTCACCATTCCAAGCGGGGATGGAGAGGATTACACTTTCTTTTCTCATTGAGGGTTAACACCATATACTCCTATCTTCTACAGGAACTAGTCCAAGGGCATCCAACCTAGAGTAAGCCCCTAATTGTTCATGCAGAAGGTGGAACTCTTGCTCATATTTATTAGCCCAGGGTACAACGATGGGAGGAGATGGGCACATCAAATCCCCCCCTCTCACTCTTCCTTTGGTCCCATGCCTCATCCAGCAGCAGACAAGGTTAATCGTGTTCTTTTTATTTCTACTGCTTCCTCTTGTTTCTCACACTAAGCATGACTCACATGGGCTTATAGGATTAGTGACGATCATGACATCAACATGATCCCAAACCTTATATGGGAATACTCTAAAGTGAAATCCCTAATCAAAGCACCCCTAGGACTCTTATATAGTGTAATCCCTAAAACCATGACTCAACCTTCAAAGGGATATATTCCCAATGAAGTATCATCCTATGAACATACTCATGAGTATAAGCCCCAAATTTCTAAACTATGTGGTCTTTGATTCCTGACCAACCAGGATACGTAAGAAGCCTCATTGAGGTCCAAACCCAGCAACCCAAATGCACCCTAATCTTCTATGGTCCATATTCCTAGTAGGGTCACATCCATCTCAGAGGGCCATATTCCCTCTAATCCCCTTTCACTACCATCCCTATTGATCCATATTCTTGGTAAGATCTCATACTCACCTAGGAGATCACATTTCTTCCACGTACTTCAGGTCACTTCGGCATAAGTATGACACCATCCTTGGCCAGGTACCTTTCGTCTGGATGTCCTTGCCGTATGATGTTAAACTGCATGGTTTGGTTCTTATCAAATGAACTTAAAAGGTATGATGTGTCCAATTAAGTGGAAATGAACTCCATAGATTCTGATTCATTTCATGAGGATATATAGGAATACCATTTTATGGGTTTGATCCCGAAATAAAAACAAATCTTATCTTCCTAGATGATAATAAACTCCAGAGAACCTCACTACATGACTTAAAATCAGTGTCATAATGAACAAAAAAATAAGAATCTATGACCCTGGTATAAAAAGACCTCATTGATGGAGAACCTTAGATACATACATATGATTCTAAAACCATGAATTCTAGAAATTAATTGTTAATAAAGGGTGAACCACATTATACTTGGGAATGAACAAAGGATTCATGAGCATGCCTTAAATCTATAAGAGAGTCCTGGAATAGGCGATAATTCCCCCCCCAAAGGGTGTGATGAGATTGACCTCCCATAATCTCAACCAATGTGAGTACCTAATTTTTGTTGGGTCCATGTCTCAATAATCACCTGCATTTGGAAAGAAGGTTCTCAAAACATATCAAATGAGGAAACCATTGGGTGTTTCTGGCTCCATAAATAACCTGTTGGAATCCATTTGAGAATAGTGAACCTAGTTTGAATGATATTAAAATATTTAAATCCCCAAAAATTAGTCATACCAAGGGAAACATGATTATCATAGAAAATATAATGGTAAACATGACATGAAATCATTTATCCATGACATCTCCTTGGAATGTTAAAAAGGATAAAATGATTGGTTCTTGTCGGACCAATTTATTCTTTCCATAAGAATACCTAATCATTCTCATTGGAAACAAAATTGGTGAACCAAATGTGAATTCTTAACCAATGTGATGGTATCAACCACCCTTAATGACCCTTATCTCTCAAAATGGAAGAGGCCTGAGAAAAATGATCAATGGCGCATGTGTTCATTTATAGAGATTCTACTTTGACGGGGTATTATTGTGTGTGTTTGTTACATATATTACTGACACTCTTCACCATAAATCTCTTCAATATAATGATGTATCACAAGTTTTTGAATATGTAGGCATCAACCACTACAAAATCCTAGTACTCAACCAAAAAGAGGACGCCATCGCCCACCCAGCGTCTTCAAAACTAGGTTTCAAACACATTAGTTCGGGAGTACCACTAGAATGGTACTCTCCAAACTCTGGAGGTATCTTGATAGGACCTTTAGCATATGAATCCCCACTAACCTCCCACTCAATGATGGTCAGTGATCCAGGACTAGGAATCTCTAGTAGCTGTCTCAAACCATTTCAGGATCCCGTTCCCGGAATGAAATAACGAGTTCCTCCATTACCTTAGGGAGGATGATGAAGTGGTCACTAATAAACTCATCCAAGTAGAACATAGGTACCACCCAAGGGTCCCTATATATAATCATCACTGTAAATGTCATGCAACCTGAAATCCTCACCATGAAGAGGATACCACCCTACAATCCTCACTGAAGTCATGCAGACCTGGGTCCCTAGAGTGGCTTGCAGAGGGAGACAATCAAACAATTTGGAATAATCCATCATCCCTATCCCTACTGATGAAGCCATCCAGTCAAATATGGAAACACACTATGAGAATATTCAAATCCCTACTCATCCATATCAAGACCTCCATCCAAATACGGTGGCAAACTATGTAAAGATGAAAATCCCTTCTCATTTATATCAATCCCTCCAGTCAAATACAGTGGTACACCACTAGTAGATGAACATTCACATGGATACATATCAAGATCACCAGTTAAATATTGTGTTAAACTATGAGCAGATGAAAATACATTCTCATTCATATCAATACCACTAGTCAAATATGGTGGTACACCACCAGAAGATGAAAATTCTTATGGATGCATATCATGACTTCTGGTAAAATATGGTAGAAAAATACGAGCATAAAAAAAATCACTTCTCATTCATACCAAGCCTACTGGTAAAATATTATGGCAATTGGATAAAGAAGCTAGTGTATCTTGGTTTTAAATTAGGGGAAGATTCATATTTCCACCCCCACATATGTTGACTTTAAATATTTACTGGTAGGGAATAGAGGACAAGAGTAGGTACATATCCCTAATCCAATACCAAAATGGGAATATATCTCTGTTCCCACCTAGGATGTCTCCCAACACGTCTTAGTAATAATGGAGGGATATACATCAATCCTTGAATATATCCCACTCACTTTACAAGATGTAATCATGATAGTGGAAATGGATAGGAGTTGAGCATATAACCCCGCCTCCTCAAATGGGGTGACTCATCTGCACAATGGGATGGTCACTTAAGAGCAGACATGAATCTCTATCCCCATCTAGTAGGGTTATTGGTAATATAAATGATAAATGGAAAATAGGATTGGGAACAAATACACATTCTAACCAGGGGTCACTAATCCACTCTAGTGACCACTCCAGGGTAGGCACATATCCCTACTAGAATTCCAGAAGCTTTCCAACATATTTTGACTGCACTATGGGAGCCACATGAATAGACACTCATATATGAAGACTGTCACTTATAGTAAGCGACCCTGTACACCCTGAAGTCCCTCCCCAGGGTATATTATATAGAAATTATCAATTCTATCATATGTTGATCTATGATGGTAGTTCTTCCCATGAAGATACTCACTGTAAAGCTCCTCCCCGCAATGACTTTTCATTTCAACAAGAAGGTCCTCCCCTTGCTACCATATTCCCTAAAGGTCCTCCCCAGGGTATAAATTGTAGAAATTATCTCTATAGTAGTATGTTAATCTATTATGGTAGTCCTCTTCATGATAAAATTCACTATAAAGGTCCTCCCCATAATGAAATTTCATTTCTACAAGAAGGTCCTCTCCTTGATGAGTCAATTGTGAGAAATCCCTCATATCCTGAGGTACTTGGAAAGATGAGGTCAGTTATGCTAGATACCCTACCAATGAAAAATGAAATTATTTCTCAACCAAAAGATGACCCAGGGTAATAGACATCCTATGAACCATCTTCGAAACATTTCCATGTAAATGAGTCCCCCACTAGCCCTTCTATTTGTGAAAAAATAGCCATGTAGTATTCATGTTGGGTTGATCAAGTAAAGGAGTCTCTATTATAAGAATAAAAAGATATATTTCTTGTGAGAAGAAAATTGTCCCGGGATGATATATATATCATTTTTTGGACCTCATCCACTTCTCAATTGGACATTATAGAGGTATTGTCAGAATAATGCGCACACAACATCCGTTTAAATCTCTGGGAAACTCTCCACCACCAGAAAGAAAAGTTCTTGCCTTACAATGGGTATGTAGACCATGTTAAAATATTAGGATAGATTCATTGTCAAGTCAATTTAGAATCCCTTTCATCTGTGTGGTGACCACGATAAGAGAAGTGATAAAAATATCTTCAATTAACATGCCTCAATTCGTTGCACTAGTTACATAATCTAATTATCGATGCCCCGCCCAACGTTTATATATGGATATGGGGGGAACATAGAGATTTTCACTTCACCCCATGACCCATTTAGTAGAACCCACTAGAAATGAAATCTTTTAATGTAATTACTCCAAGGAGGCCATTAAGAAAGACCCATTATTAGGAAATATGAAACAACCATCAATAATAATACTTGAATAAGTCTCAAAAGTTTCAAGATCGATGATAGAAAACCATAAAAAAACTCTTGAGTCAGGTAATTGAGAGAATCAAATGGGATTATATCTTAAGTGAATCCAATCACCAGGCACTGCTAATGTCCTCAAAATAAAATATCTCATGTTTATATCCAACATTGCACATGTCTCACACTCGAAAAAGGATGTGCAAGATAAGGTGAGTGACAACAGTAGAAGCAACCACTACAATATGGGATCAGCCTAGCCCATGGGGCTGGGGGAATTTTTAACATAAAATTCCCTTACAAGGTCAAAAAATTTGTCTTGAGTAATGAAAACAAAAGAATAGGAGAAACCCCAGCCTGTAGGGATATGATATTTTTTTACCTCAACATATCCTTTAATGGAAATAAATATTTTCCCTTTTAGAGAGGATGGTAAGAAATAAGGTCTCCCAATTCATCTCATCTCGTGACCCATTTACCCTAGAAGGGAAGCATATAACCAGGTTGTATGGAGGTTCCCTATGAGTCACACTTCATTAAGAAGCTTGAAGAGGATCTCAGAAAGGACGGGAGAGGTACAAAAATGGGTGTAAAAAACCCTCCTATCATTCAATAACCATATCCATCATGACACCCGCGATGCATTATGTGTCGGTGAATGTTGTGGTCATCAATCCTATAGACGACACTGAACATAATTAAAATATAGAGGAGTCATGAGTGGATGGTTCCACCCATAATGTGGTCCACACTGAGACAAATGAAGGTGGTGTGTGTACTAGGAACCATAGAATCACCCTAAATTTGGGTGCTCCCTAGACCAATCTATTATTGCCTCCTCATTGAACATACACCAAAGAGAAGGGGAAAATAAAGGTCATAGATGACCCACTTCTTGAGGAGGTTGATCTCCTCATGATCGAAGAAATATTTTCTCAGTAGGAGGAAGAAGTGAAAGAGTTGAGGAGACTCAATGCCAAATTGCTCCCAAGTAGCATTCCTACCGAGTATGCTCCATGAGAAGAGCCTTAGCTCATGCTTCCAACTGGTATTCCACAAGAATAAGGGTATATAACAGTGACTGAAGTAGGGCTAGGGAATTATCCCAACTTAGTGCCTAGACCATCTGTTTACTCAGAACTGATTATGGACAGATATCAAGATTTACCTCTATTAGGGAAACAACCAAAACAGATTTTGGTGAACCATCAGAAGATGTCCCTAACTTGATATCAACCACAAATAATGGAAAAAATGGTTCATCAGGTCCTACCTATTACTACACCTATCCAAGTTCTTATTCCCATAAAATCTCAGTTAGAGGCAAGCCTCTAACCATTTATTAAAGAAATGAAAAAGTCCAACAAGAAAGACCAGCAAGGAGAAAGGACAATTAAAGATCATAATAGTCAGACCCGTCACAATATCCATGATAGATAGCTTCCTCCGTAGTATCCAATTCCCACTCTGAACTATCATGGTGCTTCAAAATCTTGGCGTACTTCCTTCTAAGATTCAAATTCTCCAAATAAAGAAATTCCTTCAAGGACTGCGTAGCCCAACCTTCCCTCCCAATGGAAGACCTTGTACCTATTGTCTTTGGCAAACAAGAATAATTATTCCTCGTCCTTCTTCATGGAAGGGCAGTAATCACTTCCTCATTCTCATACACCTTGTTTTTCTCACCCTGTACAACATCACTGTAGGAGATACAGACCATTCCACCCTCATTTTCCTTGTCAGTATCCAGACAATCCCCCCATTTTCCAGATATGCGCACTTCACGGTAACCCTCCTCCATTCCTCATTCCTCAAGGCCAGCATGCATCCCCCTCTTCACAATGGCACCTCCATCTACCACCTCCATATAAGCACGACCATCATCATTAATTGAAGTACCCTCCTCAACATTAGAGGTCCTCCCATTCCCCAGTTCCTGTGAGTAGTTACCAACAAAACCAGCAGCAACAACCGCTTCATGACCATCCTCCCACCCTTGCAACTGTCTATCATAAACACCTAGATCTGCACCAATTTTTCTTTCAGAGGCACTATCATCCACATACACAACTCCATCATGGTCCATCGCCAAGTCATCCATAACCAGTCCAACAAAGCGATTACTAAGCTCAACGCCATCCGCCTGCTGCACCAATCATGTCAGCAACCCAGCTGAGAACTCCACCCTCGCACTACTTCCAGCAACAGCCTGCTTCATAGTACCAGGACCAGCAGAGAGTTCCCTCTCTATTTACTCCTCCACAGCACCTACATCACTAGTGAATAAATCCAGTGAGACAACAACTTCTATCACTATTGAAATCTCCTCATGATCTTGATTTCCTGAACCATTACATCTCAAAATTCTACCATCACTATTCAGAATCCTATTCAAGGCCCTCTGATCACCAGCTGTAGTGGCCAACTGCATCTCAGGGGAAAAAACTAGCTGCAGGTGACATGCACCCTCCACAACAGACTGGGAATCAACCCCCAGATCACCCTTCATCCTATCAAAAACCTGCATCACTGATGGGTTCAGATATGTCTACACCACCTTCAAAACACATGCAAGGCCCGAAGCCACTTCATGAAGAACTTACCTCATCTACCTCTCTCCATTCCCATAAGTTTTCACTTCGACCAAGTCAACTACAGTGAAAGAGAAGCCCATCCGATCTCCCTGCCCAGATGAGCCTCCAATTATGATACACACATCAGCTTCGACAGGTGCATTCATATCCCTATCCACACAACCATTGTTCATAGCCTCCTGAGCTGGCCTCACATCACCATGAACGACACAACCATCTCCATATTTCCCTTCTATCACCTACAGACTAACACTCATCCCTCTACTGTGGCACAAAACCTACAGATGCCCGAGCCTTCTACACATCACACAGAATTTCACCCATGATTCAAAGAAAACATCTTGCAACCAACATAACTCCTTATCATTAGTGATCCAAAAACGATGCACATGAGGCCTTGCAACGTCGACCTTGACAAATATCCGTGGGAAAATCGGATGAGCCACAGAATCAGTTCATTGATCAGAATAAAGATATCGACCAATCAAATTACCAATTGCACATAGAATCGAAGGGTTTTTAAAGGAAAAAGGGAGGTCGGGAAGGCTTACCCAGGTCACGATCGACGAAGTATCGCGCTGCATATGAAGCTCAAAACCACATCGGAAAAGATAAAAGGAAGAACCACCACACCTTCTAGGAGCCCTAGACCAAGCGACAATCAAATACTCTTCAGATCCAAAACAAACCATAATATGTCTTTGGTCAAGCAGCCCGACGACTACACTTTCACAAAGCTCCCAATATTTCAAAACAACCTGGGTAAAAGCTTCCACCAAGGGGAGTTGAGGAAGAAAACGAGCCACCAAGGTATACTTGAAAGAGATGACTTTCATACAACACACCGGTTTTCCAACCCAGTCAATCACAAGATGGGAAGGCCTATGCCGATAGTTCCTCTTTTAGTTCAACATAATGCTGCAAAAATATGACAATCCTTGACCTCTCAAATTGAAAATATCAAGAGAACTAGAGAGTCTTAGATTTCATTGCAAGATGGAAATGGATGAATTACTCCCTGAACCTACCACTCCTCAAAGAATATCTACTCTCTCTACATAGAGGAATTCCATGATGAGCTACGAACACCACTCATCCTGGTGAAATATACAAGTGGGTTTTTGGATTTCACTTCCATTGCCTAAAGAATGTAAGATTCTATACAGTGAAATCATATCAATTCCTAAATGATGCCACTGATATTAGGAAAAAGAGGAATAAAGGAGGAGATGACTTTGATCACACTTAATCTAGCCTCCTCATTGGTCCTAGCTCCAAAATCCACACCATATCACGCAACACCACCTGTGAATCAACATCAACCCCCGATTCACCAAGACAAGAGGAGGGGACCCATGAAAAATCAATTCATGGAGAAAAGGAATAAAGTTTAATAATTTAAATATGATCAAGTATGTGACTACTTTATAGACACTATGGATAATTACTTTCTCCATCCAACAGAGACTAAGAGGCCTAGCCAAGTGGGTATTGATGATCAACCAAATTATTGACCCTTCCACAAGACACTGGGACACACCATTCAGGAATACTTCATCTTCAAATACATCCTACAAAAAATGGTGGACTCTGGTCAAGTGAAGTTGGGAAAGACACCTGCACAAGTAGTATACATTTTCGCTACTTCCTCTAAGGAATAAGGTGAATGGAAATAAGTTTCTAGAAAAAGGTCTAAGAAGTTATATGATTGGGTGAATCAAAATAAAATCAAACAAAATCATGGTATTCTTCAAGAACAGTTGAAAAAACCAACTATTTCTCTAACCACTTCTTCTACAACACAACCGACATCACCGACACCACAAGTGTCTAAAAGACAGCCTTTCAAAAAAAGAGGCATATTTAGGAAGGTAGGGAGAAAACATTGGAGGATTAACCTACATTAAGGCCAAAATTGTATTTGACCCTCTTATACTTTATGCCTTAAAATTATAAATAACAGGCACCACCTCGCCAAACGATACCACTAGAAATAGTTGGATAGAAAAAATACTCATTAGATGAGGAATAAATCTTTAGTTTCATTAATTTCATTCATTTAATGGATACCTTCTCTAATGATGTGTATGATTATGAACCCTAGTTCCTCACACCCAAATAGGGAAATAGAGGAAGAGGTTGCAGGATCCGACGATACCAGGGAAGGCACAATCACGAGAGAGACTAGAATTCTAGCCACACCCCTACTCAAACTGTAAATGTTGTGGAAACTCATGGAAGATCCTTTCAGTGAGTCCAATAGGAGAAGGAAAATCTCACTACATATACAAAAATCTACACTGATATGATCACTCTATAATATCATTTAGAATAGGAACAGGTGTCCAGACACCCTCAGAAGGAAGGTAGGCATGTTCAGTCCAACCTACCAAAGAAAGGAGCACCTTTAACTCATATTTTGAGGGTTGATATATCCATGTAAAGTACTCCATCCCCTAAGGTACCTGAGAAAAATAATCCCCATGATGTTAGGAACATTTTGTTAGACCATAAGTATGATATTTTGAAGTAGTTAGCAATGGTACCAGCCAAGCTATCAATCCTAGATTCCCTGAGATTATCAAAAGACCTCATGGAAGCACTCATAGAGGATTTTATAAGCCCCAAAGAGTCTAAATATGAGGTTTTAGCTATTAAATTATATCATATATAAATTGATCCTGTAAAAGGTCACACAGTTATCTCCTTTATGGATCAAGATGAAGACACAACTATACAAGGACACATCAGACCCTTGTATGTGTATGGTAGGGTAAATGGTGTTGATGAATAAAGGATTATCATTGACAATCACTCTAGAGTTAATATAATTCTAGTATGGAAAATTTTACAACTGGGATATAGTGAGGATAACCTACCGCCTTCCGCTCTGACACTATAGGGATATGACAAAATTGAGCAAAATCCACTGGGCCAAATCAAGCTCAGGGTGTAGTTTAGAGATATTGTATCTAATTCATAATTTCTTGTTATTTGGAAAGATATGACCTTCAATGATTTACTAGGAAGGCCTTGATTACATCGGCACATGATAATCCCATCAAAATACCATCAATTCATCAAAAACTACATTAATGGACAAATTAGGACATTGCATGCTGATGAGACACATTTAAATCTTATGAGTCACATTATATTGATGCAGGATTCTACCAGATGTAAGGGAAGAAGCCCATGGTTGATGTAATTTCATTGTTAACTACCCCAAATGGTCTAAAGATGATCCCGACCAACCCCTTCAAGAATATCGGTAAAGAGTACATGTTTCCCATCAACCAGGTCAATCCAATGAGCCCAAATTTAGGCCCATATACAACAATCTTCATGATATCAATCATGACAACTAAGTCCAACAATGTTGAAAATTTTGCTAACTACCTAAACAATAGTGAAATATTGGATGAATGTTCCCTCACTACATACCATCTAGAACTTTAAGGAAATCCCACATTGTCAGTTGGGTCATAATAAGTCTCTTTATCTTATGAATTCCAAGATATTGGCTCCTCTCCTAACTCTGGAGATCTCCCACCATAACTTACCCCATGGAATAAGAGGAAGAAGATGAAGAGGAAGAATAAGAGAAGGATGACCTCAGGGAATCGCCCCCAAAATTTGAGGAGATCATCTCTAACACCATTGATGAACTCAGAGAAATAAATATGAGAACAAAAGAAGACCCATGACCCACTTTGATCAGTACGACCACATATTATGAAGAAAAATAGAAGTATAACTCCTTCCCAAAGTAGAATTAGGATGTTTTCACCTGGAATTACATCAAAATATTGGGCCTCGAACTCTAGGTGTCCACTCACTATCTAGGATTTCTAGAGGACCACTGAGGATTCAAGCAGACATCCAAAAGGATGCATCCGACACACGCTTCCAAAATTGAGGTTGAAGTTGACAAAATAATCAGATCCAACTTCATTCAAGAGGTCTAATATCCAAAATTTATGTCTAATATAGTTCCCTTCAATAAAAAGAATTGGAAAATCAGGATTTTCATCAATTTTAGAGATCTAAACCGGTATTTCTTGAAGTACGATTTCTCAGTCTCGATCACCAAGCTGTTGATTAATGCGATGACTAAATATCAGAACCTCTCCTTCATGGATGGTTATTAAAGATAAAATAAAATCCAAATTTACCAAGAATATGAAGAATGAACTACCTTCAGGGCACTCCAGGGAGTATTTTTTTATCGGGTAATTTCTATTGGCTTGAAGAATACTGATGCTACATACCAATGTGCCATGTATTGTATCTTCAATCCCTTTCTGGGGAAGTTTGTCCAATGCTATGTTGATGATATGGTGGTAAAATATTGATAGAATTATGACTTCTTGGATGATATTAAAACCATATTCAATAAACTATAACAACACAACATGAAAATGAACCCCTTAAAATGTACTTTTGGTGTTACCTCAGAGAAATTTCTCAGCTTCATCGTATGACATCATAACATTGAATTCAACCCTGAAAATACTAAGTAAATCCTTAGTATGTCACCTCCTCAAAACCTTAGTGAGTTATGGGGACTTTAAGGACACTTGGAATATATCTGACTCTTTATAGCCAACATTATAGGCAAATGCCTTCCCTTCACTAGGTTGATGAAAAGGGGGTTACGTATTAGTGGAATGATGATTTTCATGAAGCATTTAATAGCCTCAATAAATACCTCTTGATCCCACCAGTACTAATGCTATCTGTTAGAGGAAGACTGCTTGTTTTATATACAACAGCCTTAGAGCGGTCACTAGGTTCCTTGTACAAAATAATGATGTCTATAGTGAAAATAAACTTAATTACCTCATCCAAACCATGATTTATGCTGAGACTCATTATTTAGATATTGATAAGAGATACATGTTTCTAAACTTTGCATTCTATAAATAGAGGCACTACTTGCATCACCAAGAGGTCTGTTTGGTCTTTCATAGCAACCTATTAAAATACATTCCCAGCCGTCTAATGTTGATTGGGTATCTATCACAATGGGAGGTCATCCAAAAGTAGTTTGACATTCCGTTTGTGCATTATAAAGTGATGAAAGGCCAAGCATTAGTTTACTTTCTAGAAGAACATCCCTTGTAAGAAAAGTCTTCATTATATACTGAATTACCCAATGAAGAGGTCTTCTCTGTTCAAGAGGCCCCCCAGATATGGTATATGTACTTTGACGGTGAATCCATAATCCAAACAGTGAAGAGGATGGAAGACCCCAAGCTCAATAAAGTCAGGTCAGGAGTCGTCCTTATTTCTCCAGCAAAGTAATTACTACCTTAATCCTTTATGTCAGATGGATTCACAAAAAATGAAGAAGAATATCAAGTTCTCATTGTAGGGATAGAGTTGGAACTTTAGGTACAAGTAAATCACTTAAAGATAAAAGGTGGTTCAAAACTAGTTATCAAGTAAGAAAATGGTGATTATGAAATCAAAAAGGAATAACTAATATTCCATGCTAAAACATGTTTGAGGACTAATTTTAGAATTACCTTTAGATTAGATATTAACTCACATCCCACGATCAAAAAATGCTCAAGACAATGCACTGAAAAATGCAACAAAAAATCTAGCCTATCTAGAATGAGATGAAACAATCATCTCTATCACACACCCTATATGGCCTCACTTTTTTGTTTAGGCTGACACATAAAAGATTGATGAATTTAGTCTTATCCCTAAACCATACGTTATTACCACTGACTGGATGATACCAATCACAGAATAACTTCAAGATTTATTAATTCCTACAGATAGATCTTGGGAGGAGAAAATTTGAATACAAGAAATTAATCTTGTTCTATATGATGGAACGAATCATCAAAAGGTCCTTTATAAGTGAGGCCATGATGGGGTCCTTCTTAGGTTCCTTGATGAAGAATAGACTGATGCTTTCATGAAATAAGTTCACACTAGAGCTTGTGGTTCCCACCAATTAGGGTTCAATATTTCCTATTAAATCTGGAGGTTTGGGTACCAATGGAACACTATGATGTAGGATTTCACAAATTTTACCAAAAAGTGACATTCCTTCCAGGTTCATGCCAACTTGATTCACCAACCCTTGGAGTTTCTACACACATCCAAGTACTCCTGGCTATTTTTCATACGGGGGATGGACATTATAGGACCATATCCCACTACCACATGAAATTAGTTCAAGTACATTCTCACTTAAACTGACTTATTCTCCAATTGGGATAAAGATGTACCCCTCAAAGAATCTAGGTCAAGAAATATTGTCAACTTTGTGAAGAACAATATTATCACTAGATTTAGTGTCCCTCTTAAAATATTGAAAGAAAATGATACCAATTTCTATTCTGTTGAGTTGGAAAAGCTATATCAGGAGTATGAAATCAAGTCTAACCATTCATCTTGATACTATGTAGTATCTAATGGACATATAGAGGCCTCCAACAAGATCCTATCTAATATACTCTAGAATATGGTAGATATGGATAAAAGGTCTTGTCTGGAAAAGTTCCTACATACCTTGTGGTATTACCAGACCATGACCCGCACCACCACATAGGATACCCAATACTCATTGGTATATAGAAAAAATGCAGTCCTACCCATCTAGGTTCAATTTCCATCACTTCACATTTCCATTTATGATCATTTATTCATAGATGAGAAATACCAGAAATGGATGGATGAATTGGAGCGACTGGATGAGAAGATATTTCATACCTTGAATCATTTGGAAGTATAAAAAAATAGAATTACATGAGATTTTAACAAAAAATTTCACCTATGATCTTTCCTCGAGGGAGAAATGGTATAGGTCCTCAGGACTCCAATGATACCTAGAAAGAAAGCTCTAAAGCTGGATCCAATGTGAGATATCCCTTATGTCCCACAAAATTATACTCCAATGGATCTTATTCTCTAATATTGATGGACATACAAATTACCGAGACCCCTACCAATGTAATGTTTCTCAAGAAATACTTTGTGTGAAAAATAAAATCACATTTTCTCTACTGCTCGATGTTAAACTGCATAGCTAGTCATTGTATTGTGACCTCAAAAAAAAAAAAAAACTATGGTGTGACACATTTTCCATGTCGCAAGATGATAAACTACATGACATAATCATCCTAACCACATGATGTTAAACTATATAGCACCATATTCCTTACCACATGACGTTAAACTACACAAGAATCATTGTCTCACTGATGACTTACCACACACGACCTATATCTATGTGAAAGTAAGATGAAATTCCCCAGTCCTTGTGTGAGAGTTAGATCCATACAGGGAATAGTCCTAAGAACTATGTGTGGCTTGATTCCTTCCATCACAGGATATGTAGTGATGCTCGAACCTCTAATCTTAGGCCCAACTACAATATTAATTTCCTTTCATAGTAATTAACCCACTTCATTACCGTAATATGTTAAAATTCATGGTTCTTAAAGAACTAAATGTGGCTTGATTCTAATTCCAATGGGATACATAGTGACACTCAAACCCTATGTCCTAGTCCCAGCCATAAAATATGTGAAATTTACCTCCCCTATGTATGAACAAAATATGTATAGGGGACTTCAAAGTAGGCCCTTCCATTTATAGTTCCATTCCAAGTAAAATTCCTTCTCTCTTCTCATGAGTCAGATTTATGCAGGGAATCCTATTAAGAACTATATGTGGCTTGATTTATATTATAACAGGATACATAGTGACACCTAGATCTATAATCCCAGGTCCAACTTCAATAATCAATAGTAAAAATGACCCCCTTTGTGTGCGGATGTGACCTACGTAGAGAGTCTCCCTTCTATAACTAAGTGTGGATTAATTCTTACCATCACAAGATATATAGTGAAACCTAGATCTTCAATCCTAAGTCCAACCAAAACTAAAGAAAAAAATTATATCCTCCCTGTGTATAGGCTAGAACTACACAGGGAGCCTTTTAAGAACTATGTACGGTTGTATTCTCACTCTAATGAGATACGTAGAGATGCTTGGATCTTACATCCTGGTCCAACTACCATAAAATCAAAATGTCTCTATATTTCATTTTTATCACCTTTTTTGTGGTAGAATAAACCTTTTCCACCCCTTTTTCTCACACCGTGCATGGATCATGTGGGATTAGGAGTTTTGGTAAAGGATTCCCCATATTATTAAGGAATATCAATTCACATCAGGGTTACTATGGTCCTAGTTTCAAGACCTTAAAAGGCACACTAGATGTCCTTACTATATAAAATTAAACTGCATGTTTGCCATAATTTCAATAACTACGAGTGGATTGGTTCCTATTATCATAGGATACATAGTGATGTGCTTGTCTTTAATCTTGGGTCCAACCACAACATTTTCTGTACACGTTAGGGAACCAACGTCCTTACCGCATGATGTTAAACTGCATAAATGATGTCCTCACTGCATGAATGATGTCCTCACTGCATGACATTAAACTGAATGGTACCTCAAAAAATATGTGTGTCTTTATTATCACTTCAAAGAGATACATAGTGATGCATAGACCTCATGTCATAATCCCATCCATGGTGTAAAAAAATGTCCCCATATCTTGTATAAAAACACAAATCTATGTAGGAGATCTTAAATTTAGGTTCCCTTATTCAGTGATCCATCAAGGAAATAGAAATTACAACCTACATAAGAGTCAGATCCATGAAGGAAATTTCAAACTCCATATAAAATCACAGTTTGAATGATTTCTACACACTCGAACACATTCCTTCCATATACCATAATTAGTTTCCTGGGAAATTTCGGATATGAAAAATATTTTTATGGACATAAGAGATGGGGGTCAGTTTTATGAGGAAACCTTTGTTTGAATATGAATAATATGCCTCATTTGGCTCTGTATAAGTCATCCATGAAAGGCCTATCAACCAAAGGAAAATTCTTCCTCGGGAGAGACCTCTTCTATCTTTGTACACCCCAATGACATTTTTTATCCCATATCATTTTTCATGACCTAAAACCCCCAATAATCATGGTTTAAATTTCTCCACTTCACATATGAGGTGTGTTAGAACATCCTGGCTCAATATGAATTATTATTACTCATCTATTTTGTAACATATGGTCCTATCTATATGACCTAAAACTGAAATACCCCATGTTTTCCTCACTGTATGATGTTAATCTGCATGAATGATGTCCTAGTCGCATGACACTAAATTAAAAAATGTCCAAGAACTATGTCTAGATTGATTCCTTTTGTCACATGATAAGTAGTGATTCTCAAATCTTTAATTTTAGGTCCAACTGTAACATAAAAATGTCTCCTCTCTTTTTTATATGGGTTAGACCTCCATAAGAATCTTTTTCACAAGAACTATATATAACCTGATTATCATTTTGATGAGATATGTAGTGAAACATTGATCTTATATCCCAGTTCTTCCATGATTTATTTCACCCACTCTCTTATACATGAGCTAGATCTACAAAGGAGGGTCCGATACATGTCTCACCCCTCTCGTGAGACTGTATTCAAAGAAAAATTCCCCTTCCCCACACAAAAGTTTGATCGATGTGTGTGGAAACCATCCCAAAACTACATATGGATTGATTCTCATTTTGATAAGATACATAGTAATGTTTAGACCTTATGTATCGATCCCATCTATAAAAAATACATTTCCTTCTAATGTATGGTTCAGACCTGTGTAAGGAAAACGTTACCACCTATTCTCGGAAAATTTTAAAATGAAATGATTCTTTCATATTCAGAAACTTTCCTTTCACAAACCAAACTATATGTTTAGGGAACTACGAATCTCCATAAATATCCCTAGCCATTGGACATGGAGGTTCAGTGTCCTGAGGAAACCTTTTTTGACTATGAAAAATATGCCCCATTTGGCTCTGCATAATTCACCCTCACAAAAGGCCTGTCAACCAAAGTAAAATTCATCCTCATGAGAGAACTCTTCTATATCTATAAAACCCAACAAAGTTTTCATCCCATATTACTCATCAGATTTGGGAGCCCCAGATTATATCTTATAATATTTCCCTTTCATGCCTAAATATGATGGAATATTCTTGGATAGATTACCGTGAAAAGTTCAAATCATTTATCTCTTAGTCAAAGAAAATTCACCTTAAACTTTATTCCTCAAACATACTTTCTAAAAGACATTAAACTACACAGTCCATGTCATAGTCATATAACATTAAATTGAACCCTCATCCAACTATACTTTACACAAGACAAATTTATGTAGAAGTGGTTTCTTATTCACAACTAGTGATGATATAGAAACCCTCATCATTTTTTAGACATCATTCCCTTAATAAATCATCCTTTGTGGTAATAATAAATCTAGAACTTCACAAACCACCGATCCATAAAAAATAGAGGGTCAGTGTCCTGAGGATATCTCTGTTTTTCTTTACATAATATTCCCCAATCGCCTCTATATAAATCACCCACAAAAGGGCCTATCAACCAGAGAAAAATTCATTCTCAGGAGAGGTCTATTATATCTCTATATGACCCAAAAAAATCATTCTGTAAACCAAATTTTAAACATGATATATGTTTACTCCTCAAATACATTTCTCATATCATACCTTGTATTTGAAAACCACAAAATTAGGGCCTACAAATCCCCCTCCCATGTTTGAAAAAAATATTGGGACATTCTCATCTAGAAATACTTGTTGGGTTCACCACCCCATAATTCATGGTCAAATATGTTCAACCTAAAACACCAATTTCATTAATTCAGATTAAAATAATTTAAACTTCCCATAAAAGGATACACAACACTCACCTGGTTAAAAACCCACAAAGGGAACCCTAGGTAAAAGTTGAGTATCAGCTCTCTAAACCTATGCTTTGCATGGTTTAATAAAAATAATTGAGAAAAAAAAGAGACATAAAAATTGTTAAGTCAAAAACCCATAAGGGTTTCCTAATAAAAAGTCAAGTCACACCCACTAAGCCCAAACCATAGTGTAATTGGGAAAAATTAGGGTGATATAAAAAAAAGAGATGAATTTTTTTCGGGTTTTCTATGTAACCTTATAAATAATCAAAAATATGCTCATTGAGCCCTTTGTCTTAGGCATAAATTAGATAATTGTGTTATCTTTCATCAAAATGGGGATGATTCTAGTATTGTGGTGATGATTGAGATTTATATATAGTGATGAAACCATTTAGGTTACCCAATACAATATATTTCAAAATACACTACAAATTATGATCGATTGGCATTGTAGGATAATAACTGGAGGAAAAATATGTTTTCATTTATTAATTGAATGAAAAAAATAGAGGAATATCCACATCTTAGAGTATCTCTATAGCATTTCTAGATAATAAAAAGAAATTGAAATGGATATAGTGAAAATTGGACTTACTTATTCAACAGATTAGCTAATGTCTGACGTGAGCCGTCAAGTTCCTACTCAAGATTGGATCTTTTCCCTACTTCAGATTCATATAGTGGAAACATTTGTCTAATGGAATCCCTTATCTATCAAAATTTTTATTTAATGTCTTCAAGTCCTGCTGTTGAGGATGAAAACTATTCCGTTAACCTAGCAACACAAGCCTCACATTCTCATAGCTCTGATGTTTGTGTAACCATCTGATCATAAATTTATGCTTCTTTAGCAACCAAGTGATGTAGCTCGATAGAAGTATCCTTTAGAGCATCCACTTGATGATTGGAGGCTTTAAATTAGATAAGTTCGCTTTCTAATTTAACCAATTATTCTTGAGAAATGAGAATTTTTTGAATAAAGATATGCAAGTGCTGGTAATAAAACCCACCTGTACCCAATATGAGGAAAATTTGATGAAGATTATTCACCTTGTTAGCAATATTTGATAAGAGATTATCCATAATAACAATGTAAATTTTGTGGCAAACACATTTCCTCATAGCCTACTATTTAACAACAACAATGGGATATTGTCCTTGTTCACCCACTTCTATGGGTATATAATATTGGATTACATTTATGGCATATTGGATCACTCTAAAATAAAATTACCAAGTAGGAAAATCATCTATTAATTAATTTATTTAGATATCAGGAACCATACTAAGAGGAATGGAATAAATTGGTGTATTTACCAATGTTATTCCATTGGGACCGATGTGAGTAGGACTGCCAATAGTACCAACTGAAAGCGTCAGATCCAAACTACTTTCAATAAAGAGGGAGCTTGAGTATGAATCTACCCTAAAATATGTGGAAATATGAGATGTAAGACTCACTCCCTTGGAAATTGGAGAGCTAATTGTTTTAGGAAATGAACTAAGATAAGTTAGTGGTTTTTGTACCCATCGAACTGGCTTCTCAGCACCCCATCAGGATAGTACTCCACCCACATTTGGGAATACCCCCATGATAAATTAATCGATTATCTCATGGAAGGTAAAATTATTTTATCTTCATAATCCTCACTCTTTATCATAAACCATAATTAATGAAGAATTATGGGGTGTGATTCCTTTTTAATCTGGGTGAGGGGTATAAATGAAACCTATTGAAAACATCCAAATTTTCATGGAAAATTGTAAGGAAGATAAGGTTCTCTAATGGTTACCCCATCCACCCAGGTGGTCAAAATTCTATATCGTAATGATATAATGTAGGAATGTTCTTCTAGATAACCTCTTCTATTATCCAATATCACTCCACTGGGTGATGGATAGGGAATGAAAGCAAATTGGGAGAAATCATTTAGCTGCCAAACAATGCTGTCAATGCCCAGAGATTTAGGGTGAACAATAATGATATCAAGTAGTGGATGGAGAAATATGGAATGAGGGATTGTTGTGGTATACATATATTCATAGCATCAAAAGTGTTTTTCCACCCAACCGTATAAGAATCGAAATGGCCTGCTAAGGTGATGTGGGGATCGTACCTCCTGTATCTGACACAAAAATTAATAAATATGATCAAGGGTGGGTACAACTAATTTGATAGGTTGTACCTCCACCAATGTGGTTTCCATCATCAAGGTATAGACTCAGACACTGGTATAAACATCATGAGATAGAAAGATCCATCCACTCAAAAACATGGTGAAAATCCAACCAATCTAATGTTTGGAGATATGTCTATCTAGATCCTATAACCCCATGTAGTATGTTGGACTACCTAAAGTATGGACTAGTAAAAACCCAAAAAATATCAGGATTGTTGAGTTGGATGATTCATGGTGAGCCAAACCTTCAGCCTTGGACCACTAACCTACAAAAATAACTTTATCTAGTTGCTGAATGAGATAAGTGAATGAGCATGAAGAGGATGACCCAATGATTTATCTATCATGATTTGTAGGTCCCTCTCTAATGGATATACCTTCTTGGTGTTTTACTAGGTATTGGATGTATTTAAGAACTCATCATACATATTACCAGGAATGGGGATTCCCCCAAATTGGTAGATATCCCATAAGCTGACTCCGACTTCACCATGAAATAAATGGAAAGTGTTGGTGCTAAAACACCAATAACTAATTAATTCAGGTAGAATCTCAGTTTTTGAATAAATATAAAACCAAGAAACCCATACTACTTGGTATAAGTATATGACATCCAATTATGTAGGAAATTCTATACAATTATGGTGCACCCATAATCCCCAAGACTATTCATCTGAACAACTCCCTCTAGACCAAAATCCTCAATTGGAGTTCCACTCTCCATTTGGGTCACCTCACAAGAGGTTGAAAATGGATGGATAATCTTGAATGGTGTATTTAAAGGATATTTCATGGATGTGTTGGTTGATTTGGGTCCACATAAAACCATTGAAAATAGAGACTTTCTATTAGACCATCCTAGAAATGATCTTCCCCACAACATAGATGTTTACTTGAGCACAATCCTGAGGCACATCAAGCTAAAAAGATGGAAGTTTTTGGTCATACGATGGAATGGGAACATTGTACTGAAGTATAAAGTTGTACAATGGTAGTCTCTTGGATAACGGGTAGGTCAGAAACTCCAGTGAAAAGAGATTCTTCAGAATACCCTCTTGAGGGATGATATGATGTCAAAGATCTTATTAAATGTTCTTAGACATGGAAGTTATTACCTCAATAACATTTATTGAAGTGGAATCTAGATCCATTTTTTACCTATGAAAATATCAACAAAAGTATATGATATTCCTTAAAAAAGTGCATATAAAAGTTCAAAAATACCTACTTAGCCCGCCAAGCATCTTCCTGTAAACCATCACTCCATAAGATGCTTAGTCTGTGAGGCATTTTTCACACAAGACCTTCAGTCCATGTAACAATTGAAACTTGGTCCATGGAGTTCTTGGTCCATGGAACAACCATGGATGACTAATTGATATATGGGTGAACATAATTATGGTTCATGGACGACCACCTTGGAGTTCACAAAATATTCATCTACAAAGGAGAAAATGATGTGTGGAGAAAGTAGAAAGCAAGAGAGTTTGAAAAGAGATCATTTTTAAGAGAGTATTTGGTAAAAGAAAAATGATATAGGTCCTCTATTTATAGGCATGGGTCATTTTGCAGTTTTACATGCATACAATAAACCGGTTCAAAATAGGACCAATTTCTTTATCAAAATAACCTCCTCTTCATCTTGATCAGAGCCCATTATGATAGGAGGAATTTTTTGTATCCTAAAAACTCCAAATACAAGAAGAAAACAATTATATGAATTTTTAAAAGGGGAAAAGCAAACCTTAATTCATGGTTTGGTGGAATAATTTTTTAAAGGAGGAAAATCCATGAAGAAAGTCTTGGCCCCGCATAGTAAAAATCACTATTCACCACTCTGAGAGGCGTTCACAAACAAAATTATTTGTAGGATGAGATAGTACCACTGGTGATCAAAAAAAAAAAAAATCGTTTTCATGGATGAATTTTTATTTCTTCCCTCCAAAAATGACCATCTCTGCAAATGAAAACTCATTTATGGGTGCTGATGGAATTTTACACCTCCTATGAATGAAATCATTCTTGGTAGGGGGAATCCTTTTTGGGCACCCAAAAATGAAGCCCTACAGCCCACCATAAATAACCTAGAATCCTAATATATAGTTCCTTCATTATTTGATAGAAAACCCATGAGGGGAACCAAAGTAAGAGGATGGGGATGAGGACCCCAAGAGCCAAAATACAAACAAGAATTGGGAGAAAGGTGTGAGAGATATTGATTACCAATAGGTAAACCCACCACATAACATTAAGGATGATAGGAAATTCAAACTACCTTCCATAAACCCAAAACCACTTTACATACATCATTTGAAGAAGTGTAAGTGGATGGCCCCTTCATGGTCCACTACCCTATATAGTAAAAAGCTACATGGAGGGATCCCTATACATCGTAGAAAAATTCTATATAAGAGGAACTCAAACCTGTGTAGAAAAATTCCATGTAGGTGGAACCCAACCCTGCATAGAAAAATACTATGTGGGCAAAACCTTGGACTGCATAGAAAAACACTATGCAGATTGAACCCTCACCCATGTAGAAACATGCTACATATAGGGAACCCCATCCCATATAAGAAAATACTATGCAGAATAGGGAATCTTAAGGTGTTTTCTCTCCCACTCCCATAACATCCCTCTGTTGTAAAATTGGGTCCCACTTCATCCCCTCTAAAAACTATTCTAGTGGCATTAGACTAAGTCCTCTTCCAAAGCCACCCGATATGTATGACCAGATGATTGGTCACATAAATGTGTCCTCTCAAGTCTACATACTCATGGTAAGTAGAGTCCTGTTGGTAACCTCCTAGAAATGGTGGATCCTTAGAATGCTTTCAAGTCTACATTACCATGGTAACGAGGGTACCAATCATGTATGTGATCATCTGGACCTCCCCATTATAGGTAGGGAGGGAGAGGATCACACTTGCTTTTACCTTTGATGGTTAACACCGTATCCTCCTCTCTTACATAGGAATTAGTCCAAGGTAATCCATCCTAGAGTAAGTCCCTAATCGTTTATGCAGGAGGTGGTACTCTTGATCCTCTTCACCAGCCCAGGGTACAACGACAGGAGGATATGGGAACATAAAACCCCTATATAATTCCCTCTTCTTTTGGATCCAAAACTCATCCACTAGTAGACAAGGTGGATCATGTGATATTCAGATCTGCTAATTCCTTTTATTTCTTACACTAATCATGACTCACGTGGGATAAAAGGATTAGTGGTGATCATGAAATCTACATGATCCCAAACTTCATATGGGAATCCTTTGAAGTGCAAGCCCCAATCATAGAACCTATGGGCCTCCTATACAGTGTAATCTATGAAACCATGCCTCAACCTTCAAATGGATATATTAACAATGAAGTAGAATCCTATGGGAATCCTCATGAGTATAATACCCAACTTTCCAAACTATGTGGGATTTGATTACTGACCAACAAGGATACGTAGAAAGCCTCCTTGAGGTCCAAACCCAACATACCAAATGCACCCTAATATTCTCTGGTCCAAATTCTCGATAGGGTAACATCTATATCAGAGGGCCATATTCCCTTGAATACCCTTTCATTACCACCCTTATTGGGACATATTCTTGATAATATCCCATCCTCACTTGGGAGATCAAATTTCCTATAGGTACTTCATGCCACTTTATAGTAAGTTCCACACCATCCTTGGCCAGGTACCATTCACTTGGATGTCCTCACCATATGATGTTAAACTACATGGTTTGATCCTTATCATGTGACCTTAAAAGGTATTATGTGTCCAGTTAAGTGGCACCAAACTACATGGATTATGATTCCTTTCATGAGGATACATATGAAGCCCATTTTAGGGGTTCAATCCCAACATCGAAACAACTCCCATCTATCTAGATGACAATAAAATTCATAGTGCCTCACTATATGGATTAAAATCATAATTATAATGAACAAAAATATAAGAATTTATAACCCATGTATAAAAAGGTACCATTGATGGAGAACCTAAGATACATATAGATCCCTCCATTGATGGAGAACCTCATATTCACACAAATGATTATGAAACCATGCATGATAGAAATTAATTTTTAATAAAGGGTGACCCACATCATAGTTGGTAATGAACAAATGATTCATAAACATTTCTTAAATCTATAATAGAGTCCTAGAATAGGCAATAATTATTTCCCAAAAAGGGGGTGATGTGCCTGACTTCCCATCCTATCAATTAATGTGAGTCCCTAATTGTTGTTGGGGCTATTTCTCAACAACCACTTTCCTTTGGTAAGAAGGTTCATAAAACATCTTTAATGGGGGAACCTTTGGGTGTTTTAGGCTATACGAATGAACCATTGGAAGCTGTTTGAGAATAGTGAACCCTATTTGAATGATTGTTCAATATTCAAAACCCTTATAATTAGTCATACTGGGAGAAATGATATTATCATTGGAAACATAATGGTAAACCTAACATGAAATAATTTAGTTATGATATCTCCTTGACATGTTAAAAAGAATAGAATGTCCGGTTCTCATTGGACTGCTTTGTTCCTTCCATGGTAATCCCACTTCATTCTCATTGAAAACACACGCGTAAGGGTAAAAATTAAGTTAATTTTTTAAATTCCCATTCAAAGGATTTTTAAATTAAAACAAAAAATGGTATTTAATTATTATAAAAAATAAGGATATTACATATTCTATTCAATTACACTACTAATTCTGGTTAACTTACTTACACTACTTGAATTCAGACATTCAATGATGATGATGTACTAATTCCAACTAGACACCTCTAAGTGTAACTTCAGGAGTCTAAAATTTTAAAACTTCCAACACTTAACCTAGAAAAAAATTATCACAGTAAAGACTAATAATCTCCCACTTGAGAATCTTTTTCACAGGTTAAGTCACATAGAAAACCCTTAAGAAACCTTGATATACCTTATATCTCATGATCTAGTTGACTAGAGAGTGGGGAAATAATTAATTTCCCTTTGGTATATGAGTATCCAGGTTGGTATACCTTAGGTTATATTATAATAATGATGAGTGTGCATATGTGTTAGGAGGAATCATGCCATTGAGTGATATGACTTGAAATTAGAGAGGAGAATGGAATACGAGAACCCATGTGGGGTGTCGAGACCATGATATAACTTTAGGATCCATGATGGGTGCCTAAGTCCCATGATGACCCTAGAGAGGTATTGTGTCATAAGGTGAGTACAATGATAATATATTATATATTTAGTGATGATAATGGGTTTTTGACTCTTGAGGCCAACCTAGTAGATGTGTGATGGGTTTGGGTGGGTGGACAACCCATGTGAACATTATATATGAGATTAGTTGGGTGGACGTTATTCCCCCATGAATTTTTCTATGATATTGGATGAGTGGGACCTATTCCCCCATGCATTCTATATGATATTAGTAGAGTGGGATCTATTCCCCTATGTAGTGATATATGAGATTAGTTGGGTGGGTTCCATTTCCCTATGCATTTGTATATGAGATTAGCAGTGTGAGTTCTATCCCCCCATGAATTGTATTTGAGATTAGCTGGGTGAGCACTATTCTTATATGTAGTTATATATGAGATTGGTTGAGTGGTAACCATTCCTTCATACATTTGTATATGATATTTACAAGTGGTATGCAATGCCCCTTGATTTTATATAGCTTTGGATCATGCTTAGAGACATCGAGTATTGGATAAAGCAGGTATAATCAACTTCAGGTGTCACCTTAGAACCTAAAGTATGATAATGATTTATTTTATTATGATTCAGTACTTTATTTTATTATGTTGAGAATATCGCCAATGCATACACTATATTACTGGTTATGTTAGGGTCACTGTTTCTAGTGGAATACTGAGTTTTAATCACACCCCACTTAGGTGGCCATAATACTTTGGTACCTAAGCATACCTCATGTTCATAGGTTCAGGTAGGGAAGAATTCCAATGTTTTATGATCAGGATGGAGAAAATTGAGTGAGGTTTAGAGATTTGGCTGATATGAGGATATTAGTGGAGTCTCCTTGAATTTTATTCTTTTATTTATTTGTATATGTGATCATCCTATTGGGTAATCAGTTGATATATGACTATAAGGTTCCACATTCATTTTGTTTTAACATGATTATTTTTTATTGTAATTTTTTACTTTGATTATTTTTATTAATGTTGTTGGTTATTTACATTGGTTTCTTCACTATAATACGAGGGTATAGTCTCCCCATAGTAACACCTTAGAATCTTACTACTATCTGAAAACCTCTAGCATATGGGTATATGTGTATAGGGCCTCATAACTCTCTAGTTGGGACACTGGTGAGTGGTTCACAAGCCAGGGAATTGTAATGCTATATTAATAAATCTTTTTCTATTATCTTACTATTTAGGATATGGTATAAAATGGATCTTGGAATGTGTTAAATTTTTTTATGGAACTCATACTAGTGTATCATGAACACCTTTTCTACTAGGAATTCCTAGTTACCATGTCAATAAGATTTCTATTCTTAGTTTTTACTACTATATTCGAGTTATTGATTCAAGAATGATATGATTTTTGAGGTTGTTATTATGGTTTTTCCTCTTGTACCTCTATAAAAGGCCTATGTTTATGCATTATTTTTTACATGTAGGATTCACATGACATACACATGATTGTGTGTGATTGATTTCACTAACAATAAGGGGTTCAATTATTTAAATTGTCAACAAAAACTTATATAGAGTTTTCCTACATAACTTGTTGGTAGAATTCTACTTAGCTAAACCCTAATATTTTTCTTGATGATAGGTAATGTGGATCTTATGGTGATATGTTCTTGTATTATGGATATATAGTTCATCTATGCATGAGATGTATATTGACCCATAATAGGTTGATACAGGCATTGAATTCCTTGGTGATGGACCCTCAGTGGGTTGATTTAGGAATTGGATGCCTTGATTTTGGTCTCAAAATAATAAATAGGGTTTTTATTTAAAGTTTGAACAATAATCTATATGGTGTTTTCCTATATAGTCTCTTAGTGACATTCTACTTAACTAAACTAGGTGACTATAAATTTCTCGATAAAGATCACCATAGGGAAATTATATTATATATGCATGGATGTGATATTGATTCTTTAGGGGGGGTAGTCTATTATATAGATACCTAGTAAGGATTTGATCTCTAAAGTGGGTGATTGATTTTTACATGTGATGCCTAATGTTTATATTATAGAACCCTAGAGTTCATGTATTGGATCATGAGTTACCTTGTGATATTGATATGGGAGTAGAGATGTTGCCCCATGGGTTGTGACCAATGTGGTATGTGATTTATAGAGTAGGTGGGAGATCCTAGCATACTTGATATATAAATCATAATATTGGTGAGTAAGTAATGTGATTAGTAAATATGAATTTTCATACTAATGTTGTGATGAGTTTGGATATGTGAGGGTAATCGGAGAGAGTGGGGTTATCCCAATCCTATGAGAGCCTTTATAAATTAAATTTATGGATAGATACCTTGTGTTTTAAATTTATGTATGATATGTGTTATTTTGTTTATGGTAGGAGTTAGTAATATGTCTTAAGGATGCTCAACACAGGTGAGGTATGCCTAGAATATGTGGTTTGAATTGGGAATAAGTTTCCCATTGTAGGTAAATACCCTAAGAGGTTTTGGAATATGCATGTGAGATGCCTTGGACTTTGTGATTTAAATAACTTGAGTTATTTTGGTATCAAGTTTAGGTTTTGATATGGTGGGTTTGGTTGAACACATGGACTTTTTAGATTCTATTGTGGTTTTCAATGAGAGAGTCAATAGTTATCCTCGATGGTTGAATCTAGGATAGATAGAGAATGGGTAGCTGATTTTGGTTTTGGAATGATGCTTGAGTGGTGTGTGATCATGTGGTTAGCCTCAATATGAGTGAGATATCATGCTTGTTGGAAGAGATCATTGAGGGTGCTTCTATTTAAATGAAATTGTCATGTTATGGGGCATGGTCAGTGTTTAGGCATGTGAGCCTTGGTTTGATGGGATGCGACTAATTGGTTCATGAGTTGGGCTATGCGACCAAGTGTATAAGAGTGCACCCCAATTTAAAAATAGATAAGAACATGTGTGAGGGTTCTTAGAGGTTCAATTTTCATTAAGGATGATATTGGTGCTTGACATGGATTTTCATGGGAAATAATTTATGCACTAATATGAGTGTAAAATATTTACGTACAATGCCTTTTTTAATCTTGAATCGGTGGAATGGGTCATGTGAGAGTCTATTGAGAATTTTTTGGGTTGTGAGTGAACCTAAGTAGTGTAGTGATATGGTGAGTTCCCAGTTCTCAACTGTGTGGAGTAGGGTCATAATATTTCAATGGATTTTAGTTTAAGGGTCACCCTTAGAGCGAGGTGACCATGGTGAAATGAAGATGTATGTAGTAAAAATGAATTATGGTTTTGATGATAATGGAGACATCCCTATGGAGAGAGACTACATCAATGATGGATTAGAGTACTATGGTATAGTAGATCCAAACTTGGACCTTGAATGGAGTGTTAGGGTTAAGGGAATGGGTGAGTGTGGCCCGAGAGGAAAGGCACGCATGTGATATTGAAAATCCATCAGGCATTGTGCTTTAGGAGGGGTGTAATGGAATCTATATAGAAGAGATAACAACTTTGACTATTTTAGGATGTGACCCTTGTTCTAGATAGAATTTCTATGGACACTAAGGATGGAATTCTCGATAAGCCAACAATGGGTAGTAATTAGTGTTTTTCATTGTCACTCAAGTATGGGTGAGATGATCATATCCAATTATTATGTTTTAGTAATGGAAGGAGTGTGGATCATGGAGATTTTAATTTTGGATTGGTAGATCGATAATGATGACACTTCCATGGTGTGAGGCATCAAATTGGTTACAAGTGTATGTCCCTCATACTAGAAGGTTCGTGGATGCAGTTAGACTAGTCAATAAATGGATGTGTTTTCCCTAGGATCCCGGTGTATAGATGAATTCAATTTTATCTGGTTCTACAATAAATATTATAATTGGTATTTTGATGCAGTTTTAGATGGAGTCCAATAGTTGAAATCGATCTTAGAATAATTTCATTGTGATCAGAGGGTGAGTCAGAATGATGTTGTGTTAGTTCTTATAGGTAGAGAATAATGGATAGTATAGGTAGATGAGGGCCCCACCATAGAATTACATAGAGTGTCGGGTTTGGATGTTGGTGTGGGTGATTAGATGACTCTGCTAAGCTTTGAGGAGTTAAGGTATGGTGATGTGATAGTGTTTAAGTGGGTGAGACTAGGTGTTTTAGGGAAAATTAAATCAACAGAGGAGCATCCAGTGTTTTTACAAATAATTGAATTTGGTGAGGTGGAAACCACATCAAGCGTGTCAATGGACTAATGAGAATTCATTTTTGGTATGTGATTCCTATGGTTGGGAGCACCATGGCTCAGAATAAACCTTTGTTAGTGGATCCTTATAACAGGGAGCACCATAATACTAATGATGAATCAGTTGATGAAACTTTTGTGACTTAGGGTAGAAAATTACGATTGAGCACCGTCGTAGTTTTTGGTGATGGTGATGAGCAGGTGGATCGACTTTTGGAAGATTATACGCTTGATATTGGGAGTGGTGTAGTAGAAACTCACTTAATGTTTTAGGATATAACATGATGAGTTAGTGGTGAATTTATAGATATATAGTTTAGTATTTTTGGTTAGAAGACCACTACAGATTATTGGGTGTGAGATTTTTATGGTGGAGAGTTTGTAATGACCTATGTCCTTATGAGTTTTGAAATTTATGGTAAATTTTATTTTTTCATTCTATATTCGTGTAAATTTTATGAATTGGGAATCATATAAAATTCAAAGTGTTTACAAATCTAGTGATGTTTTTAGATGTGTTTTGAGGCATGATAGGTGTTTTGGGTGCTTAGGTGAACATGTGAGTAGGGGTCGGGGTGAACCCTATTGAAATTTTCAGTTTTTACAACTCATTGTGTTGTGATGGGTATTGATTGTGTCTTGAAATCCTATAGTGAGGTGGCATTTCCATTCATAGTGTGGCAACCACATTGTAAAGAGGGTGACTAGCCTTGGGGTTGGCACTGTTTGAGAGAGCATTGCACTGTGATCCAGGTGGGTTGCTTCACAATGATGGCATGTTAGAAGAGGATCCTATTTCTTAGGGTGTATCAAACTAAAAGCTTGGATGGATGCATCGTGATGGTGTTTGGCCGGGGAGATGCTCCTTTTACTAGGGTTCGATCACTCCAAAACCCATAGGGCCCACACTATGACCAATCCAGGTAGGTAGCACCAGAGTGAGACTATTGATGTTGTTCCATGACTAGTGTCCTAGGTTATTATTTTTTATAGGACTGGACATAAATTTTTTGGGTTGAACCTTTCACATTTTAAAGGATCAAGGACATCAAGATATGACATTTTCAGCTATCTCTCCCCCTTCTCTTCCTCTTTAAATTCCAATGAAGACCCTTACTCCAGTAGCCTGAATCCGGTGGTAAATTTATTACACTGACATAATATAAAAATATAAAATCCTAAAGGACCAAATAGTTTATTATTCTTGGTAAAATAGATATATACTTGAATCTCAAAATACATATGAAAAATATAAAATACAATATAGTAAAAGTAAATATAATTCATCCTTGAACTCATTAAAATATTGCTTCTGAATATGCTAGGAAAAGGAAAGAAAATAAAAGTAAGATAAAATTCTTAGTAAGGGTTATATATAATGAAATATATCATGAATAAATAAGTAATAATCAATATGAAAATGTAAATAACTGAAAAATAATTCCATTTAATCAATAAATTGAGAATGAAGAATAATATGGCAGGAACAAATAATGATAAAAAAATTCCATATAAATAATCACACGATCTTGAAACTTATCCATGGATATTATAACTAATCAAGTAATCACATATAAATAAATAATTGATTTTATAATGATGGATTGGATAATAAAATACATCTAAAACTTACCATCTAGGCCTTATGGAAAGATAGTTTAAACTATGGGTAAGTATACACTAAAAACCCATTTAATAAGGCTATCCAAATAGTTTTGTCTCATGATACCTACAAATGCATCGATGAACTATATAATTATGGGTCCTACCCATAACTTCATGTCCAATTTATTCCTCATATATTGAATGATCAATTTAATTTATAAAAAATATATCTTATCAACAAATATCTATTTTGAATAAAGAATACAAAATATCAATATTTCTCCATTCAATCAAATAACTTTCAAAGTAAACACCGTATATAGAAATGGTAACGATTAGGAAATAATCATATCTATGATATAAAGAATATGAATATTTTATAGTAATATAATTTCCAATGATCATAATAAAGTGAATGTTTTGAGGTAAAGTTAATGACCACAAAATTAATAAGAGATAAGAGATGACCATTGGTTCATCAGAAATATAGGTTTTGTAATAAAATCATGTACTTTTGAAAAATAAATAAAATGGAAGAAAATGTTAAAATAAAATTTAATTAAATAGTTTTCCTTAAAAAATAATTTAAAACATGTATAATAATATAAATATCATAAAATGGTTAGGGTGAAAGTAAATTCCATTAACACCATATACGTTAAAAATACCCCTTTTAACTATTTGTAAAGAAAGTTGAAAACGTACCTTTTATAAATCATTAGAAATATTTATTTCAAAACTTTTAAAAATTTAATAATAAATTAAAATTTCATTAATAAATCATTTGATCAATAAAAAGGACTTTTTTAAATCAATTTTTATAAATATGGACATGGAACAAAAATATATCTGATTAAAAGAGAAATAAAATCATTTTTTCTTTTAAAATTTTCTTTGCTTGATTCAACTACCAAAGGGAGGAAAAGTTAGAAGAAAATATGGAAAATTATTAAATATACATAGAATAATAAAATAATTTTATCATATGAAGGATAAGTTATAATATTCCTTCAACAAAAATTTAATAAATCCCAAAAGAAAGTGACATTGTAAAATAAATTCTTACCCCTTTATTGACTTTTAAATTGCAACCCCATAAAAGAATAAAATTGAATTTAAAAATTAATCATCATGAATAAATTTGTATTTATGTTAAATATATCAAAGGGGAAATATATACACCATGTAAAAGTGAATAGGTTCATAATAACAAATATGTCTCAATGGAATGTAAATTAAGATAAAATATCTTAAAACAATCATACAGTTGAAGTGAGAGTTAATCAATGAATTTAATATGTGTTTAAAATATAAATATATATAAAATAAGTGTAAATAAAACATAAAATAATAAAAATTAATTACACACCTAACCTTATAATATCAAAGACATTGAATAAGTAATATAACCCAATGAAAAGAAATTGAGTTTTGAAACACTTACCACTTGGTAATTTTCAAGTCAAATTCAATCACATGAGATAATTTGAATTGAAAATTAAAATAATATTAAGTATTAATGATTCACGATATAACATGTAAAAGGGGAAACACATACACAATATAAAAAAATTAGGTTCATAACATTAAAATATGCCTCAATGAAAGGAAATTGAGACGAAATCCATTACCTCAAGTCTGAATCGTCACATGCATTATTTAACTATAGAATAATAAATTATGTTAATTATTTACTTTATTATGAATTTTTTTCAAGTTTATTATTTATTTTATTTTATTTATTTTTGTTTTATATTTAATTACTTAATTAATTAATTTCACATCATATGTTTTGGCGATATTCGATTCATATGTCCAAAATGACATCAGTAGGTTGACTATGTTAAAAGAGTTCATTGTTCCACCATTTATAAAGTAATAATAATGAAATAATTATCATTTTTGTACATCATTTATAATTTTTAAACCAACCATTAAATATGTTTATGAAAAATGAACTATGTTACAATCATGAAGATGGTAAGTCGTATGTACGTATGAGTAACATTTCCATTTTTCAAAGACCATGATGAAAAGAAAAAAAGAATAATTTTATATATTTTTAAAAATAATTATAACATAAATATGATACTATTTAATTAAATACACTTATATATATCCTTCATGTGACGTGGTTATGAAAAACGAATCAAATCACTTCGTGGAGGTGGTAATCCACATGTACAAATGATCAACGTTATCATTTTAAAATGAATAAAAATGATAAAAATTATATGATATATCATATTTATATAATTATAAATATTTCATGAATATAATATATATATATATATATATATATATTAAATCCATCATTAAAATGAGTCATGAGTGGTGGTGACGGAAAACAAATTACTTTGGTTCGTGAGGCGTTAGTCTTCCATACGCACGAGCATCAATTTTATTTTCCATTTTATGAATGAGGAGATCAATATAGGGTATTAAATTAACATAAAAACATCTCAGTATATGGCATAATTTTTTTTGTTATATCATCATGGTTTAATAAGATTTTAAGGAGGTGTAAGAAGAAATAAAGCAAAAATGCTCGATTAAGAACGATCCCAAAAGCCTTACTAGGAGGGTTTTATAATAAAAAAAGGAATCTAGGATATGTTAAGGTAAGTATGGAATGGTTTTTTGTAGGTATTTAAAAATAAGGCTTTTTAAGTTTTAATAAAAGAGAAGAAGAGGTTCCCTTTTATAAGTGTGGGGAGGGGTACTTTTAGAATTTCCTAAAATATTAAATTAATATAAATTAATTTTTATTTTAAAATGGGTCAAAAATTATATAATTAGAATATAGGATGATTATTTTTAGAAATAATATCATAAAATAAAATTTTGACATATTTGGATTAGGTTTTTACCCTTATCTCTTTATTTTAACCCACATTAACCCTTTTTGACAATTACCATGATAATGATATTTTTACTCTATAAGGGTCAATATAGTAACTATAAAAGAAAAATCAGGACATAAATAGACCATAGATGACATTTTTAAACATATAGAAAAAACTTGTCTAAAGATAGTATTTTTAGGAATTGTAAACCATTTAATAAAATATTATTTATTATAAAATGACATTAATGCCATTTTTAACACTATTCATTTAATTTGAATTTAAATACATCAATAAAAAAGGTAAATTAAAATATAAGATTTAAAAACATAAATAATATGATATATTCATCAATAAAAATTTGGTAACACTATAAATAACTCAAATTATATTACTTTTAATATTTTAAAAATCATTTATCTTATTTTTCTATTAATTAATGAAATATGATGTCAGAGTTGCGTAAGCATTTAAGGTAATTATATTATCACTAAAAATTATAAATAAATTAAAATAATTAAAATAATTTAACTATTCTCAAATTAATAATTAATATTCATTTATAACTTTCTTTTTTCCCTATTTGAACACATAATAGATACTTAAAAGTGGGAAAGTGACATTTTGTATTTTTCTTTACTTAAAATTTTATATAGGTCACTTTCATGGAAAAGTGTTCTATAAAAAAATAAATATAGATACTAATGTGATAAGGGTATAAATACCTTAATCCAATAATATTTGAGATGAATAATGGTGTCATTATCACTTAGTTTTAACCTAGGTTAACCCGATTTACCCTTTTATCATGGTGATTTTTGATTATTTTTAATATTCATTATGAAAAAAAAATTACGTTGAAATTATTAAATAATATTAATTTTAATGATTTAAAATATAAAATAAATTTTAATAAATTAAATATCTATAAGTTTTATAAATTCTTTTTATAAGTATCCTACAAAGCATGATGAAAAATGATTTTCAGAAAAAAATGTCTTTTTATTTATAAAAGTATTTTTATACCAAGATCATATATAATATCGATTCATATGTAATTAATTATATTATTTATAACTAAATGATAATTTTATTAATTTAGGATCAAATTGAAAATATTATGGGGCCTTTTCAATGAAAATAAATGATAATTTTACAAAAATCGAAAATTTTCACTATTCACTGAAAAATTAATATTTTTTTGAAAAATACCAAAAATTCACACTAAGTTAATTTTGAAATAATTATTTAAAAAATGAAGTTAATTTTTTCTAATAAAATTTATAAAACTAGTAAAAATTAATTATATTATTTTTTCAAAAAATGTAATAATTTTTTTGATGAAAAATATATTTTTGAAGAAGGTAAAAAATTTACAAAAAATTTCATGCTTATTTACCAATATATTTGATTTATATAAAATATTTATACTTAATTTTAAAAAATAGGTTATTCCTATTCATACCCCAAATTTAAACAGTTGGTTATAATGACCACGTTTAAATATAGAGATTTTCGGTGTGATCTTCCTCCCCTTCTCACAATTTTATCCTCCCATAATATCCCTTTGATTTGGTGTGATTTTGGGCTTTGGGTTTAGCAATGATTTAACCAAATCATGGTGAAATTATCTTAGACCAATGGGGATTTTGTATGCAATTGGTAGAAAAATTTCCTTGAGGATAATCATGTTCCATCTCTTTCTGTTTCATTAATATTACATTTCCCAATGAAATTATTTATGATTTTTTCCTAAATTGGATGAAATTGGAGATTGATTAGGAGTTAAATGATAGGGAATTTTCTTAGGATGGTTCTGTGGGTTTTCCATAGAACTTACATTAGCGGTTTCTCATCGTTTAGTTGTGATGATGTAGGATGATGATTTATTAGGAGATTATGTTTTTTTGATTAAATTGATTTATTAATTATAATTAATTAAAATTAATTATTCATGGGGAATGGATTGAGTTTGGGGATTGGGTGTTGATATAAGGTTGGAAAAGGATTGGATGATCTTATGAAATGGTGTTTGAGCTTCAATAAAAGGGGATAAAACCATGAATGAGGTAGGTGGATCCTAAACACCTCCATTAAGATTTTTGAATTGTGTTTATGTGCGTGTGATATATGGTCTCACCACTTACATTAAGTCAAAATTAAATTTAAAATGAATTGTTCCTAAATTACAGAAAACACATAGAAGTTTAATGGGACATGATGGACCCTTTAACACTGATTAATTCCTGGATCATCGATGGCCAAGGGAATGCTTATAAATTTATATCATGTGGAATAATGACCCCATGGGGTATAAATTAAATGAATTGAATTGAATTTAATGAACATAGTGAATCTTGTGATAGGGGACCCTAACTCTATTTGAGTAGGTAACAATGCTAGACTAGGATGGTTGGCCTAAGGGTAGGCCTTATATAACCTTGATATACCTTATATCATGTGGGCTAGTTTACTAGAGAGGGGTGAGTGTTAATTTATCACTGGTTTGTGTGTACCTAGGTGGGTATACCTTGGGAAGGATTGTAGTAATGATGAGTGTGTTCTTGTGTCAGGATTCATCATACCACTGAGTGATGGGCCTTGACTATAGAGATGATAATTTTATAGGGGAACCCATATAGGGTGTCCAGATTGAGATATGACTTTGGGAACCATGATGGGTTCCCTGATCTCATGTTGATCCTAGAGAGGGATTGTACCAGGAGGCAAGAACACTGATAAGTTATTATAGATGTAGTGATGAGAATGGGTTGTGTTCTCTAGAGGCCAACTTAGGAGATATGTGATATTTTTGGGCAGGTAGAAAACCTATGTGGGTATTATATATGAGATTAACTAAGTATGCACTATTACCCCATACATTTTTATATGATATTTTTCATTTAGGTTCTATTCAACCATGTATTTTATATAAGATTAGCTGCCAATACATTTTTATATGAGATTTTTCATTTAGGTTCTATTCAACCATGTATTGTATATAAGATTAGCTGGGTGGAATCTATTCCCCTATATAGGTATATATGTGATTAGTTAGGTGGGAGTTATTCCCCCCATGTAGTGATATATGAGATTAGCCAAGTGGTCACTATCCCCTCGTGCATTTTTGTATGAGATTAGCTAGGTGGGAACTATTACCCCATGTATTGTATATGAAATTATCTATGTGGTAACTGTTCCCCCATGCAATGATACATGAAATTATCTAGGTGGTAATTATTCTCCCATGCATTTGTAAATGAGATTAGCTGGGTGGGTGATATTCCCCCATGCATTGTATATGAGATTAGTCATGTGAGCTCTATTCCCTTGTGTGGTGATATATGAGATTGGGCGAGCAAGATTTATCACACCATGCATTGTATATGTGATTTATGGGAGGGACACACTACCCCCAATGTTATATGGTTATGAATCATTCTCAAAGACATCTAACACTAGCCAAAGTATGTATGACCGACCTCAGGTGCCACCTTAGAATAAAAGGATCAATGGTAATTTATTTTATTGTGGTTTAATAATTAATTTTAAAATACTGAGCATATCACATATACATACACTATATTCACTAAAAAAATGACTTATACCAACAGAAATTTATTATCAGATAATATATCTGTTGGTAAAAATGATTAATTCCAACAGATATTAATTTTTGTCTGTATTAATTTTAATTACCAACACTTGATTTTACCAACGGATATATCTGTTGATATTGATCACTCAATACCAACACATCTTTTACCAACAGTAAAATCTATTACTCTTTCCAAATTTTTTTTACTAATACATAAATCTGTTATTAATAATAACCATTACAAAAAATTCTTTTTTCATCAATAATTTTTTTATAATAAATTAGTACAACAATTATTTTATCAATAACTAATCAAGAAAATCCAATTTCTTTATATATTATTATTTTTACACCAGATTCCATATTCATTTTTTGGATTTTATTAAAAACATCTCATTAATTTATTATAATTATAATTTTATTTAAATATCATTACTGTATAGTTTTCAAATTTCTTCATTTAATAAACATTTAAATATTTTTTTATAAAAAACAATTTAAATCATTATGATATTTCATATATTTACATATATTTTTTTTATACATAGTATCTATATTTATCAATTTCCTTTTATATTATAATTTGACAAATATAATTAAGTTTAATAAAAAAATTTAACAAAAAAATATATAAATTTAACATTAGGGGATTTTATCTAATGAATTGGATCCCTAGATCGGTGATGGATGTGCCCTTGAATCCTCCTTCATCTCCATGGGGTTAACAGCATGGGAAGAGCTCGATTCATCTTCCATGTTGGCTGATATTTCTGAAATTGAACAATTTTTGAAGGTTCCAAGGGTATTCGATGGTAATATATCGGTGGTTCCTAGTGACTACTTGACCTCCGGTTGCTTCCCTCATGCAGTATTTCCATTCATGTTGGTGGGATACTTTGTTTGGATTTGGTGGAATCTATGGTGGTTTCGAGTTCTTGTTGAGGTTGTTGTGGTGGATGATTTTCAAATCGATGAAGATTGGGGAGGCGTCTTGGGGTCCTAGTGTTGTTCGACAGTAGTTCTGGTACCTGACAACAATGGATCATGGTTCACCGAAGGGATCTATGTCATGGATCAGACATATGTTCTCTAGTGATCCTTGGTACATTTTATCATTATAGCTCTTTAAAGTGTATCTAATTATTCACTCAAGATGCTGATGGTTCTTCTGGTTTCATGTTCAATGTGTCAAATTAGAGTTCAAAGATATCTGATTGTTCTGAGTTTATGTGCTACTAGTCCTTTTACTGTTTCTTGAGTGGGAAAAAATTTCACTAGATAGAATTGATGTTTTCTCAGAAAGGATGGTTTAACTAGAATATATTAATTATTTTGCCTTGATTAATGATTTTAAAGCCTGAAATGTTTCTTCTATAGTGGATATTTTGGGAAGCTGGTGATTAGGTAGACTGAAATGTGCACTGTTGTTTGGTTCTAAACCTGGGAGAGTGATGCTGTATTGGTTGTTTTCAGTGTTTATGAGGTGCTGCAATGTCTTCTATTATTTTTTTTGAGTTGGGTATGGTTCCCACTAAACCAAAAAGTTTCCTTTTCAAAAAAAAAAAAAAGAATTGGAGGACATCGGTCATTTCCTCTCATTGGAATTTTCTAAAGCATCTTATATGATAGATTCTTTATTGATATCTTGTTCTGAACATCGTCAACCTGTGTTGAAATTCTCTAACATGCATGTCAATGATTTTTCAGATCAGTAGCATCACATAGTGGTGGGTCTACTTAACTCAATTTTTCTTATTCATTTATTCATTAAAGATGATCTGGTCACATTTTTCAAATTCTCTTGAATACTTCTATTTCCATGTCTTTAGGTAGACATTCACCTTTCCCATGAAGCATGACTCCATTACTAAAATGGTTTGTGTGTGGTTACCTGGTCTCTATCTTCTATTTCAAAATCCAGTAAGGCTATGAATCTTGGGGAATCCATTTAGGATATTTTTAATGCTGATTGTCATACTCCCTCCACAAAGCATCCAACAGTTTCTAGAATTTGTGTCAAAATGAATATTGTTCCTCCATCTCCTATGATTGTTTGATTGTTACTTTAGATTTGTTCAATGATGTCAAATACACATTATTTCAGTTTATTGTTATTTTTATTTGATTCAAGGCTACTTATTAATTGAACATAGAAGTCAAAAAATACCATGAATTACCAATGTCTAAAATTTTTATTAATTTGGATTGAAAATTAATGCCAAGACAAAATACTATCATGTTTTGCATTATTTTGTTTTAGTTTTTGTTTCACATGATTTATTAAAATGATATTGTTTTATCATTTTTATGATTTAAGAATGATTATTAATATTATCTTTGGTTTTGTTTTTCAAGGCCTTTGATATGACATATTGAGGTTCCTCATGTTTTCATTTCATTTCAACATTAACCTTACCACCTAGAGACATAAGGTATTTCTATGCTTTACTAATTATTTCTTATTTTTAATATTTAGTTTTAAAATTCATTTTATGTTTTTTAAGTAGTTGTGTTTAAGTGACTAAACTAGTTATAAGGTGCTATAAAATAGGATGTGAAGGTGGGTGTCCATCTTATGTGGGTTTGCTTATGATTTTTGGACATTCATGTTATATATGTTTACAAAAACGACCCAAGTTGAACTCTATGCTTATGTGGGTAACTCACAGGCCTTCCATTTGACTATAAGATTCACTGCATACTATAACTAAATGCTCATGTAACAAATCATAGGTATTAAATTTAATTCTTTATATCATCATCTTTTTTATACATGCCATGCTCATTGAATCATACACTCTTTATTACTTTTATTTCTTCAAAACCAATTTTAACTATTATCTTTTAAATTAGAACACTTCAAAAAGATAATGTATTAAACATTGTTTTTAAATCCTTACACATATTCTATGTTAAATGTAAGGAGATATTGACTTTAACATATCAAGTCCTAAATACATTAGATCAACTCTTTTTTGGGATAAATAATTGAAATCAATGAATGTTATTGTTGTAAATATGGTAGTGGATGGGTGGGTGGATTTTATTGGGTAGGGATTCTAAGACCCTGGTTTTTCATATGTTCCATGTAATTTATAATATGATTGCATTATTAGTATTATCAGAACTTTCAGGTCCATGCATTTTAATTTCTATTCATATTTTATCTTATGAACTGAAAATGAATATATTAGTATAATTCAATATTTTAGTATTCAGAACTTTTCATTAAGTTTGAAATAGTCATTTGTACTCTTTGAAGTTACCATTTTTTTTTCCATTTTTTAGATTCTAAGGATGAAATAAATTTATTCTTCCATCTTATCCTAACAAAATGGAATTTATAGGTTTAACATTTCCATTTCCATTCCAAATTCCATTCAATTTTTTGTGAAGGTGTTTTTCAAATAGCATCCCCAATGTTTTTCAGTGCATCTGATCCACAGAGGGAACTCATTGAGTTTGATTTGGTAGAACAATTAATGTTCTAATAGCATGTACACAAGTTTTTTTAAAAGAGCAGTCATAACATCATCCATTTCTTTATTCTTTGTAGCATATATTTCTTTATTTCTGGATGATTCATAGTGTTAATTCCACTAGCATATTCCTATTTCCATCTAAGTACAGTGAATGTTATACTACCATAAAGTCCATAACAACTTAATTGTTTTAATTCTATTTTTTAACACTTTAATTATTTCAATTTACATAAAACTCATAAATGTATGTGCTGTGACATAGAACACACATTTCATTGACTGTATATTCCCTGAGAAGTCATGTCATGTTGGTAATGATCTTTATAGATTATGAAATATTTTTAATCATTACATTTTTTTTAATTTAAAGCTAGTCATGGTCATTAAAAGATAATGAAAAAAAGGAACACAATAAATCATTGTATGTGTTGAGTGCTTAGGGTCTAAATGATGCAATGCAGTCAAGGTTTTAATTTCAGGATGATGGAAAACAGAGATCTACTGGTTATTGTTTATGAATCTGAAGAAAAAATATTTATGCCAAGCAATTACAACATTGTTTGTTCAACATGGCCAGGGTTAGATGATCCTTTGAAATAGTTTAGAGCAGTTGAGATGATTTCACTATGTTTTCACATTCATATTCCATGGTCAGTGAAAAAATCTAGATATATGTATTTTATACCATTGTTTTCACATTCCAATGCCATGTTCAATGAACATATTTAAGTATATGTATTTTAGATTATATTTGCTACATTTTTGGTTATATATTTACAGTTTGATTCCCATTTTTGACACACTAAGGGGTTTATGGTTTTTGCTATATATTCATTTATTTCGGGCTGCATATTGAATGTTTTTAGTGTAAATAAAAAATAACTATTTTTATGTTTTATGATAAATGAATGCATAAAACAGATTGAATTTTTGATGGTTGGTTGGTTTTTGTTTTGGATTCATGTTCAGTTTGAATTTTTTAGGATTAAATAACTAATGACTTTTGGGATGCATATTGGTAGTTCTAGGGATTCATTTTCATTGATGGTTGGTTTGTATTTGTTTTGGATGTATATTCATTTCATTTGTTTTAATGGAATTTGGGTTTATTTGGCTATCTATGTTTGGTTTTTAGGTGGTTTCAGGGATTTGCATGTCCATCTACATGATGTACAAGTGACAAGTGTGTTCTTTATTCATTCATTTGGTTTTATGATAGGGGTTTGTTTCATTAACTCATTGTTATTTTTCTATTTAGATGACTTTCCTTTATTAAGTAGGAACTCTCTATCATGAACAAATTCAATCAAATATCAATCCATCCATATTCATAGCACTAGTTCCATGATAAAATTTCAAATAGGAAGCGTGAAGGATCCATTGTTCAATGGCCAATAGGGGGACCTATTTCCATTTTAAACAATTGTTCATCCCTTTCCTTTTGATGTTGGATCCTGTCAATCTGAGACAGAAGAAGTTTGTTCCTTATAAACTTTATCTCACCAAGGAGTACATCACCGGTAGCTGATACATGAAGGGTTCCAGCATTCCCCACTTTAAGATACCTTTTTAATTCAATATGCTCATCATATCCATCTTCAGATATGCAATCAGAAGTTGAATCCAGTAGTATATCACATTTAGAGATAGCATAAAGCCATAGATGATCACTGAATATCTTACCTTGTGCATATTGAACTGGTCAGAAAGAAACATCACACAATGTCCAGATAGTTTATGAACATACCTAACTACTATAGTCATGTGTGAGAGTTATGCAAGCGTTAACCTCTAGTTTATTTCTATACAGATCAATTTTTATAATTTCATTTATTTGAATTTTAATATTTGAATTTATCTTTTGATATTTGACACTAATTTGTGGTTATGATATTTTATTGTGTGTGGTGTAGAGATCGTGGAGCTGAATGATGTGTCATAGTAGTGATTTGTGGGTTTTCTCTTTGATTGTCAAATTGGAGGCTCGCTGGTCCTGAGGCACGGATGGGTTGCTGGTGCTGGAGCTGGGTCAGTGGGACATGGATGGGATGTGGGTACTTGGGGGTGGGGGTGTGATCTATCATGATGGGTGATATTATTGGGGGTGTGGGGGGATCCGACATTTTTGAATATTAACATTTTTGTATTAAATTTCATTATTAATATAATTACTTTTTTTTCTATATTTTTACATTCGTGTCAATCATCTTTGGTTTAATTATTAAAATAGATGAATTATATATGATATATTAATAAATATAAAAATTTATATTTTTTTATTCAAATGTAATTTATAAATAGATATTTTATATTGGTAATATTATTACCAACAGAAAAATTTGTCATAAGAATTTGTTGCTAAACACTTTAACCAACATATATATTATCTATTGATATTATTATAATTGTAATAGAACTATTTTATCTGTCGCAAAAACATTTAGCGACATAGTTTTTACCGATGATTTAGTGACAAGGACTTATGTGTTGGTAAAACTTTTTACCAATAGAAAATTCACTTTTACTAACAAATAGGTCCCTGTTAGAAAAAGTTAAATATTTTGTAGTTATTATTGGTTATGTTAGGGACACCATTAGTGGTGGCCTATTGAGTTTTACTCATACCTAGCTTGGGAGGCCATGAAACTTTGGAACCCAAGAAGACCTTATGGTTTCATGTTTAGGTAGGGTAGAGGCCCTATGTTTCATGATCTAGTAGAAGCAACTCAATGGGGTTTGTAGACTAGGATGTGGCGAGGCTCAAGGATGTCAGTAGAGCCTCCATGTATTTTATTATTTTGTATACTTTTATATGTGATCATTCCAGTGAGTGATTAGTCTATATATTCCTGTATGCTTCCAAATTAATTTTGTTATAACATGATTATTGTTTATTGGATTTCACATACTCTTATTATTTTTATGAATATTTTTGGTTATTTATCTGGGTTTCTTAATTTTGATATGAGAGTATAGTCTCTCCATGATAACACCTTATACCCTCTCCTATAGTCGAAACCTCTTTATATGGAGAGACTCATCTGGGGTCTTGTAGCTCTATATCCTAGAAATTGGTGAGTATTCCTTAGATCGAGGAGTTACATCATCCTATACCAATGAGTGTTTCCAAACACACAACATCCCACTAGGTTTTGACTAACTACCTCCAGTTATAATGCGATCAGAATAGGGTGAGAAATATCAAAAGAAAATATGGGTTGTTTCATCAAATGATGATGTTGATATTCCTATTATATCCTTTAAGATAATCAAAATAGAATATTATCACCTCTTTAGCATCTTCAACCTCTAATAAGCATAATTGAAATTAGACCAGTCATCCTTGCTCACTTCTTCTAGATCTTCAATGCCCTACTTCTCAAACTTGAATCACTGAGTTATCAAGAATCTATAAATATATATTCTACTCGCCATTAAACTCCTGAACACATACTCTATTTCTCACATATTCTCTAAGTATCAACCACAATTTGTCATCAAATACATTTATTTTAAGTCAAAACATGTTTTAAATACTATAAAATTAATATACTTCATAAAATTTTGTATCATCTCATAATTTAGAATATTATATCAATGGATTTTATTAATGAAATCCTTCTTTAACTTCCTATAATAACTTTTCACATGGGTCTATCCCCCATGAAACTTAAAATAATTCCCCCAAATACCCATTTTTAAATTTTCTATTTTGATCAAAATTATAATTTTCAAATAAATGTATTTGAAAAATTCTAGAATAATCATATGATGATATACTCTTTTGAATATTTTAGAAAAAAATATGGAATCACAATATCGTCAAAGGATCATGATTTTTTTGATTTCCAGGAAAACACAACATCATCCCAATTAATTTATAGAAGTATCTCCTCAAACTATATCTTATCAAATTTTCACAAAGTATGTAACTCTGATGAAACTTCATATATTATCAGATTGACTATTATAAATTTATCATTTACCTTTTTATGACTCTTATAAAATATTCAAATGATCCTTATGTAAATTTTAATGACAATTATGAAATATGAGGTTACTCTTACAAAATTTTATCCAACCCTTACAAAACTTGAGTACCCTTATGAAATGATAATTCCACTCTTATGAATTGGGATCAATGACTCTTATGAAATTTGATACTATTATGATTTAATCAATAACCCTTATGAATTTTCATCCCCTAGTTAAACCTTCACTTTTAACTTCAAAATGAATCTTACAAGCTCAAAGTGTCATCTCTAGGACTTTATCAATTCTTTAGCTGTACTAATTTTTGGACTTATAACTTTTAGACAACTGGAATATATAATTTTTAGATCATGCCAAAATTTTCTCAAATCAACTTAGAATCATTTTAAACAAACTCAAAACTTATCCATTTACTTAAAATCACCACAAAAACATTTTTATCACTTCAAAAACAACTCCAATAGCTTCTAAATATTCTCATAAAAAGTTGAAAAAAATATAATCCTTAAAAAACATCATTGGGTATTTAAATCTCCCATTTGGATTTTATTTCAACACTTATTAACTCTTAAAAAATCATAAAACTTTATTAATATAAAAAATAATGAATCATTAAATCATATAATTTCTAAGAGTGAAGTTTCTAAACACCACACCACCAAAAAGGTAATGTATCTAAAATAATTTCATCTATTGATGATAAGAATTGTTTTTCCAAGTGACTTAGATGTTATTATCCTCAATTAATACTTTAAACTCTCCCACTTTTAGTAATAACCAGAACTTTTTACTATTAACTTATAAAGAGATAAGTTGTGAAGTCCTTAACCACCTTTAAAAAATATTTATAAACTCAACTCATACTTTCATATATCCCCCTTTGGAAACATAATACAAAGTATTGTGGGGGTACTTCCCACACATATTCAAGTGAGAGGGGAATGATGAATATAAAGTTTCAACCTTAGCTCAAAAAACATATATATTTGAATTTATTTTGTAAATATATTTACAATCCAATACTTTATAGAAATATATTCTAGTTTCACATCTCTATTTGACACACTTTCTTTAATGAAATGAAATTTGATATCAATATGCTTTTATTTTTAGTGCTCCACTGGGTTTTTTGATAGATAAATTTCACTCTGATTTTTAAAATAATTCCTTAGTAGATTATAAAATTCTACTTTCAAGTATTATAACTATATATTCATCCACAATATCTATTTATAAGATTGAGTTATAACTACATATTATTATTTTTCAAGGAAACAAAATTATGCATTTTTTATGAAAATTTACATAGATTTCATTGAGGAAGAATGTTCCAAATGATGTAGATTTTCAATCAATATATGCTCCTATCTAGTATATTCTAAAATGATTCTATACATCAGGCCATATCTCATTGTTCCTTTGATATATCTAAGAATAATTTTTACTGTTAGTATGTGATAATCCTTAGGACCACTATGATATTTTCCATAAATATTCTCTGTATAAACTATGCTTATCCATGATGTTGTAAGATAAAATAGAATTATAATGATTCTCCTAAATTATTTATGATTAAAACTACTTTAGTATTCCTATTTTCTCAATTTAGTTTTAGTTTCTATTGGTGTTGAATCTTATTTATAATTCTTCATGAAAAATTTCTTGAATAATACTCTAACATATTTTTCTTGGGATAAGAATATATAGTGATATTTTTATGAAATATGTAATCACATAAAATAGTTTATATTCCTTAGTATTGATATCTCAATGTTCATATTTATCTATTCTGAATACTCTTCATAGGAATATTCTTTGTCACCCAAAAATATTATATCATCAATATAAACTATAACAATAAGATTAACCATGGAAATATATTTCACATAAAGTTACTATCAACCTTTATTTTAATGAATTTAATTTCTTTCAAGAAACCATACAACATAGAGTAATAAAATATAGGGGATTGTTTTAGACCATAAAATGCATTATTTATCCTATAAACTATGATGTCATCACTCTCTATAATGAGACCTTAAGGGTTTTCAATATAAAATTATTCTTCTAGATCTCTACTTAGAAATGTAGACTTCAAATCTATATAATATAATTTTTAATGTCTATGCACCACCACTATTAGACACATTCTGATTGATTCTAGTCTTTAAACTGGCGAACATGCCTCTTAAAAGTATATCCCTTCCATATGATAGTTCTATTTACATACTAGTCTTTATTTGTTTCTTGAGACCTCAACCTTTTTATTAAGTTTGTTTTTGAATACCCACCTAGTTCCTATAAAATTTCTACCTTAAAGTATAGGAATATCCTCACAAGTGGAATTATTATCAATTTAATCTAGTTATTCATTCATTAATTTAATCCATTCCTTGTTCTCAACTACCAATGACACAATTTATGGCTCAATCGGTGAAATAAGTGTATTTTGATTTCAAGACTTAATATTATTTTTTTCCGTATTAGAGATTCTTGAATACCAATGATATTTTATTAATCAACATGTTTCATTAATCCCTAACATATTGGTTTCTCAATTTCAGTAGTTTCATATTCATAACTAGTTTGGTTATAGTTAACATCAATTTTTTTTCTTATTTCTATCCACTTATTTATTATGTTTATCAGAAATATAAATTTTTATATATTTAGTTTTCTATAATTTTTTTTTCAATTTTCACATCTCATTTAGTTTGATTTTCAATAATCTTCACATAAAAATAATCAACTAACTTTTGAGTCCTTTTATTCTAGCATCTGTATCTAATTCCATTAGATAAATAACCCATGAATATCTCTTCTTTAGCCTTCCATTCAAACTTTCCAATATTTTATTTTATCTTCATGTAATAAGGAACACTAATTTTTTAAATAAATTTACTAATAGTTTTATATTATACCACATTTCATATGGTGTCATGTGTGTCTCAAGTCTCAAAAAATACCTATTCTGTATGTATTAGCTAGAATTTTTCTACCCAACTCAATAAAACACTTGTTATTTCTTTAAACTATACCATTTTGATGGGGAGTATATGGAGAATTGTATATTGCTTCCCAATTAAATTATTTTAAGGATAATTATAAAAAAATTATAGGTGTACTATTTTACATTATCCAATCTTAGATTCTTAATGTTGACTCCTAGTTCTTTTTCTACCCACCTTTTAAATATTTTAAACATCACAACAGATTCTCACTTGTGCTTCATAAACATAACATTAGCCATTCTGATTTAATTATAAATGAAATTAATGAAATATAAATCATATTTGGAATACTAATGTCTTATTGTACCATACAAATATGAATTAATGAGTTCTTATGGACCATAATATTGAATTTACCCTCTTTTATTAGTTTCTTAAACCATTTCCCCCTTCTAACATATTAGGAAAACACCAACTATTTATTTTTTAAGTTAGGGTAGGTCTCTCACCATATCACAATTTTAAATTTTACTTATATTTATTTTATCAAGGTATCTGATCTTTTTTCCATGGGGTTTTAATATATTTGGCACTCAAACAACAAGAATTATTTAGATAAAAAATTTAAAACATATTACCACTTATTCTTTCACCTTTAGTGATGACACTTCCATCCTTTGAACACTTGATAATGCATTAATTTTATTTGAAAAAAAACTTACTTTCCATCACCACACAATTAGACCACACTTAAAAGGTTGTGGTTAATTCATTCATTATAGAGTATACATTTACATTTTAACCTTTGAGATTTTATCTCCTTAGTTCCAACTCATTAACTTTTATAGAGCTATCATTTTAAAATTTCACTACCCCTCCCCATGATATTCAATATTCTTCAAAAATTTTCTATCCCTAGTCATATATGATGAATAATCACAATTTAAAATCCATATTTTTCCTCTCTTGAACACTTTAAAATCATGTTATAAAATGAGTGTGTTGGAACCATAACTTATGAATTTTGATTTTTTTTCAATTATAAAAACTATAAAACCAAGGCAGTGATGATATAAAGGTTTTTTTGGATAAGTTTATATTTATTTTACTTATTTACTTGTAATAAGTTCATGGGAAAGGATGGATAATTTTTAAATTAATTTTGGAATAATTATAGTTGAGTTTAGTGGTAAGTAAAATTCAAAGAATTTGGAAAAATCTCAATTTTTAAGGATCATTTTGATTTCCACAAGGATCATTTTATTTCTATGATGATCATTTTGATTTTCATAAGGATAATTTTGGTTTTCATAAGGATCATTCAAGACTTCATAAGAGTCATTCAAGACTTCATAAGAGTAATTTGAATTCTTGTGGGAGTAATTTCTATGACTATGTATGGAACATAAGAGTAGTTTTCTAGAAAAATAAAGTTTTGTAAGAGTCATGACATTTTGTAAGAGTCATAGTATTTTATAATAATCATTTAATTTCATTAGATTCATTTCTATGATTATCCGTGGAATGTAATATTAGTTTTATAACAAAGGGAAGTTTCATAAGGGTCATTGCATTTCAAAAGAGTCATCTAATTTCATAATAATCATTGAATTTCATAAGAGTCATTTAAATATATGATAATTTTTCAAGAGTAATTTCCTTTACAAAATTTGGTAGTTAAGAGGTAGCTCAAGGTAATTTTCATAAGAGTCAATCCCTTAGTCACTTTCAATGAATGATTGGCTAAAGAAGTTTAAATTAATTTTATTAACAATAAAATATGATTAATAAATCATTCAATCACATTAGGATGAGATCATGATAAGATTAATTAAGTATTATTCCATAATAGTTTTAGTGATTTAAATTCTTGATTTGTATAAATTTCATGGATATGAATTTACACTGCTAGTGAGATAGTCACATAATGACTGTTTAAATGAATGAAAATATGTTATAATAATCCATGTTAATTTTATTTATTACTTTTTATAATTAATAATTTTTTCAAGTTTGAATTAATTAAGAATGCAGATTTTGTGGGATAATGAAGATTATGACATTATAAAGAGACTATTAAGATTATTGAAATTTAAAAAGAAGATTTCTCAGTTCTATTCATATGATATTTCTATATTTTAATATGGGAAATATTTCATGTAGTAATATTGAATAATCTAGACCAAGAATCATATGATAAATAATGAAGAAGATCTAAAGACTGCTATTAAAGGATAAATTCCATATTTGGAATATAGATTAATATCACATGTAAATAATGAAGTGGGGATCATCATTATAGAGATGATTGTAAAAATAAAAGAGATTCCATTATTCTATAATAGTACATTAAAGATTTGAAATTGAATAAAAAAGAGGAGAATCAAAGTGGTAAAACCCAATTTCAGTGTTATTATTATGTTTCTTGAACAATAATGTAAGTTACTTGTGCATTACATTTATTTTGTAATAACTTGGATTGAATTAGTGAACAATAATTAAAAAAAGTGATCATGGGGTTGGAAATATGATCTTCCCAAACTCCTATAACATCTAAGTGAAATATTATTACCTTCTAGTACCTCGACACATTTTGGATGAATTCTCCCTACACTAGCCATTTTAATGAACTAACTAAAAAATTTATATCCTTATATTTAGTTTTATCATTTAGAATGTATGTATATTTATGAATAATGGTTGAATCTTCTTGTCCTTTTTAACATATAGATAGGATCCTCTAAAAAAACCAAACACCCTAATTCACCCCAACCCCTCTTAGTGTGTATTAGAAGAATGGATACACAAATTGGTATTAGAGTCACAAGTTATGGGTGTTGAATCATTTATATTTATCATGAATATATAGATAATATGGTGAATAAAAAGTGAGTTCCTTTATTCTATGGGTCCAATTACCAAATCTGGAAGAATGTGATGATATCTATTATACATTCTCTTTGAAATGAAGTTTTCTATACTATTATTCATGGATTATAGGTGAATGATGTTTCTAGATTATCCATGATCGAAATAGATAGAAATATTCTCAAATCAGTCACCAAAACCCAAAATGCTTTTTATGGTACACTGTTGAATCAAATATATATGAAGGTTATGGGTTTCACTTTTATTATGGATATATGGGATAAGTTAGAAAATATATATGAAGGTGATAAAAAATTGAAGGAAGAAAATATCTAAGTATTACATAATAAATTCAATGATCTATAAATATACCCTAATGGAAATATTGATGGATTATTTAACCAAATTATAAAAGTTATTAGAGTAATTCGGAGACTTGGTGAGGAATTTAAATATATTGATATTTTAAAAAGGATCATGAGAATATTTCCACCTCTCTATAATCCAATAGTATTAGCTCTTGAAGAAACAAACTTAGTATAATTATATTTGGGTGACTTAAAAAGTACCATAGGGGATTATAAGATATGAGTTAATACAAAAGGAATATAAAATCATATAAACAAGTTAATGGAATTAAAATCCATTATGAATCTTAACATAACTAAATATAGAGATTAAATAGAATATACAGAAAATGGGTTTCTATCTCTGGTGTAAAGATATTTCAAAATGGGTAGGGGAATATTTTAAGGAAATTTACCCTTAGATTTTTTTTTGTGGAAATGTTAAACACATTGTATCAAGGTTTCAATAAGAATCAACGGTGATGCAGAAAATATGAAACTTTACAAAATACACAAAGCAAGTTTCAGCCTAAAAGAGATGTTAAACTAGGAAGTTATTCTATAAATAAGTTTTATAGAAATATATTTGTGGTCAAGGAGGAATAAGATGATGAAGAACACATATATAAAGAATAAATAGATTTTAAATTAGATATATAGGATGCTATAATGGGAAATATTGAAAAAGGAAATAAAGAATAAGAGGATGATAACCTTCCTAAAGGTGTTATTGACCTAAATCTAGAACTTTATGGCGTACTAAAAAATATTAATATTCAAAGAATGAAAAATTTAAAAATTGTTGCTTTGTTAAAATAATCCTATGAATATGTGGATCATCTTGATGATGAAATTGATAAAACTCAAATAGAATTATAAGATCAATCCTCAATCCATAAAGGATCAAAATAGGTGAATTATATAAAATTAAAGATTAAATAATAGGTTAAAGAGATTAGTAACATTAATTCTTGTATGAAGGATAAAGTAAAAAGAGGTAAATATTTGAATGAAGAAGTATTCACCTTGAGAAGTAATCTTGAAACTAAAAAAATAAGATAATTAATAAGGAATATTTAGTATGAGATTTTATATAATATAATTTTTTTTGAAAGATTCGAAATAGGCACATAAAGTGCTGAGAATATTTTTAATGAACAATAACCAAAGAGCATGAAAAGAAGTGGTTTTGTATTTAATGTACCATCATCAAAGGTTGGAATAATATTTTTATGAACAAGTGAAAACAAAAAATTGATAGTGATTCTAAAATTTATAAAGTAAACACTTTGGTAGTCTAACATAAGGGAAGCAGGAGGTGAAAGATAATCCTCATCCCCTAAGAAATAATCAACAACCATGAAATTTTTCAAATACCAGAAACATGTGAAGAGGTGATGGTGGAAAGATATTCCCACTCATTAAGTGCTAATTTTGTGGTTTCCTTGGCCATACCATGTCTTTCCATTAAGAGCCCAAGATTAATTTAAGGGGAGAATCACTAGATAATAGAAAAAGAAGAATGAATCCACACACCTCCATTCAAAGAAAAAATCCATTTTATGAATATTTAAATAAATAATCTAATTTTTTTTATAAAACTAATAATCTGAGACAAATAAGAAGTGAGATATTCACAAATGGGAGACAAAGATCGTTTCATCCAAAACAATATAATACGATCTCATTAAAAAACAATTTCACTCCATTGGAAGAAGAATATGAGCATGAGATGAATACTTGTGTCAGTAAAAGAAAGGAGATTCTATCTTATACCTCAATTTGGTTAGGTCTCTCATGGAAATAAAATATGATAATAAATAAGTAAAACCTATCCAAAGTTTTACTTAAAAAAACAAAAAATAAAAACACATGGATTCTCGAAAGTGGGTGATCATCCCACACGATAGATAAGATAAATATCCTAAAGAGTGTAAAGGTGAGAGTTTATGGTACTATTTGGTTTGTAAACTATGGAGATTTAAAAAAAGGGAAGTGGAAGGATGTGACTAGTAGGAGATGAAATCAAAATCATAAAAGTACTTTATGTAGATGGATTGAGACATAACCTTCAGAGTGTAATTTAACTTTGTGACTCTAGGATTGAGGTTAACTTTAATTAAAAGGGTACCCTGATAAAAAGTGAAATTGTAAATTACCTTACGAAAGTCTATAGAAACAATTATAATATCTTCCAAGTTGATAAAAAAGGGAACACATGTTTTCTCACAGTGTAATAAGAAAATAATTTATGTCGCTAAAGGCTGGGACACATTCACCCACATGGTATGGAAAATATTTCAAAGATAGAATCAAAAGTGGACATCCCAAACTTGAAGTGTGACCAAGATTGGATTTGTGGTGCATGCATGTGGGGGAATATGGTACACAATCTCTATTGGAAAAAGAAAAAGTGGGTATCTAATTTACTAGATATGACAGACACTGATGTTTGTGACCTAATGAATCTATCAGGAACACATGGAGGTAGGTTATTTATTCTCTTTATTTACAATTTTAGCATAATATCTTGTGTTATGTTCATGAAAAGTAAGAAAGAGGTGATGGATTGCATGGATAGGTACATAGGAAGATTAGAAAATGAAATTGGATTCACTATAAAAATTATACGATATAATAATTAAATAAAATAAATATCTATTAAAATAGATAATTTCATTGAAAAACATGGTATCAAACATGAAGTGTCCTCAGTTAGGACCCTATAATAAAATGGAGTTATTGAACATTAAAATCAGATGGTGAATAATATGCTATGACATTACCCATTAAATGGTGTTTATACTACACCTAGAATAAGGTGATTTAGGTTATTGGTTACATTAAAAACCAACTTTACTAATCCCTAGATAGAATCAAACCCCCTATGAGATTTGGAATAGAATGAATCCATCACTAGGGCACTTTTTTGTCTCAATAATAAAATGTTTCATTTGAAATAAAGAAGGTATTCAAAGAAAATATGGAGATACAACAGATAAAAGAGTATTACTAGGATAATCAATAAATATTAAATCCTATAAACACTTCAAAAAAAAGTCTAGGAAAAATTATTGAAATCAATTATATTAACGTTATTGAGGAGAGGGAAGGAAAGAATTCTAGAAACTTATTCATGGATAAGTTATACAAGAAGACGATGAAGCTGGTGTAAATTTGGATATTATACAAAGTTACTCTAAATATAAAGACCTTGAAGTTGGTTTAAAGGAGGAGAATACTATTTAATAAAGTTAGTTCACATCTCATAAAAAAAAGAGGATGGAGGTTGAACCATCAAATATAATTAGAGATAAAGTTGCACCTACTCAAACATAAAGGATGAGGATAACATAAAAAACTATATTTCCAACTATAGAGACAATATCATTGAATAACCCGTGAAAGATGAATAATGGTTTACTTTAATTAATGAGGAGATAGATTAGATAGAAAAAATCCAAATAATGGAGATCATGGAGTGACCTTTTGATTAGAATGAAGTTGGTATTTATAAAAAAGTTTAATGAATATGGTAATGTGGTTCAAAATAAGGCTTTATTGGTGTTAGAATGTTATAAAAAAGTTGAATGGTTTGATGTAGAAGAAAATTTTATACTAATGGAACAACTGGAGTCAATCATGATATTTTTAGCAGATGCAAATTGAAGAAGTTTCAGAATCTTTTAGATAGATGCAAAAATATCATTCTTAAATAGGGTGATCATGGAAGAATTTTATATTAGAAAAATAGTGGGTAATATAATAGGAATTGATGAAAAAAAATTATATAGATTGAATAAGTCATTGTATGATATTAATTTGGTTTCACATGCATGGTATGATTAAATGGATTCACATACGAAAAATCCAGAATTTAAAAAGGGATGCGTTGATCACAAATTATCTGCAAAGACATCTAATGAAGAATAATTTATGGTGTTATTCTATTTGTATGATATTGGGGAAATAATACATAGGTAATTGGAATATTTTTCTAATATTATGGGTTCATAATTCAAAATTTTAATGATTCACGATATCATTTATTTTTTGGTCTCAAGCGATTTAAAAAGAGAGATATACTTTTATCTCATAGGAAAAGTATGAAAAAGTTATGATTAGGAAGTTTGACATGCATGATTAAAAACCCATGGAAACTAACATTATGGTTAAAAAAAATATTTATAAGAATGAAATTGGGAAATTAGTGGATCCCACCTTCTATAAGAGGATTATTGGAAGTCTATTTTACTTAATAACCACGTGGACATACATTGCTTATGCTACTATTATAGAAAATTGTTTTTAAAGAAATCCCAAGGAAGAAAAACTCAAGGAAGTTAAGTGGAAAATGAGGTAAAATTGAGGTAATATCACTTTTATCTTACTAATTAAGGTAAAAAATGTGTATAATTTATTATCCTTCTCTGATGATGATCGGGCTAGTGATGTGGTGGACAGAAAGTCCACAAGTGGTGGTGCATTTTTCATTTGCACTAAGTGTGTAGGCTAGTTAAGAAAGAAACAAGAGGGAACATCTCTTAGTATGACCAATAAAAAATGTATTATAGTAACCATGACATGAACAAAACTTTAGTGGATGAAACAACAACTGGAAGGGCAAAGTAAAATAGTCAAAAAACCTATCATGATATTATATTATAAAAAAGTACCATTGAACTAAAAAAGAATCCAATTCAACATTCCTGAACCAAACACATTGAGATAAAGTATCATTATATTAAATAAAATTTGGTTCAAATAGTTTTAAATATGAAGTATGTTGGGAATGATCAATAAGTATAAGACATCATAACTAAGCCATTGGATACACCTTCTTTTGAGAGACACAGATTAAACCTTGCTGTTCAACCACCTCCTTCAACCTGAGGAGGATCAGTAATTTCCCCTATTTCCATTATAAGTCATTATTTACATGGATTTTATATATTATATTATATTATATTATATTATATTGAGATTGAAAATAATGGGTTAGATACCATCCATGGGAAATTTTATAAGGAAAGAGGTAGCATGTCCACATTCCATGGATAACATTATAGTAACTAACTTATGTTTCTTGTTTTCTACAATGAGCATTGAATTTGATGAATAAATATATGAAAGTGCTAGTAATCAAACCCAAATATACCCAATCTGAGGAAAATATGATGAATACTATTTACCTTTTCAATAATATTTTCTAAGGGAGTATCCATAATAACAATGTAAATTTGGCGCCAAACACATTTCCACACAACCTAATGTTCGACAAAAACAATGGGATCTTGGTCTTGTTCAAACACTTTTACAAGTATATAATTTGGGATTAAATTTATGATATACATGCTCATTATAAAATTCAATTCCCAAGTAGAAAAATCCTCTATTCCTACCTCCAGTTCAATCTCAGGAACCAGACTGAGAGGAATGGAATAAATCAGTGGATTTCCCAATGCTGTTCCACTAGGATCAACTTCAGTAGGATTTCCAGTAGTAGCATTTGAAAGTTTCAAATATTCACTGATTTCAATAAAGAGAGAGCTTGAGTATGAAGATCCACTGAAATGTGTGGAACTATGGTATTCAAGGATCACTCCATTTAAAATTGGTGAGGGAAGTGTGTTAAGAAATGAACTAGGATAAGTTAATGGTTTGTGTACCCATCAAACTGACTTCTCAACACCCCATCAGGATATTACTCCACCCAAATTTGGGCATACCCCCATAATAAATTAATAGAAGATATCATGGGAGTTAAAAGGATTTTTTTCACTGGAATTATCGTTCTTTATCATCAACCATAATTGATGAATAATAATGGGGTGTGATTCCTTTTTAATCTGGGTGAGCGTTAGAGATACGACCTGTTGAAAGCATCCAAATTTCTATGAAAATTTTTAAGGAAGATAAGGTTAAAAAATGGTTACCCCATACACCAAAGTGGTCATAATCCTATATCATAATGAGATAATGTAGGAACATTCTTCCAGCTAACCTCTTCTGTTATCCACTATCACTCCACCGAGAGATGGATAAGGCATGAAAGTAAATTGAGAGAAATCATTTAGCCACTCAAAAATATCTTCAATTCTCAATTATTTTGGGTGAAAAACAATGATATCAAGTAGTGTAGGGAGAAATGCGAAATGAGGTATTTTTACAGTATACTGATATTCATAGTATCGACAGTGTTTTTCCACCCAACCATATAAGAATTGAAATGGCTTGCTAAGGCGATACGGGGATCACCCCTCCAGTATCTGACACAAAAATTCATAGATATGTGTTGAGTCAATAAGGTTTTCCTTATGACTTTTCCATTCCTTCTTGTTTTGAAAATCACAAACACCCTATCTTTAAGGAAAATTGTTTTCTTAAGGAAAATTGCTTTTATAAGGAAAATTGTTTTCTTAAGGAAAATTGCTTTTATAAGGAAAATTGTTTTCTTAAGGAAAATTGCTTTTATAAGGAAAATTGCTTTTATAAGAAAAATTGCTTTCTTAAGGAAAATTGCTTTTATAAGCAAAATCGCTTTTATAAGAAAGATTATCCTTATCTTTTTTTTCATCCATATTTTTCTTAAGTATGAAATTCGGATTAATTTCTATTTTCTCGGAATCATTGAAAATTTGATATAAAGCATTCTGTTTTAGGATTCGGATTCTGGATAAGAACTATAAGGAAGTTTCATTCCGAATTCCGGATATGAACTCTGACTAAGTCCTATTCCAGATTCAAGATACGAATTCTGAAGAAGAATTCTCATTACGAATTCTGATGAAGAATTCCCATTACGAGTTCTGATGAAGAATTCTTATTACGAATCCTGATGAAGAATTCTCATTACGAATCCTGATGATGAATTCTCATTACGATTTCTGATGACGAATTCCTATTCCGAATTCTCATTCCGAATTCACCTATTAAACAGAATTTGAGTATCTTTGTTTTATACACTCTGAATTAATTCAGACTCCGAAAAATATCTTTGTTTGACTCCGAACTTTTATATTGCTTACACTTCTAAAATTTGTCTACTCTTTACTATTGTTCCTTACACTCCGAACCTTCACTCCGAAGTTTTCATTCCGAACTTTTATGTTAGAGTTTAAAACGATGTCGTACACTCTGTTACACTTGTTTTGTTATAAAACGATGTCGTCTGTTTTGTTTTAAACTAACCGTTGTCTAAGTGACACGTGTACAGGTCCCTCCGATCTTTAAGGAAAATATGACCGTTGGAGAAGGAGCCGACCTTACCTATAAATAGGAGCTCATTTTAAAGAGCTCGTGGCTGCTGATAGCTGATGAAAGTGCTGAAAGGCTGACTAATTTGCTTGAAGTGAATTCTAGAGAGAGAGGCTCTTATTAACTCTCAAAGCTTCGTGCGACTCCGAATGTTGGTGATTACATTCGAGGGCTTCCGGGGATAGGAAGACAGAGGTTGCCGACTACCTTGAAGTTCGAGGGCTTCCTTGCTGAGGAAGACAGAGTTTGCCAACTACCTTGAAGTTGAGGGCTTGCGGAGATAGCAAGAAAGAGACTCCCATCTTTATATCGAGGGCTTACCCTGGTGTGGGTAAGACAGACTTGCTTGAAAGTATAAATCAAGGGACCTTTATCCAAGGTTGTTGGATACCCTTCTCTTTGGGTTAAAAGACTTATATCTTGTTACTTGTAGTTTAACTACTTGTTTTATTTCTGCTGCATTTTGTATTATAAGGAAAGTATAACTTTCTTATACTTCCTTACTTGTACTCTGATTAATTTAGATTCTATACGCTTTAAGGTAGAATCTCATATTGAAATATTTTGTTAAGATACAATTTTCCGGAATCATATTTCCGGAACCTACTTTCGGAATCTCTCTCCAAGTTTGCATTTGGAGTTAGAGGTGTTGTGAATTTTCTTAGTTTAACTTTGTTAAAATTAGCCCTTTCATTCTCTTAAGGAAAACATAGTTATTCTTAACTAACTTTAAAGGTTCCAAAGGAATTTTTAAAGTATACAATTCACCCCCCCTCTTGTATATTGAGCATCTACATCACTATTTCGATCCTACAATTGGTATCAGAGGTTGGAAACCTCTTACTCTATACCAATCTTACATTTGGTATCAGAGGAGGTCTCTGAAATACTTGTACTCACATACAAGTTTTTCTTGCTCACTTTTTCATTCCGAATTTCTATTCCGAAATTTTCCCATTCCGAACTTTGTTATTACGATTCTTTGCTACTAACAAGTTTGTGTGCAAAGTTTTTTTTTGTATGGTAGGAATTAATGTTGGATCAATTGACAATCTGAATCCTACAAGAACACCAATCTTTGATGGTAATGACTATGAGTACTGGAGAGATCATATGAAGACTTTTGTTATCAATACTAGAGTAGACAACTTTGTTATGCTTACTGGTGATTATAAAATTCCTGACAAGGAAGTCAGAACTTTTACTAACCAGGAAAAGCAAGAATATCAACTCAACTATAAGGTACGCAACACTTTACTATGTTCAATGACTAGAAATATATATAGCCAAATTTATTCTTGTGAAACAGCTAACTGTATATGGAAGAAGTTAGAGGTTACACACTTTGGGACTTCTAAGGTGATTGAGACTAGAAGAGCTATGCTTAGAGCTGAATATCATGGCTTCAATTTTCCTTATGGAGAACCTATCTGTAAAGTTCAACAAAGATTTATGACTATCGTCAACAGTCTACAATCAATGGGAGAAAAATGTTTAGATGATGAAGCTCTTGTGGACAAGATAATTGATATTATGCCCAATGAGTGGGAATCCAAGAGAACAGCTATAGATGAGAACAGGAAGGTAACTCAAATTACTCTTGATGAGCTTTTTGGAACTCTTCTACAACATGAAACAAGAATGACGAGAGATGCTGACAACATCAAGAAGAAGAATGGAAATGGTACTGTTGCTTTTACTACAACTTCAAATCAGATGAAAGCTAAGACTCCTGAGAGAATAACCAGATCCAAGTCTAAGAAATTTATTTTCCAATCCAAATCTAGTGAGAGTGAAATCTCAGAAAATGAATTAGCAAATCTTGCTCAAAGGATGAACAAGATAGCTGGCCAGAGAAATTTTCAATCTAAGTATAAGAAAAAGGACAGGAAAGATAAGAAAGATGGAGAAGTTACTTGTTATGAATGTAAAAGAGCTGGACATATTAGACCAGATTGTCCTATGCTCAAAAAGAAATAAAGGAAGGAAAGACATTCAGACAGGAACAAAAAGAAGTATTATAAAGCTAAAACTAAGAAAGTTCTGAAAGCTAATGATACCTGGAGTGCCAGTGGTGGTGACTCTTCAGATGAATCTTCTGATTATGAATCTTTAGGACAGAAGAATCTTGGTCTTATAGCCAGATTACCTATTGATAATCATTGTCTTATGGATAAGGTACGAAATGCTAAATCATTGACCAATGTTTCTTTAAATTCTAATGATAGTAAGTATTATAACTCTTCTGATGAAGAATCATCTTCTGATGAGGAAAATACTTTACCTACTTATGAAGAAGTCTCTAGGTTTGCTGAACTTCTTGAGATTGAGAATTCCAAACTCAATAAGAAACTTGATAAGGTAAACTCTAGGAATTCTATTCTTACAAAAGAGATATCAGATCTTTCTAAAGATCTTGATAAGAAAAATGCTGATTTTGAAAATATTTTAAAAAATCTTGAGGAAGTAAGTTCTGAGAAGAACAAACTTTCTAAAGAATTAGAAAAAGTAATTTCTAAGAAAAATGTTTTCGAGCCTAACTATAGTTCAAAAACTAATGATTTTGAGGATAAAAACTTGGTTGTAAAACTCAAGTCCGAAATTTTTTCCTTAAAGAAGTGTTTATCAAACTTTACCCATGGTAAAGAAAATTTTGATAAGATGTATTCCCAAATACGAACTTTAAGAAATAAATCCGGATTTGGTTATACCCATGCAAAACCTATTTTCAGTAACAATTATTTTGTTCCTCAAAGTGCCCCATTTTGTACCAAGTGTCAATATGGTGGTCATTGGACAAAGAATTGTTCCTTAAACAAAACCCAATCTCTAGGATTTCACAAAGCTTATTTTTCTAAGAATATGTGGATACCAAAAATTTTATTGTCTGGAAATCTCGGATCCAAACCAGTTTGGATTCCGAAAATCTAATTTTCTTCTTGATTTCAGGATAATAAAGAAAGTACCAGCAACAATACATGGTACATGGATAGTGGATGTTCCTGGCACATGACTGGTAACAAAAGCTTTTTTGAAAAGATTATCAAAACGAAAGGAGGAAAGGTAACTTTCGGAGACAATGCTAAGGGAGATATTGTTGGTATTGGTAATATTGTGCTTTTAGGTAAAACCTTGATTTCAAATGGTCTTTTTGTTAAAGGTCTTAAGCACAACCTCATTAGCATAAGTCAGTTATGTGATGAAGGTTACCTTGTGAATTTTAGGAATGATAAATGCTTAGTTCACAATTCCAAGGAAGAATTTATTCTCTCAGCCAATAGGCAAGAGAATGTCTACACTTTGAACCTAGAAGACCTCAGGAGCTAAGATTTACCTTGCCTAAGTGCAATGGAAGATCATTCTTGGTTATGGCATAGAATATTAGGACACTGTAATATGAGAAACCTATGTAAACTCTCTAAGAAGAAACTAGTTAAGGATCTACCGGAGCTTAGATTTGATTCTTCTAAAGTTTGTGATCCTTGTCAATATGGAAAGCAACATAAATCTAGTTTTAAGTCAATCGGTGAAGTCTCAACAACCGATGCATTACAGTTAGTGCACATGGATCTTTTTGGTCCAACACAAACTGGAAGTATTGGAGGCAAATACTTTGTGTTTGTTCTAGTTGATGATTACACTAGATTTACTTGGGTCTATTTTCTAGCAAAGAAATATGAAGCTTTTTCCTATTTCAAAAGTTTTAGAGCTCAAGTTAAAAATGAGAAAAACCTTCCATTGAAGACTATTCATAGTGATCATGGAGGAGAATTTCAAAATTCTGATTTTGAAACTTTTTGTAGTAAGAAAGGTATTACTCACAATTTTTCAGCACCTAGAACTCCTCAACAGAATGGTGTAGTTGAAAGAAGAAATATAATTCTTCAAGAGATAACTAGAACCATGTTGAGTGAATATTCTATTGCTAGACATTTCTGGGCTGAAGCTGTAAGTACTGCTTGTTATACTATAAATCGAGTTTTGATTAGACCTTTTCTTAATAAAACTCCTTATGAATTATGGAATGGTAGAAAACCAAGACTTTCCTACTTCAAAGTTTTTGGTTGCAAAGTATTCATTTTGAATACTAAAGATAATCTACATAAATTTTCACCAAAATCAGATGAAGGGATTTTCTTAGGTTATTCCACAACTTCTAAGGCTTATAGAGTTTTTAATAAAAATACCTGCACTGTTGAGGAAACAGTACATGTAAAATTTGATGAATCAGATCCTTTTGTTTTTAAATCATCTCAACTTACATCTTCAGATGTGTTTTCAAAAACTGATTGTCAACCTTTGATAGAATAACCTTCTGATAAGGAAATTGTTCTAGAAGATACTTCTGAAACATTTACCCCAGAAGACTTTCTACCCTATGTTGATGAGCATGATTTACAAAACCCAAATCAGGTGTTTCTTAAGAATCATCCCAGTGATAGTATCATTGGTGATGTAAACCAACCTGTAAGGAATAGAAGTTCCTTAAGAAATGAAGTAGAACATCTAGCATTTCTTTCCCAATTAGAACCTAAAAGCACTGATGAAGCTTTAGGTGATGATGATTGGATCAAAGCAATGCAAGATGAACTAAATGAATTCGAAAGGAATAAAGTCTGGACCTTGGTTGAAAGACCTAAGGAAACCTCTGTTATTGGAGTAAAATGGGTTTTCAGAAATAAATGTGATGAAAATGGAATCATTGTTAGAAATAAAGATAGACTTGTTTCTAAAGGCTATAATCAGCAAGAAGGAATAGACTATGAAGAAACCTATGCTCCAGTAGCTAGACTTGAATCTATTCGTATTCTACTTGCCTTTGCAGCATTCTTTAATTTCAAACTTTTCCAAATGGATGTGAAATGTGCTTTTCTTAACGGTTATGTTCAAGAGGAAGTTTTTGTTGAACAACCTCCTGACTTTGAAGATACAAAACATCCTGATCATGTTTTTAGACTTACCAAAGCTTTGTACGGCCTTAAACAAGCCCCATGAGCATGGTATGATAGACTCACTGGATTTTTGCTTCAAAATAACTATGTTAAGGGAAATGCAGATCCAACCCTTTTTATAAAGAAAGATAAGAAAAATGTTTTGATTGTTCAAATTTATGTTGATGACATTATATTTGGTTCAACTCAGCAATCTTTGACTGACTCTTTTGCTAGTCTAATGAAATCTGAGTTTGAAATGAGTATGATGGGTGAGTTAACATTTTTCCTTGGTTTTCAAATTTCTCAAAAACCAGAAGGAACCTACATATCTCAACATAAGTATATTAAAGATCTTCTTAAAAAGTATGGTTATGACAACACTAATAGTATAAGTACTCCCATTGGTACCTCAAACTCTTTAGATCTTGACGAAGCTGGGAAACCAGTAGATCAAACATCTTTTAGAGGTTTGATAGGAAGTCTACTTTACTTAACAGCTAGTCGACCAGACTTAATGTTTTCAGTATGCTTATGTGCAAGATATCAATCCAATCCTAAGGAATCTCACTTAAAGGCAGTAAAAAGAATTTTTCGCTACCTTAAGGGAACCATGGATCTAGGATTATTTTATACTTCTGGAAATGATTTTTTTCTAAAAATCTTTTCTGATGATGACTTTGGTGGATGTAGAATGGATAGAAAAAGTACATCCGGAACTTGTCATTTCTTAGGAGATTCACTAGTCTCTTGGTCCTGCAAGAAGCGACATTCTGTAGCACTCTCCACTGCTGAAGCTGAATATGTAGCAGCTGGAAGTTGTTGTGCACAAGTGTTGTGGATGCAACACACACTCACAGACTATGGCTTGAGTTTTACTAAAACTCAAATTTTTTGTGATAACAAAAGTGCCATTTCCCTCAGTAAGAACCCTTCACATCACTCCCATGAAAAACACATAGATATTAGGCATCACTTTCTTAGGGATCACACACTCAAAGGAGATATTATTCTTCAGTTTATCGGAACACAAGAACAACTTGCTGATATTTTCACAAAATATTTTCCTTCTGATAGATTTGAATATATTAAACAGAAGTTAGGAATGATAACCATAAGGTAATCATTCTTAATTAACTTTCTATTGAAAAAGTCTCCTTACAACAATAAACTCCTTTTCATAGGGGGAGTACATTTGATTGTTTGTTTAACAAAGTTTTTCAAAATTTGTTTTCAAACTTTTCGGAACGACTATTTCCGGAATGGGACTTCCGGAACTAAAATTTTCCAAAATGGACATTCTCGTACAGAATACTTCTGGAATGGAAGTGTTCATATTAAAAATTTCCGGAATGGAAAATTTCGTACTAGAAGTTTCATAAAGGAATTTTCATACCAAATTCTTCGTAATGTATTTTTTCGTACTGGATTTTTCATACTGATTTTTTTCCTTACTAAGTTTGTTTTTCATACTGAGTTTTCCATAATTTTTCGTACTGAGATTGTTTTATGTAGTAATTTTTTTCAAGAACTTTGTCTTTTCATAATAAAGTTTTTTTTTGTAATCATTTTTTTATATTATCCATTACGAATAATCCTCCTCAGCCAATCCGAAAGGTATGATTTCCTTACTCATGTTTTTGTAGTCATACTTTAATTGCTAGCATTTTCTTGTATTATGTTTTCGGATTTAATTTTCTTAATTCTTTGCTTTAATAAAAACCTCAAAAAGATCGGATTCAAGTTTTCAACCGTCAGATATGATCTCAGCTCTTTCCAACCATTAGATCAACCGAGGAAGTTGAACCGTCGTTTCATTGCCTATATAAAGGGGACCCAAATACTCGTCCCACATCGATCTCAAGCTCTCGCATCCTGAAGATCTGCCCCTCTATTTTAAGGCCGTTCAGAACTATAGTTTTCTCCGTTCCGAACTTCTCAGATGATTACAGATCCGAATGTCTGCAGAGTTAGCCTCTCAAGAAATGTCATCCACTAAGCCTATTTCGCAATGGTTAGTTTACAGAGAAAGGTTAGTCCATCCGGATTTCTTTAACAACTATGATTCTCTCATTTCAAAGAACATTAAGATGAATGGATGGGAATATGTTGCGATATCAAAAACTGGGAACCAAGATGAAGTATATTCAGACTTACTTGTCGAGTTTTATGAATCAGTTTCCTTCTTTAAGGAAGATAATAGGGAGAAGTTCTCTTTTAAGTCTTATGGAAAGACTTACAAGCTTTCTCACACCAAGGCTGCAAGCTTGGTAGGACTGACTTATGAAGGAGAAGCCGAATTTATTTCACATGTGTTTCCAGACTCTAAGGGTAGCTTCAACAAGGAAAAATCCTTAGAAACTCTCGGACTGGCTGATGACAAGGCTCCGAAGATTGCAAGTCTATCTACAAATTTCCAGATTCTGGAGTTATGGGTGCAAGGACTTATCGTACCGAGGAAAGGTGATAAAGATAGCTTGAAGAAAAGTGAGATCTATATCTTAGATTTCCTGATAAATCTAAGGAAGTTCAACTTGATGAAGCACATTCTTCTTACTATTGAAAATTTGAAGAAAGGAAATCTGAGAGCTCAGATTATTATGTATCCAGCAATCCTCTCCAAGTTAATTGTTCGGTGCCTTGAGTCTTTCAAGGAGGCTTTCAAATCTAAGCCAAGAGTTTGCAAGATCATGCTGGTTAGCAATGGTACTCTGAAGAGGATGGATGTGGATTTCAACAAGTTAACTGGTGAGTTCTTCGATTTTCCAAATCAAGAAGAAGCGGCTCCGAAGGTTGCTAAACTGGAATCATCTAAGCCAGTAAGGAAGAGAAAGCTGAAAGAAGTGGAAGTACAAGCAGAGAATCCTAAGTCTAAGGAAGTCCATTCCACACCTCCAAAGACTAAGAAGAAGAAATCCTATCCTGATGAGGTTGTTATGAAGTGGAGAGAAGATAAAGAAAAAATAAAAGAAGGGGATCCGCAGTTCGGATTGGACCCTGCGGAGGCTAAGGACTTGAAGGAGAGAACTGCTGATGAGCTTGAAAAACAAGAAAAGCAAAAGAAGCTCAAGAAGAATATGTCTGAGGCTGAGGTAGCTCAGGCTTTGTTGAAATTCAATGAGATGGTTTCAGAAACTATTCCTGTTCCGAGATCTTTCTCCTTGGAATCTCTACCTGAGACTCCAGGAAGAAATTTAGTTTCTCCGGAAGAAGCTATTGCTAAGAATACTGAGGAAGTAGAGCAAGTTGAACAAGTGGAACAAGTAGAAGAGGGTGCTGAAGGATTTGGTGAAACCGGAGATGTGATGAAACAAGTAGATGACTACAAGGGGACACCTTCGGAACACTTATCACTCCGAACTTCAGAAGCTGAATCTTCGAAGCTAGTTACTCCAGCAATGGAAGAAGAGAAAGGAGAAGAAGATGTTTCTTATCATGGAGAAGAAGAACATCTTTTACTTGATGTTTCTCAGAAATAAATCATAGGGGTTCGTGTTCAGGAAGTCGCTGATGAAGAAGATAATGTTGTTCAAGTTTCTGATAGTGAGAAGAGAACTCCGGAACAGGATTCAATTCCAGAAAAAGACAAGGGAAAGAAAATTCTTACTGATACTCCGAGCTCAGAAGTGAGGAAGAGGAAGGAAGTTGGTAGCTCTTCAAAGAGAAAGCTTGAACTTGTTGAAGAAGAAATTTCGCCAAGCAAAGTTTCAGATTCGGAGTCATCCTCGTTGGGGCATGATTTTGTTGTCCAGTCTTTAAAGAAGTTGGTAGGATCCATTCCGACATTCTCTAGTATTGACTCTAGATGTCAAATGCTCCAACATGCGTGGAATCAGAAAACTGACTCCGTATCTATGGTTATGGACAAGTGTGTTGAAATAGAGGCTCAGTTCAAAACGTTTTTCGTTGGTTACGAAGCTCATAGAAGATCTTGCAAGAGGATGACAAACTGGTCGAAGAAGACTGTAGAAGAAATGAGGTTGTTCGATGAGTTTCAAGACAATGTTAAAGATTCTTTTGAGACCGAGGACAAGAAGATAAATGAGTTAACTGCATATTTTGAAGAGAAGCTGACAGAAGAGAAGAACTTCCGAATTCAAGAAGTAAGAGATCTGAATGGCAAACTGAATTCCGTTTCTCAGAACTGGAAGTTTGAAAGGGATCATCGGACTGATTTTGAAGAAAGGATGAAGGCTCAGGAACAAAAGATCAAAGCTCAGGAAGAAAAGCTGAAAGCCCAGGAAGAAAAAATTGAAGCTCAGTCCGCAAGAATAGTTGTCTTAGAGAAGCAAGCTGAAGAAGATCATAAAGACCTGAAGAAGATCAAGACTATTCTAAAGGGGCTCATGTCAAAGGAAAAAGATACTAAATAACCAAATCCGATCTTTTTGTTGTATTTCTTTGTTGCTGAGATTTCAAATTTAATGAAAGTTGTGCTTGTCATTTCTTTTATTGTAATTACTAATATTTCAGGTACTTTGTTATTTTTTTCCATTCCCTCCAATTATTTTTGAAAATCACAAAGGGGGAGAAGAAAAGATCCTTAAGAAAAAGAAGAACTCTAATAAGAGTTTATCAAAGGGGGAGAAGAAAAAGATCCTTAAGAAAAAAAACTCTAATAAGAGTTTGTTTAAGGGGGAGCTTTTTAATTAAAGAAGACATTCTTATTTATCACTCCGGAAATCTGAATACTATCCTTAGAGTTTCAAAGCCTAAGGGGGAGTTAGTCGTATTCATCAATATCCTTAAAGCAAAGGGAGATAAGCCTTAATGTTTTTCTTTCTTCTTAGAATTTCTTTTTCGTAAGGATGTTTGTGCTTTCCAAAAAGGGGGAGATTGTTGAGTCAATAAGGTTTTCCTTATGACTTTTCCATTCCTTCTTGTTTTGAAAATCACAAACACCCTATCTTTAAGGAAAATTGTTTTCTTAAGGAAAATTGATTTTATAAGGAAAATTGTTTTCTTAAGGAAAATTGCTTTTATAAGGAAAATTGTTTTCTTAAGGAAAATTGCTTTTATAAGGAAAATTGCTTTTATAATAAAAATTTATTTCTTAAGGAAAATTGATTTTATAAGCAAAATCGCTTTTATAAGAAAGATTATCCTTATCTTTTTTTTCATCCATATTTTTCTTAAGTATGAAATTCGGATTCATTTCTATTTTCTCAGAATCATTGAAACTTTGATATAAAGCATTCTGTTTTAGGATTCGGATTCTGGATAAGAACTATAAGGAAGTTTCATTCCAAATTCCGGATATGAACTCTGACTAAGTCCTATTCCAGATTCAGGATACGAATTCTGAAGAAGAATTCTCATTACGAATTCTGATGAAGAATTCCCATTACGAATTCTGATGAAGAATTCTCATTACGAATCCTGATGAAGAATTCTCATTACGAATCCTGATGATGAATTCTCATTACGATTTCTGATGATGAATTCCTATTCCGAATTCTCATTCCGAATTCACCTATTAAACAGAATTTGAGTATCTTTGTTTTATACACTCTGAATTAATTCAGACTCCGAAAAATATCTTTGTTTGACTCCGAACTTTTATATTGCTTACACTTCTAAAATTTGTCTACTCTTTACTATTTTTCCTTACACTCCAAACCTTCACTCCAAAGTTTTCATTCCGAACTTTTATGTTAGAGTTTAAAACGATGTCGTACACTCTGTTACACTTGTTTTGTTATAAAACGATGTCGTCTGTTTTGTTTTAAACTAACTGTTTTCTAAGTGACACATGTACAGGTCCCTCCGATCTTTAAGGAAAATATGACCGTTGGAGAAGGAGCCGACCTTACCTATAAATAGGAGCTCATTTGAAAGGGCTCATGGCTGCTGATAGCTGATGAAAGTGCTGAAAGGATGACTAATTTTCTTGAAGTGAATTCTAGAGATAGAGGCTCTTATTAACTCTCAAAGCTTCATGCGACTCCAGATGTTGGTGATTACATTCGAGGGCTTCCGGGGATAGGAAGACAGAGGTTGCCGACTACCTTGAAGTTAGAGGGATTCCTTGCTGAGGAAGACAGAGGTTGCCAACTACCTTGAATTTGAGGGCTTGCGGAGATAGCAAGACAGAGACTCCGATCTTCGTATCGAGGGCTTACCCTGGTGTGGGTAAGACAAACTTGCTTGAAAGTATAAATCAAGGGACATTTATCCAAGGTTGTTGGATACCCTTCTCTTTGGGTTAAAAGACTTATATCTTGTTACTTGTAGTTTAACTACTTGTTTTATTTCCGCTTCATTTTGTATTATAAGGAAAGTATAACTTTCTTATACTTACTTACTTGTACTCTGATTAATTTAGATTCTATACGCTTTAAGGTAGAATCTCATATTGAAATCTTTTGTTAAGTTTCAATTTTCCGGAATCATATTTCCGGAACCTACTTTCAGAATCTCTCTCCAAGTTTGCATTTGGAGTTAGAGGTGTTGTGAATTTGCTTAGTTTAACTTTGTTAAACTTAGCCCTTTCCTTCTCTTAAGGAAAACATAGTTATTCTTAACTAACTTTAAAGGTTCCAAAGGAATTTTTAAAGTATACAATTCACCCCCCCTCTTGTATATTGAGCATCTACATCACTATTTCGATCCTACAATATGATCAAGGGTGGGTAAAACTAAGTTTATAGGTTGTCCCTCCACAAATGTGGTTTCCATCATCAAGGTACAAAATCAGACACCGATATAAACATTGTGAGATGGAAAGATCTATTCACTAAAAAACATGGTGAAAAATCTGGATAATCCAATGTTTGGAGATATGTCTAGCCCGATCTCATAACCCCACATAGTATGTTGGACTACCTAAAGTGTGACCCAGTAAAAAACCAAAACATATTAGGATTTTTTAGTGGAATGAGTCCTGGTGTGCTGAACCTTTAGCCTTGGAACACTAACCTGTAAAAATAACTTTATCTAGTTTTTGAACAAGATTAGTGAACGAGCAAAAAGAGAATGACCCAATGATTTATCTACCATGATCAGTAGGCCCCTCTCTAATGGAGATACCTTCTTGGTGTTTTCTTAGGTATTGGCTACAGGTAGGAACTCATCATAAATATTACCAAGAATGAGGATTCCACCTAATTGGTAGATATCCCATAAGATGGCTCCGACTTCACCATGCAATAAATGGAAAGTGTTGGTGCTTGAAAACCAATGAATGATTAATTCAGGTAGCATCTCAGTTGGTGAATAAAACAAAAACTAAGAAACCCATACTACCTGGTATAAGACAACAACCTCTAATTATGTGGGAAATTCGATGCAATTCTGGTGCACCTATAATTCCCAAGACCATTCGTCTGAGAAACTCCCTCTAGACCACAAGTCCCAATTAGAGCTCCACTCTCCATTGGAGTATCCTCACAAGTGGTTGAAAATGGATATATAATCTTGAATGGTGGATTGAAAGGATATTTCATGGCTGTGTGGGTTTCTTTGGGTCCACATAGGACTATTCAGAACATAGAATTCTCTCTTAGACCATCCTAGAAATGATCTTCCCCATAACATAGATGTTCACTTGAGCATGATCTTGAGAAACCTCTAACTAAATAGATGGAAGGTTTTGGTCTTTTGATGGATTGGAAACATTGTCTTGATGTCTGAAGTTGTAGAATGGTAGTTTGTTGGACAATGGGTAGGTCAGAAGCTCTAGTGAAAGGAGATTATTCAAAATACCTTCCTAAGGGATGATATGATGTCAGTGATCTTATTCAATGTTCTCATCCATGGAAGTTATTAACTTAATCATAGTCATTGAAGTGGAATCTAGAGAAATTTTATCCCTATGACAAGGTCAAAAAAAGTATATTATATTCCTTATTGAAGTGCATAACAAAGTTCAAAAAATAGCTAATTCACCCGCCAAGCATCTGTCGATGAACCATCACTCCACAAGGTGCTCAGTCCATGAGGCATTTGTCCCACAAGGCCTTTAGTCTATGTGAAACATGAAACTTGGTCCACAGAGCACTTAGTACGTGGACTAACCATGTATGACTACTTTCTAGTAAGGTGGACATAATTATGGTTTGCGGGTGACCACCTTGGAGTTTTCAAAATATTCATCTACAAAGGAGAAAATGATATGTAGAGGAACTAGAAAGAAAGAGAGTTTGAAAAGACATAATTTTTTAGAGAGGATTTGGTTAAAGAAAAATGAGTTGGGTACTTTATTTATAGGCGTGGTTCATTTTGAGGGTTCACATACATACAATAAACCATTTCAAAATAGGACTAATTTCTTCATCGAAACAGTCTCATCTTCATCCTGATCAGAGCCCATTCTGATAGGGAGAATTTTTTGCGTCCTAAAAACTCCAAATAAAAAAGAAAACAATTCTATGAATTTTTAAAAGGGGATAGGTAAACCTGAATCCATGGTTTGGTGGGAGAAGTTTTTAAAGGAGCCGAATCCAAAAAGGAAGGCTTGGTCCCGAATAGTAAAAAATACTATCCACCACTCCAAGAGGCATCTGAAAATGAAACAAGTCATAGGATGAGATAATACCACTGGTGATCACAAATAAAATCAAATCGTTTGCGTGTCTGAACATTGATTTCCTCCCTCCGCAAATGACCATCCCCACGATTGACAAATCGTTTGTGGGTGCCGATGGTCTTTTACACCTCCTGTTAATGAAATCATTCATGGTAGGGGCGTCCTTATTGGGTACCCAAAAATGAAGCCCCGCGACCCACTATAACTGACCAACCATCCCAGTATCCAGTTCCCCTATTCTTTGATAGAAAACCCCATAGGGGAACCAAAGTAAGAAGATGGGGACGAGGACCCCAAGAACTAAAACACAGACAATAATTGAGAGAAAGGTGTGAGAGATATTGATTCCCAATCGGTAAACCCACCACATAACATTAAGGATGAAAATAAATTCACCCGACCTTCTATAAACCCAAAACCCCTTTAAAGACATCATTCAGCAAAGCATAAGTGGATGGATCCTTTGTGGTGCACTGACCCATGTAGTAAAAAGCTACATGGATGAATCCCTACACATCGTAGAAAAAAACTATGCTGCAGGAACTCAAACCCTCATAGAAAAATGCTATGTAGGTGGATCCCAACCTCGTATAGAAAAACACTATTTCGGTGAAACCCAGGTTTGAATAGAAAAATGCTATGTGGATTGCACCCTCACCCATGTACAAACATGCTACATAAAGGGAACCCCATCCCACATAAGAAAATACTACGTGGAATGGGACATCCTAAGGCGTTCTTCTCTCCTTCTCCCATCACTCCCCTATATCATACCATCGGGTCCCACTTCAACCCCTCCTTAAACCATTATAGTGGCATCAATCAAAGGCCTCTTCCAAATCCACCATATATGTATGACCCGATCATTAGACACATTAGTGTGTCCTCTCGAGTCTATATACCCATGGTAAGAATATTCCTATTGGTAACCTCCAAGAAATGGTGGATCCTTAGAATGTTTTAAAGTCTACATTCCTATGGTAATGAGGGTACCAACCCTATTGGTGCTCATGTGGACCTCCCCATTCTAGGAAGGGAGGGAGAGGTTCACACTTAATTTCCCCTTTTAGGGTTAACACCGTATCCTCCTCTCTTTACCAGGAATCAGTCCAAGGGAACCCCTCCTAGAGTAAGCCCTTAATCATTTATGTGGGAGGAGGTACTCTTGATCCTATTTTCTAGACCAAGGTACAACGATGAGATGATATGGGATCATCAAATCCCTCACTCATTCCCTCTTCCTTTGGGCCCAGACCTCACCCACCAGTAGACAAGGTGGATCATGTGATATTCAAATATACTGCTACCTTATATTTTTCACATCGAGCGCGACTCACATGGGCTAAAAGGATTAATAATGATCATGAAATATGAATGATCCCAAAATCATACAGGAATCCTCCGAAGTGTAATCCATGATCATAACACCTATGGGCCTCCTATATAGTGTAATCCTTGAAACCATACTTGAACCTTCAAATGGATATATTACTAATTAAGTATCATCCTATGGCATCCTCATGAGTATAATACCCAAATTTTTGAACTATGTGGGATGTGATTCCCAAACAATTGGGATACATATGAAGCCTCCTTGAGGTCTAAACCCGACACACCAAATGCACCCTAATATTCTCTAAACCATATTCTCGGCAGGGTAAAATCCAAATCATAGGGCCATATTCCCTCTAATCCCATTTAATTACTATCCTTATTGGGTCATATTACCGATAATATCCCATCCTCACCCGGGATATCACATTTCTTCCAGGTACTTCAGGACACTTTAATGTAAGGCCCACACTATACTTGGATATGTACCTTTCACTTGGATGCCCTCACTGTATGATGTTATAATACATGGTTTGATCCTTATCACATGACCCTAAAAGGTATGATGTGTCCAGTTAAGTGGAACAAAACTACATTGGTTATGATTCCTTTAATGAGGATACGTAGGAATCCCATTTTATGGGTTCGATATCAAAATCGAAATAAATCCCATCACCCTGCAGGATAATAAACTTCGGAGAACCTCACTACATGGATTAAAATTAGTGTTATAATGAACACCAATATAAGAATATATGACCCATATATAAAAAGGCACCATTTACGGAGAACCTTAGATATATATAGATCCCTCCATTGATGGATAATCCTAGATGTATACAAATAATTCTGAAACCATGCATGCTAGAAATTAATTGTTAATAAAGGATAACCCACATCATAGTTGGGAATGAACAAAGGATTCATAAACATGTCTTAAATCTATAATAGATTCATGAAATAGGAAATATTTTTTCCCTAAAAAGGGTCTGATCTTCCCGACTTCCCATCCTCTGGACCAATGTGAGTCCCTAATTGTTGTTGGGGACATTTCTCAACAACCAAATGCCTTTGGTAAGAAGGTTCATGAAACATCTTGAATGAGGGAACCTTTGGGTGTTTCAGGCTCCATGAATGACATGTTGGAAGCCATTTAAGAATAGTGAACCCAATTTGAATGATTTTTCAATTTTCAAACCCCCCACAATTAGTCATACTAGGGGAACTATGATTCTCATTGGAAATATAATGGTAAACCTAACATGAAATAATTTAGCTAAGACATATCCTTGACATGTTAAAAAGGATATAATGATCCATTATCATCAGACCACTTGGTTCCTTCTATGATAACCCCTCTTCATTCTCATTGAAATCAAATGAGTAATGGTAAAAATTAAGTTATTTTTTTAATTTCCATTCAAAGGGTTTATAAAATAAAACCAAAAGGGTATTTAATTATTATAAAAAATGAGGATGTTACATCTTCTATTCAACTTCAATACTAATTACAATTAACTTACTTCCATTACTTGAATTCAGACATCCAATGGTGCTAATGTACTACTTCAAAATGGAAACCTCTAAGTGTAACTTCTAGAGTCTAAAATTTTGAAACTTCCAACACTTAACCTCAAAAAAATTTATCATAGAAAATCCTAATAATCTCCCACTTTAGTTTTTTTTCACAGGTTAAGTCACATAGATAGTCCTTAAGAAACCTTGATATACCTTATATCTCATGATATAGTTGACTAGAAAGCGGGGAAAGCATTCCTTTACCATTGGTATATGAGTACCTAGGTTGGTATACCTTAGGTTAGATTATAATAATGATGAGTGTTCATATGTGTTAGGACGAATCATGCCACTGGGTGATAAGCCTTGAAATTAGAGATGAGAATGGAATACGAGAACCCATGTGGGGTGTCGAGACTATGATATAACTTTAGGAACCATGATGGGTGCCTCAGTCTCATGATGACCCTAGAGAGGGATTATGTCATGAGGTGTGTACAATGATAATATATTATATATTTGGTGATGATAATGGGTTGTTCACTCTTGAGGCTAACCTAGGAGATGTGTGATGGGTTTGGATGGGTGGCCAACCCATGTGATCATTATATTTGAGACTAGTTATGTGGATGCTATTCCCCCATGCATTTTTCTATGATATTGGATGAGTTGTGTAAAGTCCAATGTTTTTGAACCAGGTTAAAATATGATTTTTTTCTAAGGTTGAGAGTATTTAATTAAATAATGTTTATGAGTTGGAGTTTTTAATTTAATTAAATTGTGTTCATAGAATTTAATTAAGTAACATGGATTGGAGAAATTATTTAATTAAATTTAGTTGGAAAAAATTTAATTAAATGATGAATAATGAGGTTTTAGGTTTCTTTAATTAAATTATATTGAGATAATTTAATTAAATAATAATGAGTTAGAAAATTTATTTAATTAAATTAGATTGGAAAGGAATTTAATTAAATGATGTGTTAAATGTGGAGTTGGGGTTTTATCTAATTAAATTAATGGTTAAGATAAATTTAATTATTTGATGAAAAATGGGTGTTTTATTTAATTAAATTGTGTTGAGATAATTTAATTAAATAATGACGAGTTATAGAATTTATTTAATTAAATTCATTGGAGAATAATTTAATTAAATGATGTGTAATTAGGGAGTTGGGGTTTATCAAAGATGTGTAATACTAATGGGTAATAATAATAAGATGATGGTTATTATTATTATTATACTAATTCTTAAAAAATAAGGAATTTAATTTATTTATAGAGAAAACAAGATGGTGATGCACACAACCCAGGTGAGGTGCGACCCCTCCCCCTCTTGGCTCTCCTATGAGTGGAGCACCACCCATTTCTCCCAGATCCCTCTCTGCTCATCGGTTTCACCTGGTCTCTTCATAGAAGTTGTCCATCTCGTTGAGTTAAGTCCTTCTCTGCATGTTTTGTTCTTCGTATCGACCATCTAGGATCTCTATCACCCGATCTCCATTAGGCAAAAACCCTATATTCAGGTTTAATTTGGTTTCTTTTTTTCTTTCAATTATAGGTGGTGTGGAAGATTCTCGGGACCCGTTGGTCCATATTCTGACGACTGCCACTGAAGATGAAGCGGTTTAGCTCGATTTGGTTCACCACCTTCATTTTTGGGTAAGTTTATATACTCAATAATTGGTTTCTCACCCCTTAAATTTGGTGCTTATGGTTTATTTGAGTTGCGGTTAATTAATTGGGCGTGCATTAGTCCGCACTGCACTAATTGTGACTGCCAGTTGTTTTTGTTAGGTGTTGCGATCAATTCCAAGTATACACACACATTTATGTTGAATTGAGTGTGTGTAACACCCCGAGCTTTCACGATACGCTTCTCTTTCAATAATGCAATAACTTGCATTGTACGCAAGTTCGAAGATTCTAACACACCGTGACCAATCAAAGTAGAAATTATGAATAGTAATACCCACTTTTTAAAATTATATAAATTTTATATTTCAAAATGGACTTCATTTTTGTATTCGGAATATCTAAATTATCCTAAGTTGAATTTTCTGAGAATTTCCAATTTTCTATGAATAGTGAAAAATACTTAAAAACAAATTTTTTAATAAAAATAATTTATAGTGATAAATTATACTATTGAGTGGTTTTAAAGTATAATTAGACTATATTTTTACCATTTTATCCAATGATGTTCATTAGAATTAATTTCACTTTGAATTTGGACATAAACAATTGTCAATCTTTTGATATATATTGTTTCTCAAAAACACGCTATTTGTTGTGACAGCGGGAATTAATTATGAAATTAATTAATGAAACTTATATGTTTGGAATTTTTTAAAATAGAAATTATTTTTTAATTCGGAATATCAATTATAGCTTAGGGTGAAATTTTGGCATTGTTCTGAGAAACTTCAATTTTTGATGAATAGTGAAACCACTAAGTGGTAGTTAAAAAATTGATTTTTCGTTTAAATAAAACATTACCACTTCTGCGATTTGATTTTCAAAAATCTGAAAAACATGGTTGTCATTAGGAAGTAATATGTGGTTCAATGGGATTAAAATAATTTTTTGGTGAATAGTAACTTTTAAGTTTAATTAATCACGATTAAAGGTAATTAGTGAAATTTAAGGTAAAAATGATATTATAAAAATATGAAATGACCTTTACACTTGTCCTACCCCTATTGGATGAGTCATGTCTGACCAAGAAAATCCATGGGTCAACTTGGGGACCCCATGGAGCCACTTTGGTAGGAAAATGACATTAAAAACTTTTATTTAATGTTAAAATAAAAATGACACAAACATGAGTTGTTTTACTAAATTTTTTTTTAAATGGGGTTATACAAGTCATATTTTTGACTATAAATATTAATTAGAAAGATAAAAAGATTTACTACATAATGATATTTTTTTTTTATAATTTTTAGACATTAAATATATCAAATTATTTATGACACCATGATGATGCATCGATTACCTCATTAATTAACGATTTAAATAAAATGAAAATATAATGTAAAATCCAAGGCTTAAACTTGTAAAAAACCTATTGGATGAGTATATTTCGAACCCTTATCACCTTATCCTCGAAATATATCATTGTGGGACCTTTGGAATTCGAAAACCATTTCATAATAAAGTAACATTTCAATCCTTCCAAGAGTGCCCCTCCTCTCCTCTTATAAAAGGCCCCCACCACTACCACCTTATTCACACCATCAAGCCATTTGGATCGGCCAAACTCTGCCCAAATACTCTCCCAAATTACCTCTCTTACTCATAGAAGCCTCAATTTGGGCAGAAGTCTTCCCAAGGAAGCCTTTGGCTCAAATAAAAAAGAGTTACCCGATTTTAAGGTAATGTCTTCCCTAATGTTGTTTTGTTTTATTTTTCTTCTCCAACCCCCTAAACTCTTTTTATACATTTCTTTTGTAAAAACACCAGTATCATAAATATACTAGGATGTTGTTATAATAAGGATTATAGATACACTTACACACACCTACATCTAATGGTTAAAGAACATACTGTTTCTGTGGATGGCGGATTTCTGCCTCACGAAACGATGATTGTTCAACACTCATATAACACCTTCAAAGGTGGACATTAAGATGTCACTATATTTATATATGATATATAATATGTTTATGTTTTACTTAAGCTTCTGTATTTTTTATTTATGGCATACCTTTATGGTTTCCATTATGGGTAAACACGATATTTTCATTTTAGGAAGTGCGGACTACCGCCCCCTCAAAGTGATTTGAATCGTTAATGCCATATGTGGGATGTATAAAGGATGGAGTAAATGATATTATATATGATATTATACTGGAATTATAATAAACCTTTATACTATTATTATTTAATTCCATTAAATATGAAATATAAATGAAAGTAGCGTTCATGCGTACGTACGGCTTACCGTCTCCATGAACGGTGCATTTCATTTATTACCTCTAAATGTTATGTAATATTATAAATGAATGTATATATTGGATATATATGATATATATGATATTTAAATCATTAATATAATTCTGGATATAATGGATATTTCACCACATGAACAACTTGTAATTATAAGAAGTTTATTTTTGACTCAAGTACCAAAGATCGACAAAATGACCGTTATTAACTTAAATAATTACATAATGTTCATAACATGGTAAAAAGTGATATAAAAGGAATAATAAACATGAAAAAGGTTCTTAAGTAAATATAAATTAACTATAGTTTATTATTCAGGAGGTTAAAGAACGATCGAGTCAAGTCGGACACGAGGTAAGGGAATTTCTTAACCCAATTTCCATTCTTTGGGTTAATATCCTACTTTCAAATTCTGTCATGATATTATTATGTCCTATATTTTATTTGTACTTTCTTTATGTGTACTTATAGTAAATACACATAATAGATCTATTTTATTTTAAAAATGATCTTTTTAAGGACTTCGTCTCAATCTCTTTTCATTGAGGCATATTTGGTTTTATACACAACTTTCATTTATACGGCGTATAAACCCCCTTTGAATTTTAATTTTATTCAAAAGGAATATTTTTATACTAAGAATTTTTACTAAACGACAAAAGGAATTTTTTTTATTACGTATGCGGAGACAACGAATTCTCTGCCGCCGTGACTATTATTTGAGTTTCGGCTTCCTCTATAAGCCATAACTTTTTTTTAAAAGAAAAATAAATACCATGTTTTACTTTTCTTTTATTTTGGTATTGAAAATGGTTTTGATAAATTTTTTATTATATCAATGTGTTGTATTGATATCTTGTGATTTAAGTGTGGAAATATTATGTTTCCTTTATGCATGTTTTATGCGATGCAATTATGTTATGGTTTATGATATGTTTAAACCTGTTCATATGAGGAATGCATTGGACTTAATAAGTGATAGGTGGAGCCCGCTATATCTCCTAGATGATTCGGTAGGTCTCATGAGACAAACTAGTGTCTTGGCACGAGGCCTTGACAATATCTTATTTGTGGTCTTGGCACGAGGCCTTGGCTACGTGGTTATGATAGTCTGGCATTATGCATTCCATCATTATGAAAGTGGTTATTGATATTTCATGTGATTATTCGACTAGTAGAATATCCATGTGAGTAAGTAAATGGCATTATTTAATTTTATTTTTTCCATATTATGCTAAAGTTCAAGTTTAAAAAGGCTTTTGTTTTAGTTATACATTGCCTTAAATGTTAATGTTTATTTATGAAAGCTTCCTCTATATTGTTATCCTTACTGAGCATCTAAGCTCACCCCTTTCAATGTTTTAATATTTTCCAGGATGTGAAGAAGTATTTTAGGAATGACCTACAGGGATAGTCAGAAGAGGATATGAGTGTGGACTATTGAGACTTTGTTATTGTAGTTTTTCACTTTATAATGTAATGTAACACTTATGAATGTATCTAGTGTTTCCAAGGCTACTAAACTAATCGGTCTTTCGAGACTTGATCTTTGTGATCTTTCCAATGTTACGAAGTAATGCACCGACTCTGGGTAGTTGGGGTCGGGGCGTTACAGTTTGTATCAGAGGCAATTTAGTACTAACCTTGGAAGCTAAATTTAGATAAACTCTGATTAGAGTACATATCTCAAAGATAGACTTTGAGGATTAGTATAGAAGAACTTCCTAGAATTTTGGTATTATAGAGATTTTGTGAGTTTTCCGAGCAATACATCCCTGTCTGGATACGAGCAGGTAGAGGCCGCTCTGGCATAGATGTACCTAGGGGTAAAACCCGAAAACACTGCTTTGAGCTAGACTCAAACAGGAACTGGTGCACGACAACGGGCCTTGCTGCACTCTTGGTTGCGACACTCCTGGGGGATATGCTTAGGATAATTCTCATTTTCTTTACAAACCACTATGAAGGGTTATGAGTATATACTTTCTAAAAGAAAATATTTTTATGATTATGGATTATATCCATAAATAGTTCAATTTATGTTAATTATATTACAATTATGGAATTATGTATTTTGATTCATAAACTAATCTAGTTTATGCCATTGTTTAGAAATGGCGCCTAGTGGAAGGAATGGAAACCGTATCAATGCACGCACTCCGTGTAGGGATTTTCCTCCTGCTCAAGATAATTATTGTGAAGTTGGAGATACAACTGGTGCTGATCAACTTATCACCATACTGGGACAACTCACTCAGGTTATGAATAATAACCTTACTCGTATGGAGCACCCTGATCCGCAACGTGGAGGATCAATGTTAGACCGCTTCATGAGGCAACAACCGCCAACATTTAATGGGGGTACAAATCCATTAGTAGCTGAGAAATGGATAAACTCCTTAGAGAAAATATTCCACGCCTTGGGGAGTAGCGAAAGGGAGAAGGTTGTCATGGCGGTCTACCGCCTCACTGGAGATACCGATCAATGGTGGTTGCTGATTCAAAACACAAAGGAAGATGAAGAAGTATCAAGTATAGAATGGAGGGAGTTTAAAGAAATTTTCTTAGAAAAATACTTTCCACATGACCATTGAGCAGATATGGAAAGGCAATTTCTGAGTCTGAGGCAGAAGGAGGATGAGAATGTCGCAAAGTATGAGGCTAACTTTACAAGGTTAGCGAGGCATGATGCAGATTATATACATAACCCAAGAAGTAAGATTGATCGTTTCTTTGATGGGTTAAAACCATTTCTCCATCGAGCATTAGTCTCGCAAACCTTCTCGTCATCCGAAGATATTGTCTCGTGTGCTATTAAGACGGAAAAGGAATTCTCTAAGTCTTATGACTTTAAAGCAAAGAAAGAAAAGAAGAGATCTCCTGATCAATCTGGAAATGGAAATAAGGGGAAGAGGGGAAGAGTTGAATATCAGTCCTGCAGTAAATGTGGAAAGAAACACCCCGGTACTTGCTTGAAGGGAATGAGAGTCTGTTACAAGTGTGGTGAAAAAGGCCACCAAGCTCATGATTGCAAGGGAAAGAAAGTTGCTATCAATGTGGAATACTATAATTGTAGAGAGATGGGGCATTATGAAAATGAATGTCCTAAGCATCAGGGAAACTTACCTCAGAAAAGGACAAGGGATCAAGGCCAATATTATGCTATTACTACAGTTGAAGTGGAATAATTAATGTATTGGTGCTTTTGGACTCAAGGATTATATTCTGGTTGTAAGAATAATGTGATATATATAAGGATTTTACTGAAATACTTGTTGTTTCAGTAAGGTTTTAATATGATGAAGGTAATCATATTTTTAGTATGTGACAAAAAGAGAAACTTTAATTGTTTTGGGGAATCTGATTTTACAATTGATTTTGGAATTTAGAGACCTTTTAGAGAAAGCCTAGACAGAGGTATTTTGGATAACTATAATGGTTGGAATGGATTAAGTTGATATTTGGATAGTATTGTTTAAGGTTAAAACATTTCTAAAGATTATTTTTGGAATATTATAATACTATAGTTTTAGGAAAAGGACAACCTACAGGGTGGGGCATAACCCATCGCGTCGGACAAAGCTGCAGGAATCGAACCCACAACCATAGTGCGACAGACCTCTATTACCTAACACTAGCCTACAGGAAGTCCTTGGTTATTACAAAATAGTTTTCCTAATCTCAATGGTTTGTGGTAATATTTAGAACCTTATACAATTAGGATAAATAGAATATTTTTGAGTTCTGTTACCATTTGGAGTGAAAGATGGGTTTGTGGTAAAAATTTATGAAAGTCTACACGACAAGTAAGTATATTTCCTTAAATTCTTAGTAAATCTCTTAAATAAATTCCTTAACTTTATGAAAGGTAACTTAAAACAAAAACGTTGCCGGTTAACTTTTCCAACTGGGGATTCAATGATCGTTTAACCAATCACAAGTTTGTGATTTTATTATTGTTAACTTTCTCCTAATCCTGTTTTCTACAACTCTCCATCAGACCTTGCTAGTTTGTTTTTCTTTCATATCCATATTTTCATAGAATCCTAGTATGGGCTATCTCGGGTGACCTTTGTACCTATCTTTCTTTCTTTTAATGTTATATTTTTATTAACCTTATTTCCGATGTGGGTTTTCCACAAAGGTATTTTCTATTTTCAACCTTTTATTTTCAAAGAAATATTTCAAATTGCGAGGATGCAATTTATTGAAGGAGGGGAGAATGTAACACCCCGAGCTTTCACGATACACTTCTCTTTCAATAATGCAATAGCTTGCATTGTACGCAAGTTCGAAGATTCTAACACACCGTGACCAATCAAAGTAGCAATTATGAATAGTAATACCCACTTTTTGAAATTATATAAATTTTATATTTCAAAATGGACTTTATTTTTGTATTTGGAATATCGAAATTATCCTTAGTTGAATTTTCTGAGAACTTCCAATTTTCTATGAATAGTGAAAAATACTTAAAAACAACTTTTTTAATAAAAATAATTTATAGTGATAAATTATACTATTGAGTTGTTTTAAAGTATAATTAGAATATATTTTTACCATTTTATCCAATGGTGTTCATTAGAATTAATTTCACTTTGAATTTGCACATAAACAATTGTCAATCTTTTGATATATATTGTTTCTCAAAAACACGCTATTTGTTGTGACAGCGGGAATTAATTATGAAATTAATTAATTCAACTTATATGTTTGGAATTTTATAAAATAGACATTATTTTTGAATTCGGAATATCAATTATAGGTTAGGGTGAAATTTTGGCATTGTTCTGAGAAACTTCAATTTTTGATGAATAGTGAAACCACTAAGTGGTAGTTAAAAAACTGATTTTTCGTTTAAATAAAACATTACCACTTCTTTGATTTGATTTTCGAAAATATGACATACATGGTTGTCATTAGGAAGTAAAATGTGGTTCAATGGGATTAAAATAATTTTTTTGCGAATAGTAACTTTTAAGTTTAATTAATCGCGATTAAAGGTAATTAGTGAAATTTAAGGTAAAAATGATATTATAAAAATATGAAATGACCTTTAAACTTGTCCTACCCCTATTATATGAGTCATGTCCGACCAAGAAAATCCATGGGTCAACTTGAGGACCCCATGGAGACACTTTGGTAGGAAAATGACATTAAAAACTTTTATTTAATGTTAAAATAAAAATGACACAAACATGAGTTGTTTTACTAAAACAATTTTTAAATGGGGTTATACAAGTCATATTTTTGACTATAAATATTAATTAGAAATATAAAAAGATTTCCTACATCATGATATTTTTTTTATAATTTTATACATTAAATAAATCAAATTATTTATGACACCATGATGATGCAGCGATTACCTCATTAATTAACGATTTAAATAAAATGAAAATATAATGTAAAATAAAAGGCTTAAACTTGTCAAAAACCTATTGTATGAGTATATTTATAACCCTTATCACCTTATCCTAGAAATATATCATTGTGGGACCTTTTTAATTTGATAATCATTTCATAATAAAGTAACATTTCAATCCTTCCAAGAGTGCCCCTCCTCTCCTCTTATAAAAGGCCCCCACCACTACAACCTTATTCACACCATCAAGCCATTTGGATCAGCCAAACTCTGCCCAAATACTCTCAAAAATTTCCTCTCTTACTCCTAGAAGCCTCACTTTGGGCAGAAGTCTTCCCAAGGAAGCCTTTGGCTCAAATCAAAAAGAGTTACCCGATTTTAAGGTAATGTCTTCCCTAATGTTGTTTTGTTTTATTTTTCTTCTCCAACCCCCTAAAATATTTTTATCCATTTCTTTTATAACAACACCAGTATAATCAATATACTAGGATGTTTTTATAAGAAGGATTCGAGCTACACTTACACACACCTATATCTAATGGTTAAAGAACATACTGTTTCTGTGGATGACGAATTTCTGCCTCACGAAACGATGATTGTTCAAAACTCATATAACACCTTCAAAGGTGGCCATTAAGATGTCAATATATTTATATATGATATATAATATGTTTATGTTTTACTTAAGCTTCTGTATTTTTCATTTATGGCATACCTTTATGGTTTCCATTATGGGTAAACACGATATTTTTATTTTAGGAAGTGCGGACTACCACCCCCTCAAAGTGATTTGAATCGTTAATGCAATATGTGGGATGTATAAAGGATGGAGAAAATGATATTATATATGATATTATACTGGACTTATAATACACCTTTATACTATTATTATTTCATTCCATGAAATACGAAATAGAAATGAAAGTAGCGTTCATGCGTACGTACGGCTTACCGTCTCCATGAACGGTGCATTTCATTTATTATCTCTAAATGTTATGTAATATTATAAATGAATGTATATACTGGATATATATGATATATATGATATCTAAATCATTAATATAATTCTGGATATAATGGATATTTCACCACATGAACAACTTGTAATTATAAGAAGTTTATTTTTTACTCAAGTACCAAAGATCGACAAAATGACCGTTATTAACTTAAATAATTACATAATGTTCATAACATGGTAAAAAGTGATATAAAAGGAATAATAAACATGAAAAAGGTTCTTAAGTAAATAGAAATTAACTCTAGTTTATTATTCAGAAGGTTAAAGAAGGATCGAGTCAAGTCGGACACGAGGTAAGAGAATTTCTTAACCCAATTTCCATTCTTTGGGTTAATATCCTACTTTCAAATTATGTCATGATATTATTATGTCCTATATTTTATTTGTACTTTATTTATGTGTACTTATAGTAAATACACATAATAGATCTATTTTATTTTAAAAATAATCTTTTTAAGGACTTCGTCTCAATCTCTTTTCATTGAGGCATATTTGGTTTTATACACAACTTTCATTTATACGGCATATAAACCCCCTTTGACTTTTACTTTTATTCAAAAGGAATCTTTTTATACGAAGAGTTTTTACTAAATTACAAAAGTAATGTTTTTTTAATTACGTATGCGGCGACAATGACTTCTCCGCTGTCGTGACTATTATTTGAGTTTTGGCTTCCTCTATAAGCCATAACTTTTTTTTAAAAGAAAAATAAATACCATGTTTTACTTTTCTTTTATTTTGGTATTGAAAATGGTTTTGATAAAGTTTTTATTATATCAATGTATTGTATTGATATATTGTGATTGAAGTGTGGAAATCTTATGTTTCCTTTATGCATGTTTTATACGATGCAATTATGTTATGGTTTATGATATGTTTAAACCTGTTCATATGAGGAATGCATTGGACTTAATAAGTGACGGGTGGGGCCCACAATAGCTCCTCGATGCATCGGTAGGTCTTATGAGACAAACAAGTGTCTTGGCACGAGGCCTTGACAATATCTTATTTGTGGTCTTGGCACGAGGCCTTGGCTACGTGGTTATGATAGTATGGCATTATGCATTCCATCATTATGAAAGTGGTTATTGATATTTCATGTGATTATTCGACTAGTAGAATATCCATGTGAGTAAGTAAATGGCATTATTTAATTTTATTTTTTCCATATTATGCCGAAGTTCAAGTTTAAAAAGGCTTTTGTTTTAGTTATACATTGCCTTAAATGTTAATGTTTATTTATGAAAGCTTCCTCTATATTGTTATCCTTACCGAGCATCTGAGCTCACCCTTTTAATGTTTTAATATTTTCCAGGATGTGAAGAAGTATTTTAGGAATGACCTATAGGGATAGTCAGAAGAGGATATGAGTGTAGACTATGGAGACTTTATTATTGTAATTTTTCACTTTATAATGTAATGTAACACTTGTGAATGTATCTAGTGTTTCCAAGGCTACTAAACTAATCGGTCTTTTGAGACTTGATATTTGTGATCATGCCAATGTTACGAAGTAATGCACCGACTCTGGGTAGTTAGGGTCAGGGCGTTACAGTGTGTGCGAGCGAACGTCGACTTTGAGTTAGAAATCATGTCTTGTCCATTCTTTGAGGCAGGGTTCTCAACTTTTCCTAATTAATAAAATGTAGTTTTGTTGATTTGCTACTTTTGATAAGGTTGACTGTAATGTTTGAATAAATCGTTTATTGGTGGGATGAGATAAATAAATTTTGAATTAATTATATTCATTGAGGTTGAAATTGAGATAATTAGTTGGGGGATTAATTATGAGATATTAAATTGGTTAAGATGAGATAATTAATTATCAATTAATTATGTGTTTTGAGATAATAATTATCAAAGAATTAATTATGAGATATTAAATTGGTTAAGATTAGATAATTAATTATTAATTAATTATGTTCTTTGAGATAATAATTATTTGGGGATTAATTATGATATATTAAATTAGTTAAGATGATATAATTAATTCTTAATTAATTATTCTCTTTGAGATAATAATTATTGGGGGATTAATTATGAGATATTAAATTAGTCAATATGAGATAATTAATTATTAAATAATTATGTGCTATGAGATAAAAATTATTGGGGGATTAATTATGAGATATTAAATTGGTTAAGTTGAGATAATTAATTATGAATTAATTATGTGCTTTGAGATAATAATTAATCAGGAGATTAATTATGAGATATTAAATTGGTTAAGTTGAGATAATTAATTATGAATTAATCACATGTTATGAGATTGTAATATAGATAATTAATCAGGGGATTAATTATGAGATTTTGATTTGGGGATAATCTGAGATAATTAATTTGTTAATTAATTATGTGATATAGAGATGGTTTCCTGGAGATAATTAATTTGTGAATTAATTATATGGTATTGACATGGTTTCCTTGTGACTTGTTAATTGTTGAATTAACTAGAGTAATTTTTGTGATAATTTATTTATTGATTTAACTAAATGACTTGTTGTGTTTAACTAATTGTTTAATTATTAATGATATTGATGATGACAAATAATTGATGAATTAATTATATCATGAAGTGGTGAATAGTAACATGGACATTCCTGGGTGCGTGAGTATGGAATGGTAAAATGGACATTCATGGGTGCATGAGTATGAAATGGTAACATGGAAATTCATGGGTGCGTGAGTATGGAATGGTAACATGGAAATTAGTGGTGCGTGAGTATAAAATAGTAACATGGACATTCATGGGTGCATGAGTACTGAATGGTAACATGGACATTCATGGGTATGTGAGTATGGAATGGTAACATGGACATTTGTGGTACGTGAGTATGGAATGGTAACATAGAAATTCGTGGGTGTGTGAGTATGGAATGTTAATATGGACATTCATGGGTGCATGAGTATGTAATAGTAACATAGACATTCATGGTGCATGAGTATGTAATGGTAAAATATAAATTCATGGGTGTGTGAGTATTGAATGGTAACATGGACATTTGTGGGTGTGTGAGCATGGAATGATAACTTGGACATTCAAGTTTGTGTGAGTTATGGAATGATAACACCATTCAAATGGGTGAAATATAAGAATGGTAACATGCTCATTCTTTTGTGTGTTTAAACAAATAATATTAAATAATGTGATAAATAGTTCATTATACATTATTTATATATATATTGTTCCTATTCAGACTCTTATTCCGGATATGAGCTGAAGCAGGTATCACCGTCAAGTGTCCCTTTGAAACCTGGACAAGTTGTTGGTTATTTATTCAATTCTGTTATTGCTTCGATATACTTGCACGCTGTTTAATTTTATTTCATTGTATAGATTGAGCTAGACACTGGTGGTCCCATACTACTGATATTTATATCTCACACCCTATTTAGGACGCCATTTCATTGAGGTACCTGAGTATACTATACTTGTTTACTGGACCATGGAAATTTCTTGTTGCTGTTTGCTTATACTTGGGAGTTAGGAGAAAAGGACCGAGTGGGAGCTTGGGATGCTCATGGAGATCACCCTTGGGGCTTTGAGTATTTTCATTATTTCTTATACTAAGATGTAAATCATGATTATTTTTTTACTTATTTCAGATATGTACCACCATGACATGCATACATTGTATAAACTGGTGTTAGCCACTTTCCTTATTCAGTCAACTATTGCTTTATATCTACTTTCGCTATTGTCCAAGTTTACTATTTGTTACTTCTATACACTCTAAATATGAGGGTATAATCTCCCCACTAACTATCCATAGAGCCTCTCTTTTAGTCAGCAGCCTATGGCATATGGGGAGACGCTCTTGAGGTTATATAATGACCGGTCTGACTACCGGTTTGAGGGTAATTCGGGTCAGGACATTAAAAAGTTGTATTAGAGGACCAATGTTCTTTCCTTTTACTTTTTCTTTTTGTTTTGGGTTGGTAGACAGGATACTAGGAAAGTGTTAGCACTCGGTTAATAACCATGCTTGGGACTGATCACCCCATGTATGGGAAATGACCAAGTGTCTGGGGATGAGAATTGATGTTTATATTGTTTGAGATTACAATTGATGTGATTTCACTTTGAGCGACTGGTGTATTTTACGCTGCTTACTGATTTTGAGAATTTTAAAAATTTTCCTTGGCCTGATATGGCAAGGAAATTACATTACATGCATCATATTAAGCACTTAGAGATTCACATTCCATGAATATGACATGCCATGTAGTTTCATTAGTAGGATGCCTTCTAATTTTGATTGCGTGCCTTGGGTGGAATGCCATATTTTAATCTACTTTAGCATTCCTACTTGTATAACATGTTTAGATGATTATATGCCATGCTTCTGTGTTATAACATGTTGTTGTGTTACTTCTTATGATAACATGCTAGAGATTTTTTGATGTGTAAATGGCTACATGAGTGGAAATTAATTGATTGCATTTACAATAGGATCCAATTTCAGTTATAAGGTGTATGAGTGCCTTATAACTGGGAAAAGGGTAACCCGTGTATTGGAATAAATGAAAAAGGGATGCTAAAGTTAAAAATTTAAAATGAAAATTAAATATGATAAATTGGATCCAAATTCCAGTGGTAAGGTGTATGGGCGCCTTATCGATTGTTAGATGGCCACCCATGTAACTGATCCTTGTATAACCATAATGTGTTTGAAAATTGTTATAAATGTAAAACTGTTGAGTTTTGTGAATAAACTATTGTGGGTTTCTTTTTGAAGAACTTGGATTAGAATAAATGGGACCCTCATAGGTCACATCTATGTTAAAAGGAATTTAGATGCTAAATTACCTATTTTAAATGAAATGAAAATGAGTGTAAAATGTTTAAAGGGTAAGTTTTCTTTGTCTCCACTGTGATATTTTTGATGTTGGTACTATTTAAGTGTCATTATTCCTAGTAGGAATTTTGGGTGTTAAAGAATGAAAACCTTGTTTTGAGGGGTAAAAATTGTATCTTGACTCTTGGTTTGGGAATAATCATTGAAGAATGCTTGGTTCAACAGGTTATACATGCCTTGGACATGGTCATCCATTAAATATGTTATAGGGTTAACTCTGGAGTAGAGAGATTAGGGCGTTAGGGTAAGATCATCCCATTGCTCGGAAGGACTTTTTGGGACTTAGATTTTTTGACATGCCAGTCGATTTAATTTTTTTGGCATTCATGAGAGATATTGACATGGTGATCGTGGTTCATGCAACGTCACACGTGTGTTTAAGGTGTTTCTGAAATAGCATTATTGGAAGAAGGTAGTATTTTCTTTCCACAACATGGAAACTCCTAAGGTGGGTAGTGTTACATCAGTTTTGGTAAATGTGTTGGTGCTTTCTTGGTAGCATGACTTGATAAGGTTGGAGGTGTGCAATTTTTTTGGAAACTCTATTTGTTTTTAGAAGAGTTTCAATGGTATTCTATTAATGAACACAAATTCCTCGGGTGAAATAGGCATCGGGTTTTGGTTTATGACACACCGACAGGTGAAGTTGAGCTTTTCGTAAATAGTTGACCGGTGATAGTTTGTTTGACCTTCTTGGTGAATTGGGTTTACAATTAGTGTGCTCTTTCGATTGATATGAGCATGTCCCCTATCTTGACCTCATCCTGGAGGCACAAAGATAGCGTCAGTCTTAGGTTGTGCTAAAGTTTTAAAAGTTGTTAGGATTGATATGTGGTTGTTATCTGGGTTGTACGCAGGATGTATGGTTCTTTGGGTTACACCTTTATTCATGCTTGGTAATGACCGTTTTAATGCATCCTTGTGATGTCTTGACTTGGAGAGGTCACCGGAAGTTGAGTAAGGAATTCTGCTTACTTTCGGTTGGCGTTGAAATCATTTTAAAGGCACATATCTGGTTTAACGATGGGTATGAGTTTCATGGTTATGCAATTTATTTCAAGGAAAGATCCATGGATTGGGGTTCTAGAATGGTTAAAGGTGTTTTGGGTGTTTTGGAACACAACACGATAGTTCAAATGAGACTTCTTGACCTTGGTGGGTTGGCCGGTGTTGTAGTTTCTCTTGATGGATTCTTGGGGATGAGAAGTTTTTAAGTTGGGTATATTGTAAAGTCCCATGTTTTTTAACTAGGTTAAAATATGATTTTTTAACCTTTTAATTTAATGCTCAGGTTAGTTTTAAAACCATTATTCGGGATGAAGTTTTGCGAGTTGAGTTTGTTTTAAGTGTTGATATCGGGCTTGAGTAAAGGATCTAGGAGTTTCCTGGGTGGCTTGATGGGTTTTGGGAGCATCGGACCCAGAAACACGGTTTTTAAAAAGACAAGGCAAAGGCGTTCACATGGGCCATGCACTGTTAGTTAAACTATGCGAGTTAGCCATGTAGGATACTCTAGGTATCCAGTAGTGGGCGCATGGTCTGATCACAGTTTGTCAGACCGTGCAAGTTAAACCGTACAACTTACCCAGTTTTGAGTTTCTGGTTATTTTTATTTAATTAAATTCATGGTTGAAAGGAATTTAATTAAATGAGATATTGGGGGTTTCATTTAATTAAATTAAAGTTGAGATAATTTAATCAAATGACGTTGAGATGGATAAATTATTTAATTAAATTGAGATGAAAATAATTAAATTTATTTTAAATGATGATGAGATGGAGTCTTTATTTAATTAAATTAAGATGAGAGTAATTTAATTAAATGACTTGTAAATGAGGAGTTAGGGGTTATCAAATAAGGGTAATATTAAATGGTAAAATTTAAATGATGTGTAAATGAGGAGTTGGGGTTTCATTTAATTAAATTCAAGGTAAATAGGAATTTAATTAATTAATACAAAATTGAGGTTTTATTAAATTAAATTAAAGGTTAAGAAAAATTAAATTTGTCATTGCAAAACAAGGGTTATTATTTAATTAAATTTAGGTTGAGATAATTTAATTAAATAATGTTGATGAGTTAGAGCTTTTAATTTAATTATTTTTTTCTGAGAATTTAATTAAATAACATGAATTGGAGAAATTATTTAGTTAAATTCAGTTAGAATGAATTTAATTAAATGATGATTAATGAGGTTTTGGGTTTTTTTAATTAAATTATGTTGAGAGAATTCAATTAAATAATAATTAGTTAGAAAATTTATTTAATTAAATTTGGTTGGAAAGGAATTTAATTAAATTATGTGTTAAATGTGGAGTTGGGGTTTTATCTAATTAAACTAAAGGTTAAGATAAATTTAATTATTTGACGAAAAATTGAGGTTTTTATTTAATTAAATTGTGTTAAGAGAATTTAATTAAATAATTATGAGTTGGAGAATTTATTTAATTAAATTCATTGGAGAAGAATTTAATTAAATGATGTGTAATTGAGGAGTTGAGGTTTATCAATGATGTGTGATATTAATGGGTAATAATAATAAGATTATGGTTATTATTATTATTATTATTATTAATCTTATACTAATTCTAAAAAAAAATCGTATTTTAACCCGATTTGAAAACACATGACTTTACAAGTGGGACCTATTCCGCCATGAAATGTATATGAGATTAGAAAAGTGGGATCTATTCCTTTATGTGTTGATATATGAGATTAGTTGGGTGGGTTCCATTTTCCCATGCATTTTTATATGAGATTAGCAGTGTGAGTTCTATCCCCCCATGCATTGTATTTGAGATTGGCTTGGTGAGTCCTATTCCCCTATACAGTTATATATGAGATTAGTTGAGTGGGAACCATTCCTCCATACATTTTTATATGATATTTACAAGTGGGATGCAGTGCCACCTGATGTTATATAGCTTTGGATCATGATTAGAGACATCCAGTATGGGTAAAGTAGGTATAGTCAACCTCATGTGTCACCTTAGAACCTAAAGTACTACAATGATTTATTTTATTATGATTCATTACTTTATTTTATTATGCTGAGAATATCACTTGTGCACACAAAGTATTATTATTTTTGTTAGGGTCACTATTTCTAGTGGACTATTGAGTTTTAATCACACCTAGTTTATGTGGACACAATACTTTGGTACCTGAGCATACCTCATATTCATAGGTTCAGGTAGGGTAGAAGTCCAATGTTTCATTATCAAGATGGAGAAAATTGAGTGAGGTTTAGAGACTTGGATGATATGAGGATAGTAATAGAGTCTCCTTGAATTTTATTCTTTTATTTATTTTTATATGTGATCATCCTATTGGGTAATTAGTTGATATATGCCTATAAAGTTCCATATTCATTTTCTTTTAACATGATTCTTGTTTATTGGAAATTTTGTACTTTTATTATTATTATGCATATTGTTGGTTATTTATATTGGTTTCTTCATAATAATTTTAGGGTATAGTCTCCCCAAAGTAACACCTTAGAATCTTACTACTAGCTGAGAACCTCTAGCATATGGGTATATGTGTATAGGGTATTATAACTCTCTAGTTGGGACACTGGTGAGTGGTTCACAGGCCAAGGAATTGAAATGCTATATTATAACATCTTTTCTATTATCTTACTATTTGGATATGGTAGAAAATGGATCTAGGAATGTGTTCAACATTTTTATGGACCTCATATTGATGTATCATGAATACATTTTCTTCTAGGAAGTCCTATTTACCACATTGACAAGATTTATATTCTTAGTTTTCACTATTATATCTGAGTTATTGATTCAAGCATGATATGCTTTTAAAGGTTGTTATTGTGTTTCTTCCTCTTGTACCTCTAGAAAGAGGCCTGTGTTCATGTATCATTTTTTACACTTAGAAGCCTCATGAAATACACATGCTTGTGTGTGATTGATTTCACTAACGATAAGGGGTTCAATTGTTTAAATTTTCAAAAAAAACTTATATAGAGTTTTCCTACATAACTTGTTGGTGGAATTCTACTTAGCTAAAATAAAATATTTTTCTCTAATGATAGGTAATTTTGATCTTATGGTGATATGTTCTTGGATGATGGATATATAGTCCATCTATGCATGGGATGTATATAGACCCATAACAAGTTGATATAGGAATTAAATTCCTTGGTGATGGACCCTTTGTGGGTTAATTTAGGAATTGGATTCCTTGATTCTAGTTTCAAAATAAAAAATAGGGTTTTTACTTAAATTTTCAACAATAATCTATATGGTGTTTTTCTATATAGCCTCTTAGTGACATTCTACTTAACTAAACTAGGTGAATATAAATTTCACAATACAGATCATCATAGGGAAATTCCATTATATATGCATGGATGTGATGTTGATCATTGAGGGGGTAGTCTAGTATATGGATGCCTAGTAAGAATTTGATCCCTAGAGTAGGTGATTGATTTTGAAATATGATTCCTAATATTTATATGTGAGAATCCTAGAGTGGGTGTATTAGATCATGAGTTGCCCTGTGATACTGAGATGGGAGTAGAGATGTTGCCCCATGGGTTGTGACCAATGCGGTATGTGATTTATGGACTAGGTGGTAGATCCTAGTATACTTGATATACAACTCATAATATTGGTGAGTTAAGTACTATGATCAGGAAATATGACTTTTCCTACTATTGTTGAGATGAGTTGTGATAGGTGAGGATAACCCCAGAGAGAGGGGTTATCCCAGTCCTATGAGATCCTTTAGAAATGAAATGCATGTATAGATACCTTGGGTTTTAAATTTATGCATGATATGTGTTATTGAGTACATGTAATGGGTTAGTAAGATTCTTAAGGATGCTCAATATAGGTGAGGTATTCCTAGAATATGTAGTTTGAATTGGGTTTAAGTTTCCTATTGAATGTAAATACCCTAAGAGGATTGAAAAAATGCATGTGATATGACTTGTACTTTGGTAATTAAGTCACTTTGAGTGCTTTTGGTATCAATGTTAGGTTTTTATATGGTAGTTTTGGTTGAACGCATGACCCTGTTATATTTTTGTGTGGATTTCAATGAGATATTCAAGAGTAATCATTGGTGGTTGAATCTAGGATAGATAGAGAATGGGTAGGTGATTTTGGTTTTGAAATGACCCCTGAGTGGTGTGTGATCATGTGGTTAGCCTCAACATGAGTGAGAAATATAAATTATTGGAATAGAGCACTAAGGGTGCTTCTAGTTAAATGAAATTGTCATGTTACGAGGATTGGTCAGTGTTTAGGCTTGTGTGCCTAGGTTTGATGGGATGCGACTAATTGGGTCATGAGTTGGGTTGTGGGACCAAGTGTGTGAGAGTGTACCCCTATTTAAAATTAGATAAGAACATGTTATAGGGTTCTTGGAGGTTCAATTTTCCTTAAGGATGAGATTGGTGATTGACATGACTTTTCATGGGAAATTTTTGATGCATAGATATGAGTGTAAAATAGTTATGAAAAATGACTTTTTTATTCTTGAATTGGTGGAATGGGTCATGTGTGAGTCTATTGAGAATTTTTTGGGTTGTGAGTGAACCTAAGCAGTGTAGTTTTATGATGAGTTCATAGTTCTCAACTACTTGGATAAGTGTCATAAGACTTTAATGGATTTCAGTTTAAGGGTCACCCTTAGAGTGAGGTGAACATAGTGACATGAAGATGATTTTAGTAAAAAAGAATTAGGGTTTTGATGAGAATAGAGACGTACCTATAGAGAGAGGCTACATCGATGATGGATTAGAGTACTATGGTATAGTCTATCCAAACTTGGACCTTGACTGGAGTGTCAGGGTTGACATAATGGGTGAGTGTGGATCAAGAGGAAAGACACACACGTGATATTAAAAATCCATCAGGAATTGTGCTTGAGGAGGGGTGTAATGGAATCCATATGGTAGATAGATTTTTTTACTATTGTAGGGTGTGACCCTCATTCCAGTTATAATTTTGGTGGATACCAAGGATGGAATTCTCAATAAACCAACAATGAGTAACAATTAGTGTTTTTCATTAGCAGTCGAGTATGGGAAAGATGATCACATCCAATTATTATGTTTCAGTAATGGAAGGAGTGTGGATCAAGAAGATTTTCATTTTGTATTGGTAGAGCGATAATGATGACACTTCCATGGTGTAAAGCATCGAATTATTTACAAGTTTATTTCCTTCATAATGGAAGGTTTTTGGATATAGTAAGACTAGTCAATAAATGGTTTAGTTTTCCTAGGATCCTGGGGTATAGATGAATTCAATTTTATTTGGTTCTATAGTAAATATTATAATTGGGTTTTAGATGCAGTTTCAGATGGATTCCAATAGTTGACATCGAGCTTAGAATAATTTCATTTTTATCAGAGGGTGAGTTGGAATGATGGTGTGACAGTTCTTATGGATAGAGAATGATGAATGGTGTGGGTAGATTAGGGAACCACCATATAATTAAATAGTGAGTTAGGTTTGGATGTCAGTGTGGGTGATTAGAATATTCTACTAGGTTTCGAGGTGTTAAGGTATCATGATTGGGTGATGTGACAGTGTTTAAGTGGGTTAGATTGGGTGTTTTAGGGAAAAGTCAATTAAAAAGGAACATATGGTATATTTAAAAGTAATTGATTATGGTGAGGTGGAAACCACATCGAGCGTGTCAATGTAATAATGGGAATTAATTTTTGGTATGTGATTCCTATGTTTGGGAGCACCATAAATCAGAATAAACCTTTGTGAGTGGATCCTTATAGAGGGGAGCTCTATAATACTAGTGATGAATCAGTTGATAAAACATTCGTGCCTCAGGATAGACAAGTACAATTGAGCACCGTCTCAGTTTTTGGTGATGGTGATGAGAAGGTGGATTGAATTTTGGAATATTATATGCTTGATATTGGGACACTAGTGAAAAAAATGTTTAACACGTCAGCGTTTTTCATGTCGGTTCTATATAACCGACGTGAAAAGCTGGAAAAATTGGTTTATCACGTTGGTTATTTTATAACCGATGTGATAAATCGTGAGAATCTATTTTTTACATCGGTTATTTTATAACCGACGTGATAAATCATCGAGATTATATTTATCATGTCAGTTATTTTATAACCGATGTGAAAGATCGAATCTGGGTGCTTTATCACATCGACTATTTTATAACTGACGTGATAATGGATTTTCTATGTCAGTTATTAAATAACCAATGTTATAAACATAAAAAAATAGTTTATCACATCGGTTATTAAATAACCGACGTGATAAATCTTTTAAATGATTTATTATGCCTCACATTCGGTCATTCTGTTTTCTTCGATCGGGCGACCTGCAACTTGTATCTCTTGCTCAGAAAACCTAGAAAGAATTATTTGAAGTTGTTCCCTCCAAACTCATTTTTCCAACACCATTCATCATATTTATTATCACCAGATCTATCAGGTCGAATTGCAACACTAAAGTAATCCTCACATGCCTCAGTTTCATTTTTTATTTTTCACGATGCCCTAAACTTATGTTTTGAGATGTTATTTTTCTATATTTTTTCTTGTTATTATGGTAAGTGTCATAGAATTCTTTTATACCATGATAAATTCTTTTCTGGTAAAATAAACCATGGAAGTGATATCATGTAAGTTTACAATTTTTGTGTGTTCTATCATGTGTGTGTGCATGTACTTTTATGTGTGTGTGGGGGGGTGTCCAAGGGGGTGGGGGGCTGTCCAAAGGGGTGGGGGTGTCCAAGGGTATCCAAGTGGGTGGGTGGGGGGGGGGGGTGTCCAGGGGGGTGAGGGGGCTGTCCAAGGGGGTAGGGGTGTCCATGGTGGTGGGGTGGGGGGGTGTCCAGGGGGTGAGGGGGGCTGTCCAAGGGGGGTTTGGGGTGTCCAGGGGGGTGGGGGGGTGTCCATAGGGGGTGGGGGGGTGTCTAGTGGGGTGGGGTGTTGTCCAGGGGGTGGGGGGGGGGGGGGGGGGTTTACAAGGGGGTGGTGGTGTCCAGGGGTTGTCCAAGGGGGGAGGGTGTCTAGGGGGGGTGAGGGGGATATCCAAGGGGGTAGGGGTGTCCAGGGGGTGGGTGGTGCCTAGGGGGTGGGGGGATGTCCAAGGGGGTAGGGGGTGTCCAGGGGGTGGGGGGTGGGGTGTCTAGGGGGTGGGGGGTGTCCAAGGGGTGGGGGGGGGGTGTCCAGTGGGTGAGGGGGGCTTTCCAAGGGGGTAAGGGGTGTCCAGGGGCGGGGGGGTGGTGTCCAGGGGGTGAGGAGGCTCTCCAAGGGGGTAAGGGGTGTTCAGGGGGGTGGGGGGGGGGGTGTCCAGGGGGTTGGGAGGGTTTTCCATGGGGGTGGGGGTGTCCAGGGGGGTGAGGGGTGTCTAGAGGAGGTGGGGGGTGCCTAGGGTGGTGGGAGGATGTCCAGGGTGTGGGGAGGATTTACAAGGGGGTGGTGGTGTCCAGGGGGTGTCCAAGGGGGGTGGGGTGGGGGGTGGGGGGTGTC